>JAWDJD010000002.1:283742640-284942640 GCA_035047305.1 Bradypodion pumilum | reverse complement strand
TGTAAATGCTATTTATAAGGGCTGACCCAAGATATGCTCACACGTTGTTGTAAAGTTGTAAATACTTCTCCTTTTGAAAGGTTTTCCTTCTGATCATGTATGTTTGAGAGAGGGCAAGGGTCAGCATTGGCATTATTATAATTGTTATTAGATCCCTATGGCTTCACTGCAGTATTTTCTTTTAATTTGGGAAATGGACAAAGAATGCATCAACAGCTTCAAAAATAGCTTATTCTTCCTATTCAACAACCTTTTTTTTCTAAGAGAGGACCACATAATCTCTTGGGAACTTTACATAATCATTCCAGATCACTTCCACACTTAAAACAGTAAATAAGGCTGTGACTACACAATCAAATACGCTAGGATTAGCCATGATTATAGTACAGGTTGATTCAAAGTATTTTTTATTATCAATCTTATAATCTATGAGCATGTGGAAAAAAAACATTGTCCTAATTATTTTGTTGACCTATTGTCTGAACATCTAGAAGAAAGTATGAA
Source organism: Bradypodion pumilum (assembly GCA_035047305.1). NCBI lineage: Eukaryota > Metazoa > Chordata > Lepidosauria > Squamata > Chamaeleonidae > Bradypodion > Bradypodion pumilum. The sequence continues at coordinate 284,942,136 of JAWDJD010000002.1, read as the reverse complement.
GCATAGCCTGAGCCTAAATTTGAACTGTGATGTTCTTCCGCCACTATTTAGTCAACATTCACTTGAATATAAAATGACATTAGCACCACAGAAAGAATGATGTTCCACGGTTAAGTTACAATCGTAAGATAATATAACTATAATTATTGAAGAAAACTAATGCCATGGGTCCCCCAGATGCCCTTCTGGTCATGGAGCCCCACATTTTTCCGCGTGTGGCTGCGCAATGAGGTTTCTTCGGCGGCCAAGCGGCTTGCCTGAGGCACGCAACTCTGCCCAGCATAAAGTTGGTTCATAAGTGGGAAAATGTTGATACTGCTATGAAGCAGGTGCTTGGTAGCAGTTTATAAAGGCAAATAGAAAAACAAAGTCTCATTAGGCTTCACCTCCCACACATATTTTGCAGAGAAGGACCGGCTCTGGGTTAATTTACCTTCAAAAGAAGCGGACCGAGCTGATAAGGTCCCAGGGCCAGAAACTTGAAAGTCACCCAGACTCCCCCTGGTACACTCCCTCCGGACGCTGGCTTGAGAGAATAGATCTTTGTTGACCGTTTCTGGGTATTATCTCTCCTCTGCATTGACTCCCTTCTGGAGTAAATACGTGCTACACGAATCTCAGATTAGCAGCGTTTTATTGAAGCATGGATAATAGTACAAAATAAGCAAGGTAGATATTGTAAAATATCATCTAGGCTAAGCTGGATAACAATCTCAAGAAAATAACAAAAAGCTATTTTAAAAAGCATAATTAGCTGCGGGCTTCCTCGTCCTCATGTCTGGCAAGGATGGTGGGTTACAGTCAAGGCATCTTAAAATATTTGAGTAGGGCTTTCACTGGCATCGGAAAGCACCCCTTTCGATCGACCAAATGTTACATCTATTATATGTTTTAATGACCCTCCCCTCCCCTCAGGAATGTGGAAGATGCTTTGATGTTTAATTGTTATGACTATCTTCTGCTCGTGTCTCCTTATCTAATGTTCCATCTCTCTCTTAGACGTCCCTCTCCTTTGAGTGGCATCCAAGAATTCGGCCTTGCTAATTAGCGAGCCTATCTATTCACGTGTTAATGTGGAGTGTGCTTAGCCTTTGTGCTGCAAATGGCGTCACAGTAGTTCTCTTTCTAAGTGTTAGACTACTCAGATCTAAGAGATTATAGGTGAACTACAGTGTTCCCTAAATGAATACAAAGTAACTTAAAGGAAAACTAACTTCCCTATCAATTTCATGACAACTAATAATTTACAAGTAATGTTATTTGTATCTGTGACAATTCCTCTTTTGTCAGGTGCCTCCAGATAGATCTTTCACCTCTCTACACTCCTCTTACCCTGATATGGAGCCTCTCAAGGAATAAGTAAGAAGAGTTATCTATTCTGAGTGAGATCATTTGCTTTCCACTTCCAAACATTACAGCTGTGGCAAATGTCTCAAGAAAGTCCAGTTCAAAAGATGATATTAGCTCACACTATCCTCATAAAGTTCCACAAGATGCTTCACCTCATTGTGAACTCAGTAGCTGGACAAGGCAAGGACAAAGAATTTAGTATCAGAATTTCCCTCTATACAAAATCAACCGACAACAGGAATAGATTTAATAAGTTTTATTAAAAAGAAAATAAAGCAGCAAAAAATCAGGAAAATAAAGCAGCACCAAACTGCTACTTCAGAGAAAGTTTTTTAAAAATGACAGCACCAATCACATAGTTGAGATATTCAGAGTTTTCACCCAAAGCAACTGTGTTTCTCATACAGTATTTACAGAGAAATAAGGTAGTTAGGAATTTCTTGGCATATAGAAAACAAATGAGCTTGTCTCTCCTGGCTTAGCTCATGGCTGCAGCATCTGTCCTTAGCATGAGGGCATTCAAATTTCACCGACTATAGAAGCACTTGGCTAATAGTAGCCATCATTATTTTCTCTCAGATTGCCCTGGCATAACATTGCCTTAAAAACGGTTCCTATCAGCAGGTATCATTGCCTATTTTTCCTTCTGAAGAACATCTCTTAGCAAGGCATGACATCTTAACAAAGAATTGTTCTAAGGGAATTCCAAGTGAGAATAATTACATTGATCAGATATGTTGAAAAACACTTCAAAACCAACTGCCCACCCATTAATAGTGAACACCCCCTTGAATCATTCCTGAAAATGAACAGACAGTTTCAGTACTCCACAAAAAATTCAATGCATAATAATAATAATAATAATAATAATAATAATAATAATAATAATAATAATAATAATAATAATAATAATAATAATAATAATAATAATAATAATAATAATAATAATAATAATAATAATAATAATAATAATGTAGGACTAAATGCTACCTCTATCCATCAGTCTGAGGAGCAGCGGAGCAATGCAGTAGTAACAATGAAGCATATCCAACCCACTTTTCTCTGTATTTGTGTTAAAATAATAATAGGAACAACATATTTACAAAATAATTTATGAGCTAATAATTATTATTATTTCATGTCAGAAATTATTCTGGGTTGAAAGGATTTTTGCCGAAGAAACTCTGCTCAAGGAACACCCAGATGAGATTCATGTCCCCAAGAGCTGGGACAGAGACGGGCGCTCAGTCCGTCATAATGATGCTTCCATCAGTGGAACATACCATATATATCAAGATTTACGGTCTCCACTTTAGACTCCTGGGAATCTGCTTCTGAGGCTTGGTGGGCCTCCTATCCTCAAAGCTTTGAAGAGCTGAGAGGGAGAAAAGACGGAAACTTTCAGTTCACAAGCAGATGTTTGTTCATGTGATATGTTGGATGGGCTTCAGTTAGTTCTACATACTTCCACTCCTAGGAGACCATAAAAATATTGACCATCACAGCAGACACACACAGATTGTCGAAGCCTGTGTTAGAATGGCTTAGAGATAATATAAACATTATTTCTAAAATAAAGTAAATCCCACCATTTTCAGAAAACCTTGGTAGAATCAATGTGATTGAAAAGTCTTGGTTAGAGGCAGTATATGATATGTAAGCAACATAAATGGGAGGATTGTTTATATTCCAGAAGGAGGGTGAGTTTTTCTACTGGTTTGTCACATTTGCATTCAAAAGCAACACCAAAAGAAAATGAAAAAAGAAAAGGTACAAATAAGAAATAATGCATTGCAGATTGCAACTTTTACTTAAAGGTCTCAGTGCTTCTTTGACAAAAAGTTCCTTTTCAAAGAGCTTGTCAAAACAACAAGCTTTATCCTCCAAGTTGTCTACCTCTGTTCTCCATTCGTGCTACCTTATTCTCCAGAGATACAGTTCTAGTACCCTTTCAACTGCTAATATAAAGGGGGCCATTCAACAATTATGTGATCCTTTTTCTGGGAAAAATTGACCCCCTCCCCCCAATGTAATCCAACCATAATTTTCGCTTTGACCCCCTTCCCCCCCCTTAAAATTACCTGAACCAAATAGTACTGTATTTTGCACCACTGACCAGTGGTGGCGCTGCAGGGGAAGTGGGCGGACAGGCCAATTGCACTGAAGCAGGAAGCGATGCTCTAGCCTAGCCTCTTGCTTTCCCTGCAGCCAGGAAGCATGGCGTTCCCCCTCCATTTTCACCGCATGGAGCAAGGCACAAAGGTAAATAAAACCCTTTCTTTTTAGGCACAGGTTTGGTTTCCCACTGTCAGTTAGAAACAGCTCCAAATGGATTACGTAATTTTGACTTGATCCCCCCCCCCCGACCCCACATAATTTTTCTGTAATTCGGATGGCAGACCCCCTCCCCCCTTTGAGGATCACGTAATTGTTGAATGGCCTCTAAGACAACAAGAGACAAGCTCTTTGTATTAGAGTGTTGCTAACTTGCTTCTCTCTTTTGAATATGAGAAATAGCACCACAGAAGTGTTAACTGATTAAAAGCTCATGGGACACAGAGACCCATTTGGCTTAAACACACCAAACAAACAGAATTGTCCTCTAAGAAGGGGATGGGAGCTGTGTTGAGCTGCTCCAGGGGCCCACAGGTACCCCGGCACTGGTAGCGGAAATTTCTCCAGGCCATGCCCACTTGGCCAGCCACGCCCACCTCCCTACCCCAGGCCGTGGCATAAGGAGGCCAAGTGGGCATGGCCCACAGAGTTAGCCACACCCACAGAGTTAGCCACGCCCATGGTGGGGGTAGTAATTTTTTTTGCAGCGCATTACTGGATGTGAGTCCCAACTGCTCCTAGCTTCAGCCCCATATAGCATTTCTTTTGATTCCTCTCACAAGGCTTACCAGTACTGAGACTTTGTAGCCTCACCTTTTGAAGAGGCAAAACACAAGAACTTCCTTTAAGCAGTTTGTACAGATTAGGTAAAGGTAAAGGTCACCCTTGCTCAAAAGCCAGTTGGATCCGACTCTAGGGTGTGGTGCTCATCTCCATTTATAGCCAAAGAGCCAGCACTGTCTGCGTTTGCAGATGTTTCTGTGGACACATGGCAAGCATGACTAGACAATGAAGTACACAGAAGGCTGTTTACCTTCTCACGGAAGCAGTACCTATTTATCTACTTGCAATTTCTTGCTGTCAAACTGCTAGGTTGGTAGGAGCTGGGAGTCGACGGGAGCTCACTCTGCCATGCAGTACTCGGGTCTCGAACTGCTGACCTGCCAACCTTCCAGTTGTTAAGTTCAGCATCTTAACCACTAAGCCAACACAGTCCCTTTGTAGAGATTACCTCTACTAAAAGTTCTTAGGCTATACGATATTTATCCTTTTGTTGAAAAAACTGATGTTGGCTGAGGCTTACATTTGAAATACAGAGGAATGATGTGTGGGAAGAAGAGAGTCTTTCTTTGGTCTTGTCTTTTAATCATGGTTGGGAAATTATATCAGTGAACAATGCAGACATCTCCCCAGACTTTAACCAGAAGGTGACTCTTGCTGTTTGGGAACTGCAGACTGCCTGGCTTTTGCCTTCAATCAAACTTAATTTATGTAATGGGACAGTTTCTTTGCTAATGAGTAACTTCAGACTATTAGGATTTTGTTGAAAGGATGCTCCGTTTCTTCAAAGAAGAATTCTAGGCATCTGGGAAGTACAAAATGTTCCCCTTTTAGAGCTAGAGATGGCTAAATGTAGTGATAAACAACCTCTAGCATGTCTAGCTACACTCAAAAGTTTTATCATTATGAGTCAGTCCTTCTAAACACACGATAATCTTAGGAGTGGAAGATGTGAGAATAACTCTAAGCTTATTTTTATCTGAATCTTTGAACATTTAAGGAAAACTATCACCACACATAAAAGACCCAAGGCATTTTGGTGCCTTAAAAATCCCAATGACACTGACCATGATAGAAAAGGTATCTTCTTCTTCCTGTGCCATATCTGATTCTGAATACTGTATTGGCAATCCTCATGGCAATCAGCCATGATGACTGTCCTGCAAATATAATGCCGTGGCCTTTTATCTGCCTTCTGCATCGCAGCGTGGCACCCATACCACTGATCCAGCTCTGTGAGTCACTTTCTGGTCCTGAGCCCTTTTGGCACTCAAAGTCCTCCTTAGCCCCGGGCCAGCATTGATGAAGCTGCTGCCTTCCATCAAGATGGATTCAAGTGGGATTTAATCCATTTGGGGATCATCACCTTTCCCTGTGGACTTCACCAGGCCGGTAGCCCTCAGGGTTGTCAGGTTAGTTAACCGCCGCGTGTGTGTGTGTTACATTGTTGCCCCTCCTGGAAAAAAAATACCCCCCTAATCTAGAATCCTGGCTACAGCCCTGCGCTGGCAGCATAGCCTACTCTATTACCATAGCAGGATAACCTGGTCAGATTGTAGAAAAGGTATAATAAATCCAAATAATTGTCATTTTTCTATTATTATTATTTTGTAATGCCACAAAATAGGCTGTCTGGATTGGAATGCCTTACTCTAATTTCAGAAGGGGAGAGTTTTATAATTGCATGTTGAAGATTATTGTACATCCTTTTCATTACACATATTTTCCTTTATGACAGCACGTAAATGGCCATTCTTATCCCGTGATAAGAGAATTGCCGTCAGGCACAAGTAGACAATGCTGACAAAAGTTCGGATTTGTTTAAGGCCCCTTTCTAGAAAAACAGCAAGAATGGCCAGCCCTAGATTTTTGTTAGTTTTCTTTTCTGGTCATACAGGCAGTTTGGGGATGTCTAGAAAGAGACAGTGCCCTCTCCTCATCTATCATTCTTGTTGAGCCATATTAGGCATAATGGGGCTGTGGTGGCTCAGTGGTTAAGAAGCTCACCTTGTTAGCTGGAAGGCTGGCAAGTCAGCAGTTCAAGACCTGGGTACTGCATGATGGATTGAGCACCCCTCTCTGTCCCAGCTCTTGGGGACATGAAAGGAGCCTCATTTGGGTGTTACCTGAGTGGAGTTTCTTCCACAAAAAACATATTATATTATATTATATTATATTATATTATATTATATTATATTATATTATATTATATTATATTATATTATATTATATTATATTATATTATATTATATTATATTATATTATATTATATTATATTATATTATATTATAGACATGCTGTCAGTTCAATGTCACAAGAAAAGAGAAATATGAACACTCTTTTTCTATTTGAAGTGGACATCTTGTTTCCCTCTTCCTTTTCTTTTGCTCTGATCTTATACAATTTAAATTGGGCTAATGTGCTTTTTAGCATTGAGCTGAAGAACAAACACATGGACTTGTTTTGGCTGGAGGGAAAACTCTCTCTTCATTTCTGCTCAAAGCGCCACAGAGTCCATTCCATTCCAGATACATCTATTAATATAGCTTCCTATTTTTATGCTGGCTCCTCACAGCAATGTAGTGGAGAGCTACAGCTGCTTAGGGGAGGCGACATAAACTGCCCTGTTAATCACTTGGGAGAAAGTGATCAGTTGAGATGGAAGGAGAGATGAGTAAGTGATAAGAATGCTTGGGGAGCACTCAGCACACCAGCCGTGGTAAAGCACGGCTGATGGATTGTAACTGCAGCCTAAGAGGAAGGCAGGTCAATACTCTCACTGCAGAGGCAAGACTGTCTCCAGAAACTGCCATCAATTCATGCTCTGTAGCATAAATAGCATTCAGCAAAGAGACCCAGGCGGAAGGATATGGATCATATTCACGGTACAACTTCTGCTTAGTCATTGAGCATCAGGTAGCGGGGCTGAAGAACAGAAAGATTACATCCAGACACAAAAGGAACGCTGGATTTCAGGACCAATGATGGAGAGCTCAGGAGGGACACACCTCAACATGGCTGCAGTGGCCTCTCGGGTGGGAATTGCCCGGCTGTTGCAGGCAGCCTTTGGATGTACAACGTTCAGCCTTGTGGCCCACCGAGGAGGATTCAGTGCGGCTTACGGCACTTTCTGCATGTCTGTCTGGTGTTTCTGTTTCGCTGTCACCATCTTCATTATCACCTGTGAGCTCACCCGCCTCCACAGCTGCCTGGCCATCTCCTGGGGGAATTTCACCGCTGCCTTTGCCATGCTGGCTGCCCTCATGTCCGTCACAGCCGCTGTGATCTACCCACTCTATGTCCCGTTTGCTTGCCAGACCGATGGATGTGAGGTGAGAGACTTCCGCATATCTGCTAGTGTCTTTGCGGGGCTTCTCTTTTTTGCATATGCCACAGAGGTGTTCCTTACTAGGGCCAAGCCAGGACAAGTGACCAGCTACATGGCCACTGTTTCTGGCCTCCTGAAAATTGTCCAAGCTTTTGTGGCTTGCATCATCTTCGGAGCTCTGTTGAATGACAGCCAGTATAAGAGGTATGCGGCCACCCAGTGGTGTGTGGCTGTTTACGGCTTCTGTTTTGCAGTGACTGTGGTCGTGGTGGCCCTCAGTGTCACAGGAAGGACCGCTATGCTGAAGTGCCCCTTTGAGCGTTTTGTCGTCATTTACACATTTGTGGCAGTCCTGATGTACACAAGTGCCGCAGTGATCTGGCCTGTGTTCTGTTTTGACCGTAAGTACGGCTCTCCACACCGACCATATCAATGCTCCAGAACCTCCTGCCCCTGGGACAGCCAGGTGGTCATTGCAGTGTTCACATGTGTGAACCTAGTGCTCTACGTTGTGGATTTAGCATACTCACAGCATATCCGCTTTGTCCTGCGCACTTAACATCCAGCTCTGGCACCACAACCCTGTAAAGGATGCCCAGCAGTGACAGATTTGGAATCTGCATAGAAAATTGATGGTAAATCCAGATCAAAAGTGGGTGGCTAAGAAGAGACATGACTATCAAAAACATCCTAGGATGATAGAGGATCTGTTATCCAAAAAAAAAGATGGAAAGAAATGCTTTTCTAGTCCTCAACTGCAATGTTGTCCTCATTCCAGAAGCATATAGGTTCGCTGCAAAGGGGTTCTGTAGTTTTTTCAGGCCTGGTACTAAGGGGAGCAAGAAGGGTAATACATTTTGAATCCTTAAAAGTTTGTCCAAGAACTACTGGGTTATTCGAAGTTGTAACATGTGTAGACAGATATCTAAGCCAGAGGAAGTATTTGCCAAACACCAAGTATTGTGTTTTTGTTAAAATGATCTGTAAAACCAGTAGATTCTCCCAGAAGATTCTTAAGGGGAGGTAGAAGGGAAGGAAGAATACAATAAGGTCACGATTTAAAGACAGAGAATGTCCTCCAGAGGATGGGAATGACTAATGCCTTATGTGTTTGCTTGGTTGTGAGTGATAAGAGTATTCCTGTTTGGACAGAATTTGCAAAATAAAGTTAATACTACCACTGCTGGAACTGAGAATAGGACAGGGGGTGTTTGTTGCAGCTTTCAAAAACAATTATTTCCAGACTTTTCTCTCATTTTCACTGCAAAAAGTGCCAGAAGAAACTGTGGTTAACATTGGCTTTCTGAACCATAGCCAGACGTTTGAACCAAAGTGATGTTTTTGAGCCACAGCCATAGTTTTTGAACTGAAATGTATTAATTCAGACAAATAATTGTTATTTCTGTTGCATTTGCAAGAATTAGGCAATAGCCATCTTTTGGTTCCTTAAAAAAATTGGCACCATGATAGCTGCGAATGACTTGGAACATACTTTGGAATATGGGGCTGGTCTCTTTTTGGTCTTTTGCCATGTGCGAAGAACATCATGTAGTATTTTCATCCATTTAGACAAGTGCCTCTTGTCAAAAGTGACCCAAACATGTGCCGCTGCTTGGTTCAAAGTTTAAAGAACATCTGCAAAGCCCAACAAGGCACAAGAAAAGCTGACTGACCTCATGCGGTATGAATCAGGATCTTCATCTTCATCCTTTCATCCAAAGCCATTTCAAATACAATAAACCAAAACAATTTTTTATTTAGTATGTGTGAATTAGGTAGAAGGGTCTTATTCATGTCTGGCTAAGAAATAAAATAAAACAAAGTTGTTTAGGGGGTGGGGTGGGTTATCCATGTGTTTCTATGTTTGTCTATGAAATGTTGGAAGGTATGCAGCAGAGCCTGATAATAGGATGCAAAACCATGCTGGACATAATACATTGCATGTTAATTATGAGTATCAACTTGTGTCTGTGTTTACCAGCAGTTCCCGTGCACTGCTCTGGCTTCAAAAATTAAATAAAATTAAATTTAAAAGACAGGCAGCTAACAAACTGATCTGGCTTGTGTACAAAACAGAATGGCTGGGAAGCCAATGTATATTGTCTACAATCGTAAGACTCTAATCACAACTAGCCATTAATTATCTGGTTTCAAATTTTCTATTGAATCACTGAATATTTGTCTTGCTTTGCCCCCACAGTCCTAAACCTTCCAGATTAAAAGGTGGCAGGCAATCCTAGTCCCAGTATAAAGGAGAGGGCAAAAGCTAAAGAAATCTGCACAGTTACTGATTTAGCTACTCTAACTGCACCAGCATTCAAATGCAGAATAGGGTTGTTTCTTTTTAACCCTGAGACACCACATTTCATCTTCTTAAAATACACATTTCTAGTTTGTGTTGCTATCACAAGTCAGAAGAATAAAGCCTGATGACCACTATTTCTTCACATCTCAGAACATCCTGTTCACCTGCTCATTTCCGAAACATCAATTTCTCCAAATCTACTGTAATCAATGCCTCAAACTTTCTTTCCTCTCATTTTCTGATTGTTAACAGAATTCAAGTGTCAGGAAAGAGAGTGTGTCCTGAAAATGTATGAAATCAGCAAAGGATGCATGTAAACTCTCTGGCAAAGGACTTGTTTCTTTATAGATGGCTAAGACACTGACTGGGAGGCAGAAGGTCAGCAGTTCAATTCCCGAGTACTGCAGGACGGAATGAGCTCCTGTCTTTGATACAGGTACTGCCAACCTAGCAGTTTGAAAGCAAGAATTTGCAAGTAGATAAATAGGGACCACTTCAGTGGGAAGGTTACAGCGTTCAATGTGCTCCGGTGTCTAGTCATGCCTGCCACACGACCACAGAAAAGTCTGCAGAAGCAGACAGCGCTGGCTCTTCGGCTTTGAAACAGAGATGAGCACTGAACCCTAGAGTCGGATACGACTGGCTTTCGAGCAAGGGAAACCTTTACCTTACCTTACTTATTCCATGCCCTTCTCCCTCTGTGTTTCTTCCCCTAAGTTAGGACTGACTTAAGAGCCAGAGTTGTTCCCATACATCCCCATTTCCTAACCATATTTTCATATCAGGTTCAGTCTGCGAGGTTGCATCTCCTGTCCTACCCAATTGTGACAAGCCAAACCCACTCATTAGCTCTTGGCCCCATCCCATTAGCAGAAATGTCTGTAATCAAATGGGAGCAATCCTGCCTCATTCTGCTGGGGATATAGAATGGTTACATCTGGAAGTAGTTATGAGCATGTTGTTCCTTCTTCTCCCCTCAAGGTCAGCATTCAAGGATAAGGAAAACAAGGATAAAAACATAAGAACAGCCTTGCTGGAACAGGCCACAGGAGCCCATCCAGTCCAGCATTCTGTCTCACACAGTGGCTCACAATTCGCTTCAGGGTATTCCCAAGGAGATGCCTTCACCTGCTTAGGATTCCCTGGAAATGGCATTGAGAGATATCCTGCCTATCTCTCCAACCCCGAGGTTGTCCTTAAGTATCCATAATTATAGCCATTGATACTCTTGTCCTCCATGAACTTGTCTAATCATTTCTTAAAGCTGTCAAGACTGACAGCTGTCACCACTTCTTCTGGCAGGGAGTTCCATAGACCAGTAATCCTCTGGGTGAAAAAGTACTTTCTCTTATTTGTTTGAGAACTAGTACCCAAAAGTTTCATGGAGTGCCTCCTATTTCTAGTGTTGTGCGATAGAGAAAACAGTTTTTCCTTATCTACTTTGTCCACACCGTGCATGATTTTATAAACTTCAATCAGGTCACCTCTTAGACGCCATCATTCAAGAGTGAAAAGGCCCAACCGTTGCAGCCTCAGATGGTAAGGAAGGTGTTCCAGTCCCCTAATCATTCTCGTTTCCCTCCTCTGCACTTTTTCCAGCTCCATAATATCCTTCTAGAGGTATGGCGACCAGAACTGTACACAGTATCCCAGTTGGGGCCTCACCATAGATTTATAAAGAGGCAAAATGACACTTGCTGACTTATCTTAACCTATAAATCCAAGGGTTCACCGTTGGAACTGGCTATAGGTTGCTATGCCTCGCCCTACTTGCCTGCACTCACCCTTCGTGCACACGGCCGATCTGGGTACGCAGGTCAACGAAGGATTGAAAAAACTGGCAGTGGGGCAACAGCCCCACAAACGCGAAGAAAGGGAAACAACTTCACTTCCCAACATTCCTTGCGCCGCGCCGCACCAGAGCCAATCAGGCTGAGAGGCTCTCGCACGGGGCAGCGTTCGGAAACGCGCCGCAGCCAATCGAAAGAAAAGCATTTTAAAAAAACGCAGCACAAACACAAAGCAGCAACCCATAACTACAAGCCCCAGCGTCCTGCGCGCCATGAGCGGCAGAGCGCTGAGGAAAACGGCGCCCGAAAAATGAAAAAGAAAAACAAGTCACAGCCAAGCACACACCAGCCGGCTTTCCTTTTCCTTCCCTCACCAACAGAGCCTGAAGCTGCCGACTGGAGTTTCCCCTTTAATATCAGGGGGTGGGGGAGTTGCGATCCCCCTCTTCGCTGGGTTCCCTATGTTTGGGAGGATTGTGGGGAGAAAAGGGATATATTGCCCCCCCCCTTCTGGACACAGACGAACAGGCAGAGAGGATCGATCCCCCACCCCTCCCCCTCCTTCAAACAACTCCGTCTTTTCTTCTCTTTAAAAACGGACTTCTTTAAAGGAGAAGGGGGTGGGGGTGGGGATTCCATCCAGTCTGCCTGATCGTTTGGTTCCAGAAGTGTGGGGGCAATATAGCCCTTTTCTCCCCACAAACCTCCCAACCCTAGGGAAGGCAGTGGAGAGGGGGGTCGCAACCCCCACCCACAGATATTAAAGGGGAAACCCGATCTACTTTCACGACTCCACACAAACAAACCACCATAACACACTAAAGCCACCCTCCCCACCACCGAGCCCACCCTTCCTAACCCCAACGGCCCCCCCTAGCCCCCCCTTCCTAACCCCCAATGACCATGCCCCCCTCCCCACTACCTAACCCACCCTTCCTAACCCCCAACGACCATGCCCCTCTCCCCACCACCTAGCCCACCCTTCCTAACCCCCAATGACCACGTCCCTTCCCCAATCCCCAACACCAAATAAATAAATATCTTTTTAAAACATAACTAAAAACAGTCAAACACATCCAAAAATACACAAAAACAAAAACACCAAAAACAATACGAAGTAAACAAGGACACAATCAAAAATAAAACAAACAGACAAAAATACAAATTCCAACCCCCCCCCCACACACACACACACAAAACAAAGAAAACAAGTAAGCTTACCAAAACATGTGCAACCACCACCAGGACTGAAAAACAAATGAATAAAGAAAGAGACTACTTCCAAGAAGAAGCTCCACCCAGAGGCCAGGAGAGAAGAAAAAGTCAAAATACAATAACCCCTACCAGCACCACCTGCTGGCCACAATAGTAAAAACAATTCAAAAACACACAACAGCATAACACAAATTCACAATTTTACACAAAAGGTCACACCAATAAAAACAAGTAAAAAAATTACACTAAAACATATGTCAATAAAATACAATAGAAACTTTTAAAACTCCTGTGCTGAGTTATAACTCAAATTTAAACTCCAAAAATCTAAACACATTTTAAAACCAAGGAATGTAAAAAACGTTTACTATTACATTATGAAAATTATGACCTACGGTACAACTAATTTAAAAAATTCAAAAAACTAAAACATTATTCACTTACATAAAACAATTTGAAAAAATTATATCATACTTTCTTCTTTTATTAATCCTAAAAAAAAAACCAAAAAATCAGATCCCAGTTAATAACAGCCAAGCCAAAAAAAATTACATAAATAAACATTTAAAATTTTAAAATTACAGACTAAGCAATTTTTAAAAAACATTAACACAATTTAACCTTCCAACACAATTTAAAACTATCGCAAAAATAAAATTGGTTCATTTTTTATTAAAACACACGGGGTAAAAAGCCCGGCAATGCCGGGCAACCCTTGCTAGTTTTCTATACCCTTCCTAATGATCCCTAGCATTGAGTTTGCTTTTTTCACTGCTGAGGCACACTGGGTTGACACCTTCAATGAGTTGTCCACCAGGACACCAAGGTCCCTTTCCTGGTTTATCGCAGAGAGTTCAGACCCCATGTTGTCTTCTGCCAGGGCAGAAGCAAGTAGCGATGATGCCTGTGTTTGGGGGCAGGTGCCTCTATTCTCTTTAGGTAGCACATTTGTTGTCAGCTAATCTTTCTCACACAAGGTCAGGCAAAGGGAACTCAGAATGAACTCACCAGGGAGTGCCTTCATTTGTAGCAGTTTTGCCTCCTGCCTGGACATGGAAGAAGAGGAATTTTGGCATCCTCTAAATTTCCCCTCCCCCAATAAAAAGCCCAATTGCCCCACCCAAATTATAGCTTTGTTTAGAACATCACTCCCAGAATCCCCCAGCCAGCTTGAGCACCATTTCCAAGCCCTGCTCACTGGCCACACCATTCATTCAGTTCTGGCTGGGATGCTTGGAGTAGAAGCGGGATGATAAATTTCTGATGCTGCCTCTTCCCTCATTGCTGCCACCACACCTTCCTTCTTCCTGAAGCCATCTCCTAGATTTTTGGGGATAGGGCAGAGGAATAATTATAAAGTTATAACCCTTTTTTTCTTCCTTCCAGACATTAGGACCTAGATGGGTTTGGGGAAGCAGGACATCTTCAAGACATATCCATTGTCCCTCAGCTTTAAAAAAAAAAGCACTTCCCTTTTGTGTCTTTGTGATATTGTCAATGTAACAAACGTGAGCCAACATTTCAGATACAGAATGCCAACACATTCTAGATGCCCTTCTTCTCACTTTTACAAACTTCAGGTACAGAACACATGCTCTGGGATGCTGATCAAGTAATGATGGAGATTTCTGTCACGTGTTCTCCCCTTATATAAGTGATCATTGGGGAGTGTGGGTCAGCTTTGTACAGTCTAGGAGTAGATTCCTACCTGAAGACAAAGTCCCCCCTTGCCTGTGATATTATTAGGGACCTAAGGATTATGAGACAAACAGCCAGTTCAGTGTAGTGGTTAAAGTGCTGGACTGGCATTTAGAGAAAATCCAGTTTTAAGTGCACACACATCATGAAAATTTTTCGGGTGCCTTGAGCCAATTCAGTGCAACTTACTTCACAGTGTTGTTCTGAGGGTAAAATGGAAAAGAAGAGGACTTTAGAAAAAAGGCAGAATGTATATGTAAAAAATGGAATAAAAATTTGTGATTGTATCTATGCCTATACCTGTATCCTTGAATTTGTTTCCTTTGTAAAGATCTCTGTGAAATCTCTTCAGCAGGCAATGAGATCAATGGAGGCAACTGGTTTCACTGGCTGCAGAGACAAACATATGCCCAGGGTCTGAATCCACTTGTTTCCCCTCTCTGTTTTCTATATGTGTGATGTTCGTTGCTGTGCTCCCCTAAACTTGATGATCTACCAGGCTGAAGGAGCAACCACAGAGCAGAGATTTCCACTTAACACGCCCCCTGTGGAAAATGACTTCTTCCAAGGCTCTTGCAGTAGATTCCCCTCTGTCTACTAATTCAGACATCTGCTGTCAAATTGGCTCTGCCAGAGAAAACATGTGGGCGAATGACTCAAAAAGTGGACACTAAATAAATTGTTATATACCTGACGAAGAGCTGGATAACCAATTCTCATTACACTAAGTTTGACTGGGGGTTGGGGAGAGGGCACATCATGTGTCTCGCTGCACATCAGCGCAGATATATAAACCCCAAATGCAGGCAAGACATAACTCAGATATCAGGTTGTTCAGAAGGAGGATATATATAGCTAGGCCCATCCCATGCACACTTAGATCCTGTTTTTGGGAGATTCCTCTGATAGTTTGGGTAATATCCAGCCATGTCAAGGTGGGGTTATTCTCCCCCTGAAGGACCAAGCTTGAGATCTGGCCTGGGCATTATCCTGAAACCAGCTCTCTTTACAGAGAAGCAAATATCTGCTGTGGCCAGAGCTGCATTTTTCCATTTTAATATTGGTTAGTTAGGAAGGTGTCTGCTTGTTGGTAATCTTGAGAATTGAATACTGTAATGCACTCGATGTAGAGCTATCTGTGAAAAAGTTTTGGAATCTGCAGCCTCTCAGTTGGTGGCAAGAATTCAGTGTTTTGATCAGCTTTTCCCTACACTGGCTTGGCCGTACTGGCTATCTATAGGCTTCCAGTTCCATGTCAAGGTTCTGGATCCACTCAAGCTTGTAGACTGTGGCTGCCCATCCTGAGGGAAGCCAGGAAGAACTCTACTAGGAATAGGACCTTCTCAGTGGTGATGCCTTTATTGTAGAATTCTTTGCCAGTGCATGTCTGTCAGGCTCCCACCCTTGCTGTGCCTGGGAAATGAGCTAAGTTGAAGCTTTCCAAGAAAGTGCTTGTTAATATCTTGCTTCCAAACTAATTCTGTTTCCACTTTTAAGTATTATTTTTCCACCGTCTGTGTTTTCATAGACACTAACCCCCCTAGACAACAACTAAAATCAAGGAAATGTTTTCTGCACATATCTCAATCTCTAAATATGAAACCAGAAGTGGCTATGGGGAGCAAAAAACAATACACCTTGTTGAATAGATGACTGTCGAAGAGTAGCTTCTACCAGGACAAGGTTCTGGCTAGCTAGACTTTGAAGCAAGGTAGGAAGACCATAGAATCATCAAGTAAAATGGAGTTATTGTACTTAGATATGGAGAAATTCAACCAATGCAGTGTTCATGTTAAAACTTCACAGAATTTATGCCTCCAATATGTATAACAGAAAATCTAGTAAATGGTAGAGATAACACTAATTACTATTGAACTAACATTTTAATTTATTTGACTTTTATCTATATTTCATATATGTCCATAATTTTAAATTGTGCAACAATCTGATACAAATATAGAAATTAAAGAAAGACCCACTGTGGGGACTGGGGTTGTCTGTTGCCTACTGCAGTTTTTGTACACATGGAAGCCATGGAAACTGTGGCTGGATGAGTTATAGTAAACATCTTTCTTGCTTTCATTGCCAGTGCTTTGCACAGTGAAGGCTAATGAAATCTGGTGTTGGTCATCCAGGTGTCTGTAATTCAGTGCTTAATAGGATTTTTCTCAATACACAGGATGTTATTTGACTATAGCGCCCATC
This sequence comes from Bradypodion pumilum, assembly GCA_035047305.1. NCBI lineage: Eukaryota > Metazoa > Chordata > Lepidosauria > Squamata > Chamaeleonidae > Bradypodion > Bradypodion pumilum. The sequence goes on along the minus strand of JAWDJD010000002.1, from coordinate 284,925,350 downwards.
GCTCATGAGCATTAGAGTGTTAGTTGCAGCTCACTGCAGCTGGAAGCCAACTGGTGGGATCTAGGATATGGAAGCCTGTTTGACAGACATGGAGGTATGACTTTGCCAGTGTCATTAGGCAAAGTGGGAGAACATTAGGGGTGCTACCCCATCCTCAGCAGAGGAGCATCTTCCTCAGTCCAAGGGGACTGCAAGGAGAAAGGTTGCCTGAGGAGGGAAGGTTGGAGACCAAGTGTGGAGAAGTGGCACAGTTATAAATAGGCTGTGTGACTTCCTGGGCACCAGTGATGCACTGCAAAAAAAAAAATTACTATCTACTCTATGGGTTGGCCAAATCTGGGAGGAGGGGGGGGGCAAATCTGTGGGCATGGCCAAACATCCTGCATTATGGGCTATGGAGGTGGGAATGGCCAACCAAGTGGGCATGGCCTGAGGGAATTTCCGCTACTGGTTCTGCAGAACAAACCTGACAGAACCTGCTGCAGTGCATCACTGCTGGGCACACTGGGCTAGGCCTTATATCCCGGATCCCACTGTGTTCCCCGAGGCACGGACTGCAGTATCATCTGCTATGTGTAACATGGGTCCTTGTGTTACACAGTCCCGTTTTTTACTGACTCAACCCTTTTTTCTGTTCTGTGTTTCTGCGGCTTCTGACATGGGCCATTGAGGTGGGTGGGTGGCTGTGTGCAGCATCAGGTGTGCTGGCCTGTGTTGCTGTGGATGGAAGTTCCCCTTAGGTTGCTGGCAATGTAATACTTACAGAGATGCATGGGCATGCATAGATATTTTGGCTCCAGTACTGGGATTTTGGAGATCACCCAATCATAGGAAGCCATAAATTGGGAGTGACTTAATGTCACGTAACAACAACTGGGATTAGAGGAGGTTTGGATACAATGGCTTTGATACTGTGGTAAAATAGGTGGCTTTCACTCCTGGCAGTTCTTTGCATCAATTTTGGGTCCCCAGACACTGCAAGACTTCAATGGACAGAAGCCCCAGACAATGGGGAAAGAGGTATTATAACCCCCCCCCCCAATTTAGTGGACCCAAGGTTAAGAACAGCTGATCTTTATTTAGGATTGCTTTGACCATACCAAAAAGTAAGTCAGGAAAATGCCCATGTTGACCTTATTGGCTATTTTAATCCAGCAAACATATTAGAAGAGTCCTGAAGAGTCTTCTTCTGTAAGACTCCCTCTTACAGAAGAATCTGTGGTGGCGTAAATGACTTCAACTAAGTTTTGTGGGGAGGGTGCGTGAGGGCTGGCTTATCAGTGACAACACTCTGGGGGCAGTGGAAAATGGACAGCTGTTATTGTCACCACTCAGCCTCGTGCCACAGACGTTCTCTGTGCTGGCCATCCTTGTCTGCTATGTTCCTGATGCCTTGAGGATTAAGCAGAATTAGGCAACTGCTCTAATTTAACAAGACACTAGTAACATTTAGAAGGATTGCAAGGAACCAAAGAAAAGTGCAGCACACATTATTTGAGCCAGCACCTATAGGCCAAGAGGAATTAAAAAACCTGGTTTGGATACTATCTAAGATGAAATATTTCCATTGCCAACACAAGCAGAGGGACTGGATTTAGTCACTCTGCTCCATATCAGCACATCTCCACAGGAACTGTATGTGATTTCCCAGAATAAGTTAATATGAGACATGACTTCGATAACACTACTTTCTGGAAGCCATTTGATCAGCCACAGAAAGAGCCTCCTTTAAGTTTGTGGTATTTTTGAACCACAATTGGGTGTACCCTGGTAATGGCAACCTTGTGCTGCCAGCTAATCTCTCTCACACTAGGTCAGATGAAAGGAACTGCAGAATGAACTCACCAAACAGGGCTTTCATTTTGACAGTTTCATGTCTGGCTTAGACATGGAAGAAGAAGAAGAAGCCATGGACAAATATTTTAAGTACAGTAAGTCAAACCTCTACATACAAATTTAATTCGTTCCCCAAGGTTGTCTGTATCTCGAAAAATTATTTTCTTGAATTTCCCATAGGAATGAATTGAATGCAATTTCCCATAGGAATGCTTTGAATTTCGTATCTCAAAAAAGTCCTATTAATTTTTTTATCTCAAACCTGATTTTTTTCTAAGATTTTCAAATTTATCTCGAGTTTTTCTTAAATCAAGCCATTCTTATCTCGAGGTTTGACTGTAAATAAATAAATTAGGATTTTGAGCATCAAGACTGCTTTCCTCCATGTGAGTCAAACCAAAAAAATAAAAACTTTCTGTGGAAAAGCCCCAAGAGAAGTAAAATTTGCAGTGAATGGGCTGATGGCAGGTTTGTGGTTTTCTTAACTTTGTCAATATAAAAAATTAAAAAGGATGTAAATCTAGGGTCTACAAATAGAAATGTAAATACCTTTCCCACACACCTGCCATGCTTTTTAAATCTTACTACAATACTTGGAAAGGGTAGTACAGCACATTGTTTTAACTTTCAACATAACATTCCCTGAAGTAAATTCTGCAGCAGCAGCAGAATTCCTAGGCAAAGAGAGAGAGGGAAAAGCCTCAAACAAAAGGCACGATGAGTATGTGTGGAATGTTATGGAGCAAACAGCTGGAAAAGAAGATTTAAGAATGAAGGTTCATTCAAACATCCACAGTGGATTGTGCCATGAACCTAAGTAATACTTTCCCTCCATTCAATGTTCTTAATTGATTCCAGTTTGTTTGCACTAGCAGTGTTTTACTAACCTAACAGCCTTTTCAAATATATGAGGCATTTAAAACCTACTTTTACTAGTGCTACCTCAGGTGAGTTTCCATGCTCAAGTAGAATTTGAACACAGGCCTTCTTGAGTTTTAGCCCACCATTCTAGACATTGCACCATAATGGGAGCTTACTATAATATTGTCTTAAGATCCATTTCTTTCTTTAAAAAAATAAAATTATTTTTAAAAGACATAAAGGCAAGTTATATTAGATAAAATTGGATGACAGCATATTAGCCCTGGGTAGCTGTTAAGAGGCACTATGAGAACAGTTTGACAGTACAGTAATACCTCATACAAAGTCCGCTTCATACAACATCGAATTCATACAACATCGCCTAATTCCTTGAAAAAAGTTGCCTCATACAAAGACTTTGTATGAGGCATTGGGGTTTTTCCCAAATTGTATTGTGCCTGGGACACATGCATGCATTGCTCTTTTGGGTTTTGCATGAGGCAAAGAGTGTTTAGGAGTGGTTTTGAGCACGATTTTGGATTTATTTGAATTTTTTCGTCAAAATTTTTAGAAGCATTCCTGGGATTTTTGCAGCATTCTTCAGGTTCTTGGACAATCAGGGTTGTTTGACATGTTTATGTAATGTATTTAGCCTTTAGACAATGATTTCTTAAAGTTCTGTCAGTTTCCTGTCTGTTTCCTTGACTTTGCCCTGAAGTCTGTGCTGTTACAGTACAATGTATCTCTATGGAAACGACGTAGTACGAGGCATCGCGGCAAGGATTTGGACTTTGTATGAGGCATCGCGGCTAGGATTTTTGCATGCCTCATACAAAGTCCAAATCCGTATAAAGTCCAAACTTGTGGAACCAAGTTTGGACGTTGTATGAGGTATCACTGTATAACTTTGGTGAGCCTACTCAAAAGTAAGCATTGTTAAGTTTGATTAGACTTGTTCTTAAGTAATTGAGTAGAGCACTGCACCCCAAAAACATTTTTTAAAGGAAAAGGATAGCAAGACATCTATTCCTTCTTACATACTCATCCTTTCCAAATATGTCTGCCTGCTAATAGTCTAGTTAGATATATCACGTCAGTGTCTGCAAGAATAGACACCACACCTGTTCCCTGCATGTGCTGGTAAGTTATCCTCCCCAAACCATCTTCACCTACTCAGATGCAAAGCTCTCAAGGTCTATCCAAAAGGACACACCGGCCTCCTTCTGCCCACAAGTGTTCTGGAAGTGGGGACAGAGAGGGCAGGGCTGGTAAGATTTGAAAAACTGGGGAGAAATAAACAAAACAGATCATGGATGCTTGATAAACAAGTCCACACTCCTACTCCACAAGGGCTCCCTCTCTATAGCCTCACTCACTGCTTAGGCTAAGTCTCTCCTAAACATGCAGATATGTATACAGATATCTGTGTGCTTTATGTGGCTCTCCTATTTCCCATATCACCTTACCCTGCCTACTTTGCACACTTACAGACAGAATGACACCCTTCCTTACTAGTTCTGGCTTGTAGTCCCTCCAGGATGTGTATGCATCATGAAACAGTGTTTAGGCATGGTCCTCTACCTGATTTACAAGTGAGCATAGGTGTGCCTCAGCTTCCTGGGAAAGGCCAAATTGGGTCCAAATTGGTAGGTCCAAATTGAATCAGTCCCTTGTGAATTCACCCAATACCATCCTTCCCATCCTTGCCTCTGTTAAGTGTGGTCTTAGCCTCATCGTTGTGCTTTATGTCCTTGCCTCATGAGTTCCTACATCAGACCCTTGCTTTTTGAATTGTTTTTTGTCCTACACCAAGTCCTACAAGTGCCATATTGGTTTTATTGGGCGGAGGGAATGATTGGGTGTTTTTGTGCCTCTGGGATTGCTTTGTGGCTGATATAGGACTTGCACGGTATCCAACAGGTCTGGATAGGGAGGGATAAAGGTATGATGGAGGTCAATTTATTAAATGTGGATTTTTTTTCACCAGGTATGCATGGCAGCCTTTGACATACATAGCATTTGAATTGGTTGTGCTGTTCCCTTTAAGCATCTAACTCTAGTCTAGGGTCTCATATTGTTGTGGTCCGATTTTTAAGTATTATTTCAAACCCTTATATCCAAACAAGTTTGAATGCAGAAGTTTTAGATTCTAGACATTTATACCCAATATGCCTAGACAATGAATTTGATTCTAAGAACTCATAGCCCAATGCCCTTAGAAAAGGTTTAGTTTTTTGGTGAGTCCCGTTTTCACTCACCCCAAGCCAGCGTATAGGCCAATCGCAGCTGGCACTTCTCCATGTTTCCAAACCCTCATGGCACAATTGAGCTAGAAAGCAATCCAGGAGAAAAGTTATTTCCAATCTTATTCATTTAATATCAATATTAAAGGAGCCCTTGGCATACATCTTTACAAGCCGATGTACTTGTCAGGAATGCAGCCCCCATACAAAGAAAGCATACATGTTTTATACGCTTTTTCCTCCCTTCTTCCTCCTTCCAAGTCCCTTTGAACTTCAAAAAAAAAAGTCTTGTTAGTAAGCAATTGATGTTCATTCTGACCTAAAAGGTTACAGAAGTTCTGATAACTTTCCTCATTTTTGATTGGTTCTTTCAGCTTCTCACCGAGTGGGGAATCGAAACTGAAAAGCGAAGGGTGTCTAAGATTTAAGACTCTCAGGTCACCTGGGTGATGGGAGATAGAGTCCTCAGCCTTGAGAATGCCTGGAGTTTAAAAAAAAACCTCCTCTTCTCCTGTAATAAGGCTGATAAGTGGTTTGTGTATTTGGGTAATCCTCATTAGGACCAACTTCTTTATCTTTTTAATGACCTAAGAGATGCTGACAAAAGGGCTCTTGTTCTCTTATTTCTAAAGATGCTGACAAAAGGGATTTTCTTGGTTGTTACTTTTTACTATCCTATCTGAGTATATAAAATATCTAACTTATATAAAATTCTTAAGCTATTGGTATAAAACTAAATAGTGAGTGAATGAATATAGATATCATAATGTAAGTGTGCTGCTAAGATATAAGAATAATAAGGAAGTAAGGGTTAATATCAATGGAATAACTTCTTTGTATGTGTTTAAGTATATAGGTTAACAGTTATAAACTATCATGTGTATAAAAACTTGCTACAATATTATTGTTTTGCATAGTATCTCTAAGGATATTGTAGCCTACAATTCTAATAATTATTAGTACAGTGTTTCATATAGTAAGGATAAATACAATGTGTTTTAGGTGCAGTATATGGATATAATAAGGATAAATACAAAGTGTGTTAGTTGCAGTATTTTCTATGTAATTATAATGGATATATATTTAATAAAAAACAGTCCTCATCAATACGAGGTGTATCTTTGAGCTGACAATACTTTGGCTATTTTGGGCCTACCACATTTCCTTTGGGGGCGTTTGCATTCAGAAAACACACACTGGTACTCCTCTGAATTTGCAGTGGTGAAGAAGGCTAAGAGAGAAGCATCTAGGAATCAGGGCTTGTCACAAGGACCTTTCTCCAAGGCCTGCGGTTCTTTTCAAACATCTTTCATCCTGCCTTCCAGAGTCATTTCTGGCCATAGGAAGGACTGCATTCATTGTTTCACACTGTTGTTCAAATTGGAAATACAGTAAAACCCCATTTTATGGATGCCTCATTTTAAGGAAACCCTGTTTTCCAGAAGGAAATTCCAGGGAAATCACACCCCATTTCCCAGAAAAAATTCAACTTACAGAACAGGTTTCCCCAGAGTTCCTTCCATCTGGGAGAGTCTAAAATGGCAGCTCTGCCATTTTAGACTGTAAAATGGCAGCCCCATACCATTTTTTTAACTAAAAATTGCACCCCATGCCACCCGCCCTCACAGCTGGTAGTCGCAAGCATCACTTATTGTGGCGGTGGCAGCAGTGGCAATGACTGCTATTGCGGCAGTTTTGTCATTTTTTTCACAGTCCTCGCTGCTTCTACTGGCACTGGGAGAGTGTGGGGGAGCTCACTTCATCTGATGTGTGTTCCTAGCTAAAGTGCGCCACGGAGGGACCTTGGACGAAGACTTGAACCAAGGGGATATTGTGGTATCCGCGAGCACAATTGGCATAACTGTCCCTGACAGAGGTTACACCGGTCGAGGAAGGCTCCTGGTCACTGGCCTCTGCGGGAACAGAAATTGGGGAGCGGATTAATAGTCATAAGATTGATTCACCCATATCTGACCTGGCAGGCAGTTCGGCAGGAGGAAGTTGAATATCTAACTCAAGTTAAGAATTGGGTAATTCGGGGGGAGGAGCATCATGGCAGACTGAGCACATCGTTTCTCTCACCACTGCCTGGAAAGGGGAGCCACAAATGTGGATATATAATGCTAAACTGTTACGTTTTTGAAGAAAAATGTTTCTGGAAGGAATGTGAAGTTGATGGATTGTAATTGGAGGTATTTGGAGCCTGGAGGACAACGGAAAGGAGTAAAACTGTTGCAGCTGTTTCTCAAGTGCCGAGAGCTGAGTTAGTGGTGCTGTTGGAGAATGGAGTTTATGAGTAGAGGTGATAGCAAAGAGAAGCGCTTCCTTGGGAGCTGGCAATAGCTGTGTTCGAGAGAAGTGAATTTTGGCAAAGTCTGGGGTTCGGCAGTGCTTGGAGGAGACTCGAGTGGCGGAGTGGAGCAGAGGAGAAAGGAGGAGAGTCGAGCACGATCTCGCGTGCAGAGTTCCAGGGTGGAAGGAAGTGGCGATTTTGGTCTCGGCTGGAGTGGCGCTGCCGGAGGACAGAGGACGGAGTTTAGGAGGGAGGTCTCGGCAAGGAGAAGCGCTTTTGTGGGCGGCTGAAGTCTCGGCGCCACTTGGAGTTTGGGGACGCTGGAATGCAAAGTGGTCAGGAGAGTGCTCTGGTTGTGTCGGGCGGAGAAGGAGTCGTTACTCTGTGGGGATAGGGGTCTGAGGGGAGTCAATTGGGGGGTGCGGAAGTGAGTCCCAATTGATCCCAAAGGGCCCTAATCCGGAGCAGGAGTCTGGGCAGCCCGTGTTGACCAGTGCATTGGTTGGATGTGCGTCCCCTGAAATACTACTGAACGTTGGCTGAAAGTGTGGAAGTCTTTAAGGAGCTGTTATTTCTTCTACCCTTGGAACTTGGACTTGGATTGTGTTGAACTTGTTTTACAAGTGGTGTGCTGGAAGGGCAGAGGATATTCTGTTTGATTGATTGTCGGGCAGGGTCCTTCCATGAGCCCTGATCATTGGACCATTGTGGGGGTGTAAAATAGAGCTGGTGCTTAGGTGGTGGAGGGCAATTTGTGACTGTGATTTTGACTGCGGCAGAAAGAAGAGAGAAAGTGAAGGAAAAAAAAGAAAATTAGTTTTCACAGCTGCTGTGCCAAGGACAGTGATAAAATCAAGGCTAGCCCTGGAGTTGCTTTATCATCAAGTGCAGCTGTGTACTGCTCAACTGGTTGGACTATAGGAACAATTATTTTTTTCTTCTTCAAGATCTGTGTTTTGTATATATGCCTTGTGTAGAGTAATGAGCTGGATTAACTTGAAAGTCCATAGTGGTTGAAGTTAATTATAAAAGGGATTGTAAGCTATGGTTGTTTATGTATTGGGGCATAAGGAGATAATTGTATAGGGTATTGGCTAAAAGCGTGGATAAAGTTGTATAGACCTGGTTAGACTATTTTAGAATAGAGTGAATGAGTCGAAAAGAAAAAAGAAAGCAGCTGAGAGAAGAGATAGAAATAGATCCAATTTGGCTAAGAACAGGTAGATTAGTAAGAGCAGGCGGTGAGGAACGAAGGAAGTCCTTAAAGGAAGAAATTTTGGAAGCTGAGCAGCTGGATAGGCTTAGAGCAGGCATGGCAGCAAAGAAGAAAGTACAAGAGAAACAGCAATTACAACGGTTAGATATAAATCAAGAAGATCAGCAAATTGAATTTAAAGAGGCCAATGCTCGGGGAGCTATAAAAAAGAAAGTAATAGAAGGAGATGTAGAGGAAAGTGTGGAAGGGGATAGCCCTGATGTGAATGAATGTAGAGGCTCTATCGAAATGAGATTAGATAGTCTTGAGAAGTATCTTCAGACCAAGTTTCAAAATTTAGAAGAGCAGCGAGCGAGGGATAATCAAGAATTTATTAAACTGCAGCAAGAGAGTTTTGAGGCTTTTCAGCAAAAAATGCTGTCAGTGGTGACAGGTTTGATGGAATCAGCTAAAGTTGAAATTGCCAAGATAATGGAAGAGGTGAATGATGTAAAAGAAGGAATGGGTTCAATTTCAAAGGAGGTTGAAAATGTAAAGAGACATGTCCAAGAGGAGCAGGAAAAAGCTAAAGGGAGAGAAGTAAAAGTGGATGATCATGAAGTGAGACTGGAGTTACTTGAAGACCAATCTAGAAAAAGAAATATTATAATTAGGCATGTTTCTGAGGCCCGCCCTGATCAGCTGAAGGCCAGAATAATGAGTTGGTTAAATGATTTAGGTATGGATAGGAAGTTCGAGGCTGAGGATGTATTAAGTGTGCATAGATTAGGGTCTAAGAAACATAATACAGCAGACAGAAATGTGCTATTGAGGTTTGCTAGTGAAGGTTTGAAGGTGATGTTAATGCGACATATCAGGAAATCTGGGTCAAGTATATTGAAAATGGAAGGGAGTAGTATAGAGATCTATAATGATATTTCTATTGGCGAGAGAACATGGAGAACACAAATCAAACCAGTAACCAGAAAGTTGAGGGAAAAAGGAATTGTTTATTTTTGGCTTGCCTTAAAAAAGCTAAAATTCATAGTATCTGGAAAATCATACGTGTTGAGGGATGGGTCATATGTCTTAGACATACTTGCAGAGGCAAAGATAATCGACCGAAACTCCAAGGAATGGGAAGATCTTAAAGAGGAGCTGATAATAGCAGGGGTTTATACAACATATGACAGGGAAGAGGAAGAGCGGATGAAGGATATGAGGGTTGCGTTGTCTAGCCAGGATGAACTAGGTAGTGTGGAATGATATAACGGTGTAAAAATTGTAATTGAAGTAACTGTAAGGCACAATATAAAGCGATGATAGAATCCTCATGTGGAAATGGTGGCATGAAAAATTAAATAGTATTTAGAATGGGTAATTAGGCAGGAGAAGTGGTGGTTTGGTTTGTGAGTGTTGTCTCCCCTCCCCCCTCCCCCCCTTGTTTGGCAGGGGTGTTTTTCTTTTTCGTTTCGAAATGGCGGGGAGGGTGATGATTTATTGTTTTATGTTTTGTGTTCAGCTGTTTGCTTATGTTTTGTGGGTTGGATTAGCACATGCTTGTAGGAGATGGAATTGTAGCAAGCGAAAAATAATAAAGAATTATGAAATCGATTAGGGTGTTATCATGGAATGTGAAAGGCACGGGCAGTATTATTAAGAGGAAACGTTTGGAAGCGGTAATTAGGAAAGATAGGCCAGATGTGATATGCTTACAAGAAACGCATCAAAAAAGTGAGGATGTAAATAAATTGTATATAAAGGGGATAGAATATTATGAGAAGGCATTGGGTACGTCTAAGGCAAGAGGGGTTGCCATATTAATATCAAAAAAGTTAGGATTTACAAAAGTAAAGACAGTTGTAGATCCAGAAGGGAGATTTCTTATAACAAGGGGATTTATTAATAATGAGGATATAACCTTTGTTAATGTATACGCGCCAAACGAAAAACAGGAGGAATTTTTAGATAAGGTGTATCAAAGTATAGAATCAGAAAGGGTGTCCAAGTTAATAATGGTTGGAGATTTTAATTTGATCAGATCAGGTTTGGATACTACAAATGTGGCTAAGCGTACATGTACTAATAGGGTGATGGATAGGTGGTTAAAAATAACGGGATTACAGGATGTTTGGAGGAAAATTAGAGGCTCAGAACGGGGATATACATTTTTTCGCACGTGCACAATTCTTATTCACGAATTGACTATGTTTTGGCTTCAGAAAGTATGATAGATAAGGTTGAAAATATTGAAATTGGTATGATTAAGGAATCTGATCACGCTAAAATAATTACAGAATTTAAACTAAGTGATGACAAACAAAAAAGGGGTACATGGAGCTATGATACAAGGTTATATAGAGATCAAAAGAGTAAGGAAACGATAATAAAAAGATGGGAAGAGTGCTGGGAAATTAATGATACAAAGGATGTAAATGATGGAATATTATGGGATACCATGAAGGCAATATTCAGGGGAGAAAGCATTAGGCTCTCTTGTATTAATAATAGGCAAAATAAGGAAAAGGAAAAAGAGTTAGAGGACGAAATAAAGAAGTTGCAGGATATTCATGCAAGAACGGGAGATACGGACATATTCGATAAAATGCAAAAATTAAAAAGAGAATTTATTGAAAAAGATATTGAAAAGGTAAAGAAGAATTTAATTTATTTGAAAAGAGATTACTTCGAGTACAGTAATAAAAATTCTAAGCTATTAGCTAGAGCCGCTGAAGAAAAGAAAGATAAAAGAGGAATTTCAGTTTTGATAGATAAGTATGGCAGAAGGTGTAATAAGTTAGTAGATAAAATTCAAATTGTCAAGGCTTTTTATCAGGAATTGTATTCGAGGAAGGACGTAAATACGGATGAATTAGAGCGATATTTAGATAAGTGGTCAAGAATAAATTTAAGCTTGGAGCATAGGAGTTACATGGATGAAAAGATAACACAAAAGGAAATAAAGGAGGTCATAAAAAGGTTAAGGATAGGCAAGGCTCCAGGCGAGGATGGTTTATCGGTGGAGTTTTATAAAGATTTTAAAGAGATGCTGTTACCAAAAATGGAAAGGATTTTTAATTATATTTTGGAGGGAGGGAGAGTTCCTAAATCGTGGTATAGTACAATTATAATTTTAATTCCAAAGGTAGGGAAAAATCTGGAAAAAATTGAATCCTATAGACCGATTTCCCTGATGAATCAGGACGCAAAATTTTTTACGGCCATTTTAGCTAATAGATTGAATAATTTTAGTGGTAAATACATTAATAAGGATCAAGTGGGATTTATGAGAGATCGGTATATGTCGGATTTGACAAGAAGGATGGTTGACTTGACAATTATTGCTCAGGAACAAGAGGAGCATGTGGGTTTCTTCTCCCTGGATATATTCAAAGCTTTTGACTCGATCCAATGGATAACTATAAAGGAAATTATAAAGAAATATGGATTCGGACAAAAATTTTGTGGGGTAATTGAGCAGTTGTATCAGCAAGGCTCGGCTAGGGTTAAATTAAATGAGGAATTAACAGGGGAGATTAAATTGAAAGCAGGCACAAGGCAAGGAGATCCATTGTCGGCATCTTTATTTATAATGGCCATGGAATTGTTAGCTAATGTAATAAGGGAAGATAAGGAATTAATTGGAATTGAAGGTATAAAAATTAGCCAATATGCTGATGACACCCTAATAACAATAAAAAATCCACAGAATACACTAGGGAAGATATATGGGCATTTAGAGGAATTTCAAAGGGTGACGGGACTTAAGGTAAACTGGGATAAGTCAGAAGCAATTCTTTTTAATGTGGATTTGGACATACAAGAAAGTTTAAAAGCTAAATTTAAAATACAAATTAGAGATAATATAAAATACCTGGGGATAAACATTTCAAATAAATATGATGATTTAAAAAGGTTAAATTATTATAAATTGGAAAAAGAATTAAAAGAAATGATTTTACGGTATAAGAAGCTAAATTTGTCGTGGTTTGGACGCGTTTCGCTATGTAAAATGAAGCTTTTACCCAAATTAAATTTCTTATTTGATACCCTGCAAATATATATGAAAGAGAAGGAATTAAAGGTTTTTCAAACTATATTAAATAATTTTTGTAACGGTGGAAAAAGGGCCAGGATACCAAAGTTTTTATGGTATTCATCACAAAAAAAGGGCGGGTTAGGAATTCCAAATATTAAAAATTATTATTGGGCATTTCAACTGAAGAATATTTGTAAAATTTTAGTGAAAGAAGAATCGATTTGGGGAAAAATTGAATTGCGAGAGAAACTGGGTGAAGAAATATTAATGTTTTTGGGCAAAGGGAAAGCAAAAATTAATGCTACAAATAAATTGTTAAAAGCTCTTTTAAAAACTTGGACATTACTGAAAAATAAATTGGCACCAGGGTTGTCCCCAATATTAGGCCTGAGTGATATGAAATCATTCCCACTGAGAATGGATAAGAGCGTAGTAGAAGTATTGAATAAGAATAATATAACTCTATTAAAGGATTGGATAACAGCATGTAGAGACAAGGAAAGAAAGTTAGATATAGGTAGACAACTTAAATTGAATTGGCTTCAATTGATGTCTATTGACAGTTGGAATAAAAGATATTTAGATGAAATGAGCTTGGATAGGGAGCGGACGAAATTTGAAGAGTTGGTACTTAGTCTAAAAAGTGGGCAGGTAAAAGTTAAGGGGTTAGTAAGCAAAATATATAAGGTTTTAGATGACTCAGATCAGCATCAGAAAGCTTTAAAAGAAACATGGGAGCTAGATTTGAATATCATAATTACAGACGAGCAGTGGAATGCTAAATGGAAAAGGAGAATAATGAGGTCTTTGTCTGTAAGAATAAAAGAGCACAATTATAAATTACTGTGGAAGTGGTACTTGACTCCGGTACGACTATACCAAATTGACAATACAAAGTCGAAATTTTGTTGGAGGTGTAAGGGGGAAATTGGAACATATGAGCGTATGTGGTGGGGGTGTAAAGAGACGAAGTCATTCTGGTTGAAGGTGGAACACGAAATTGGGAGAATTCTAGATGTAAGAATGAAATTGGATGTAATTTTAATTTTGTTAACAGATGTGGAGGTGGTAGAGCAACAAAAAAGGGAATTATTAGCAATTATGTTATCCAGTGCTAGACAGTGTATAGCGCGATATTGGAAATGTGATGTTACCCCAAAAATAGAGGATTGGTATAAGGAGTTGTGGAATACTGCGCTGAATGATAAGCTCACCTGGGAGTTAAATTTAAGAAAAGGGTTAATTAAAGAAAGCAAATTTCAGGAAATTTGGAAATGTTTGATAGATTATACCTTGATTAATGGTCATGGGCAACTGCCGGTGCCAGATTACATTGCATTTTTGAGATGATAATAGATAAAAGGGGAAATTCTGTCTCCGTAGCATTGTATATAGCACGTGGTGATATTTTGTTCTGTTTCTTTTTTTTTCCTGTTCTCTCTTTCTTTGCTTATTTATATTACTGTGTATTTTGTCTTTTATTTTCTTATATTGTTCTGTTTGTTATCTCTTGTTTTTTTAATTATTGGACGTGTATCGAGAAATAAATTTTTGAAAATTAAAAAAAAAAAAGAATTGGGTAATTCCGCACTTGCAGATTAGCCCAAGCCCTAGCGCAAATAGTGGCCATATTTACTCTTGTGCAAACCATGAACAATGGATTTCGCCTGTCAGTATTTGCCTTAGTTAATTAACTTCCCCAAGAGAGATTCCCAATTAACCCGGGTAAACAGGTGATGTGATTTTCTGTCAGATGACGATTCTATCACACACAGCCTTGAACATAATATATACTGATGATTTTCCCTCAATAAACTACTGGTCTTCGCTCCATCTTGCCTCGTGTCGTTACTTGACCAGTCTCCTCCGGGACCCCAAGGGCCGCTTCACGGCCCCAATCCAACAGGATATACCTCCTGCACTCTTCCAGTGCTGGTAGAAGCAGCGGGGACAGTGGCAGCGCTGGCAGTGGTGGCTCCCACTCCCCCAATGGCCAGACACACCACTCAGGAAGCAGCAGCAGCATGGAAAAGGTTGGGAGATCACTTCATCATTCCCTTTGTGCTCTGTTTTGTGCTCTGTTTTTCCCCTTTTTTATCTTGCACCCATGCACCTCGATCGAGGTGTGGAGGTGCAGGATAAAAAGGAAAATGCTCTAATAACACCCCCTCTTCTCCACCCCTGCCGCTCACCAGCTGGTGAGATGATCGGGGTGTGGGGAAGGGTCATACCTGGCATTTTGGGGATTTTTTTATTTTTAAAATTTATTTTTTGATTATTTTTGGTCCATTTTTTATTTTTTAAAGCACCCCTATGGGAAACCATGCTTCATTTTACGGAAAAACCATTTTATGGAAAAAGTTATGGAATGGACTTTTCCCGTAAAACAGGGTTTTACTATAATACATTTTAGCAGATTGTGAGTCTGGATAAGCATAGCATGAATGAATGTGATTTCACCACTGCAGGGCTTTCTATCTATAATAAGATATTGCCAACTTTTCTATCTGAATTCCCATTGGAGGGCAGTAATACACAGAAGATTCTTGCAGATTAACTGAGGGGGGGGGGTAAATATTGTTGGAATGTGACAGAGGACCGCCTGGAACTCGAAGTCCCAAATTACCTCTCCTCAAATGGCAAAGTCAATGAAAGGTACTAAGACATTCTTTAGAAGCCACACATTGATTTCACTGCATACCTACAAATCTCCACAGCTGCCACTCCCTGATGTCACAAAAGCTCCCAAGACTGAGCCACAACTGTAATCTGCTTTCAGTTGTAGATTTCTTAGGTAGAACCAAAATGTTGGCAAATTTAAAATAGTCAGTTTCATTTGGATACCTGATTTCATCAATATTTGAATTTTAATTTAATTATTGGATTTATATACCGCCCACTCGGCTGAGGCCGACTGTTGCTTTCTAAGAAGTACGTTTAATTACTGGGCTTTTATTCCTCAAACAAAGTTTTAATAAGATGCAGCAGCAAGCCATAGCTGAATATTTCACGCACAAATATACAATTTAATCTTCCAGTATTTCCATGGATTTCTGAATGAAAGAAATGGGTGTATAATATTTATATTCTATTTTTAATTCTCAAAAGGTGACATCTAAAAACAAAATGGCCATGAGCTGTCAAGCTACTAATGATTTGTAGCCACCATAGTTTGAGTTTAAAACATTCAAGCATATCAGAGAGTAAATAAAACAAAACAACAACATAAGGCAACAAATGTTGTGGCACCTTAAAAACTAACTCCTGTATTTAAATGTGAGCTTTTGTGGAAGAAGTCCACTTCGTCAGGCTTTTTGTTTTGTTTTGTTTACTCTCTGATATGCTTGCACAGACTAACATGGCTACCACTTTAAAATAGGCAAGATGTTCAATGAGTTTTTACTACTGCCAGCCTCCCATGGCTGATGGGAATTTAAATGTAGTGGTCCTGAATACTAAACCAGGGGTTCCTAACCTACAGCCCATGGGCTGGATTGCCACCAATGCCAGAAGTGGCCTGACATCAGTGGAAGTGCAGAGATCGCCACGTTTTTTGCACTGAAATGCTGTGAAAACACAGCAAAAAATTCAAATATGGCACGAAAATGTTCCTCCCTCGCTCCCTCCTCCAAGAGAAGTGGTGGAGGTGGGGAAAATGCCTGGAAACGCAGCACAAATGCATGTGCCGCCACCGCCGCTAGGAGGAACCATGTGACTGGCCTCTCAGCTGACTGAGAGGGCATGGTCAGGCCCCTGGCGGGAAAAGGTTGGAAACCCCTGTCCTAGACCAATAGTGGCTCTGTCCACTGTACCACACTGGTTTTCAACTGCAAAATACACAGTACTAAAACATCAGTGTAAAAAGCACGACACATAAAATGCAATATCATTCCCTAAATGTTCATCTTGAGCTTCGGTTCAGTGCTTACCCAGAGAAATGCAATAATATTTGATGCAATGTTTCAGTCACATGTGAATGGCTGTTTTTAAAATCTTTTTTAATATTACATTTCATACTTATCACATTTAGTGATAAAAGGCTTCTGCATAAGAGTGTTTTGACAGCTACAAAATTGGTCAGCACCGCAGCACTAATGCTACATTGTGTTTTCCACACAAAATAAAAACATTCAACATGACATCAGTCTGACTGGGAGGCTGTGTAGACAGAAGACCTGTCTCTTGTCCTCCAGACAAGAAGAATCTTTTGAGTTATTCATTCAGTTACTCTGGCATTCTGAAAGAGCTTTAAACACCAGGCAGCAAGAAAAAACCATCAGTCAATCAACTGATCAATGGATCAATCAATCACTAGGTCAACCAACATGTAAGTAAACATGAAAGAGATTCCTTGGCATGATGTAATCGTATCTTGCTTTCAGACATGGGTGAAGATAATAGTTTTGCACTGTTTGAACCTCATTTTAAAAATACAATGTGCACATTCAGTGTCGCATTTCCTACACTCAATTAATTATTTTAGCACTTTATACATTCAAAAATCCATATCTTGACAAAAATAAGTATTCTTCTTCTTCCGTGTCCAGGCCAGATGGGAAACTATCAAAATGAAGCCCCCTTTTGGGATTACTCTGTGAAGTGTTGCAGGGAGCCACCACCATCTCTCTGCTTCCAGTGTGAAAGGATCCTGGTGTGTAAGGGCTCAATGTTATAAGTGCATTTCTTTTATTATGTGTTATTATGTGTTATGTACTTATGCCCGCCCGCACTACTATTTGAAGACACTAGAGAGAAAAATTACGATCTTCTTGTTCTGTGTCTAGACCACCAGACATGAAACTGCCAAAATGAAGGTGAGTTCATTCTGCAGTTCCCTTCCCTGACCTTCCTCTTATTCCTACTTCTCCTCCAATGTTGCAGATAATTTTGAATAGGCCGGCGATCAGGCTCTGTTAGGCACCCCCCAGTGCCACTAGAGCCCTGTACTGCAGCCAAAACGCTGCGAGTTCGATCCTGACGGGGATCAAGGTTCTCAGCTTTCCATCCTTCCGAGGCCGGTAAAATGAGTACCCAGCATGTTGGGAGCAAAATGCTAATTATCTTGTGAACCGCTCAGAGAGTGCACTACTAAGGCGCTATGGGTGCGATAGAAGTGTACAATAATAATTGATATAGCTATAAAGCAAGGTAAAGGTTTCCCTTGCTCGAAAGCCAGTCGTATCCGACTCTAGGGTTTAGTGCTCATCTCTGTTTCAAAGCCGAAGAGCCAGCGCTGTCTGCTTCTGAAGACGTTTCCGTGGTCATGTGGCAGGCATGACTAGACACCGGAGCGCACCGAGCGCTGTTACCTTCCCACCGAAGTGGTCCCTATTTATCTACTTGCAATTTCTTGCTTTCGAACTGCTAGGTTGGCAGGAGCTGGGACAAAGACGGGAGTTCATTCCGTCCCGCAGTACTCGGGAATCGAACTGCTGACCTTCTGCTTCCCAGTCAGCGTCTTAGCTACTTGAGCCACTACATATTTTGCTATAAAGCAAAAGGCGGGGCAAAAAGCATCCCATTGTCTTCTCCGCCTGTCAATCCATAGCGGGCGGGGACTACCTCTTTTTTCCCCCCCTAACAGAAGGGAGGGCCCAGCCACGCCCTTCTTTCAGAGATTGCGATGAGATCGGCCGTTGCTTTCTCCAAACTACAGTTCCCAGGAGGCAGCGCGCCCATAGCAATACAGCCCGGTGTCGGAAACGCTCAGGATGCGGGCGGGAGGTACCCATTACCTGCCGGTCAACCGAGAAACAAGCCCATTCACCGAATGATGCAACTGCAAACAAAGATTGCCCTAAAGGGCCCTCCCCCTTTGGCCTCTGATTGGGGGAGGCCTTGGCGAGGCCGCGCCTCCTTGTCTCTGATTGGCCGAGATATTTTATCCCTCTGACGCTTTTGCCACGCTGGGGCAAGCATCTCGGCTCTTTCTCGCTCCCCCGGAAGAGCCACGTGGGCGCCGCCGTCAGGTTGGTGTGCTTTTGGAGAGCGACTTGGTCCCAAGCAAGGAGGGCGGAAGGTCAGCGGTTCGATTCCCGAGTACTGCAGGACGGAATGAGCTCCCGTCTTTGTCCCAGCTCCTGCCAACCTAGCAGTTCGAAAGCAAGAAATTGCAAGTAGATAAATAGGGACCACTTCGGTGGGAAGGTAACAGCGTTCCGTGCGCTCCGGTGTCTAGTCATGCCTGCCACATGACCACGGAAACGTCTGCAGCAGCAGACAGCACTGGCTCTTCGGCTTTGAAACAGATGAGCACTGCACCCTAGAGTCGGATACGACTGGCTTTCGAGCAAGGGAAACCTTAAAAGGAGGGCGAGGCGGGAAGCGTGGCAGTAGGTGCGGGGGATCAGATGCGGAGCCGGTGGCCAGGAAGTGGAGTGGGATGCTGCTGGGGAAGGGATGGGTGGGTTGGATTGGTAAAAGGGGGGTGGGCTCTGATGGTGGGAATGGTCATTGGGGAGTCACTGGCAGAGCTGAGCCCCAGCCCCAGTTGTTCTCCTCGATCCTGCCAGCCAAAGATCGAAGAGGGGGCTGCGTGGTTTGTACGCCTCATCATTTGTTGCCTCTTCTTCTTCTTCTTGTCCACTCCCAGGAACGTGTTTGGCCACCTCTTCAACTCTTGGCACCATGAGTGTGGGCTTCATTGGCGCTGGGCAGCTGGCCTTCTCCCTGGCCAAGGGTTTCACAGCAGCAGGTAGGCAGGTGCCCACTTCCAGGTGCCAGAGCGGGTGGGCCACGGACAGGGCTTGCTGGACCTCCCAAGAGGTTCTGGTGGATACCTGAGGTCTCCTGTTTACTGTAACTTCATACCGTGTCAATCTGGCTCAGATCGGGGGATTGTGTTCAATCCCCCACCTTGCTTTGTGTCCCAGTGCATCTCGCTGTCAGATGACATTTCCCTTCTGTGAGTGCAGTGTATGCAGGCAGGCTGTATTCAACAAATAAGTTTGTCACTATGTTGCAAACGTAGAGTATAGGCCAGAGGTTCTCAACCTACGGCCTATGAACCTGATTTGGCCCGCAGCACCATTCCATCCAGCCTGCACCCTCTCTCCCTGCGCCACCATCCTTGTCCCCTCTGCTTGGCTCCGCATATTCCTAACGCCACTCCATAGCAGGGCGGATATTGTAAGAAAGAATACAACATCCGCCCTGCTACAGAGTGTCATTAGGGACATGCCAAGCCAGGCCGAGGGCACAAGGACGGCAGAAGCAGCAGACGCACACGTCTGCCTGGGTCTTTCCCCAAGGCTATCTGGCCGAGTATGGGCAAGGACAGTCAGGACCGCTCCTTCACCCATGGCAGGCCAGTAAGCAGGGAAGTGGCAGTAGTGTGTGTGTGTGGGAGGTAATGGTGGGCCGGACTGGTGGTGTGTGTGGGAGTGTTGGTGGCGGTGCTGTGGGAGGATGGTGTGGGCTCAGGGTGGTCTTATCGCCACCGGGATCACTCTGCTCCTTTGGTGGTGGCTGCAGCGGGGGAGGGGGGAACGACACACCAGTCCGGCCCGCCAACAGTCTGAGGGGGTGTGATCCAGCCCCCGGCTTTAAAAAGTTGAGAACCCCTGGTATAGGCCTAAAGACAATCTTACATCTGATTCTGTGCATTAAAGTGACTTCTGTTGAAATTCAGCCCAATCCCCCTTTAATAAACAGCTACACACTCCGGAATAACCAGTTCCACAGTAAAGCATCTGCAATGTTGCAAGAAATGATAATTACTGACAAATTAGAACAGGTGATGTTATGCTGTCTTTGTTACTTGTATTTAAGCTCCTTGCCTTTAAAGGACAAGTTTGCAGCAACTATTGCTTGCAATAAAAGTACTCCAGCTTAGTCCAGGTATTGATGGTTAAAGGGTGTTGCCAACAGTATTCATGGAGAAGAAAATTCCTGGTAGTTCTTTTTCTGAAAGTCAGCAGAAATGAAATAATCAGACTGGAAAGCAGACTGGTCACAAAAATCTGCAAACATTGCAGAAAAATGCCGGGTTCTTCCCACCGTTCTGGGAAATATGAAACTCTCAAGGGTAGTAATTCCATGTGATAATTCCATCTACAGATTCCTCAGGCATTTGTCTATTTGTATGCAACTTCTTTGATCTGTGCTGATTCTTTAGGTGGAAGAATTGGAACGTCTTGTCTTGGTTGGTCAAAGCAAAGGGAACACTGGCAGGCAGACAGAAGGTTTGCTCTGAGGAGGGAAGCAATAAATCCACGCTAAGTGATGTTGCTCAGGGGCAAACAAGGAGCCATCACAAACTAAAATGGAAGATTTTTCTTTTTCTAGGGGTCTTGGCTGCTCACAAGATAACCGCAAGTTCACCAGACACTGATCTCCCAACAGTAGCAAGCCTGAGGGTAGGTTTTGGGGCCTGACAAATGACAAGTAGCTCTTTCCTGTTCACAAGAATGTGATAACAAATCTCAGTATGTTTGCAACAGCTGTGGTCTGTGTTTCTTTGTCGGACCCTCCCCATGGTCTAGTGTCTTTCTTTTCAGATGCTGAATGTCTAGCCCAGTGGTGATGAACCTATGGCATATGTGCCAGAGGGGACACTCAGAGCCCTCTCTGTTGGTACGTGCGCCGTAGCCCCAGCATTAAGTTCACTCCGCCTCTCTGCCCAGCAGCCCAATGGGAGTGCTTCCTCCCTCCCGTAGCACAGAGTTCATCCCACTCATCTGTTTGAGCACTTGATCTCTAAAAGGTTCACCATCACTAATCTAGCCAGTGTATGCTTTACTACTAGGTAATGGAAGAATTGGTGCTTAGCTGTATGTTATACATAGATGCCTGTAACTGTAGTCTGGAGGCTCTTTTTCAGCTTGAAAATTAAGTGTGGAATGATTGATGGCGGCTAGGAGAATACATCTCAAGAGAAGAATGTAATATTTGTCTGGAACACTGTTTACATTTTCACACCCACCAAGTGGAGACACAAATGCATGCAGTCCTATGTGAACTCCTATTTCAAGCCATATGTAAAGAAATCAATTAGCAGGCTGAACAAAACTACACGACTAACCACTTCACCGGTCTCAGTTGCTCCTGTGCAGAGGAGCATTTCTACTTTTAAAAAGGGTTGTCTTATTACATTTACACATGGTTTTGTGTGACATACAGTTTGTCCCTTCATTTCTGGCCATGGGACACTGAGTATCTGTCCCAGAGACAATATTTGGGAATGGTGCTTGTAATCCAAGAACCTTGTTTAGTCCCAGGTAGCAGAACGTACTGAGTATGTGTTTATATTTAATTCCTCTTCTGATGCTCTATAAAATACAGTGGTATGCTAATTTGGACATTAATATAAATGCTGAAAATCATTGTTAAATACAGTG
The DNA here is from genome assembly GCA_035047305.1 of Bradypodion pumilum. Classification (NCBI taxonomy): domain Eukaryota; kingdom Metazoa; phylum Chordata; class Lepidosauria; order Squamata; family Chamaeleonidae; genus Bradypodion; species Bradypodion pumilum. The sequence goes on along the minus strand of JAWDJD010000002.1, from coordinate 284,903,545 downwards.
GTACCTCAGATAAAGTCCGATTTGGATAAAGTCCGATTCGGATAAAGTTGGGGTTTTCATGCACACGTGATGCATCGCATAAAGTCCAAAACCGCTAAAAAAAATGGACGTTATCCGAGGTATTTGGTATAGAAACCTCGGATAAAGTCCGTTTTTGGACGTTATCTGATGCATCGCCCATTTGATTCGGATAAAGTCCAAAATCGGATAAAGTCCAAACTTGTGGAACAAAGTTTGGACTTTATCCGAGGTTCTACTGTACCCAATAACAAGAGTGGTAGCCACAACTGAAACTGTATAATAATGTTAAAACAAATTAAAGGCCAGATGATGTCTATCTAAAGTCATTTTCACCACCATCAGAAGAAGAAAAAGAAGAAACCCTTTCTATGGGGAGGAATACCAAAGCTGTTACTCCACCCCTAAGAAGGCCCCCTCCTTAATTCCTGACACCCATATTCACAGTGCAGGGAAAGCAGAGGGCAAGACCTGTAAAGCCAGGGTCATAGATGCAAAGGTTGTCCTTGGTGTAACCGATTTGAGGCCATTAACCGTTTAAAAGGGGGTTGGGAGGAGAGTTGACTGAGTGTAGAAATGAACAGGCAGCCACTGCAGTTGGTTATGGCAGTGTGGCAGTTTTCTGACCCTGTTGAAACCAGGGCAGGGTGGACAAAGTGGGATGCCTGTCACCCTCCAAGGGCCTGAGTGTGTCCCGTAGCCTCCATTAAAAAAAACTCAGTGTAAATTGAGTACAGTACACAGAAAGAGCCTCTTCAAAAATTATAGTATTTTTGCACTACAATCGGGTGTACTCCAGGCAACGGCAATTTTGTGCCAGCTAATCTTTCTCATATTACGTCCGGTATAAGGAACTGTGGGGTGAATTCACCAAAAGGTGGCTTCAGTTTGGCACTTTTACTTCTGGCCTAGACATGGAAGAAGAAGTGTAAATTGTGTGCTGAAGCATTTTCTGCCACATCCTGCCTAGCAGTTTTTGGCTGAGGGATGCTTTCTTCAATACTAGAGGTCACCTCTTGTCACCTGTGGTTTTATTTATATATTTATTTAATTCAATTTGTATAGCCGCCCCAATTGACATGCGACTCCGGGTGGCGTATATAAAATCCCCAACATTAAACAACAAGAAACCCTCAAAAAAATTCATTAAAACACAGAAGAGAACATCTAGTTAAAAACTAAAAACCTGAGTTTTGGAAGAAAGCATCTGCTAGGCCTAAAACTGCCATGGAGGGAGACATGGCACAATGGCTCTGTTCTTCCCATTACTCAAGGGGACTTTCCACTATTTTGGGTGTACATGGAATGGCCTTCCAAGGTTCAAGAGTGGACGTACATAGCCCTCAAATGTCTGAAATGTTCTTACACTACAAGAAGGCCACCTTTGGTCAGAATAGGCTGACTCTGACATATGGCAACGCTATGAATGAATGATCTCCAAAATGCCTTGTCCACAGTCCCGTTCACCTCTTGTAAACTCAAGTCAATGTGTTCTTTTATGGAGTCAATCCACCTCATGTTTGGTGGTCTTCTTTTCTTGATGCCTTCAACTGTTCCCAGCATTTCTATGTCATAACTGAGACACTTTCATTCAGATCAACAGAGCCAACCAAAGAGCAGCAGAGTTGAACCTCCAGCTCTGCCTCCCTCGCTTGGTGCCCATTCAATATGCAAAGAACAGAGTCCCTGCACTTTGATGACTGTTGACATACTGATACCAAATGAATCCTATTTTGATAATTCTCTATAAACAGAATTGTGCCCAGCTATGTGCAAAGGGTTCACCCTATGTGTCTACAATTATTACAGTTCAGTGGCACCTCGCTTAAAGAGCATAATGCGTTCCACGGGATTGCTCTTTAAGTGAGTTTGCTCTTTAAGCAAAACACCATTGCAAGTGACCAATTGTGACTTCTGGGGGGTGGGGGGTGGGGGGATTGCGAACCTTGATTTAGTAGTTTTTGGTTGGTTTTCGTTTATAAGTGAGGTGACCATTCAGAGAAAATTCTGCACTTTAAGCGAGTTAATCTCTAAGCAAGGCATTCTTTATGTGAGGTTTTACTGTACTTCTGTTGCCCAAATAAAGAAAGAGGGATGCTTTACCACATGCTGTTCATCTTAATTCCAGAAAATGGGTGTGAATTTCACAATAAGCAACAAAGAGACGGTTAAAAACAGCGATGTTCTGTTTCTGGCAGTGAAACCTCCCATCATTCCCTTCATCCTGGATGAAATCGGTGCAGACATAGAGGACCGGCACATAGTGGTCTCGTGTGCTGCTGGGGTCACCATTAGCTCCATTGAGAAGGTGAGAGTCTCACAGCACTGAATGCTGTCAAGGCCCTTCAGTGAGATGTAGTGTGGGTCAATTCCTCTGAAAGCCAGACAAAAACCAGATGTGATAGCTCTGCACATGCTCATCAACATGGAAGTATTGGAGTTGCATGGAAAGATGGGGTGGAGACCTGCCTTTGCCAAGGGTATGGAACAGTCTCTTTTCTGGACTGCAGCTTCCAAAATCCTCTAGCCAAAATGGCCACTCGGCATGCTGGCTGGGAGACATTGGGAGCTGGGATTAAACAATGTATTCAAAGTTTTGCATGACCAATGCACATCTTTTCAAGACTTCTAGTCATAATCACTCCTTTAAAATAGCTCGTGGATTAAGTGCTGTCAAGTTGCATTCAACTTGATAGACATTTCAGGGTACTTGAGATATTTCAGGAGTGATTTTACCATGACCGTATCTCCTAGGCAGAGAACTTCTATGGCTGCGTGAGGATTTGAATCTGGTCCTAGTCTTTCACCACACTGACTTTCATTAAAAAGCTTAACTGAGGTGAATGTACTTGTGAGATAAAAGGTGTGGGGAACTAAATCTGCAATCTTAACTCTTTTGCTCTTAAAATTGCAGCCCTAGATCCTCTTTCCAGATGACGGGGCAGTTTTGTTTTTAAACACCACTGACCCATGTCATTCTTCTGCCTGAAGAAGAGATCCCACCCCAGTTAGAACCAATGTTTTAAAAACATCTTACCACCCCCTTTAAGCATTAGTTGAGGTTTTCATAATACTCTTATCATAGCTAGTCCAATATAAGCCTACAGAATCGCTGCTGTTTCATCTTGAGTTATAAGACGTTGTACTCGCTTTCTAAACTCACTTGTCTGTTAAAAGAATGAGAAGGCAAGGATACCATTGTGCCTATGAGATCAAGATGCTTAAGGAAAACGAGTCGCTATATTTCATTCTATAGAGATTTCAAAGTGTTGTTTTATCTTATAAAACTTAGGGTTAGTAAGTCTAGGCTGTTTGGCTGAAACATTGAAGAGCTTGTCATAATTGTGACGAGTCATAAAACGAAGTGGTAAAATAGCTTGTTCAGCGTTTGGCAAGAAATGCAAATGTCTGCTTGTTCTGCCCTCGGATCTCATGTGTAAGGGAAAACTTTATGCAAAGTGTGTGAATATAAAATCAGGCAAACTATCCCCAAGGGAGACGTTAACACAGTGCTGTCCTCCAGCAGATTCCCTGGCCTGTCTCAAAGATGTTAGCGCTTAACATGTAGAGAAACTGCTCCTGGATGACTTCCTGCTGAATGGTTTGCCCATACAGTACTCTTGATTCAAGCCGGGGTGTGGGGGGTTATGCAGAAAGAGCCTCCTCGAAGATTGTGATATTTTTGAACCACAGTCGGGCATACCCTGGTAACGGCAAACTTGTGTTGCTGGCTAATCTTTCTCACACTAGGTCAGGCAAAAGGAACAGAATGAACTCACCTTTGTTTTGGCAGTTGCACATCTGGCCTAGATACGTAAGAAGAAGCCTTCGGGTCAGCCTTGGTGCTCTGGGCAATGATTTATCAAGCAGAGATTAAAAAATAAGACAGTCAAGGATTGTTCTTGCCAGAACCTTAGCTTAGGCATGTTTGCAGATGTTGACTTGAGTTCGGTTCCATTCTTGTCAGCTGAAACTTGCTGCCCAGCCAAATTCCGAGATTGAGCGCTGCCATCTTGTTGACATCTTCTTAAGTAACGACTCCAAGGTGGAGGATGCTGAGTTTTAGATAGAATTTTGGCTGATTTTCAGATCTTCATCCTAAAAAATGGTTGCTGTTCTTTCTGTAAGGATTTTCAGATGTTCTGTTTGGGGAGGACAAGGCTTTTGCCCTCCTGATGTTCTCGTGTCTGTAGCTCCCATCTGCTTGAGCCAGCATGAACCACGGTCAGAGATCTTGGGAACTATAGTCAAATAACATCTGGAGAGCCATAAGTTACATGATGCTGGGGCAGGATATATGTACGTAAGAGGTGGTATTGGGATCATGGCAGCAGGCCCCACCTTATGGATCACACACCGTCATCTGAAGGTCTGAAGCAGGACTGGGCTGGAAGTAGAGCAAGATCTGCTCTTACATCTCAGGGGTCACCAGGTGGTTTTGGGACTAGCTGTCCAGAAGCAGCAGCAACTAATCAGCTCTCACCTCCCTAAGTCAGGATATGAAAAAGAACACTTAATAAGAAAACAGAAGTGGATTGTTTGCGTAAAAGGACTTGTGGAGTCTGTTCTGATCCCAGTCACAAAATTTGAGGCCGACTCTATGCTTAGAAATGATCTGCTGCTTTATTTATCTTCTATGCCCACATCACTTTTGCACTTGGGCTCTGATCAGTAGACATGGGAAGGATAGTAAAACAACAACAAAAAGGTAGTACTTGCAAGTCTGAAGTCTGTATTGGTTCACCAAAAGAGAGCCAGAGCTTGCATTAAGGGCACAAGCATGAGGTCCTGTAGAGATTTGAAACCTTGAAATAGTTGGATTTTTTCTTCCCCTTGCTACAATAGGGTGTATTACATATATGGTTTTAAGCAAAATACATTGCATTTGTCTCTCTTGTTTTGCATGTCAAGAAACTTTCTGCCTTCTGCCCCGCCCCGAAAGTGATCAGGTGCATGACGAACACGCCCGTGATTGTACGGGAAGGGGCCACGGTCTATGCCACGGGGTCCCATGCTGAGGTGGAGGATGGAAAACTCTTGGAGCAACTGATGGCTAGCGTGGGCTTTTGTAGTGAGGTGGAGGAAGACTTGATCGATGCTGTCACAGGGCTCAGTGGCAGCGGACCTGCTTATGTATGTGCCTTTTCTCTCTTTTTCCCCCTGTATAAGGTAAAACCCATGCACTAGGCCAATGTTTCCCTACCTTTGGTGTTTGGACTTCAATTCTCAGAAGCCTAAGTCAATTCCCCAAAGCACCGATCAGCCAATGTACTGACTTAGGCTTCTGGGAATTGAAGTCCACCGGTGTTCCACGGAATGTAGTTTGGGAAACGCTGCACTAGGCAAAGGGAATTCTTAAACAGGGCTGCCAGCAGTGGTGGGCTCCCAAAAAATGTACTACCACACTGTGGGTGTGGTATGGTGGGCATGGCCAGGGGGAAAGCCCTGCATTGCACCCGAATTAGGACTAATTTATTTCAAAACTTGGATGGGCGAAGCCAGCCAGAATTTCTGCTACCGGTTCTGGCGAACTGGTGCAAACCTGCTGATGCCCACCACTGGCTGCCAGTGTAAATTACCTTTATATAGGAGCCACATTAGCCTGCAGTAAGGGCACACAGAAAGAGCCTCCTTTAAAATTATGGTATTTTTAATATTTCTCACACTGGATGCATAGCTAACATTCAAAGGCAATGCAGCCCCCCCCCTGGCGCCAGGAGGGTCCATCTTGACTTTACTGGAAGGGCAAGATGGTAGATGAAAACATTCTGCTCCATGAACAAATACAGTCACATATTTATTTTTCTGATTACAGTTTTCTTCCCCAGCTTCTAGCCTTACCCTCCTGTGATTCTTTTGATTTCCTACCTAGGCCTTTACAGCACTGGATGCCCTAGCAGATGGAGGAGTGAAGATGGGCCTTCCTCGTAGGCTTGCTGTCCGGCTGGGAGCCCAGGCTTTGCTGGTCAGTGTTTTGCCTCCTTCCAGCCACACCGCTTCTGTCTTTCAATATGTAGTTGAAACTGCTTTCTGAATGAAATAGGAACTTGGGAGGTTATTTTTAAGATGAATGAGTAGAATGAAATGCAGTTGGTCCTAGAGCATTATCTTCCTGCTTTCCATTCCAAATGACTTGAGCTTATGCTTCTCCTGGTTCTCCTTAAAAATAGCTTTCCAGGATCTGTGCCTAAATCTTCATTTAATTTATTGCAACACATCTGGATGTTTGAATAATATGGAGGCACCGTGCATGACATGCCTTTCTTACTTCAGCAAAGTTATTTGTTGAAATAACAAAAGGGAGCAGAGGCATTATTGGATATTAATGACACAGGTGAGAATTCAGTCACATGTGCCTTGTCCCCAATCTGTTGAGTATCTTTTAGTTTTAAAGAAGGGATAGGGTATGCTTCTACCATATTTCCATGAAAATAAGACCGGGTCTTATATTAATTTTTCCTCCAAAAGATGCATTAGGAGGGTTTGTTTTCAGGGGATGTCTTATCAAGTACAACACATGACATATTGAATTCTGAAGATTCATATTAGACACAAGTGCACATGTTATTCATGTGCTTTGTCTGTACTTTGATTGGTCATTCAGCAATAAGTCTCAAGTCCATCTGTTTACATAGGTGTTTGCCTCTCGTCCAAAGGAACCTGCTTGGGTATTTACAAATACTTAATTATAATTTATATTATCATTTATTTTAAGTATTAATGTCAATAATATTTTTTATTTTCTATCATTTTTTTTTTGAGATTGTATCCCGTTACTGCTTTTCTCACTCTTTTGTTGACAATTATGGCTACTCCGTTTTTTCTGAGATTTTCTTGACCACAGTAGTAGATGTGATGGTTTCCCGAGTTGAATTCGCCCATCCCTGTCCATTTTAGCTCGCCGATTCCCAAGATGTCAATGTTTATTCTTTCCATCTCATTTTTCACCACTTCCAGTTTTCCTTGGTTCATCAAAGATGAAAATAGGGGAAACAATCAGGCCAGACAGATATGACCTAGACAACATCACTAAGGAATACATGGTGGAGGTGAGGAACAGATTTAATGGTTTGGAATTGATAGACAGAGTGCCAGAAGAATTATGGACAGATGTGAGGTGACCATGCAGGAGGCAGCAAGGAAAACCATACCAAAAGAAAAGAAGCATAAGAAAGCAAAGTGGTTGTCTGATGAGGCTATTAAAATAGCAGAGGAAAGAAGGAATGCAAAAGGCAAAGGAGAAAAGAAAAAAATACAATCACTTGAATATAGAATTTCAAAGAAAAACAAGGAGAGACAAGGAAATCTATCTAAATGAACAGTGCAAAGAAATAGAGGAAAACAACACAAGAGGCCGGACTAGAGATCTTTTCAAAAAATATTGGGGAAATCAAGGGAACATTCAAAGCAAAAAATGACCATGATAAGAGACAAAGACGGCAAGGAGTTAGCTGATGCAGAAGAGATTAAGAAAAGATGGAAAGAATACAGAGAGGAACTTTACAAAAAGGACCTCAATACCACTGATAATCACAATGATGAGAACATTGAACCTGAACCAGACATTCTGGAGAGTGAAGTCAGAAAGGCCCTAAAGAGCACTGCAAACAACAAAGCTAGTGGAGATGACGGTATCCCCGTTGAATTTTTCAAAGCTCTAAAAGATGACAGAATCAAATTACTGCATTCGATATGCCAGCAGATCTGGAAATCAAAACAGTGGCCACAAGATTGGAAAAGATCAGTATATGTTCCAATCCCAAAGAAGGGTAGTGCCAAAGAATGTTCAAATTATCGAACAATTGCGCTCATCCCACACGCTAGCAAGGTGATGCTCAAGATAACACAGGATAGACTTCAGGAGCACATGGAGAGAGAATTGCCAGAGGTGCAGGCGGGGTTCAGAAGAGGCAGGGGGACTAGAGACCACATTGCTAATATACGGTGGATCATGGAGAAAACAAAGGAATATCAGAAACAAGTATACCTCTGCTTTATTGACTAAACCAAAGCCTTTGACTGCGTGGACCACAATAAAATGTGGCAAGTACATAAAGAAATGGAAATACCAGAACACCTCATATGCCTCATGAGAAATCTGTACAAGAGTCAAGAAGCAACAGTTAGGACAGAACATGGAATGACAGAATGGTTTGGAATAGGAAAAAGGGTAAGACAAGGCATCATTTTATCACCCTACCTTTTCAACCTATACACAGAGCACATAATGCGCAATGCAGGGATGGAGGAATCACAATATGGGATAAAAATTGCTGGGAGAAACATCAACAATTTGAGATATGCAGACAATACCACCCTAATGGCAGAAAGTGAGGAAGACCTAAAGAACCTCTTGATTGGATTGAAAGAAGAGAGTGCAAAAGCTGGCCTGAGACTTAACATCAAGAAAACCAAGATAATGGCAACAGGCCCTATCAGCACCTGGAAAGTAGACGGGGAAGAAGCAGAAGCAGTGACGGGTTTTACTTTCTTGGGATCTAGGATCACTGCAGATGGTGACTGCAGCCAGGAAATAAAGAGGTGACTGATTCTAGAGAGACAAGCCATGAGAAACCTGGGGAACATAGTGAAAATAGAGACATCACCTTGCAAACAAAAATCCGTATAGTCAAAGCAATGGTATTCCCGGTGGTAATGTATGGTTGCGAGAGCTGGACCATTAGGAAAGCAGAGCGCAGAAGAATAGATGCCTTTGAAATGTGGTGTTGGAGGAGAGTTTTGAGAGTACCCTGGACAGCGAGGAGAACAAATAGGTCACTCTTAGAAGAAGTCAACCCTGACTGCTCATTGGAAGGTCAAATGGTAAAGATGAAGCTGAAGTACTTTGGACATCAAATGAGAAGAGAGGATTCACTTGAGAAAGCCTTGATGCTGGGAAAGGTGGAAGTCAAAAGAAAAAGGGGACGGCCAAGGATGAGATGGCTAGATGGCATTGTGGACACAGCGGGCACCTAGCTGAGTGGGCTGAGGAGGATGGTGGAGGGCAGGTGTGCCTGGAGGTCAATGGTCCATGGGGTCGCAAAGGGTCGGAATTGACTGTGCGACTGAACAACAACAAAATTGTTTATTTAAATTTAATTATATATTAATATTATTTTATCATTCAATATGTCCATTGTGTGTTGCAGCGGATGTGCTACCAATAAATGCGTCCGTCTGGCTGACGATCTTAACTGGGATAGGTAGGGCTTATATTATGAGCAACCTGAAAAATCGTGCTAAGGCTTATTTTCTGGTTAAGTCTTATTTCCAGGAAAATATGGTATTTTAACCTTTGATCCTCTAGTCAGCTGCCTCGTTCACAGTTTTTTTTTATTGAGAGCAAGGATCCAGACAGTATTGTCTTTTCATTATTAACCACCCTGTGTTTTCTAACTGCTACTCCCATCTGTTTTTCTTTCTCAGACAAAGCCAGGAAAGATGAAAATATTGAATATACACACAGTGCCTTTTGGTAATTAGGTGCAGAGGGTGGGCAAAGTGTAGCTCTACAGATGTCCGTGAGCTGCAGCTCCGGATCCCAAAAACCTTGGGCTATATACCAACAACAGCTGCTGGGACTTTACTACCAGCGAGAAGAAAGGGGCGCAAACGGTGAAGAGCTCAACTGGTGAAAAAACCGTTTGGAGAGATATCTTGGCTAAGAAAGGAGTACAACCGTCGTATTTTCATAAAAGTCTTTATAGGTGTAAATGTAGCCAGGAACGTAATAACATAAAAAATTCCTCTATGGGTAGAAACAAAAACTATAGCTGATCGCTGGTAAATAGGAAAATGAGCCAAGATGAACAAAAATGAGCTGTACAAACATGGAAGTGCACAGAAATAGCGATGTAGTTCTCTAAGTCGATACTAGTTATAGCGACTTTTCGAATAAGAAATGTCTTCTTCAAGGAGATCTATACATAAAAATTACACATAAACAGAATGATTAACATGGCTGAATATAAATAACATAGGCACATAAAAATACAATGAATGTACAGAATGAGAATACAAGCTTACCAATGTGTAATGCTGATTTCTTAAACCCGCGTCCTGCCTCCGCTCAAATTATTAGGTGCATATGGACGTTGAAAGGTGTATGAGAAACAGCTACCTTTATCACAGTTGAAAGCTGACTCATGTGTAGCCAATAGCTAAATTAGAGCTCACCCAGGTGATGAGGATAGTACTCCTACAGGAACGCTGCCAAGTCAAGCTCCTGGTTTAACCCATTAGGATACATTGTGTCGAGAAAATGAATAAAGAATGCTTCCCTTTGTCTCAATCTTTTGTAAATGTCACATCGTTCGAATAATTTTGGTCTAACAATCTCTAATACCACACGGTTGTACTCCTTTCTTAGCCAAGATATCTCTCCAAACGGTTTTTTCACCAGTTGAACTTTACTACCAGCAACATCTGGAGGGTCAACTGGTTGCTCACAGCACATTATAGTGCTTGCACCTCTCCATTTGGAAGCACCTTTGATATTGGATGCTTCTACTTCCCACCTCTGTAAAGATATACCTGTAGTAGAAGACCAAATTGAGTGTATGTTAAAGCTTGCTTTGCCGCTGCTCTTTGACTCATATTTATTCTAATTCTGCAGGGAGCTGCTAAGATGCTGTTGGATTCTGAGCAACATCCCGGACAACTGAAAGACAATGTTTGCTCACCAGGGGGCGCCACTATCTATGCCCTGCACTTTCTGGAGAGTGGGGGCTTCCGTTCCCTGCTCATCAATGCTGTAGAGGCATCTTGCATCAGGACAAGGTACACGTGTGACAGAAAGAGCAAGAGTCCTCTCCCCCCGCTAGTTCTGCTTCTTTCTTAACAATTACACTTAAATACCACCCCTAGCACTTAGCCCACTCTCTGGGAGGTTCACAAGGTTATTAGCATCTTACCCCCAACATGCTGGGCACTCATTTTACTAACTTTGGAAGGATGAATCAACCTTGATCCAGGGTCAGGATTGAACTCACAATGTTCTGGCTGCAGTACAGCAGTTTAACTACTGCTTCACCAGGACTCCTTACACTTATATACCACCCTATAGCGTTTAGTGCACTCTTTGGGGGGTTTCTTACAGGTAGCATTTTTTGCCCCCAACACTTGGTCCTTATTTTAATGACCTCAGAAGGATGGGAGGCTGAGTCAACCTTGATCCCCTCCAGGATCAAACTCACAACTTTCTGGCTGCAGTATAACAGTTTAATCACTCAACCTCACCAGAGCTAATGTGCTTCCTCCCTGCCCCTAACAGGGAGCTGCAGTCCTTGGCTGACCAAGAGAAGGTCTCTCCCGCTGCCATCAAGAAGACCTTAATGGATAAAGTGAAGCTGGAGTCTTCCTCTGGCGGCAAGGTCAGCATATTCAACAACAAGAATCCTGGCAGCAAGAAGTACTGAGGAGAGGCAGCCTGGCCTGGCCCTGCTATCCTTTCCCTTGGAAAGAAATCTGTAGCTCAAACCACTTGGGGATTAGAGGGAGAGAGGATTATCCTGGACTCAAGACTAAAGGAGGAAGGGACCTTTTAGTAATCCAGATCTGATTATTGGGAAATAGTAGGAAGAGCAGCATTATGGGAGGGAGGTTGCCTTACTCAAGGTGGGTCTCTCCTCTGAACTGAACTGTTTTCCCTGTCACTGTTTGGGGAGGGGAGGGGGTGTTACATATAATATTTATCCCAGCCTTCCTCAAAAGAGGAGGGTTTGGCCCTGTGTCTTCACAACAGCCTTGCAGGGGAGATTAACTTGGAAGGCCACAGCTGGTCCAGTGAGCTTCAGAAATAAGCCAGACTTTGGACATGGGTTCTCCCAGGTTGTGTGACTCTCCAATGGCTCTTAGGTCAGAGAGGCCAAGCAGGGCTCTGGAGTCCTGGCACTTGCCATAGATCTCATTCTTATCCATGAACTGTTATGGCCCAGTGTGCAATGCATTCTGGATTTTGAGGAGCAGAGTTTTTGAAACATTTGTGTCAGTGTTAAATTGGGGATTAAGTCATTCATGTTAGCAATGATGGGCTCAAATTAAGCTACAAGCTTAATTGTCAGGAACACATTGCTTTTTAATTAAAAATCAATTAAGATCGCTAAAATGGCAATTTTACCCTCCAATTGTCCCTCAAAGTAATGCGTGAAAACAATGTGAAATGTTCATGGTTACTCAATAAGTTGCATTCATTGCTGTTTAATGATTGAAAATAATGTCTTTTGCAAAACCATTTCATTTAAAAGAAACGACGTGAGGGTCATGAAGTGAATTTCAATGACTTGATCCCAAACCCTGGGGATATCTGCCTTCATTTTCAGTCTTGATCACAAAGCAGACTGTTACTGTTCTCTTTACACTTTCATTTCTCCCACCCTTTGCTTGACTGTTGTAGCATTGGAAGAATTTTCCTGGCAGGTCCAAATGAACAGCCCCTTACTCACAATAATCAAAGGAAGTATCTGGTTCTTTCTTTTCCCTCTTTTAACTGTTATTCCTACTGGACTACCATGTTGGCTCCTTAAATACTTTTATTCCCTGTTACAAGTAATCATGGTTGTCCTTTTTATAGTCCATACAGGTGGCTACAGAGGCTCTGCTCAGATAAGAGATGTTAGAAACTTTCCCAAGCTGCCCTTTTAATGCCTGTCTGGACAATTTGTCTATCTCGGTATTGTCTACCTTGATGGATGACGCTGGGTTTCTGGGGATCTCAGACGGAGCCATCCCATCCCCCTTCCACCTGATATTTTTTAAATTAACATGTTACAAACTTAACCTGTTATTGTTTTGCCTTCTCCATGCAGACCTCAGCGTGTTATGCTGCAGGTATCGTCATTGCTATCAACACAGTGGGGAAAACCCATTTGGTTCACCTGCTTTATGGGAAGGGAGAATTCTTCACAGGGCAATTTCTGAGTCGTATATGTAAGAATAGAGTGGAGCACTTTGACCGCTACCATATTTTTGTTACATGTGGTAGCAAAACCCACTAAATACTGTTATGAAATGAAATAAATTATAATTTGGTGCAGTCAGATTCTTCTGTTTAATTTTATTTGCAACTTCTTGCTGTTATTACTAACTTATAAATGAGAATCGAGGCTTGCCAAAGGCTGTACATTGGACCAAGAAGTCAAGAAACACAACTTTGACCTGGATGTGAAATTTGATGTACAGTACTTACTAGGGCTTGGGTACAGGGAAGATGACTCCTTGTGAACTTCCATTTATGCTAGGCTCTTGCATCTTTGAGGCCTTGCCTGAATTTCCACATAACTAACATGGAATGGTTCTGTGTTTATATGTACTCAAGCCAAGCCAGAGACTGCGATGAGAATTTATTTTGAACTGGAGCTCCAGCCCAGCATGGTGTCTATACTGAGTGAGAAATCCTAAGAGCTTTTGTTCCAAAAAAAAAGGTTCCTGTTCCCAGGTCTATCAAGTGGAGCAAAGCACCTCCTTGAGATGCCTTCTTCTGTCTCTGTTGAACTTGAGCATCTTCAAATGTGAGTGTCTTCAGGCAGGCATCTACTCTGGATTGCTCTCAAGATTTATTTATATTTATTTATATTTGTGCTTATATACCACTTTTTTGTCTACGGACAACTCTAAGCAGTTCACAACACAGTTATATAAATACAAAGCAAACCATAAGTACAACAAAATGCAGCAGCAAACAAAAATACAGTAGTCATAAATATTACAAAAATGGCAATACAATAATAGCTCTCCAATACAATGATAAATTCAGAAACAATATGTCAATCACAAACAAAATCAAAGTACTACGCTCCCATAGTCTCCCTATTCTAGGTGCTACCATACCACAGAAAGGGCAGTGAGGTTCAACCACCCTCCGCAACACAATCCTTAAGTTCCAGCAGAGGCGGAGTCAGAACTGGGAGAGGAGGTGACCCCGTCCCATTCTGTCCTGCAACAGGTAACCCCGGGCGGTGACAAAAGATCAGCCAGCAGGGTGGTATAAATCAGGAAGCTGAAGTCGGGACACTCCTCCCAGCTGCAATTGACTCCGAGGCCGGGCAGCAACTGTAATGTCGGAAGGGGCAGCATTGGCAGCCACTCTCATAGCCCCAGCCGCAGGGGTGACCACCATGTATGCCACCACCTCCCAAGGCCGGCCAGGCCTCAAATTTATTTTATTCATTTTGCTGTGTGTTGTTGGTTTGAAATTCCACTCATGACCCCCTGTCTTCTATAGATCCATACTAGTGCAATGTCAAAAATGAACTTTCTGTTCAGAAATTCATGCTGAAAACCTTGCTCTGCTACAAAACAGATATAATATAACGGCTTAAAACCAACGATTTCCTCCCCACTTTTTTGGGAGACACTCACATGATACCTGTCTACTTCATCAGTTATTGTGTTTCTATCGTAATCATGGTCCTAGGGGAAATTCTACCCTAGAATCGCTGCCCTCCATCCATATACAAGTAAGATCTGGAATGGAACATGGAGACATCTTATTAAATCCATTTCGAGGGTCACATCAACAATATTTGATCTCTGCCTCTTGCTGAGAAGCACAAACATTGCTGCAGATGCCGTGGTCATGACTATGACCTCAGTGACAGAGCAGTCCCATCCTACACTGGTTTCCTGTCTGGGCTGCCAGCCTTCCCCTTTTCTTGTATAATGTGTCACTTTCCTATTTACTACTTTCTCTTTTCTGGCTCAGGCATACCAGGCAAGCATGGTTTCCCACTACAAGAATGAGCCTGTGTGACACCTTGGTTCCTCCTGCCTTTCCTTCTGCTCACTTTCCTCTTTCTTAAGTGGAAGAGGAGGTTGAGTGAATCTACTTCTGTTTTTAAGCAACCAACACTTCTGCATTACAGTACATCCAAATTCAGGAAACAGTCAAAATGCCTGTTCAGTGAGAACAGGATAGGATGAAACTTTGACTTCATATTACACTTGTATACTGCCACATAGTACTTAGTATTATATCTGAACTGGGCTACCGTTGACCAAAACTTTGAAAGGGCTGTACAGATCAGTGTACAGATCAGTGACAAAAATCAGGTATACTGTCAAATAATAATAATAATTTCATGTCAGAAATTATTCTGGTTTGAAAGGATTTTTGCGGAGGAAACTGCTCAGGGAATGCCCAAATGAGGCTCCTTTCATGTCCCCAAGAGCTGGGGCAGAGATGGGCGCTCAATCCGTCATGCAGTACCCAGGTCTCAAACTGCTGACTTGCCAACCTTCCAGCTAATGAGGCAAGCTTCTTAACCACTGAGCCACCGCAGCTCCTACTGTCAAATGATATTGTAGAAGTATCTCTGGAAGCTTTATGGAGAATACGTAAGGATCATTCTTTTCCAGTTATGCTTCTTTGTTCTCTTCGTTAGTCAACCAAGCCTTCACATGCATGCACACACACGTAGAGTGCTGTCTTGCTATATCACAACAACTAAAGGAAAGGGGTCAAAAGAGAGCAAGAAATACAGGAGGCTGGTATCAGTAATCAGTAAATAGCAAAGGATTGAAGAAGGTTTCGGCAAGGATTGGTTTGAATTCAGAGCTCAGTTAACACCAGATGTGTAGGATATCCTATATACAAGCTAGTGGGTGGTCTACACTAGCAGTAGGGAGCAAGGTAGTGTGGACTGCATCAGAACAGGGGCTTGATTAGAACCATTTCCATAGAAATAGTTCCAATCAATTTCATGTAGTAGCTAGATAAGCAGGCTTTTCTTTGTCTCCTCTTAAATGGCTGATATAGAAATTGCTTGCAGCTGAAACTACAGTATTGCTGTGGATTTACCACCTTTGGTTTTGGATGGGAGTTACCACCTTTGGTTTTGGATGGCCCCAGACAGATCCGGTGCGCAACCTGGGGGTCCTCCTGGACTCACGACTGCTGCATGAAGATCAGGTGGCAGCCGTAGCCAGGAGGGCTTTTGCCCAACTTTGGGTGATTCGCCAGTTGCGCCCACTCCTAGACCGGGACTCCTTACTCATGGTCGCTCATGCTCTGGTCACCTCTAGACTAGATTATTGCAATGCACTATACATGGGGCTGCCCTTGACGACCATTCGGATACTTCAGTTGGTCCAGAATGCGGCTGCTCAGGTGGTGATGGGGTGTGGGCATTATGCGCGTGCCTCACCACTGCTTCAGGAGCTGCATTGGCTACCAATTTGTCTCCAGATGCAATTCAAGGTGCTGGTCATTACCTTTAAAGCCCTACATGGTAGTGGGCCAGGATACCTAAGAGACCACGTCGCCTCAAGATCATCCGTCCATCCAACCAGAGCAGACCGGAGGGGCTTTCTACTTGTACCATCTGCTAGAGGGGCTCGTCTCTCTAGCCCAAGAAGCAGGGCCTTCTCTGTGTCCACACCAGCCCTATGGAGCCTCCTGCCAGTTGAACTAAGGCTGCAGACGGAATTGCTGCCCTTAGGAAAGAACTGAAAACCTGGCTGGAGGGGCAGGTGTGGGGCACTGATGGAGGAGTGACCCCCGCCTGCTGATTGGTCTAAACAGAGTAATTCTCTCTCTCTCTCTCTCTCTCTAGTAAGTGCGGGTGTTTTTTTTAATGGGTTTTAATGGGGTGTATTTGTATTTTAATGGTTTTTTTTATCTGTGTCGGGATGTGTGTGTTTAATATTGTAAGCCACCCAGAGTCCTTGTGAGCAGGGCGGCTATAGAAATATGAAAATTAAATTAAATTTAAATTAAATTGAGTGTGGACAGTTTTTCTACTGGCCCTTTAAGATGAGGTAAAGAAAAGATTTCAGCTTAAAAATTAATCATTTATATAATAGAGCATCAGCCACAGTAAAAAACATTTTTTTCACTTCCCTGCCTTCTGCTGAGCAGAAGAAGGGATTAATTAACCAATACAGTATCACGATGTGGGCTTATCAAGTCATTTCACTATATTGACATATTCAAACAAGAAGGCTTAGGGACTTTTCCACCTGTGGGACTCATAATGTGATCTATATGATTACGTGTCCCTGCAATAAACACTACATCAGGATAACATCGAGACTGATTCGTACTCGGATCTCGGAACATCGCTCACGTGTGCATGGCTGGGTTGAAGGTGCACCTCTTGTCTCTCATTTTCTAAGTAAGAATCCTACTGAAGACCAAATGTGGTTTGTGGTTCTTGAAGTCATCACTTCAATACCTTATGAAAGGATTGATGTGAATAGACGAATACATCAGAGGGAATCCTTCTACATCTTTAAGTATCAAACTTTAGAACCCCATGGACTTAACCGTGAACTCGACTTATCCTGCTAGTTATAGTTAAGAAAATACAGGTGTTAATTCTACTTTAATTTACCACATGTTTTGCATATGTGACCTTTTCCTTCTTTATAAGGACTGCCTTATGAACAAAAAATTGACGTCAGAGCACAGAAGGAATTACACAGAGTGAGGCTTATGATGCAATTAAGGCATTATGATTCTGTTATTTCTCTGTACCCTATAACACTACTATAATGTATAATGTATATAATTATATGATGGTTGTTACCACAATGATTATTTTGGTTATGTTTTGCGTGTAGATATCCTGAAGAAGATTTTTCTATGGAAAAGCAGTAAATATCCGGAAACAGCTTTGATATGTGTTTATATTGGACTGTGAAACCTTTTGTTATGACATAATTTGAATGAAAACTTTTGAATGAAAAACTTTTGAATTAATAATTTTGGAATGAAAAACCTTTGAGTTCTACCCTTGCAATTTATTAAATAACTGATTCTAACAATTTATTGACAATTACTGTTTATTGAAGAAGAAGTTTATTGACACAAGTATATTGCCTCAGATGGCTTCTTTGTTCCTGTTGACTTACGGTCTGGCCATTTTCCTCTTACATTCCTGGGAGGGACATCTATCTTCAGGATTTTCTTCCGCATTCCTGGTTATAAACTGCACCTTAAATAGATTTAGTAATGATCTCCTTAGCTCTACTCTGCAGATTAAGCAGCTAAGACACATTTCTGGACACTTGCAAGGCCAAACTGGATGGGGCTGGCCATTCTGGAAAAATCAACACAGATCATAGGAATCGAAAAGAAGAATGGATAATTTGTAGCAAAAGGCATTTTTGATCCTTACTCTTGTTTGTAGGAATGATACTGAGGCAATACCCTTTCCAAATTGTTAGAAGAATGGAAAGAATTCTCAAAAAAAAAAAATCAAGGCAGTGAAATTCAGCTTTCTTCTCTTCCTCTGCCTCCCCAAACTCAGTCTCTGATGGTTACTTTTGTAAAGAACAAACAAAACTAAAAGTGGTCAAAGTCAACAGCCACATGTAGAGTGTTTATACTACATTTCAGTCCCAAAAATCCTAAATTCATATCCTGGGTATATATAGCTATAATATCTTTAAACAAGATTCCCTAACATTTCTGGATGGCCCTTATTCTCCTGTTAAGTTTTTTACAGAAACACCCAGAAAAGGGCAGTGAAAGAAAAGGACATAAAGGCCATAGCCAATATAGATGGATTCTTAGTGGTTTAGACACTGAACTTGATGACTGGAAGGTCAGCAGTTTGAGAACTGAGTACTGCATGATGGAGTGAGCTTCTGTCTGTCCAAGCTCCTGCCAATCTAGCAGTTCAAAAGCAAGAAACTGCAAATAGATAAATAGGTACCGCTTTGGTGGGAAGGTAAACAGTGTTCAGTGCACTCTGGTATTTAGTCATGCCTGCCACATGTCCACAGAAATGTCTGCAAATACAGACAGTGCTAGCTCTTTGGCTATAAACAGAGATGAGAACTGAACCCTAGAGTCAGATACAGCTGGCTTTCAAGCAAGGGTGACTGTACAGAAATATTCCCATTGGCATTAATATTGATCCTTATTGATGACAATAGCATACAGTATTCAATTTCAGGGAGTTCTAGGAAGGAAGAGCACCTCGGCTGGAATGTCTTCATTTTTGTCAAAACCAAATCCACTCTCTATTTGTAAGATGCAAACGTGAAAAAGAGGAGCATGATAAACACTGCCTATTAGCAGCATTTCAAGGTCTGGGAAGATGCTTTACTCTGCTCTTTGACATTAGGGCACATTTCAGGTCGAGACACCCTCCTTCTCAGCTTGGACCATGGGCTGCCATTACTCCAGCAGCACAGCCAGTGCTAAAACCATGAATTACCTGCCCCATATTTCAAATCTTGTCACCATAGATTGAAGAAGGGGAACTACAGCCTTCCGGATATTATTGAGCTCCAACTCCAAGCAGCCCTGGCCAATGTGGCCAATGGAAATTGGTAGGTCAAGAACATCTGGAAAGTTGCAGGTCTCCACTCTTATCTTAGATGGACCCGTCTTCGTGCCTGGCTGACATGATAGTGAATATGCGAAAGCCTCTTCCCACTCTAGTTGGCAAGAAGCTGCACTGCTAAGATGCATAGCTGATGTCCGCTGGAGTCTGGTATCTTTCTCCCCATTTCTCCCTAATCCAATATCAAACCTCATCAGGCTTTCAGCCTGAGTACACACCATCTATTATGTCTTGCCCCCTCCTCCTCCACAGAGGACCACAGACTCAGCACATTATTTAGTAAAAACAATTTTACACTACAGTATTGCTGAAACTCCAGGGGAAGCTGTGAGAGGGGTGGGTTGAAAAAGAATAGGACAGGCTATCAAGTTGCTGCATTGTGTCACGCTCGTTTCTCGCTCTCACTAAGTGAAACTAAAAGGAGGCAGTGGTGCTTCCTGATGAGACTTTGGAGGAGGTGGAATTCTGTCTGTCTGTCTTAGTCCTTTGTCACCAGGGTTTATCCAGGGTCTTCTGCCTGAGTTTGGAGCCTGCTGCAGTATTACTGTCCCAGGCAACTAAGCAAAGAGCAACTGCGAACTGACTTTTCTGCATCAGCAGTTTCAGTCCAAACCTCATTGTGCCCTGCAATTTCCGCAGTTTTAAGAAAGTGTAGACACAGCAAAGATTGAACAGAAGTTGGCGGGGGGGGGGCATTTCTAACGGAGGAGAGGGATAATATTGTAAAACAGGGATTCTCAACCTGCAGGCCATGGGCTGGATGAGGCCCACCGGCACCATTTCATGTGGCCCCACACCAGGATGTGCCATGGGGTGGAGGAAGGGCAAAATGGCCATCTGGCCCCCAAAGCTGTCTGAGGGAGCGTGACCTGGCCCTTGGCATAAAAAGACTGAGAACTCCTGTTGTAGAACCTATGAACAAATGATTGGGATCAGGCTGTTGAGAACAGTAAGAAAGAAAAGGAGTGCATGTTTTTCAGGATGCTTATTCCATGTTCTCCCATTCTCATACTGTACTGTATTTTCATATAAACCAATCCCTTTAGCCAGTGATTCAACTAGCACCAAACCAGTTCCCCAGGGTAAACAGCAGGTGCCAAACAACCTACATCAGACATAAGAACATAAGAACAGCCTTGCTGGAACAGGCCACAGCCCATCCAGTCCAGCATTCTGTCTCACACAGTGGCTCACCATTTCCTTCAGGGTATTATTCCCAAACAGATGCCTTCACCTGCTTAGGATTCCCTGGAAATGGCATTGAGAGATATCCTGCCTATCTCTCCAACCCGGAGGTTGTCCTTAAGTATCCATAATTATAGCCATTGATACTCTTCTCCTCCATGAACTTGTCTAATCCTTTCTTAAAGCTGTCAAGACTGACAGCTGTCACCACTTCTTCTGGCAGGGAGTTCCATAGACCAGTAATCCTCTGGGTGAAAAAGTACTTTCTCTTATTTGTTTGAGAACTAGTACCCAAAAGTTTCATGGAGTGTCCCCTAGTTCTAGTATTAAAGACCACAGGCTTTTAGTCTTGGTGATGAAGCCATTAGGACTTTTCTTCCCCAAAGCGCACCAACTGTTTTTGGAATGCAGAATATGGCCCACGCTTCTCTTGAAGCAAACAGCTTCTTAATCTAGCTAAGACCACTTGGTGGAGATGGTTTGCTTGCCAGGAGCCCTGCCCGTGGCTGAGTGTATGTCAGTGACCCGGTGAGTATTTTGGGAGATGGGGTTTGTATGGAATCAGCTGGGGTTTGGGCTTGGAAGTAAAAAAGATGCTTTTTGACAGTTCAAAAGGGCCCCTTCTACATATATATTTTTTGCTCCAGGCTTCTCTAATTCTATCATTCTTTTCCAGCAGAAAGATTGGACCTACAGGGCTCTGTTAGCTGAGGTTAGTTACAGAGCTGTTTGGTGAATGAACCTTACTCAAAAGCCAAGTGTTGCTGCTGGGCAAAATACAGCAATAGACAGAGTTGTTTTAGAAACATTTCCATTGAGCAACACTTTCTGGCTCTAGAAAATTAATTTTGAAAGCATTAGCTCAGGCCTATTTCTTGTGATGAAGTTGTGGAATAGCTACAATAGCATGCAAATGGTTAGGAGGAGAATAAAAACTGCCAGTCATTCTAACAAGGAGTCTAGAAGAGAAGCTCTAGAAATGCAGATGAAATCTTGCTTTTGTGGAAACTGAAATGCCGAAATTATATTTGGAGAAAGAATTCTCCATTGGAATTCTCTACCAAACCAACTACTGGTCAAACTGTAGCTCTGCACCATCTCCATCACATTTATCACTCCGTACCTCATTTGTTTGTTTGCAAAGTAGTAAGGAATCCAATTTCTCTGCTGTGCTGAATATTAGCCAGTACTGAAGTTTGGAACATCCCTGTCTGGCTCTGTCTTGGAATCAGGAAAAATAACATTGGAATGTGTCTCTGAGCATATTCAAAACTGATTCCCTTGCTGCTACTAACAGTCCATACTGTTCAGGAGCATAGAGGAAAGCCTCAGTGTACCTTGTTTAATAGAAATGTAGCTGTTCCACAGAAGGGTCACATCAAACTGATGCCGGGAAAGCATGGATTGTGCCATAAAGGGTAAAATGCTGCAAGTTCTCCCCGTTGTAGTGCCAAGTGTTTGAGGGTCATCTGGCCATGAATGACCAAAGAGCTGTCAATCGGCTTTTGATTTGCTTCTAAGATCCTACCCACTTGCAACATGTTTGGACTCTCCTTAATGAGGTGTGGACATGGCTATGGAGATTGTCATGAGAAGTTCCTGATCTTCTAAAGTTACCTTTACATCACTGATGCTTGGTACACAGATTCCAGTCTGAAATCCGGCAGGTTTATATCCCTCCTCAGGGGCTAACATTTCCATATTTCATGTAATGTGTGCAAAAACAACAAAATATTACAGACATTTTAGATTCCCAATCTATCGATTTTACAAATGTACAAGTCAATTTGTACTGCAGGCACAAATTTCCCTGGAAGCAGCAAATCTGCCTACAAACCAAATTGTGGGACCCGTGCACAAGCCCCATCTGGTAACTTTTCCAAGTTGATAAAAACATTCATGTCCTGAAGGCAAGGAAATAAAAGGAAGACACAAAAAAAATTCATTGAAAAAATATGAATTAGCCATGTGCAAGTGCATGCATGAGAAGACAAGACTAACTGATAAAGGAATACATTATGATGATGATAATGATGATGATGGGAAATTTGCATGGAGTCAAAAATTAAAAACATTCGATCAGACTTGAGTAATCTGAAGAATCTGAGACAAGGAAATCTAAAAGATAGGAAGATTAAAAGCAGCATGATATGACTTGAGCAACACAGGAATTGCAGTTATAATTGAAGAGTCGAAACAAAGAGTTGTGACCATTGCAGAAAAGATCAAGAAATATGATAATGAAGCAATGCAGTTTCAGCAAAATGTGCAGTTTTGAGTTAACCAACATTATTTTTACAAGACCCTTGATTTCCCTGCATGTTGGGGGCAAAATGCTAATTAACTTGTGAACCACCCAAAGAGTGCACTAATCATTATGGAGCGGTATATAAGTGTGATTGCTTTGCTTCGTACTTTGTACTCTGAGGGTGGCAGAGGACTCCTGCAGATGAAAGAGACAGTAGAGGAAGAAAAGCATAGCTTGAATGAAGTGCCTATGCTTCAGGAGGACTTTTGAAAACAGTGAAGAAGAAAGCTGAATACAGAAAGGAAAGTATTGTAAGTTGAACTGCAAACACAAAGAACAAGTGTATGCATGGTCAATATTTGAAAAACATAGAAGGAATGGCTGACCCAAAGCTGACATGGAAGGATTTATCTTGGCAGCTCAGAAACAAGTTTTGCCAACAAATTTTATGAAGACAAAAATACACAGCACATTTCCAACAATAACAAATGTTGGCTTTGTAATGAAAAGGATGAAACAGTAGATCGTCTGATCAGTGGATGCAGCAAAATTTCACAGATTGATTATTTGCAACGCCATGACAGGGTTGCAAAAATGATTCACTGAAAAGTTTGCCAGAAGTTTGGATTTGAGTGTAGTAAAAATCATTGGGAGCATCAGGTAGAGAAAGTTTTAGAAAATGAGAGTCAAGTTCTTGCGGGACTTTAAAATTCAAACAGATAGACATCTGACTCACAACACACTGGATATAACTGTTGTAGAAAAGAAGGTCTGGTTTATTAATGCTATACCAGGAGATGCGTGAACTGAAGACAAACAACTGGAGAAAATCACAAAATATTGTGATTTGCAAATTGAAGTCAAGTGTCTATGGAGGAAGAAATCTGTTGTTGTATCCATAGTGATTGGAGCCCTTGGAGCAATATCTAAAGGGCTCCCTAGATATTTGGAAATTATGGACTTATCGGACTTGAACATTGTAACTCCCCAAAAAACAACTCTACCAGGAACTGCATATATAGTCAGACATTACCTTAACTATACTTAGGTCCTTGGTAAGGGCTTGAACTGTTAATTTTATACCTGTCCTTGACTGTGAATCAAATGGAACTCCCTGCCAGATGAAGTGGTGACAGCTGTCAGCCTTTGACAGCTTCAAGAAACACTAGAACTAGGGGGCACTCCATGAAACTTTTGGGTGCTAGTTCTCAAACAAATAAGAGAAAGTACTTTTTCACCCAGAGGATCACTGGTCTATGGAACTCCTTGCCAGAAGAAGTGGTGACAGCTATCAGTCTTGACAGCTTTAAGAAAGGATTAGACAAGTTCATGGAGGACAAGGCTATCAATGGCTATAATTATGGATACTTAAGGACAACCTCCCGGCTGGAGAAATAGGCAGGATATCTCTCAATGCCATTTCCAGGGAATCATCCTAAGCAGGTGAAGGCATCTGCTTGGGAATAATACCCTGAAGCAAATGGTGAGCCACTGCGTGAGACAGAATGCTGGACTGGATGGGCTCCCGTGGCCTCTTCCAGCAAGACTGTTCTTATGTTATGTTCTTAAATGGTTGATTTGTATCCAACAACAACAGTAAGAAAAGTGGGAGACAGCAGGAAACGAGGAAGGCAAAACACAAGATGGATTGATTCTGTCGAAAGACCCCAGCCTTGACTCTGCAAGAAGGGAGTAAGACTGCAGTCGATGGGTCCTTCGTCTGGAGCAGGGATCCTCATCCTATGGCCCTGGCCCATGGCACCAAATCATCTGGGGGTGGGGGTGGTAGTTGGCTGGGGAGTGGCCCCCAGTGGCGGTGTGGTGGATGACTCAGGGTGGTCACCAGCAGCAGTGCCACCGCAGGTGGGTTGGAGTGGTGGATGATTTGGGGTGGTCACCGGTGATGGTGGCTGCGGGGGTGGAGTGGTGGGTGGCTTGGGGTGGTCACTGGCAGCAGTGGGAGGAGTGGGGGGGGTGGCTGGGGTGAACCGGCCCCGGCTTAAAAAGGTTGAAGACCCCTGATCTGGAGGGTTACCCTAAATCGGATCCCTCTTGTCCGCACTTAGGAACAACAACCGTGCGTGCTCTCATTCACTTCGTAAGAACAGGTTTGGTTTAGGAAGGCATTGCGTGAGAAAGTAGTACGCTGCCCTGCCGCCTCCTTTCTTCTGAAGGGGATTTTCCCCACCGAGGCGAAGAAAGAGAAGTCGGTGGCGGGCGGGAAACCAGCGGGGCCCGCTCACGTCGACCCACGTCTTTAAGACCTATGGGGCGGGAATAAGCGCGTGGGCCTTGCTTACTCCGTCGAGAGAGCAGCCAATGGGGGGACAGGGGACGGACTGGGGGCTGCAGGAAGAGGAGCGCCAGCACGGCAGGGTCGCGGCCCCAGTGCAGCGGCGCCCAAGCAACCAGGACCACAACCAGCCTCGCGTCCGCCCCTGCACAGGAACCACCTGTTTCTCCACCACCAACTCCCGCATCCCTTTGATGTCGCTTCCCACCCCCCTATATTTAAAGGAGGAAAGGGAGGAAACAGAGTGGGGCACTGGGGCGAGGCAGGAGTAGAGCATGGAGGTATAATAGGGACTTGCAGTGGCTCAGACGCTGACTGGCAGGCGGAAGGTCAGCAGTTCGATCCCCGAGTACTGCAGGACGGAATGAGCTCCCGTCTTTGTCCCAGCTCCTGGCAACCTAGCAAGAAATTGCAAGTAGATAAATCGGTGGGAAGGTAAACAGCGTTCCGTGCGCTCCGGTGTCTAGTCATGCCTGCCACATGACCACGGAAACGTCTGCCGAAGCAGACAGCGCTGGCTCTTCGGCTTTGAAACGGAGATCAGCACTGAACCTTAGAGTCGGATACGAGTGGCTTTCCGAGCAAGGGAAACCTTTACCTTTACTATAATAGGAGTAAAGAACCTCGCAACACCTCCCCTTTAAGGCTCGGGGCGGCAGCGCCGGGACAGCTTCATGAATGGAGGCACGTGACCCAAACATCACGTGACGTGTCCGTGAGCAGCGGCGGCGGCGGCGGTGGGAGCGGCGGACCCCGGCCCTTCTCTGCGTGGCGGCCTCGCCTCCCCCCTCCCCCTCCCTCCGGCGGCACCGAGCGGAGGGTGAGCGAGTGCGCGGGAGGGAGAAGGATAGAAGGGAGGGGGGCGCTTCACCCACCCAAGGAAGGAGGGAGGGAGGGGGGAAAGCAGGCGAGGGAGGAAGAAAGCATTGATCAAATTGGGGGGGGGGGGAGAGGGTTGTTTCCTGGATCGCTGTGTGTGTGTGTGTGTGTGTGTGTGTGTGTGTGTGTAATTTGGGGGGGGGGGTTTAGTCTGATAAGGGCGCGCGTTCTCTCCTCTTCTCCCCCCCCCGCCCCGTTTCCAGCTGTGCAAAGGGTTTGTTTGTCTCCCGCGCTTGCTCTTCCTTTAGAATGTTTATTATTTTCGTCAAAAGCTACACTTGGCGCCTTGATGTGGGGGGTGGGGGTGGGTGGGGGGTGTCTGAGAGCGGGCAGGCGTCGGTCATTCCCTTCCCTTCCCTTCCCTCTCTTCCCCCCACCGCCCACCCCCGTTCCCTTTCTTCGCCTTGGCGGGCTGCTGGCTTCGTTGTCTGCCGCTGACAGGTGGGTGGGGGCTTTCCTAGTGGCGGGGCTGGGCGGGCGTGGGTGGCCGCCTCCGCTTCTCACGGCGCTCCGTCGCGGGAGAAGACAGACAGGCCGGCCGGCCAGCCAGCCACAGCACCACCCCCCCCCCCCCCGCGCTGCCCTCCCCTCCCCAGCCTCCCTCCTCCCGAACCCGGGTTTTCCTTCTTAGACCTTTGTTGTTGTTGTTGCTGCTGCTGCTGCTGCTGACTTTTCTTCCCGAGTGGGGGAAAGTGGCCGTGGGTCCCTTCCCGGCTTCGGCCCCTGCCTTGACTGGAGAGAGGGCTGCTGTTTATGTCCCCCTGTGTGGTTTCCCTGCACGCTCGCAGCTCCCGAGATCCGCAGCCATGTCTGAATGTTAAAGGGCTTGCCGTGTGCTGACTCATCAGGTGTCTGGATGGGGAGGGAAGCGCGGGCACGGGGTGGGGTTCGGGAGAGGGTGTTGTTGTTGTTGTTGTTGTTTTTTGGGGGGGATGTGGCAGGGGAGGGGGGGCGTCGTCGTCTCCTCTCTCTATCTCCCGATTGCATCCGTGGCACAACCTTGGGGAGCCCAGGCACTGCTGACTCATCACCATGAGGTCACCATTAGGTAGATATGCTCTGCACAAAGGGAGGGGGGACCTGGCACGAGGGCTGTGGGGCTGTGGGGAGAGTTGATTTGCTGACTCATTCCTTCTGGGGTAATAAGGTAGAGTGGAGGGTGCAGTTTCCAGAGGCTAGGGAGGAAGAGAATGGCCCTCCTTGGGACTTTTCCCCTTCTGTCCTTAGGATGCTAGGATAGTCTATAGCCCCTATGGTATGCCTGTGTGCATATGTATTAGAGCTCATATCCATGTGTAGTGTTTGAGGACTGTGTGTGTATGTGGAGGAAAGAGAGAGAGGGGGGGGGGGGAGAAGGATACCTGGCAGTAGTTTTGCAGGCAACCCCCTTTCTCTTGTGGGTCTTTTGGATGAAGTTGGTTTGGGCCTCATGTATTCACATGGTTTCAATGTCTTGTTACCGTGTAGCTTTTCCTCCCTGAACTAGCTTTGCACTCTTGCTAAAGTAGCTGGTGCTGAAAGCTATGGCTTTGTGGGAATTGTTGCTTCTGTTCTTTATGCTGTCTCTCAGGTAACCAGTGTGTCTCAAGGATGCTGGTGAAGAAGGGCTGCAGGCTGTCATACTGAAAAGGCAAGGGGACAGGGATGGGGAGCAGGGAACAGCCACCCTGAGTCAGGCATATAAGTGCAAAAATTAAATTAAATTACATCAAATTAAATTAAATCTTGTCTGTGTACCTGTATAGCTCGGCTCATTTGTACAATGGAGTATGAATGTGCAACAAGTCCCTGCTGTTCTCTGCTAAGTCCCTCATGAGAAGTCCTCCCAACAAAGCTAGCCTAAGCATGCTGCCATCTCCAGCCCCAACTCTGCAAGGCAGCTTTTTCTTTGTCTGATAGTGATTTAACAACTACATCAGGGCATGTTAGATACTCAGGTTGACTATAGGTAGAGATGCTTCAAGGGGCTGCAGTGGCTTAGTCGTTAAAGACACTGAGCTTGAAGACCAGAACTTCAGCAGGTCAGCAGTTTGAGACCCAAGTGTTGCATGATGGAGTGAGCGCTGTTGTCTGTCCCAGTTCCTGCCAACCTAGCAATTCAAAAGCAAGACATTGCAAGTAAATAAATAGGTACCACTTTGGTGGGTAACAGCGTTCCTTGCGCTCTGGCATCTAGTCATGCCTACCACATGACCACAGAAGCAGATTCAGACAGCACTGACTCTTTGGCTGTAAACAGAGTCAGACATGACTGGCTTTCTACCGGTAGCAAGGGAGACCTTTACGTAGAGATGTAGGAGAATCTAATGCAGTGGTACGTTGATTAGTGTTCTAATCAACGCACCACTGCATTAGATTATCCTATATAGAGATGCCATAGTAATAATAGCTTCTTTGGTTTGATATACCTCTGACCAAGACCTATGCATTTCCCCCTTGTAATTCTGAAAACATAACCTAGGAGGACTGGAAAGTTGTTTAATTTAATTTAACTCCATTCTCTGTAATAAAAGGGCACTCAAATCTGAACAAAATGATTCTAGTATTGTGAGGCCTATTATAACCAAAGAATAGAGTAAAAATGGTTAGGAAGATGTTTGGCTTTAAAAAATATAACAGCCCAATTTCAGCTCAATATGAGACAGATAAGCCAATGTGAATGAACCATTACAGAAAAAATACACACTTCCTCGTTCTTTGTCAAGGGGGTGGTATACAAGAGTATCTTGCTTCCTATTTTAGTGTCCATGGTATTGCAGAGTCCTCAGGATATTTAGAAGATTATTTAGGAAGTGTGATGAATGGGAAATAAACATTCAGTCTAAATTCACAAACTCAAATGTCTGGGAAGAGGTAAATGGGAGTCTCCTATTTTTGGTTGCAAATGCTCCTGGCTTTTCAAATACAGTAGAAAGCCATGTGACTCCGGCAGAGCTGCTACATATATTTAGGAAGAGGCAGTTTGGATCGCTCCCCTTAATTCTGATTAATAAGAGGCATTTGTGATGTCCAAATGAGTGTTGAAGCACTTTTGTATGTAAGGAGATTAGGGAGACATGTTTGATTAAAATTAATAGGATTCTCTGAGGATCATATACGGGTACTGTATTTCCAAAAGGCTTACCCCATGAGACCTCAACCTTATGTCTGATGAAGTAGATTTGATCCACGAAAGCTCACATTTAAAAACAGGAGTTAAGTCTTTAAGGTGCCATAACATATTTTGCTTTTTTTTTGCTGTTTTGTTTACTTTCTGATGATAATCATCAGGTTCTTTCACTTGGTTAAAATTCCTGCAAAGGGATCAGTGTTTGTTTATAAGGATAATTAGGAGGTTATATGCACGTACAGCTGTCAAAATAGCTCAGTGAGTGAGATATCTTGCTGGGAAGTCGAGGTTGGGAGTTCAGATCCCTGCTGTGGCTTTGCTCAAGCTGCACATTCCCAGGATGTACCCAGAAGTAAATAGCAAACCACTTCTGAGTGTTTGCTACCTAGAAAATCCTGAAAAGGGTTGCTGTCAGTCAAAATTGATTTTAACAGCATATTATTCTTGTTATTGAGGAGCTGCAGTGGCTCAAGTGGTTAAGATGCTGACTGGGAGGTGGAAGGTCAGCATTTCAAAACCTGAGTATTGCATGACGGGATGAACGCCCATCTCTGTCCCAGCTCCTGCCAACCTAGCAGTTCAAAAGCAAGAAATTGCAAGTAGATAAATAGGGACCCCTTCGGTGGGAACGTAAACATCGTTCTGTGCACTTCGGTGTCTAGGCATGCCTGCCACATGTCCATGAAAACGTCTGCAGAAGCAGACAGCACTGGCTCTTTGGCTATAAACAGATGAGCAATGAACCCTTTCGAGCAAGGGTGACCTTTAGATTTACTGTTGTTGTTTATGTACATATAGTTCTCTCAATATCTGAAAAGTGCAGCTAGTAGAATTGAGAATTCAGTCTAGCACAGTGTCCCAATAGCTTTTGTTGCTACACCTGTTGAAAAACCTCCCACGGCAGGCTGCCATTCAGCTCCTGGTTCCCTCTTGCTCGCCGCCTTCCTTCTCCCTTCCAGCTGGGCCTCTTGCGTGATGTGGGCTGTCTTAACTGCTGGAATGAGCTGACGTCACCATGTTTACACTACTTTGATGGCAGAGCTCTCTGAACCAGGAATGTTGAGAATGGGGCCTGTGTTGAATCATGCACTCTGCTGTCAGCGAAGAATTGGCGGTGCTTGTGCTGAGTGCAGGCCTTTTGAGTCCCGGTGAAATGTGTTGAGGCTGCACTTTCCCTCCTCCTTTGCAGCCATCGCGCTTGGCACTTTCCAGCAGCGCGATCTGTCTTCAGGAAGCTGTCAGAAAGCTGAGAAATCAGCAGTCTGGGGAGTGAGACCGAGTTTGTCTCTGTCCAGATGCCAGTTCTCTCTGGCTGTCCTCCTTGCAGGGTTTTAATAAGTCCTGCTGTTTCAGCCATCCAGTCAGGGCTCTTCTAGAAGGACCGGATGCCAACCCAGTTTATGAATGTGAAAGTTTGGATAGGTTTTCTTCTTGAGTGGTTTTTTTTAAAAAAAAGACTCGCCATAGTACCATGATGGTGAACCTTGGCACTCCAGATGTTCTTGGACTTCAATTCCCAGAAGCCCAAGCCCCCTGTGAATCCACATGAACGGGTTTACTGTGATTCATCCAGTCCGCATTGCCCTCATCGCTCCTAGAAGCAGAAGTAAAACGTGCCCGTACTGTTAAGACTCTTCCGGGTTAACC
Organism: Bradypodion pumilum; assembly: GCA_035047305.1. NCBI lineage: Eukaryota > Metazoa > Chordata > Lepidosauria > Squamata > Chamaeleonidae > Bradypodion > Bradypodion pumilum. Next base: position 284,872,874 of record JAWDJD010000002.1, on the reverse strand, counting down.
CTTCCTCCGTACGGATGCGTTTTACTTCCGTTTCTGGGAGCGACGAGGGCAGCATGGGCCAGATGAATCGCAGTAAACCCATTCATGTGGATTCACAGGGGGCTTGGGCTTCTGGGAATTGAAGTCCAAGAACATCTGCAGTGCCAAGGTTCACCATCATGGGTATATAATGTTTTCTTTGTATCCTGTTTGTAAACCCCTTGGGTACCTTGGGGTCATTTATATGTTGTTAGCCACCCTGAGACGGCAACTGCTGAATAGGGCGGGGTATAAATTGAATAAACATAAACATAAAGAACTCTGCAATGTTTCAACCCAGCAAATAATTTGTATAGCTTTCTTTCAAAGAAGCTCCTCCAGTGGCTTAGTGTTTAAGGCGCTGAGTTGGAGACTGGAAGGTTGGGTTTCGATACCTGAGAGCTGCACTTGCAGACATAGAAGGAGCCAAATTCAGGCGTCCCCTAAAAAATCCTTTCAACCCAGAGTAATCTCTGACACGAAAACATACACAATGCTTAGACTGGAGTACACAGAAAGAGTCGTCTCAAAGATTGTGGTATTGTTGAATCACAATTGGGCCTGCCCTGGTAATGGCAACCTTATGTTGCTGGTTAATCTTTCTCACACTAGGTCAGGCAAAAGGAACTGCAAAAGGAACTCACTGAGAGGAGCCATCATTTTGGCACTTTCACGTCTGGCCTAGACACAGAAGAAGGAGAAATGCTTAGACGAGTGTTTCCCAAACTTTGGTTCTTGGACTCCATTTCCCAAAAGCCTAAGTCAATTCCTCAAAGCACTGATCAGCCAATATACTGACTTAGGCTTCTGGGAATTGAAGTACCCTGTGGGGCGTAGGGCCCACTTTGGGAACCACTGGCTTAGACTTAAGTTTGCTACTTCAAGCTACTGTAGAGGCACTGAATCAACCACAAAATGTTAAGTCAACACATATAAATTCCATTCATCCTGTGGGTCTACTAGGGTACCCTTTAGGATTGCGTATCCTCATCCAGTACTTTGATTAGAGCTATTGGGTTTATGACTGCAAAAGCAAGGGCTTGTATTCCATCACAACACTCTTCACGTAACATTTCCCCGTGGCGGAGGGGTTAAACTGCTATACTGCAACCGAAAGGTTGTGGGTTTGATCCTGACCAGGGTTCAAGGTTGACTTCCATCCTTCTGAGGTCAGTAAAATGAGTACCCAGCATGATGGGGGCAAAATGCTAATTAACTTGTGAACTGCCCAGAAAGTGCAGTAAGCATGATGGGGCATGTATAGAAGTGTGATTGCTTTGCTTTTGTGTGTTGTTTAGAAATTTCTAGAGCTTTTTCACTTGAGTGCTATCAATGGTGCCTCTCATTCTCTCAAACCCATCTTAAGTAAAATGTGTTGGTAGGCAAACAAAATTGATATTCCTACAAGTATTCCATGGAGAGGATGGTTTCTGGCAGTTTGTTTAGGATTCTGCTCCTAGAAATGTCTGGCTGTATTTGGTTTTCAGATGCACCAAAGCTGGCCAAAGAGAAATAAAAGGTTTAGCTGTTGGGAGGAGCGCAATAACTTTGCATTTATTTAACTAATAATGAAATGGCATGGTTTTTTCAAACATATCACAACATCAGAATGATCCTGCTGTTTTCTAGTTCTAGAGATGGTAGAGTGGCTCTTGTCACAGCATATTCCCTGATTTTTTTTAAAAAATAGAATAAAGAACAATGCTCTCTTTTGCCTATGTACTAACGTGCCCATGTGGCTGCAACTTGCACTTGCGAGTGGTCTTCTAGTACAACGAGCAAATCATTCTACTTTGAAGGCGAGTCATTCTTTGGAATTGCTTCTGTCTTCCAAACGCAAGACTTAAGGTAGTTGAATCCTTTTTAGTCAGGCCGTTGTGACCCACTGCGTTAGTGTAAACTGAGCCTTTAATCCAGGGGTGCCCAAACTTTTTGGGCTGCAGGATGATCATGTGGCTCCTTCCACCAGAAGCGAAAGTAAAAAGCACCTGGCAATCTGTTTTGCTACAGGATGAGATAGATTTTAAGCTGCCATTTTCTCTGCTTAAAGCAGGGGTGCCCAAACTATGGCCTGTGGTCAGGATCTGGCCCACAATGCCAATTCATCTGATCCGTGCCACCCTCGCCACTCCCAGAAGCGGAAGTAAAATGCGCATGTACGGGCGCGTTTTGCTTCCACTTTGGGAGCAACAAGGACGGTGTGGGCTGGATGAATTGGTGTTGGGGGCTGGATCTGGCTCACGGGCCATAGCTTGGGCACCCCTGCTTCAGTCTGTGACTACGGCCTTGTCCTTTGAGCATCAGCACTTTGCTTGTCAGCAATTTCTTTTGTGCTCTAGGAATATCCAAGTTGCTGCTGGCCTGTTAGTGATCTTGGAAAGCGCTGAAGCCATCCCTTTTGGGGGTGCTGCCGGGGGAGTGTTCCTTGGCTTTTGCTGACACCAGCTTGTCTTAATTCTCTGCTATAAATGTGAACTGATGTTTTATGCATTTAACAAACAAGAACATGACTTGTGTGGGAGAGGCATTTATTATGCCATGTAAGTGCTGATGATGTACTTGGGTGGGAGGTGGATGTAAAAACACCCCTGCCTGGATGTACCTAGTGATTCTTCTATCTCTAAGACACCCCTGGCTACTGCTGCAGAGTTTCTTTTTGCCTAGCCAGCGGTTCTGGTTTCTGAGCTGTTCTAGAGGTAAAGGCACTTGCTAATGCTTAGAACAGAGTGTCTGTAAAATGTTAAGAGGTTATGTGTTAACCTGCAGGATCAAGTTCATTTTCTTCTTGGGATCTTGGTTCTTCCCTTTTCCCAGGAGCAAGTAGCTGCTTTTGCACATCTTTTCAGGGGGAGACTAGAGAACGAAGCAGCTAAAGCTTTTTGTTTAGCATGATAGGGTGCACAAGAATAAGAATCAATGGAATTTGGGGAGTCAGCTTTTCTGTAAGTTCCAATGATTCAAATGGGTCCACGCTAGTTGTGACTTGCTACGCTACGCTAAACAAAGCATTACTGTTCTGTTTCCTATTGTTTGTTGGAAAGTTCTGATTTAGCAATTTCACTTCTATACCAACCCATAGTGCTTAGTGAAGTGATGGCCAACCTTGGCACTCCAGGTATTTTTGGACTTCAATTCCCAGAAGCCCAAGTCAACACACCTACTGATCAGAGCTTCTGGGAATTGAAGTTCAAGAACATCTGGAGTGTCAAGGTTGGCCACCGCTGGCTTAGTGCATTATCTGGGAGGTTGACGAGTTAATTAACATTTTGCCACCAACATCTGAGTACTACTTTTACTGACCTTGGAAGGTTTGAAGGCTGAGTCAACCTTAAGTCCTAGTCAGGATCAAACTCACAACTTTCTGACTGCAGTACAGCAGTTTAACACTGGGCCACCAGGGCTCTATAACATAGAAAAATTAGTTGGATTACATGATTTGTCTCAGTGTGATGGCTTTTCTTGGTGAAGCCACTTGTGCTTTCTATTTCTGCAGCAAGAAAAGGTGGTTTGATTAATGTTTTGGAAATGAAAGTCCATTAACAAAGTGTTTTGTGTGTGGCAGTAATACTTGCCGCCAAATGTACTTCCTCTCTCTCAGAGAGGTTATGTTCCTTGTGAATTCTGGTGTTGAAGTGCCAAGTGTCCCCGCCTTACACAGTAGATGTTGAAATCATAATATGTAGAAACATTGTCAGTGTGGTTGTTTTAATTTGCTGTATGATTACTCAACCCGAAGCATAAATTCTGACTGTAATTTCCAAGCTTGTTTTTAAAATTATAATGCTAGAACCTTGAGAAGCTTAAATGTTTTTTTAAAAAATTACACTGACAGTTTCCCTACTGAGACACACATTCTGGGCAATTTAGAAGAATGTGGCATGACTACAATAGAGTGACTTTGCAGAAATGAGCTCTACAGTAAGTTTGCAAACAAAGACAAGGTTGGTTTTTAAATTCTGCTGGAAATATCCTGTTCAGTGTTTATGCCTGTGCACACAGTCCCAAATTTGTAAGCTGCTGTGATGACTTGAGGAGTTGTGTAGGACCAAACATGCAACCAGTACATCACCAGATTGTTGCTGCAGCTTCTGCAGCTGGAGTTCTGTGTGCATAAATATTGAACAAGGGTGCTGCTGCCTGCTGTTTTGTTAATGCAGTGGTCAGTGGTCTGGAACAATTGCACAAGGAGCAAACAGGAATATTGCTAGTTCTCCTGACCATGTTTAACCAGCTACTTGAGCCCTGGTGACAAAGTGGTTAAACTGCTGCACTGCAGCCCAAATGTTGTGAGTTCAATCCTGACAGGACTTCAGATTGACTTGGCCTTCCATCCTTCTGAGGTTGGTAAAATGAGTACCCACTATGTTGGGGGCAAAATGCTAATTAACTTGTGAACCGCCAGAGAGTGTACTAAGTGCTACGGGGTGGTATAGAAGTGTGATTGCTATTGCTACTTGTTTGTTTTCCCATTCACCATAATCTCTCCTGAGTACTAAAGACCTATTTGGAAGAAAATGGGCATGGATCAGCATGATGTCAAAATCTATAACTCTTTGCCCATTGGCCTGATTCCTGACTTTAAGATTTAAGTTGGGGTGAAAAGTTTCTCTATGCTTTTTGCCTGTCCTTCGTCCTTTCTTCTGCCTCTCCCCCAGCCCCGTATTTTTGCTATTCAGTTTCCCAGATAGAATGGGTCTGTTCAGACACACCAGGTTCCATTGTATGGGAGTATGTGTGAAGAATGCTTCTATCCTCCCCTCTGTAGCCTCTTGGATACCTAACAAGCTCTGTCGCTTTGGACCCCACGGCGGGTATCGGCATTGACAGGTTGCTGCTCTGCTGCTCGGTTGGTTAGGCTCTAAAAGGCGTGTGCTGTGAGCCAGGCTGCTCGGGTGCTGAGTCAGCATGACTAGCGGAGTACAGCCCGTGCAGGACCCTGATGCCAGGGCTATTTTTAAACGGCGTTTCATCCTGCTGTCTGTGTCTCCTCCCCGGGTTCTTAATCACCACCACCCCCTCCCCTGCTCTGCCATTTGTCTTGAAGTTTGAGAAAGAGCCGTGGGGCTAGCAGGGACGGGAGTGGCCAGGAGCTCTTGTAAGTCTCCCAGTTTGGTTCCTTGTGGCCTGAGGCAGGCAGGCACTGGTTCCCAAAGGGAGCCCTGCCCGCTTTCCCCTAGTGAGTTGCTGCTGTGCCAAAGAATCCAGTTCTGACCTCTGGCCATTTTGTCTCCCTTGCAGAATCGGATTGCGAAGGCTTGCGTGTTATGACGACCCCCAACAAAGGAAACAAAGCCTTGAAGGTAACGGCGTGAAACTGGGGGCATTGGGGTGGATCTTTGCCCATCCAAACTTCCATGATACCTGTCCTTCCTTCCTGTCCCCGTCCCCCACAGGTGAAGCGGGAGCCCGGCGAGAATGGCACCAGCTTGACCGATGAAGAGCTGGTGACCATGTCCGTGCGGGAGCTGAACCAGCATCTGCGAGGCTTGTCCAAGGAGGAGATCATCCAGCTGAAGCAACGCCGGCGGACCCTGAAGAACCGGGGCTACGCCGCCAGCTGCCGGGTCAAACGGGTGACCCAGAAGGAGGAGCTGGAGAAGCAGAAGGCGGAACTGCAGCAAGAGGTGGAGAAGCTGGCCTCGGAGAACGCCAGTATGAAAGTGGAACTTGACGCCCTGCGCTCCAAGTACGAGGCACTGCAGAACTTCGCTCGGACCGTGGCCCGGAGCCCAGTCACCCCTGCCCGGGGACCGCTGGCTTCCAGCATGGGTCCGCTCGTGCCGGGCAAGGTTGCCACCACCAGCGTCATCACGATAGTGAAGTCTAAAACGGACGCCCGGTCTTAGTGAAGCGAGCACATGCCTGGGCTTGTGTGTGTGTGTGTACGTGCAGGGCAGTTAGGCACACCGCTCGTCTGGAACCCCCCAAAGCACAACCCTCTCCCAGATGGCCTCTAGCAGCCCACACGGGCACTTGCCGGCCTGTTTGTCACTGCAGTCCCTTTGTTTTTAAGCTTTGTTCTGGTAGGTGTGACTGATGGTAATGCAATCTTTCCCGAGTGAGCAGAACCTTCTCTCCTCCCGGGGCGTTCTGGGAGCAGAGAGATCGAAGGACCTCAGTTTTCTAGCCAAAGAGATTCTCAGCAGCCTGGAATGAAATATTTTGGGGTGGAATTGCCCCAAAGGCAGAGGAGAGGAGAGATCATAGAAACGTTGGGAGACCTGCTGTCAGTGATGACTCTGTCCTTTTCTTCCAGGGTTGTGTGTGTCAGCTGTCCAGTTTGCTGCTTGTAAATTGCTTGGTATCAGTGGCTAAAATGGGGGTGGTGGTGTGTGCAACCATTGTTATATTAACATCTGTTTGCGCCTTTTATGTTTAAAGGTGGGGTTCCTTAGGATGTCTCCTGAAAGGGGGAGGGGGGAGAACACTGCAGTACTATATGTGTCTGTGCTGCAGAGAAGGGAAAGGAGCCAGGAATGAGCACCTTTGTAGCCTGCCCACTAGGTAAGACAGGTGGCAGGTTGTGCCATGGTTGCTGCAGGCCGGTTTTGTGCCTAATGTGTTGCACTGAACAAGACCAAAATCACTAGTTGTTTCCTGTGTTTGGAGAGTATCAAGTGTCTCTAGTGTGATGGTTTACACAACCAGTCTATGTGGTATAAATAGTCCTTTATTTATGACTGATGAATTCATTTTAATAAATGACTTAAGTGATCTAAGTTTCAAAACTAAAATTGGATGAAGAACTTGTACTTAACAGTCTCCTTTTTAAACTGAGAGGGTGAGAATATTGGATTGTCATATTCTTGGAGACTTGACTGGCTCAAAAAAGAAGAAACAAATAGAAAGAAAATGCAGATTTTAGAAGTTCCTCGCTCTCTGGCTTTGAGGTTGGTTTTTATAAAGAGTTATCAGACTTTTATTTATAAATAACCTAGGGGGAGGGGAAGAAGAAGAAAAAAGGCTAGTCCTGTTTGATACTTTTTTTTTTTGCAATTGTACCAAAAGTGACTTATTCTTGATCTCCTCACATGCTTCTTCTGTGCTCCTGTTGCGTTGAGTTGTCTGTGCTTTGAGGTCTTGTGTGGCGCTGTGATGTGATGGTGCCCGTGGCCATCTTTGCTGTGTGGGTGTCTTGTGAGCATTCCTTTTCGTTCCCTGGGCTGAGAGCAGAACTTCTTGGGCATTTCCCAGTAGCCCCTTCTGGAGGCCTACTGGCTCAGGAGAAAGGCTACTTTCATCTGAAGAAAACCTCACTTCTTGGCCACCAAAGCTTAAGGCAAACTGGCGCTTCTAAAATATTACCCAAACTGCTTAATTATAGCTGGTGGACAGTGTACTCTTCTTCTGCATCGCTTGCATCCTAGAGCTGTTTTAATTGCTATTCTGTAGTGCAGGGGTGGCCAAACTTTTCATGCCGTGGGCAGGACCACACACCCTGGACAGCTGAAAAGGCCGGTCACATGGTTCCTCCCACCATAAAAAGCTGCCATAAAATGTGTCTGCCGCTGTCATAAATATGTTTACGACAGCCATGGGTGCATTTACGGCAGCGCTTACAGCAGGCACAGACATGTTTGCGCATGCGTGGGTGTGTTTTATGGCTGTCGTAAACATGCCTACTTCTGGTAGCGGCGAGGTCGGTGGCGAGCCACATGAAGTGGTACCATGGACTGGGTCCAGCCCATGGGCTGTAATTTAGCCACCCCTGCTTTAGTGTCTCTAAGGGTCACATCTAACACTGCCGCCAAAGTGGGATTGAAGAGCCTATTGTTCCTTCTGCAGAAATATCAAGCAACGAATGGAGCTGATAGAAAGGAACTACAGAATGAACTCACCCAAAAGTGGTTTCATTTTGGAAGTTTCACATCTGGCCTAGACACGGAAGAAGAAGAAGCAGCCTGTTCTGCAAGTGGGTAAACAGAATTGGTGTTTTGTAGGTTTGGACTATAGGTAGTGTCTCTATACCTCAATTTTCTGCCTGGATCCTTTTGCTACTGAGATTGTGATCATTTTACCATTCACCCACTTGATCCTTTTTCTTCTGAGGTATGTTGAGAAATCTTTAGGAAGCTGAGCTTGACACACTGCAAGGAGTGTGTGGAGTATAATGGTGGGTAGTCCATCTTTGCTGTTTGTCTTCTGGATGGCTAGAAAGTTTCAATGGATGCCTAATGCCTGGGTTCTCTGTAGGAAATAGGGTAGCTTTTGGAAACCATTTAACTCTTGGTAGCCCAGAGAGGGTTGCCTCACCTTCTGTGTTGCTGCCCAGAAGTGACTGGCCCATAAGAGACATAGGATAGTCTTAGTGTTCATGAGGCACATATTGTGGCTTCCTCTTAAAAAACTTCTTCAAATATTGCTCCAAGTGGCCATTTAAAAATCTGTGACTTTCCTTATGAGAATATGGTGCTCTTTGGAGTCAGCCATACTGGTGATGGATGGAGAGAGGTCCCACAGAGAGGCAGGGCCTGAAGTTAGGCAACATGTAATACAACATGTAATAGGGTAGCTTTGCCAGTTTGTGAAAGCCTCAGTTCACTTTGTAATAGATTCTGAATCTCATGCTTGGAAGGGGGAAAAAACCTGATATTTCTTTTTGTTACGCAAAAGTATCCAGTTCAAATATGCTGGAGGGCTCAATTCTGAGCCAACAAATATGTTGAGACAACACTCAAATGACTTTCAGTAAATACACCTTCAGCCTTAATTAAGTGATAATTGATTCCACAAAATCATCTTCCTATGGTCCGCCCTCCGCAAGAGTTTTGTTGGCTAGGGTTTATCTCAAGCAGGGGAAACTTTTTTTAATTGAATCTTGATATTGTAGACCTCTTCATGTGTCTGTCATAATTCTGTTGTTTTCTCTTCTTTTGCATGGAACTCTGTCCTTCTGCACACTGGCCACTTGAAAGGGAAGCTCTCTTTGCCAGCCGTTGTTCTTGACAAGACAGTATGGCATTGCTTTCTGCTACTCTTTGCCCATTTGCAAAGAGAAGGACTTGAAGAAATAAAAGCAAACATCAGATTAGGGGAGAAGAACAATGAATGGCTTCAGTATGGGCACATATACGTATCGGTTGCCAATTTCACCAAAATCAGACTTCTGTGATGTTCTAGTCTGCACTAGAAATTTAGAGGAAATGGGTAAAGGGGCAATGTCATTCTGTTAGGGATGCTGTGAGCCATTTTGGGGTATTTAAAAGTCTGAGAAGGCCCTGGGACTTTATGTCTATCACTCCTCATTTAAAGGTAAAGGTCACCCTTGCTCGAAAGCCAGTCGTATCCAACTCTAGGGTTCAGTGCTAATCTGTTTCATAGCTGAAGAGCCACCACTGTCTGCTTTTGCAGACATTTCTGTGGTCATGTGGCAGGCATGGCTAGACACTGGAGCACGTGGAATGCTGTTTACCTTCCCACCGAAGTGGTCCCTATTTATCTACTTGCAATTTCTTGCTTTTGAACTGCTAGGTTGGCAGGAGCTGGGACAAAGACATTTTCGAACACAGTAAAAATCAGTGGAGGGCTCTATGGGATTGCTGGGGACAGAGCATTTCCAGCCTCCTATTTCTTCATCTTTCTCTACCTCTGCATCTTTCCTTCCATCTTTTACAGTTGTGCATCTTTCCTTCCGTACATTGCTTTCCACTTCCTAAATCTTGCCAAAGAAATCCAAATTCTAGTGGGAAACTAAACAGTGACCATCTGAGAAAACAATACGTATGCACTCTTGCCAACCACAGTAGCTTGTAACTTGGGTTGTCTGCCCAACAAATTGACAAATGAGAGAGGAGACATTGTAGGTCTCCTGCCCGTAGCTCGGTTTTTGAGTTGCATAAGAAAGGTTCTGTGAGCTGGACTGATGAGCTCACCCTTGAACCGAACCGAAGGCCTCTTGGCTATAAGATTCTGCCTCTCCACTTGCATTGCTGTGCTTCTGTGGTCTGTTATTCTCTTATAGCCGTATGGAAATCAGCATGATGACATCAATGTCATTCTGTAAATCAGGAGCAGTCCGCATGATAAGTTGCTGGCTGGGTCTGGCAACCGTTCTGGGGCAGAAATGTCTTTTCAGCAGATTGAACAAATCAGTAGCCCTTGTTCTCTTGAGTCTACCGGTATCATGCGTATGTAATCTTAAATATTTATTAATTAGCAGTTCTTTCTCCGCAGCTGTTGACTGGGCTTCTCTGACAGTTTCCTCTTACTGGATCGGCTGCTTTCCCATCTAGGTGTTGGATAAAACATTAGAAGTCTGTAGTTAAAGTCGCTATCCTAAAATTTCCCAGAGGGTGTAGCTATGTGTAATGGGGGAGAATAAAGAAACTTGTGTCACCTTAAAGACTAAAACATGTATTATTATAGCATAAGGTTCTGTGGACTAGAGAATCTTTAATTGGATGAGAGAAGTGTTATTCTGTGTTGGTTGTTCTGTTGGGGGGGGGGGCTGAGGGCTGGGAAGAAGGATTAGCAAGACATTACAAAATGAACAGACTTGGAAAAATAATATTCACACTTAAATGTGCATAAGTTATTAGAGTGCCCATTCCTAATGTGGTGCCGATAGTGTGAAAACCTTGGCCATGGCATTTTTGTTGCTGTCAACACTTCGTGAGGTCGCTGTAACAACTCTTATCTGTAAAGTAAAGGTAAAGGTTTCCCTTGCTCGAAAGCCAGTCGTATCCGACTCTAGGGTGCAGTGCTCATCTGTTTCAAAGCCGAAGAGCCAGCGTTTCTGTCTGCTTCTGCAGACGTTTCTGTGGTCATGTGGCAGGCATGACTAGACACCGAAGCGCACGGAACACTGTTACCTTCCCACTGAAGTGGTCCCTGTTTATCTACTTGCAATGTCTTGCTTTCTAACTGCTAGGTTGGCAGGAGCTGGGACAAAGACAGGAGCTCATTCCGTCCTGCAGTACTCGGGAATCAAACCGCTGACCTTCCACCTCCCAGTCAGCGTCTTAGCCACTTGAGCCACTGCAGTCCCTTACTCTATCTGTAGTTGACCTTTAACATGATGATCACCTTCTGTGCTTTTTGTAGTTTGTTTCTCCACTAAACCATTCTCCTCCTCCTCCACTCTGCAGGCACATAAGGAACATTTTTAGTTTTGAAGGTGCCACTAATTATTATTATTATTATTATTTAGTAATTTAACTTTCTGGAATTGCCTATCCTGCCCTGAGATTACTTTCTGCATCAAAGTTTGTTGGGTGCTGAAGTTGCCAGTGCTGCTGCTTCTGTAATGGTGGATGTGTTTTTGGTGCATGGGTTTGAAGGGCTGAAATTCAAATGGCGATGCTTCCAGCACCCCGGGGGAACTCTCCACACTTTCCATTCTCCCTCGCCTACATTCAGTCTGTCTCCTAGAGTCCATCGTTCTTCCTATCCCAGGGGCCTCTCTCAAGCCCTTGCCCTTGATTTCTCTTTCTTGAATATAGCATTCAGAGTGTGATGGTTCTTGTTCTTCATGGTGCTTTGTTTGTTTGGTTTTCCTGCTGTGAAGGGTGTTGTGTTTTTTTTATTCTCCTTAAAAAAAAATTATGGGGCATTTTGTTTGATGCAGCAGGTGGGGAGCGTTACTTTCCACTTGCCTGCAGAGCAGATCCGTGAAGTGTAATTCCGCCCACATGTGGTTCGCTTGTAGCGGGGTGGTGGTGGGGCTAGGGGGTTGTTTTATGTCGTAGTGAATTGTGTAAAAGTGGTCTCTTGGATTATGAAACAGTTATTTCTCTCCAGAAAAGGAGTGTGTGTGTGAGAGAGAAACTGCAGGCCAGAAGCTGGGTACTTATAATTTGGGCACAGGTTAGATAGAGAGGATTCACAATTTGCACTTGGGGAATGTGTTGTTGGGTTTGACGGCTGACTGTGTGTCAGGACACTGCGAGCACTAATGTGCATATATGACACCGCATCTCTGGAGTTCCCTGGGTTTCTGCATCCCACATACACTTGGCACACTCCAGAGTTTTTGCAGGATATATTGTGACATGTTCGGTATGAACAGAATTGGCTTTCCTGCAATTTCACAAAGGTTTGCTCTGAATTCTAGGTAGGCACCAGGACTATTTTGTCTTCTCTGTCTGTGGCAGAGAAAAAGCACTTAGTGACATCACCCTTCCTCTTACCTCATCCCGAGATCTTGCAGTGATGGCAAACCTTGGTACTCCAAATGTTCTCAAATATCAATTCCCAGAAGCCCTGATCAGCAGGAGTGCTGACTTGGGCTTCTGGTAATGGAAGTCCAAGAACACCTGGAGCGCCAAGGTCCACCACCACTGCCTTAGGATGTACTTGGTCAGGCAAACCCAATGGCTAATTCACCTGGATTTTCATTTCCTGTTTGATAAAACATTGGGGGTGGCTCCAGTCCTCCCCATGTAGAAGTACTGGGAAGTGATGTCAAGACAGTAGAACCGCGGAGGTCAAGGTGTGTTCTTCCAAATGGAGCTAACTTTTCTTCCACTTATCTGGTAATGGACTCTTGCGACTGGTGCCTATACAGATAAGAGGTTCAAAATTGTGCCATTTTCTAAATCCCAATCAAGGTATGTTACTCTATCCATGGCTAAAGGCACAAGGGTTGGAGATCCTCTGTTGGTTCTGAACCAAATGCTGCTTGTCTTTGCTCTCACCTGCAATTTACTCTTGAGTTTGTTACACCTTTTGCCAAGCTGGAATATATTATGGGGGGAAAAAGACAAAATTGTGATGTTTGGAGCACTTAATGAGATGGACAAGCGATTACTCCTTCCCACCCTGTGTATATTGAGTGGATATCCTTACAAGATAGGTTGAAATAAATCCATTGCTGCTTTAAAATATTTCTTAAGGGGAGAGGGAAGAGTGTTTTGATAAAAAGAATCTCAGTCTCCAAAGCTAAGAAAACTGGAGATTAATTCAGTGTGCCAGGGGTGTGATATCATATTGTCAAGTCCTGGGGGGTGGGGTCTCCTGTACAACAGCAGAGCCCGGTTAATTAATCAGTATTTATTGCTAAATTATTGTCCTTTTTCAATCTGTAGATAAGTGATAACTGTTGGGGATTTGTTCCACATCCCCAGTGGAGGTGTTGTTAATTTATTTATGTATATAGTGTATGTTTGTTGATATGAAGCATTCTTTATTTTGTATATGACCAATAAACATCTTTAAAGAGGCTGGTTCCTACGAAATTACTGGTCAGGCTTAGAAGAACAGCTGCTTGCATGCAGTTAATGTAACTTATTTTCCTGAAGTAGGAATGCCAGATTTTTTTGGGGGAAGTTGACATTTCCCAGACAATCTATGGTACCCACAGTGCAAAGTACAGTTATTACTAATCTGAGGCAAGCAGTCTAGAGCGCTTTTTATTTACCAATATTTATATGATGTTTATATAGATGATTTCGAAGCTTTGTGCAACAGTAGCAAATCATACAGTATATGAAATGACAAATACAGTGGAACCTCATGCAACCATCGCCCCGTATAGCAACGAAATCATATAACAATTAGGTTTTGGGGGGAAATGGCGTCCCGCATAACAATTTTTCCTATGGAAAAAACCGTACAACAATTTTTTAATGGGAAAAACCACTTAGCAAAAAAATTGTTGTACTATGCATCTCATAGGGAAAATCGCTATACGATGCATGCATCGTATAGCAATTGTTTCGTACAACAACAAGCCCTATGAAACATATTAAAATCATTGTATAAGGTACCACTGTACTGTAAAAGCAGGTTACCTTTACATCAGGGATTCCCAACCTAAGGCCTGTGGGCCAGATCTGGCCTTTGGTGCCATTTCATGTGCCCCCCCCAAGGGCATTTGAGAAACAAAATGTCCACCCCCTTTGAAGCTGTTGGGACAAAATGGTTGCCCCCATTGTGTAGACAGGGCAAAATGGCTGTCCAGCCCTCAAAGCTGACTGAGAGAGCATGACCCGGCAACTGACTTGAAAAGTTTGGGAACCCCTGCTTTACATTATCCAGATAATAGGTGGTAAGGCCATGCCCCTCTAAGAAGGCTTGCAAAACTAGTTGTTTCCGGTGTATGTGCAAAGGTAAGAATCTTTGATGTGTAGTTTGTCTCAGAGGGAAGAGAGTATTCCGTGTTGTCGTTGCTTTCAAACCAGCTTTAAGAGTAGCTTTACATAGAGTACATTGCAGTAGACCAAACACGAGATTACTAGCATCTGGACCATGATGACTGAGCTGTGCTGTGTAAGAATGGCTGTAGCTACTGCAACATGCTGAAGCTGGAAAAAGGCACTGTGGCCATGGGAACGTCCAGTCACAAAGATGAAAGGTTTTCCTCAAGGTGTCACCTCAGTTTTGGAAACCTTCTAACACCAAGTATGCTACACTTCGTACCCCCCTTAATTGAGTTAATTTTGTTTGCATATGTGTATAATGTGCCATCAAGCCACAGCTGACATGCGGTGTGGTGCCTGTTCACCACCACCACAGCATATAGGGCAGTGATGGCGAACCTTGGCGCTCCAGCTGTTCTTGAACTTCAATTCCTAGAAGTCCAGATCAGCAGAAGTGCTGACTTGGGCTTCTGGGAATTGAAGTCCAAGAACACCTGGAGTGCCAAGGTTCGCCATTACGGAGATAGGGCAACGAGGCTCATTTCTTTAGCAAGGAAATTTTTCAGGGCCGGGGTGCTAACCTAACATCCAACCCTCCTCCTTTCTCATCCAGCCTTGGGACCGGCAGTGGCAGAGTTACAGCTGATTTATAGTGACTCAAAGTTTTTAAGGTAAGAGAGATATCTAAAGAGTGCTTTTACACCTGTGAGTTTCTATGGCCAGGCAGGGATTTGAACCCAAGTCTCATGAATCTGTCACTATTCATCACATCAGTTGGGTAACCCAGGGTGTACACATCAAATTGCTATTCTGCTTGCTGTGTGGAAACATATTGGCATGCATTTTATTTAGTAGGGGTGAAGGTATCCTGCCCTTTTAAAACAAAACAAAACGTGTTAAACCTGACTGGTAGTTCCAGGTAGAGTGGACTCATTAAATCAAAGAGATGTATATAAGTCCCTCCTCTAGCAGGGACTAAGATGTGGATTTAATTCTTTATTAAAAAAAAACAAAAACATTATTTTGCAGATTCTTGAGGTACAAAGCTTGTCTTTCACTTTAAAAATTGCAACAGAACATATTTTGTTACTGAATACAGTATATGAGTGCAAAATACTGTACAGTATAGTGTTAACATAATTATGGTGCAGTTTGTTTTTTAAATGCCTGTGGCAGAGGAGCTAATTTTGTGAAGGTTTGTTTAGCTTACTCTTTAATTGCAAGGCACTTATAAGAAAAGGCTATAGTCACAGGCTCTCTATTCAACAATTCTTATAGGTCTCAAGATTGTTACAAACTGGGATGTTTGGTATATTTTTCATAAAGGCACAAGTTGGATTTTTCTGGAGCAGATGGAAAATATTCAACTGAAACTAAATTTTGCTACAATATAAAGAAACTTTAAAGATTTAGGCTAAATAAGTTTCCCTTGCTCGAAAGCCAGTCGTATCCGACTCGCGGGTTCAGTGCTCATCTGTTTCAAAGCCGAAGAGCCAGCGCTGTCTGCTTCTGCAGACGTTTCCATGGTCATGTGGCAGGCATGACTAGACACCGGAGTGTACAGAACGCTGTTACCTTCCCACGGAAGTGGTCTCTATTTATCTACTTGCAACTTCTTGCTTTCGAACTGCTAGGTTGGCAGGAGCTGGGACAAAGATGGGAGTTCATTCCGCCCTTCAGTACTCGGGAATCAAACCGCTGACCTTCTGCCTCCCAGTCAGCGTCTTAGCCACTTGAGCCACAAGTTGGATTTCAGAAGTGTTTAATGGCACAGCTTTTGTCAGCAGGCTTAGGTAGCAGTGTTATGTGTACCTCTGTAGCACCATCTAATTCTTGATTTTGCTCTTCAACAAATGCTATTAGCCTTAATAGTGCAATTCAGAAACTGGTAACAGTACAAGATAAAAGCCTATTTCTGCTTTGTGGGGTGAAGGCCCATTAAAGCTTTAAAGAAACTTTTACTATATTGTCTGCAGTGCACAGAGACATACCTTGTAGAAGCTAAAGATGTTAGTATTATCAAGGAAATATTCTTCCTTGATTCAGGAAGTATATTCCAATAAATTTTTAAAATCATTTTATTTTAATATCTTTAATATTTTAACTGACATGTTGAAAAGGTAATATATAGTAGTAAAACTTGTTGGGTCATGATTTGCTATTACATGTGTGCATGTAAAGATAGGTAAAGTAGAACCCTGGATAGCGCTAAAACCTGGTTCCACATGTCTTAGCGTTATTCGATTTTTAACGTTATGCGATATATGCATTGCATAACGTTAAAATCCTATGGGATGAATCGCATAATGTTAAAACTCCAGAGATACATTGTAACCGGCATAGGCTTCAGCGAATGTTATACAGTACATCCCATAGGATTACAACGTTATGCAATGCAATTTTTTCCCAGGTTGCTTAAAGTTATGTGGTTTTAGTGTTATCTGGTGCAAACGTTATCCGAGGTATTACTGTACTTTATACCAGTGCAGTTCTTATCTGCAGAATTTCCCAGCTAACAGGTTGGTCAGTTAAGTGGTCAAATTTTTTTGATCAGGCAATCACTCCAATGATAGCCAAATATTTAAAGCACTGTGGATGAAATTTAACATAGGCCTTTTGTTTGTTTTTTAGCTCACAGAACTGCTCTAATTGAAAAAGAGAACTTCCCCTACTGTTCCATAAAAATCTGCTCTAGAGAGCTTCAAAGGAAGTAGGGAAGTGAGGGGAGACTGGAGATCCTGTTGTGGAAGTGGAGTGTGTGTGTGTGTGTGTGTGTGTGTGTGTGTGTGTGTGTGTGTGTGTGTGTGTGTGTGTGTGTGTGTGTGTGTGTGTGTGTGTGTGTGTGTGTGTGTGTGGGTTTTGCCCTATAGACATCTATATACTATTTTTAATCACTCTGTTAAATTGGCTGTGGTGGCTGCAACTTGTATCCGAGAATGCATTTTTTCCCCCTGAAGCAGAAAAAAATGCCATTGTCATGAATTTGTTTAAGGTGGATCCCCACTTGCCTTGAAGTGACCCACACACTATGATCATGTAATGGCACGTATGAAATGAGACATGCAGAATTTAACACTGGGACTGCAATGGACTGCCACAGCCTTGAGGATATGGACAAGGTGCGTCTTCACAGTCAGTCCATCTGGCATGGCCTCTTCTGCCTCCATGACTGTTGGGAATCAATATGAGCATAACGTGATCCAAACAAAAGTCTACCTAGTTCAGTTTTACTTTTCTCCAAGGACATGAGGCTAAAATAAACCTTGGTTGCGATATGTAGGAATATGACTGATTTACTTAACCTACCACTGTTACACCAATTTGAAAACTGAACCAAATAGAACATCTCTAATGTTTAAAGTGCAATGAATACCAATAAGAATGTCTGGGTAGCTCAATGAGTTAGACATCTGGTTATGGAACCAGAGGTTGGGAATGCAATTCCCCGCTATTTATTCCAGAAGAGTCAGCCTGTCTGGCCTTGAGCAAGCTGTACAGTCCCAGAACGTTACCAAAGGAAGGGAAGGGTAAACCACTTTGTGTATTCTCTACCTTGAAAACCTTGGAAAGGGTCACCATAAATTAGAAATTACTTGATGGCACACAATTATTAGTATGGACAAGGTCCCGCACCAAAGGCTCTTGAATAAACTTACCAGTCATGGAATAAAGGGACAGGTCTTGTCCTGGATCAGCAACTGGCTAAGGGACAGGAAACAGAGGGTAGCACTCAATGGACACTTCTCCAAGTGGAGGGAAGTAAAGAGTGGCGTCCCCCAAGGTTCAGTACTGGGACCCCTGCTTTTCAACCTCTTCATAAATGATCTAGAGGTAGGAGTAAAAAGCAAGGTAGCCAAATTTGCTGACGACACTAAATTATACAGGGTAGTGAAAACTGTGAGCGATTGTGAGGAGCTCCAGAGGGATCTCTTGACACTGGGGGAGTGGGCAAAACAGTGGCAAATGAGCTTCAACATTAGTAAGTGCAGAGTGATGCATGTTGGGGCAAAGAACCCCAATTACATTTATAAACTGATGGGGTCTGAACTCTCTGCGACAAACCAGGAAAGGGACCTTGGTGTCCTGGTGGACAACTCAATGAAGGTGTCAACCCAGTGTGCCTCAGCAGTGAAAAAAGCAAACTCAATGCTAGGGATCATTAGGAAGGGTATAGAAAATAAGTCAGCAAGTGTCATTTTGCCTCTTTATAAATCTATGGTGAGGCCCCATCTGGAATACTGTGTACAGTTCTGGTCGCCATACCTCCAGAAGGATATTATGGAGTTGGAGAAAGTGCAGAGGAGGGCAACCAGAATGATTAGGGGACTGGAACACCTTCCTTACCATCTGAGGCTGCAACGGTTGGGCCTCTTCACTCTTGAACGACGGCGTCTAAGAGGCGACCTGATTGAAGTTTATAAAATCATGCACGGTGTGGACAAAGTAGATAAGGAAAAACTGTTTTCCCTATCGCACAACACTAGAACTAGGGGGCACTCCATGAAACTTTTGGGTACTAGTTCTCAAACAAATAAGAGAAAGTACTTTTTCACCCAGAGGATTACTGGTCTATGGAACTCCCTGCCAGAAGAAGTGGTGACAGCTGTCAGTCTTGACAGCTTTAAGAAAGGATTAGAGAAGTTCATGGAGGACAAGGGGATCAATGGCTATAATTATGGATACTTAAGGACAACCTCTGGGTTGGAGAGATAGGCAGGATATCTCTCAATGCCATTTCCAGGGAATCCTAAGCAGGGGAAGGCATCTGCTTGGGAATACCCTGAAGGAAATGGTGAGCCACTGTGTGAGACAGAATGCTGGACTGGATGGGCTCCTGTGGCCTGTTCCAGCAAGGCTTTTCTTATGGATTTATCACCAGAATCCACATCTTACATGCTGCTTCCAATATTCCATTTCTATTATATGACTGGGTTAAAGGATCTATATTTCTGTATAGAAGATTCTGTTTTTCCCCAGTTCTTGGCTTCTATTCTTAAGCTGTCTCAAGCCATCATCTGAAGTAGTAATCTGGTGTGGCTCAGCATGTTGGTAATTTTGGTCTGCCTCAGCATGTTGGCAAAATTAAAGGAGGGAGACGGGAAAACAGCAAAGTATTGTGACACTATGACAGATTTATTTGTGTTTGAGATTATATGAATTGAAACCCCCTTGTTCAGACACAAGGACCATCCTGATACTTGAGGCAGAGCAGCAAATAGCAGTGCTCCGGGCCAAGTCAGGTCAAGTTATTTTGGCACTAAAGGCAGAAAATTAAACTCCCCTCCCCACCCCTTCTAGTGAAAACAGAAAACTTGTTGCCTTTTTCTGAACATACTGAATCTGTTGCCTGTTGTGGCTACCGGTACTTCTCTCTGAAAAATGGCAGAAGTGGCCCCGTTCACCACAGATAAAATCTTTAAGTGAGAGAAAAAGGACAGCAAGGAAACTTAGAGGCGTGCAGAGCAGGTGTTCCATTCTTCTATCAGAAGAAGGAGGGCTACGGTTCTTTTGGCTTAATCTGGTGTGAGAAAGATTAGCCGGCAAAACAAAGTTGCTGTTGCTTGGGGTACCCCCGATTGCGGTTAAAAAATGTAAATAGTATCCACAATCCTCGAGGAGGCTCTTTCTGTGTACCCCAGGCCCAGGGCTACGTTGGCAAGAGCGAAAGATGCGGCCAAAAGTAGGGTTGGCTCAGTGCAAAGTGTAAGAAGTGCTCTGTCCCTTGTTGAAGGGGTTTTGCAGCATGGTGGGTAGGAGGGGGCGATTTGCCCATCCTATTGTCAATAGTAAGTACAGCAATCGGTTGCTCGCTACCTCGGTCTTCGTAGACAGACTTTTGAAGTTGTAGTGACTTTGAGCAGCGCACAAAGCGTGTGCTTCGAAAGGGATAAGTCCCCGTATAGCCGTCGCTTCTTGCTCCCCATCAGATCTCACCTAAATGGTCTCTACCAACAGCTGGTGAGCTTATTTCTGGGTGCCCGGGGATCGCCGCTATATGACTAAAGCACGAGTACCTATGGGATGCTCGAATCTGTCCTCTGCCCCGGAATAGTCTTTTTTCGTGGGTTTGGAACTTGCCTAAATGAGCGGTCGAGAAATTCTCACCGCATGAATTCGCTTCAGAGTCCATGCGATTATAAATACAGTAAAACCCCGACTTACAAATGCCCCGAGTTACATAAAATTCGACTTACATAATGATTTTGTGCTAAAACCATGTCCCGATTTACATAAATGTCCTGATTTACGTAAATTTACGTAACACAATTTCCTATGGGTTTGCTTTGAGTTACATAAATCATTTTTCCTATGGGTTTGCTTCGAGTTATGTAAAAAATAATAATTTTTCCTATAGGTTTGCTTCAAGTTACATAAAAAAACGATTTAAGCAGAAGCCTACGGAACGGACTTTTTACGTAAGTAGGGGTTTTACTGTACAGTATTGTAATAGCAATTACACTACTGCAGTGGCTCAAGTGGCTGCCTAAGATGCTGACTAGAAGGCGGAAGGCCAGCAGTTCGATCCCCGAATACTGCAGGATGGAATGAGCTCCCGTCTTTGTCCCAGCTCCTGCCAAACTAGCAGTTTGAAAGCAAGAAATTGCAAGTACTGTACTGTAGATAAGGACAGTGGTGAGCTTCAGCAGGTTTGCACCAGTTCGCCAGAACCGGTAGCAGAAATTCTGGCCATCCAAGTTTTGAAATACAGTAACCCACTTCGGAGAGAAGGTAAGGTAAACAGCATTTTGTGCGCTCCGGTGTCTAATCATGCCTGCCAAATGACCACGGAAACATCTCCAGAAGCAGACAGTGTTGGCTTGTCGGCTATGAAACAGATGAGCACTGAACCCTAGAGTCAGATACGACTGGCTTTCAAGCAAGGGAAACATTTGCCTTACCATCTTATAGTGCCCTCTCTGGGCAGTTCACAAGATAATTAGCACTTTGCCCCCAACATGCTGGTTACTCAATTGACATGTCAGGATTGAACTCATGACGTTTTGGTAGTTTTAACCACTGCGGCTCCAGAGTACAATAAAGGCATTAGGAAAAAGGGAAGGGGAGGAGAACCATAAGTTTGAGTTTGTAAGAGCTGAGTGGAGAGGGACCTGCCATTCTGGAGATCGCTGGTTCATAGCATCGCTATAAATCGGGAGTTGATTTGACAGCAGGTAACCAACATGATAAACAGGTATAGTGGCGAGGGTGAAGGAAAGCTGAGCTTTATATACAGTACCATCCTTCCTCCACTGCTTCTCCCAGCAGAGGGAGGAGATAGAATCACAACTCACCGTTGCCCGCAGGCTGCTAACCAGCTGTCTCTAAAATAGGCGTCCTGCTGCCCTCGGCATTTCTATTGAAAAAAGCATACGCCCGTGATAGAAAATCTTGGCACTCCAGATGTTCTTGGACTTCAATTTCCAGAAGCCCAAGCACCCTGTAAATCCACACTAATGGGTTTCCATGTCCTGATTTACATAAATGTCCTGATTTACATAAATTTACGTAACACAATTTCCTAAGGGTTTGCTTTGAGTTACATAAAAAATTCATTTTTCCTATGGGTTTGCTTCAAGTTACACAAAGTAATAGAATTAATAGGCACATAGAAGAGAAGGTGTTGCTAAAGGAGAGCCAACATGGCTTTTGCAAGGGCAAATCATGCCTCACTAATCTGTTGGGATTTTTTGATAGCGTCAACAAGCATGTGGATAAGGGGGATCCAGTTGACATTGTTTATCTGAACTTTCAGAAGGCTTTTGACAAGGTCCCGCACCAAAGGCTCTTGAATAAACTTACCAGTCATGGAACAAAGGGACAGGTCTTGTCCTGGATCAGCAACTGGCTAAGGGACAGGAAACAGAGGGTAGCACTCAATGGACACTGTGTGGACTGGATGGGCTGTGGCCTGTTCCAGCAAGGCTGTTCTGTTTGAACAGAGGTGGCTCTCAGCAGTTTAAATTATCAATTTAAATTAGTGGAGGCCTCTAAATCAGCTCTACTCCAACTGCAAGCATGCCCAAAACTTACCAGTGCTCACCAGGAGCAAAAAGGGCAGCGTGGGCCGGATGAATCACAGTAAAGCCATTCGTGTGGATTCACAGGGTGCTTGGGCTTGTGGGAATTGAAGCCCAAGAAAATCTGGAGTGCCAAGGTTCGCCATCACGGGCGTACCGCATTGGGAAAGCCAGCATGGAAAAGCCCATTCCATGGGGACCGGAAGTGCCCAGCTAACTTCACACGTTCAACTTCAGTACTTCAGCCTCTATTGGGGCGGGGCGCGAGAGGGGGCCACTCTATCCTCCTCGATCGCTGCTCTGGGAGGCCGGAAGCGGAAGTGTGCGCGCTGGTCTGGAGAGAAGCAAGCCGCTGCCGGTGGCTACCCGGAAGCGAGCTGGGCGATGGCGGCTGGCCGGAGTTTGAGCCGCTCGGAGCGGAAGGCGGCGGCTCGTGCCGAATTTCTCCTGCAGGAGGAGGAGCGGGAGCGGCGGAGGCAGGTGGGGAGGCGGGGACAGGGGCCCGAGGGATTCCGTTGAGTGGTTGAGGGTGGGGTGGGGTGGGCGAAGGGAGGGGCTTCTCCCACCCAGCCACGCCCCCTTTCTCGCCTGCCTCTCTCTCAGGTCTCCCGGGTCTTGCATAAACCGGCGGCGGAGCGGAGCCCCGAAGAGGCGGCGCTTCTGTCTGGATGCCAGGAGATCGTGCGGGACCTAGAGCGGCTTCGCAAGGAACGCGAGCGGCTGCGGCGCCGCCTAGAGGAGGTCTGTGTGTGTGTGTGTGTCAGTCAGTTCCAGACCCGGGTACAGCATGACGGATTGAGCGCCCGTCTCTGTCCCAGCTCTTGGGGACATGAAAGGAGCCTCATTTGGGCGTTCCCTGAGCTGAGTTTTTTTTTCCCTGCAAAAAAATCCTTTCATCCCAGAATAATTCCTGATGCAAAATTATTATTGTCGTCGACATTTAGTCAGTTCTAAACTGACTTTACAGTTTAACTGTAAAGAAAAACTGTGTTTATAGTAATAGCAATTACACCTTCCTTTCTTCTGAAAGTATAGTATAGAGCTATAGATGGATGTGTCAGAGGTGAGTGATTTATTTGGAGCCTCATTTGTGCCTGGTGTTCAGTTTTCCAATTCTTAGCCATAGCAATTCCACTTCTATCTCACCCATAGCCCTTAATGCACTCTCTGGGCTGTTTACAGCTAATTAGCCTCTTGCCCCCAACATGCTGGGTACTCATTCTACTGAAGGATGAAAGGGTGAGTCAACTTTGAGACCCGTCAGGATCAAACTCACAACATTTTCGCTGCAGTGCAGCAGTGTAACCACTGCGCAACCAGGGCTCAGGTGAAAGGATGTGCAAACAAAATGGGAAAGCTGTGATCATAACTTTGCTTGAGGCTAAGAACAGGCTACCGAATAAATGTTTCAGCGTTTGAACTCTAGTTGTCTGTTTTTTTGTTTTTAACATTTTGTAGTTGCTTTTCCCATTTGATCTATGGCACTTGCTATCCCTGTTTACAACTCATTTTCAGTACTATATCACACACACACACACATGGGCGTGAGTGCATGTTGTCTACTAAACCCATTCGGAATTTCAGCTTAGTTTTAACCTACTGTGAATGTGGGAGTGTATTTTATGGCTTAAATGTTAAATGGTTTTTATGATTTTAATTGTTGTAGGGATGTTTTTTAACTTGAATGTTTTTACTTTTGTTTGTAAACCGCCTGGAGTCGCCTTGGCAAGGGGTGGCAATACAAATAGAATTGATGATGATGATGATGATGATAAAGCTTGTGGGAGATAAAGAGAAGAAACTCAACAGACGTGAATGCGTTTTTATCATGTCAGATAGCAAATGTATTTAATAGATCTTATTTAATGTAAGACTTAACTGGAATGTCATGTTTTGGAAACGTTTCCACTCCTTTACTTGTCTGCTTTTAGGTTTGTGATGAACCTGAAGAACTGAAAAGAAAAGTGAGCAAACTCTCTGCAGTCGTGCGGGGAGCTAAGCATCTGGTCATATATACAGGAGCTGGGATCAGTACGGTAAGGCTGTGTCACTGCCTCTTCTAACACATCTGTGATAGAACAGGACACTGATTTTTGTCTCTTTAAGCAACCGGCTACATATTACAGTTACCTTGCAGCGGTAAGGATGCTTGTTGCAAATTTTAATAGCTCTTTCATTAACAGAGACAAGAATAAGTTAAGTGCTTAGAGGGCCTTCTCAGTGGTTGTGTCCAGTCCTTGGAATGTGCTGCCCTGAGAAACCAAGTTGACCCTGCCCCCCCCTTCATTTTACCCCTTTGTCATTAGGCAAATATCGTCTTCTGCAGGGAGACCTTCAAAAAGTCGGCTCAGGGATGCTTTTCTTATAAAATCTAACATTTAAAATATGTTTGCCTTAAAAATCTTTTAAACTTGTTTTTAATCTTGTTATATGTTTTGATTCAGTTGTGCCCAAATTGCTTGGTTTTTTTTTTTGCGAGCTGGTCCCGCCCCCGACACACAGCTGCGGAGGCAGGCTGCTCCTGCTGCTGACAGTTTTGACGTCAGCAGCGGTGGCGGTGATGGCGCTTTGTCCTGGCTGCTCCAAGCAGCCTCTTGCTTGGTCAGGTCCCATCCCCTCTGCAGCCTTTGCCAAAGCCGATCACCGTGTTAGGAAAATCTTCGGAGCCTCCTCTTGTTTCAAAATCCACAGCGCTGGAAGGCTAAACCTGGCGTGCTGGGCTTTCCTAGCGCCACGGATTTTGAAACAGAGGAGGCTCCAAAGATTTTCCTAATGTGGTGATCGGCTTTGGCAAAGGTTACAGAGGGGATGGAACTGAGCAAGAGGCTGCTTGGAACAGCCAGGACAAAGCGTGATCACCACCACCACTGCTGCTGACGTCAGACGGTGGGGGCAGGTGGAGGGGCAGTCCGCAGTGAGCCTGGGTATTCACCGCAAGCCGCATTAATGATATGCAGGGGCCTAATTGGGCCCACAAGCCATAGTTTGGGCGCCCCTGTTTTAATTGTTTAGTATAATATTTATATTATGATTTAAAACAGTTAAAACTACAGTATTGTTTTCTATTTTAGTTGTTGTGAACCATCTTGGGTTTTCTATGGGGAGTAAGGCAAGATATAATTAAGTTAAGTTCAGATTCCCTGCAAAAGTGTTGGCAATTATGGGGTACTGTGATGTCTTGTATTAGCTTCCATTTCACTGTGTATTTGATAGTTTTCTTGACACCCTTGAAAGAAGGTAAGATGTTGCTATGAATTATGTTTTCCTGGATCTGCTCCTGATGATCATCAGTAGTTGACATTCAGTAGTAATCCATTAGAGCAGTGGTGGCAAACCTATGGCACGCATGCCAGAGGTGGCACTCGCAGTTCTCTCTGTGGGCACCCAGCAACCCACCCCTCTGCCCAGCAGCCCAATGGGAGCGCTTCTTCCCTCCCCCAGCACTTGGTCTCTAAAAAGTTCCTCATCACTGCATTTTTGCAATGGACCTAGTGTTAACTGTGTTGCTCTCATTCCTAGAACCTGACAGAAACAAAGAGTGGCTTTTAAGTTCCCCTCCATCCAAATTGTAATATTGGAGCCAGGCTCCCTTATAATCCCCATCTCTCCCCTATAGGCAAGGAAGTTTGGAAAATTGAAATGTACTTAATTGCCTCTTGTTGTCTGTGCCTTTGGGGGGAAAGGCCTTGTTGATCAGACTTGCCCCAGAAAATGGAAGAAAGCTGTGTGGCTGGTTGGTTCTTTCCTCTTCTGAAACATGTACAGTGGAACCTCGGTTAATGTACAGGTGAAACTTGGAAAATTAGAATATCGTGCAAATGTTCATTCATTTCACTTAAAAGGTGAAACAAAATATATGAGATAGACTCACTACATGCAAAGCGAGAGATGTCATGCCTTAATTCTTTATAATTGTGATGATCATGGCATACAGCGTACATGAGATTATGTGATAATTATGGGGTACATGAGATTGGGGAGTTGGGGTTATCATAAACTGTAAGCCATAAGCATCAATATTATAACAAAGTAAGGCTTGAACTATCTCGCTTTGCATGTAATGAGTCTAGTTCATATATTTGTTTCACTTTTTAAGTTGCGTTACTGAACTAAATGAACATTTGCACAATATTCTAATTTTCCTAGTTGTACCTGTAATTAATGCCTTCTCTGGGAAGTTTCTTACAGCGAAAATTACTTTAACTGAATTTCCCATAGGAATGCATTCAATGCAATTTCCCATAGGAGTGCATTGAAAACCAACATACTTTAACTGATACATGGTTTCCCACAAGAATGCACTGAAAGCTAATTAATCCATTCCAGGAAAATATTCCGTAAACCGAGCCACTATTTTCTATAGATTTCCTTTTGTTATCCGATTTTTATGTTAACTGAGCTATTTGTTAAGGGAGGTCCTACTGTTTAGTTAATTTGTCCCACCCATCTGGAGGTGGAGGAGCAGGGTAGAGTAATCATATGTTTGCTGGTAACATGTGACACATCCCTAAAGTCAGGAGTTCTAACGACGTTTTTGAAATATGATTTCACTTCCTGGTAGAGCAAAAACAATTAGAGTGTTTCTTGAGTAGGATTTAGCATGGCTTGATTGTTTATTATTTTATTTAAAATATTTTTACCCTGCATTTTTCCTATAAAGGACTCTAGACAGATGATGTAATAATATTAAAAAGACATATTAAAGCTAAAAACAATAAGCTGATGAATAAATGTGTGTGCTATAAATAGTATCCTTGATTTTTGGAAGCTGATAATAGGCTTGGTCCAACAGAGGATCAGTTGAGCATGGGACTGTGTGACTGGTAGCATTTAAAGTCTGTGTGAATGTGAGCAAAGCTCTGTTTCCTTGAGGTGCTCTCTTGCAAGGTCTTCTCCCTTGTGTCTCCTGCTAACACAGGCAGCTTCAATTCCTGACTATAGAGGTCCAAATGGGGTTTGGACAATGTTGCAAAAAGGAAGGAGTATCAGGTAATCACACACTGAGCATTCATTATCTTTTCTAATGCCTTGGGAACTTAATGGGAAATTTTTCCAACCTACGAAACTATATTGAAAGAACAGTGATCAATGTCATTTGTTTTGTATATATCAGGGCTACAGATCTGAGTGAAGCAGAACCCACACTCACCCACATGAGCATTACCTGCTTGCATAAGTATGAATTGGTAAGTCTCAAAAGAGGTTAAAAAATAAACACGATAGCAGCTCTTGGTAACAGGGCAGAGTTGAGGTACTGGAAAACCATTAAGTGTGTTTTCCGAGGTCATGTGGCAGGCATGCCTCGACACCAGAGTGCACGGAACACTGTTTACCTTCCCATCGAAATGGTACCTATTTTATCTACTTGTAATTTCTTGCTTTCGAACAGCTAGCTGGGACAGAGACGGGAGCTCGTTCCATCATGCAGTACTCAGGTCTTCAACTGCTGACCTTCCAGTCATCAAGTCCAGCATCTTAACCACTTGAGCCACTCTAGTCCCTCATTTGTTGTAGGTTGCACTAATAAATAACCTCCAAGTTAGGTATGGAGCCCATGGAAAGAAAAAAATGGTAGATTTGAGTGATAGCCCATATAAACTCTTACCACTTGCCCTAAAATGGTGTCCACGAGTCCATAAAGGAGTATTTGTTTATGGCATGTAGAGTGCCTAGCGTAGTCTGGTTTTCCTAGTAAATGTAAAGGTTTCCCTTGCTCGAAAGCCAGTCATATCCGACTCTAGGGTTCAGTGCTCATCTCTGTTTCAAAGCCGAAGAGTCAGAGCCATCTGCTTCTGCCACTCCCTAGGTGTCTGTAAAATGCTGCAGTCTGTATGCTGTTTTGGCAGAGGCAGAACAAATGGGAAAGGAAGACAAGACTGGCTATCTGAAACTTTGCATATCTTGAGTTTTGCTTCTAACTCCTCAGGATACGGACTCCATTCTCCATCTCATTTCTTTTTCTCCTAGGTGAAGCATGTGGTGTCACAAAACTGTGATGGACTCCATTTGCGCAGTGGGCTACCTCGGGGAGCCTTGTCTGAGCTACATGGAAACATGTATATAGAGGCAAGTGCTTATGTTGTGTGAGGCTTAGCATGTCCCTGGGTCTGTAAGAGTCCTCTAACAGATTCATTGTCCCCATCTCAAACCAGGTTTGCACATCTTGTACACCCAATCGTGAATATGTGCGGGATTTTGACGTAACAGAGCGTACTGCCCTGCACAGGCACCATACTGGCAGAATGTGTCACAAATGTGCAGCACAACTAAGAGACACAATTGTACACTTTGGAGAAAAGGGCATCTTGCAGCAGCCCTTGAACTGGGAGGCAGCAATAGAAGCAGCCAGCAAAGCAGACGTGATTCTTTGCTTAGGTTCCAGCTTGAAGGTAAAGCGAGGCAATAATAATGATGATGATGATGTTTGGGGGATTTATTGTTGCATGGTTTTCTGAAATACATCTGTTTGCAGTACAGTATTTCTAAAATGTTTTGAGCCAGCCAGGGATCTGTCAATTGAAATTACAGTTTTTGAGGTTTGGTAACATAATTTGTTTGCAAAAATATCCACCATGCTGATATACATACAGTGTTATATCATTGTTTTCTTTCATCCAAATTCTGGATTTTTTTCTTAGCATTGTAACAATAGATTCCTGTTTTGAGTAGCTTTATTCTATATTGGTAGATACAGGTGAAACTTGGAAAATTAGAATATCATGCAAATGTTCATTCATTTCACTTAAAAGGTGAAACAAATATATGAGATAGACTACTCACTACATGCAAAGCGAGAGACGTCATGCCTTAATTCGTTATAATTGTGATTATGGGATGATTATGGGATACATGAGATTGGGGGGCGGGGGTTGGGGTTTTCATAAGCTGTAAGCCATAAGCATCAATATTATAACAAAGTAAGGCTTGAATGATCTCGCTCTGTGTGTAATGAGCCTATCTCATATATTTGTTTCACCTTTTAAGTTGCATTACTGGACTGAATGAACATTTGCACAATATTCTAATTTTGTGAGTTTCACCTGTAGATCAAAATGTTTGTCTGGAAGCTGCTTAAGAATGGGTGTTAAATAACTTGGCCAAGGATGAGAATACAAATGTGATCCTGGATCTGGCTGATATCCATCTGTGAAGGAATCCCAGCAACAAGAAATTACTATTTGGGCTCCAACAGAAATGGGGGCTTTTTCTACCAGAGGATTCTGGTCTTCTAATTCTTCTGCTTCTTCCTCTGTATTGTATTCCAATACCTCAACTCTGCCATATTGCAGGAGTTTTATTACCTTGGATGGTGTTTAATTTTTTACTACTTAAGACAGAAATACTTTCCTGGAAGTAAGCTCTATTAAAGATAGATGGCCTTAGTAAAGGTAAAGGTCGCCCTTGCTCGAAAGCCAGTTGTATCTGACTCTAGGGTTCAGTGTTCATCTCTGTTTATAGCTGTCTGCGTTTGCAGATGTTTCCGTGGACACATGGCAGGCATTACTAGACACCAGAGTGCACGGAATGCTGTTTTCCTTCCCACCAAAGTTGTGTCTATTTATCTACTTGCAATTTCTTTCTTTCAAACTGCTAGGTTGGCAGGAGCTGGGACAGAGACAGGAGCTCATTCTGTCCTGCAGTACTCCGAAATTGAACTCCGACCTTCCAGTCATCAAGTTCAGCGTCTTAACCACTTGAGCCACTGCAGATGGCCTTACTTTCAAGTAAATTTGCAGAGCCTTGCTCTGTATAACCCTCATGTATCTGAAGTGACATGGAGTTTAAATTGCTAAATTTAAGGCCACCTGCCCGTCTCTGTCCCAGTTCCTGCCAACCTAGCAGTTCGAAAGCAAGAAATTGCAAGTAGATAAATAGGGACCACTTCAGTGGGAAGGTAAACAGCATTCTGTTTAGTCATGCCTGCCACATCAGTGTGGAAATGTCTACAGGCGCAGAAAGTGCTGGTTCTTTGGCTGTTAATGGAGAGGAGTACCACACTCTACAGTCTGATACAATCAGCTTTTGAGCAAAAGCAACCTTTCCCTTTAACTTACCTTGAAAGCTAACATTAAAATATAACACTTAGTCTTCAAAGCGCTATAGCGTTTTTGTTTTGATTATTCTCTTATATGCTTGAAACACAGACTAACATGGCTACTATTCCAAAAAAAAATTTTTTTTTTCAAAAACCTTCTACCTGAAAATAATACTGTTTCCATACACTCCTTTGGGGGGTTCAGTCTAGTCCAATCTGTTAAAAATATGAATGTTCAGATTCTAGAAAAGGGCAGCATGTTCTCCACTCATACTCAGAACAGCACAAATATTTGTCTCTTGATTACAGTAAAACCCCAACTTACAAATGCCTCGAGTTACATAAAATTCGACTTACATAATGATTTTGTGCTAAAACTATATCCCGAATTACACGATTTCCTATGGGTTTGCTTTAAGTTACATAAAATTAATTTCCCTATGGGTTTGATTCAATTTACATAAAAAACCAATTTAAGAAAAGCCTACGGAATGGACTTTTTCCATAAGTAGGCGTTTTACTGTATTTGGATTCTGCAGGAATCCTGTTACAAATAGCTAAACACCTGGTGTTGTTATCACCCATAGAATCATGAAATGTTGGGCATTACTGCTCTCTCCCCATTCTCCTTTCTCAGCTGAGCTGTCTGTAGTAAGCACGGAGGGTTCTCTCGGTAGAAGGTCACGTATGCTCTTCCTTTGTAGTTGCCTGAAAGTTTGACGCTGTTTAATCATTTTATTAGCCCGGCAGATCTTTTCATTGCACTGTCCTTTTCCTAGCAGGTTTTGAAAAAGTATCCACACTTGTGGTGCATGAGCAAGCCACCCAGGCGTCGGCCTAAACTCTACATTGTCAATCTCCAGGTGGGTTTCAGCCCTGTCATTTATGGGCAGAGCAGTGTTTACTCTAGCATATTGCTCAGACGCATGTGATAACTTCAGTTACTGTTATGTGATTTAATGGAGAGGGAGTAACTATAATTCTGTGTTGAAGCAATTTAGGCAGAAGGTCACAGACTCATTCCTAGTACCTTGAACTTTGGGGACGCAAAAGCACTCTGCCTGAGAGATTTCTTGCAAGAGGAGGTAGACCAGTGATGGCAAAACTTGGTGCTCCAGCTGTTTTTAGACTTCAATTGCCAAAACCCCAAGTCCCTGTGAATCCACATGAATGGGTGGAGTGAAGTCCAAAAACAGCTGGAGTGCCAAGGTTTGCCATCACGGAGGTAGACAGTGTTGGACTACAGGGAGTAGTGGTCCAGTCAATCAGGTTTTTATTTGTGTGAGACTACAATGATATTGACGCTTGATGACTGGAAGGTCAGTAGGTCACCAGTTTGAGATCCAAGTGCTGCACGATGGAGTGACCTTCCGTCTCTGTCCCAGCTCTTGCCAACCTAGAAGTTCGAAAGCAAGAAATTGCAAGTAGATAAATAGGGACACTTGGGTGGGAAGGTAAACAGCATTCCGTGCACTCTGGTGTTGAGGCATGCCTGCCATATGTCCATGGAAATGTCTTCTGAAGCAGACAGCGCTGGCTCTTTGTCTTTGAAACAGAGATGAGCACTGAACCCTAGAGTCGGATACGACTGGCTTTCGAGTAAGGGTGACCTTTACCTTACAATGATATTGACTACCAGTGGAGAGTAATTGGTGTTATGGAGAAATTAGCTGAAAAGCAGAACAGTGTAACCTATTATTAATAACCTGTTTTTAGCTCCTTACAATTCATTCAATGTATTATTTGTGATCACTGTTTAAGAATAATTTTGTAATAAATCACATCCCTGAATTTCCCCCTTTCCCCCCACCACATATAAGAACACAGGAAAAACCTACTCTAAGCTTGATTAATCCAGCTTTCTGACTGTTCACATAGCAGCCCAACTAGTTCCCTTGAGAACCCTCAAACTCTCCTGCTTGCGTTCATGAACAACTGGCATAGAAAGGCATGTTGCTTCTAATAAAAGATGAACTATCTAGCCATCATGAGTGATAGTCATTGATGGCACTATCTTTCATGAACTAGATAACAATACAGGTAAATTCTTAAGAATAAAAATTCATCAATAGAGCATGAAATTTGGAGGGGATCTGACACAGAGTGTAATCAGTCATTCTCTTCAGCCATACTTTTGTTGTTGTATTTGCAGTGGACGCCAAAGGATGATCTAGCAGCCTTGAAACTTCACGGGAAATGTGATGACGTGATGAAACTCTTGATGGATGAGCTAGGACTTCCCATCCCTTCCTATGACAGGTCAGCAGAAAAGGGGCTAGACTCCAAGATTACACCCTCCTATACTATTACAGTAAAACCCCAATTTACAAATACCTTGAGTTACATAAAATTCAACTTACATAATGATTTTATGCTAAAACCATGTCGCAATTTACACGATTTCCTATGGGTTTGCTTCGAGTTATATAAAGATTCTTTTTCCTATGGGTTTGCTTCAAGTTACGTAAAAATTAATTTCCCTATGGGTTTGCTTCGATTTACATAATTTCATTTTTCCTATGGGTTTGTTTCAAGTTACAAAAAAATTCAATTTAAGCAAAAGCCTACGAAACTATCTTTTTTTGAAGTAGGGGTTTTACTGTACTTCACTTTAGACTGCTTTTGCTGTGAGAATATTTCATTCCCTCTCTAATTGAGCGTCTTCCCATTTCTTACACAACATCATACAGGTTTTGTAACCAAAGGTTTTAATTAAATAGTTTGGAATGTTTCATCATGGTATCATGGTGTAATTTGAAGTTGATCTATCTCAGACCTGAGATTAAGTGATTGATTGATTGATTGCATTTTTATACCATCCATTTGGGATATTTCCCAACAAAATAATAATAAAACAACCAAGTAAGTACATCCTACAATAAAATAACTGGTATCTGTGGGCACAGAGGTTCTACTGACTAGCTAATTTATTGTTTAGGGGGTAATATTCTGAAAGGCATCCTTGAACAGGAGAGTTTTAAGTTGTTTTTTAAAGATATCCAGGGATGGTGCCTGGCGCAACACCACCATTAGTGTGCTCCAAAGCATTGGTGTCGCCACCGAGAATGCTCTATTTCTAGTCAGAATACAGTGGAACCTTGGTTAAAATAATTAATGCGTTCTCTGGGACATTTCTTACAGCGAAAATTACTTTAACTGAATTTCCCATAGGAATGCATTGAAAACCAAAGTACATTAACCGAAACAGTTTCTCATAGGAATGTATTGAAAATCAATTAATCCGTTCCCAAAAAAATTCCATAAACCAAGCCACTATTTCCTATGGATTTCCTTTTAGATAGATAGATAAATCTTTCTTGTCATTGTCCTGCACAGAACAACGAGATGGGGGGGGGGGACACTTATCAACCCAACAAAACCTAAACAAAATACAACTATACAAAATTATCAACATACTCCCACCCCACATATACACATTTAACCCCCTAAAAAGCTCTACAACTCTAAAAACTCTACAACTCTAAAAACTATATACAGAAGCTCCCGCATAGCACTGCATTCAAAGCCAGAACCGCTTTTGGGTAGAAACTATTTTGTTATGTGATTTTTATGTTAACCGAGCCTTTTGTTCACGGGTGTGCTAGGCACCTTGGGAGGGCGGTGTACAGGAACTGATGGGGGTGCCGGGGGGAGGGGGAGAAATCTCATACATTCCCATTACCTATGCCTGCCTCTGGGGGCGCCAGTCGCTGGAGCGCACTGGGATGAGTCCCTGTATCCCTGTGGGCCAGCACACCACTGCTTTTAACTGAGGTTCCCCTGTACAGCATTTACCTGGCTGCTTATTACAATTGCAGTGAGGATGTTTCAGCCCTAGGGCTTCTCTGCAGTGGCACCCATGATGCACAAGGGTTTTTTAACACCGACATATACTGGGTACTTGGGGTCAATGCAACATTTACACCATTCTCCTGTGCTGCTTTTAATTAATATTATGTATTCTCATCTGGCGTTGTAGAACAAAGGACCCCATCTTTTCTTTGGCTGTTCCCCTGCAACCTGGAGAAGAAAGTAGCCATAGCCGCAAACCTGTGGCATCGCCGGCAGGTCTTCAGGAAGTCCAGCTGGGAGAAGAAGAGGAGGAGCAACAGCCGCAGGTGCCTCCAAGCTCTTTCTCTGGGGGTTGGTTTGGCAGAGGCTGTGCAAAAGGCACCAAAAGGAAAAAACTCTCCTGATGATGGACATACATTTTTTTTCTTACTTTGGGGACCAATTGCAGTTGCTAAAATCAGGACACTGGATTTCACCTGGATTGCTGGGCTAACTGGAAAAAAGCTGCTATTTTTGTAAAAAAAAAATTTTTTTTTGCTATAATTAGCTTATGAACAGATAGAAGGCCAACCCTAATGTGGTTTCTGCTGTCTGAGAGGAGGTTGATGTTTGATACTCAGGGCTACCAATTTATTAAATATTCTTAAAATTATAATAAATGGCTGGTTGTTTTTTTAAATGTGCCTGTTTTCTCAAATTACATTCTCTGCCTCATTTGTCACATTCAGGAATGCTGCTGTCTCCCTTTTAAAAACAAAACATCCTATAGGTGTTTCTGTAAGTGGTATGTAACCTGCTGCAGTAATTCAAACAAGATGCTGAGGCACACATTTGATTGTGCAACTGCCATCCCAGTCATATTCTTCTTCAAGTGCCATATTCCGTTCCGAATATTGGCAATCATCATGGCGATAGACTTCTTTTTCTTAACTACTCTGAACAGTTCTTTCAAGGACATTCCAAACCAGTCTCTCAGGTTCTTTAGCCACAAAGTCCATCTACATCTAGGGCCTCTCTTCCCAGGGATCTTCCCTTACATAACGAGTTGGAGAAAGTGATGCAATGGGAAAACACAAGGTCCAGCATGGAAACAGTCTTAACAAAAGTCATAATGCCTTGTTAACAGTCCATGAACAAAGCTAAATGAAGATGGTTACGGAGCTGAAAGGTCAGAGGATGGATGACTAATACAGTACAAAGGAATGCAAATTGAGAAAAAAAAATTCCTCAACCATAAGAACAGACTTGCTGGATCAGGCCACAGGAGCCCATCCAGTCCAGCATTCTGTCTCACACAGTGGCTCACCATTTCCTTCAGGGTATTATTCCCAAGCAGATGCCTTCACTTGCTTAGGATTCCCTGGAAATGGCATTGAGAGATATCCTGCCTATCTCTCCAACCCGGAGGTTGTCCTTGGGTATCCATAATTATAGCCATTGATACCCTTGTCCTCCATGAACTTGTCTAATCCTTTCTTAAAGCTGTCAAGACTGACAGCTGTCACCACTTCTTCTGGCAGGGAGTTCCATAGACCAGTAATCCTCTGGGTGAAAAAGTACTTTCTCTTATTTGTTTGAGAACTAGTACCCAAAAGTTTCATTGAGTGTCCCCTAGTTCTAGTGTTATGCGATAGGGAAAACAGTTTTTCCTTATCTACTTTGTCCACACCATGCATGATTTTATAAACCAGATCCAGGGAGAGATGTAAACAGATGTGGCCGTATGAAATTAGAGGAACAGAAGTGCCTGTAATGTCTCATAGTCTTTACAAGTTTACATGGATAAGATGTTTAATACACACGAAATAGAAAGCCCATAAAGTATAGTTATATAATCAGAAAGCAAAGTATCCTTGGATGCTTTGCATGGATTATCCAATATATCCATGTTAATTTGTTTCCCTGTGCCTCCAGGATGGCAACACCAGCATCAGTTACAGTGTTTCTAGAGTTCAGATACTACTAGTGTCTCAATGTTGCTGCTGTTAATGTCAGTTTTGTGTTTGTTCTTTTGCTCCTCTTCTCAATGCAAAATGCTGTGGTGCACAACTGGCCAATTTTTTTGGGCATATATTCCCCACAACCTTCAGTTTAGCTCAGAAAAACTCTTGGCTGGAACCTTAGAGAGGCTGACAGTCAGAGTTGAGGCGATTGGGCCAGAGAGAATCAATAATTTGACTTAGTACAAGGCAGCTTCTTAAATATGATCTTAAAGGGGGGATTTATCTTATAATGTTACACATGGCTTGCATATTAGTAACTGGGGCTATTATATTTTGGATGCATGAAAATATAATAGGATTATCTAAGATTGTGGACTGGGGGGGGAAATACTGGTGGGCAAGAACAGAGGAAGATTGACCATGAGCTAGATTGAATCAATAAAAGAGAACATGGACTACAGTTTGCAAGAACTGATCAGGGCTTTAATAACAGGACCTTTCAGAAATCATTCATTTGTAGGGTCACCATAAGTCAGAAGCAATTTGAGGGCAAATAGCAGTAACAATACGCAAAGACTTAGTCCAAATAAGCAAGCCTCGTTAAGTCTTTAGGGGCATGTGATTCCTTGGTTGTATTTCTGCAACAGATTAACAGGGCTGGATGCTTGAGAATTCCTGCAAACCCTTATGGTGTGGCCTCAAGCCACCTCTAACTTATGGTAACCCAATGAATGAGTGAGCTCCTTAATGAGCCAGCTCAGCTCTTGCAAACCCAAGGCCTTATGGAGTTAATTTATCTCGTGTTTGTTCTTCCTCCTTTCCTGCTGTCCAACTTTTTCTAGTGTCATCTCTTTTGTTCCATCTTGCCTTCTCATTATATGCCTAAAGCAGTAGTTCTCAACCTTTTCAAGCCAAGGGCCAGGTCACGCTCTCTCAGACAGCTATAGGGGCCAGATGGCCATTTTGCCCTGCCTGCCACACATGGCACTTCTGGGTGGGGGCAGAGGTGGTGGGGGCCACATGAAATGGTGTTGCGGGCTGCATCCGGCTCCTGGACCATAGGTTGAGAACCCCTGGCCTAAAGTATGACAGCCTGATTTTCATCATTTTTGTTTCCAGAGAAAGTTCAGTCTTGATTTGATCTAGGATTCATTTCTTCATCTTTACATCAGTCTAGACTAGTTAACCACAAAGCTCTGGTCCATCATTGTGTCTCTATCAAAACAAATTTATTTTTTTTGGTCAGCTTTCTTCACTATCCTAGTTTCATTTCTGTGCATAATTATCACAAATACAATAGTGTGGATGATCCTGACCTTGGTTTCAGTGACATGTCCTTACAAGCCATTAGGTAAGGTAAAGGCTTCCCTTGCTCGAAAGCCAGTCGTATCCAACTCTAGGGTTCAGTGCTCATCTCTGTTTCAAAGCCAAAGAGCCAGCGCTGTCTGCTTCTGCAGACATTTCCGTGGTCATGTGGCAGGCATAACTAGACACCGGAGCACATGGAATGCTGTTACCTTCCCACCGAAGTGGTCCCTATTTATCTACTTGCCATTTCTTGCTTTCGAACTGCTAGGTTGCCAGGAGCTGGGACAAAGACGGGAGCTCATTCCGTCCTGCAGCACTCGGGAATCGAACTGCTGACCTTCCGCCTCCCAGTCAGCGTCTTAGCCACTTGAGCCACTGTAACAGCATTTCGTGCGCTCAGGAGTCTAGTCAGTGATGCCTGCCACATGGCCATGGGAAAGTCTGCGAGATGCAGACAGCAGCTGGCTCTTTGGCTGTATGAAACGGAGATGAGCACCGAGCCCTAGAGTCGGATACGGCTGGCCTTTGAGCAAGGGAGACCTTGGCCTTGACTGCAGTCTGACCACCGCGCCACCAAGGTTAAACTGGTCAGCAATAGCGGCACTGCAGTGGCTCAAGTCCAGTTCTAACCCCTCCCCTCCTTTCCTGACGTTCCAAATGGGCGGAGCCAAGTCGTGGCGCGGCGGTTAGGCGTTTCGCCGTCACGTGACCGGGCTTGGCGAGGGCGCCTCCCCTGATCACGTGCTTGGCGTTGGGCGGGGGGAAGAGAGAGAAGAGACCTCTTGCAACTGACAGCGCCGGGAGTTGCTGTTGATGATCTCTCAGTCGCGGGGTCGACATGCTGCGGAACGGAGCCACGGGCCAGGACAACAACAACCAGCACAACCAGCCCGCCGCCCACCGGCCCGTGCGCGTCTGGTGCGATGGCTGGTAAGTCAGTGTCCGAGACCGGTAAACAGTGGAGCGGATGACTCTGGGTTGAAAGGATTTCCCTTTCATATTCCTCCCCGCGCTCCCAAATCGTGCAGCTCTCGGGAATCGAACCCGTCTTTCTGGTCTCCAAGCCTAGCGCCCTAACCACTACGCCACCACAGGGGCTGCGCTCAGCGAAGGGAAACGGCAGCCTATGGAAGCCGCGAAGCGTCCCTGGGATTTCTATGGCAACCGCTCCCTCTCGGCTCGGCGCCCCCCCCTTGTCCCCATGGCAACGTCACTAGCATTTGGGGTCTGCTCTTCCGCCACTACCACCCACCCTTTGCAGCTCTTCTGCCCCTCCACTCTGGCGCTCCATCGTGCGCTTGACCACCGGGGGGGGGGGAAGGTTAGGGATGATGGGAACTGTAGTCCCGTCGTCTCCCCCTCTCTTGCCCCCTTCCCAAGGCCTAGAGGCTCCCGCCGTTGCAACCCTTGGCGTTTGGGGGGGTGCAACACCCCATGCCAATTCATCCCGCTCACACAGTCCTCATTGCTCCCGGAAGCGGAAGTAAAACACACCCGTCTCATACCTGTCAAGTATCCTGGATTGGCCGGGATTTCCCGTATTTCTCTGCTTGTTCCTCCCCTTTCCCGCCGGGGAAAGGGGTTACTGCGCACGCACACCCATGGGCTCTGCACGTGCACAGAGGGCTTCTGCGCAGATGAGTTGTTGCGTGCGCATGCGCACCCAGGCCAGAGCCGTTCCCGTATTTCCAGGAGCCGCGCTTGACAGGTATCACCCGTATGGGCATGTTTTACTTCTGCATCTGGGAGTGACTGACAAGATCTGGCCCACAGGCCATAGTTTGAGCACCCCTGGTTTAAGCAGAGAAAATGGCAGCTTAAAATCTATCTCATCCTGTTGCAAAACAGATTGCAAGGCACACTTTACTTCCACTTCTGGCGGGAGGAACCACATGACTGGCCTGCTCAACCACGCGACCGGCCCACAGCCCAAAAAGTTTGGGCACCCCTGGTCTAAATGGAAGCGTTGCTTTTAAATGGCCGGCCCCTCTTTTTGTTCTGCTTGGCAAGCGTCGATTCTTGGCACCTCTCTGTGGCAGTCGAGATCCTTGGGATTCCTGCTTCTCTGTTACCGTCTGAACCTGTGGGCTGAGTTCAGGCGAGCATGTCTTTTTTTTTTTTTTGCACCAGCTGAGGGCTTGGGGTGGGCAGATCCAGAAGCGAAGCCAACCCTGGCTGGCTCTTGGCTGCGGTTCCAGTGGTAAGTGGGCAGCTATCAGATCATCTGTCCCTGCAGCGTATCTCCTTTCCTTTGGATGGAATTGACCCTGTGGCAGTCAAGTTTCATGTGGTAATAAACCAATTATCCTTTCTAAGGGGACGGGGTGTTCTCAGCACTGTCCCAGAAAGAACTTTGGAATTTACATAGGGCTATAAACATGAGTATCCCCTGTTGAGATATGCATTTGACTTGTTCTATGCCCCACATTCCTCATGTTTAGAGGTGTGTGTGTGTGTGTGTGTGTGTGGGTTTAGCCACAAAATGACATTTACACATAGTTATCAGTATTTCCTGTGGTTTAGATTGTCTCAATTTGAGTTTAGGATCCTCATGAGTTATGTTCAATGGGCCTAATGATATTTGACTAAACCAGGCCATGATTGTAATGTTATAAAGTCAGACATATCAGGCTTTTACAGAAATTGCCCACTTTTCTAACTGTCTCCTTTTTCTATTGCATGAAATAAGAAGTGAATGAACTCTTGCATTCAGTTAGCAAAACTAAGCCGTGTGACGCATCGATACAATCAAACAATTGCAGAATAGAGGTGATACTTTTTATGGGGTCACTTAAAAAAATCAAACATTGCATACTTTCATAATTCACAGGTCACTTCTTCAGGCAAATGCACGTGGCATGGTGTTAACGCCAGGCTGGTTAGAGATACAGTATATTCAGTATCTCTTAGACTTAGACTTATTCATGATTCCATGGTCACCTTAGGTCTGCATGAGGATTGTGGAGCAATTTGCACAGTATTCACTTTATGCTTTTCCCACTTCTTTCCTTTTCTTCTTCTAACTGATTTTTAGTTCCTAAATCAATGGATAGCATCTGTCTTTCATTGGCGAAAAGTGCTTACATCTAAGCAATATCACATGGCTTCTATTTAGAAATAAGCAATAGCTTATGCAATCTTTAAAAAGTTTCTTAAGTAAGCTTAAAAAAAGATCCATTCATATGTTTCTATAATTCGTTATTGTACACACCATTTTTCTTCTTCCGAATTGTGCTAAAGGTTATTCCATTTTCCTTTCATTATGATTGTACCAAGTAAGGACTCATCCACACCGTGATATTATATTTTTTTGCTGCAGTTTTGAATAGGTCATCTTGATATTTGCATCCATATGTGTATGGTTTTGATTACTGAATGTACTGAGGTGGACTGCATCATCCCAGTACCACCTGTGCAAACATAATCAGAATTGGTCCCAGATATGTTACTCCCAACAAAGATTGTCTTTCCCTTTTACCTATTTTCTCCACCCTCTCCCCATACAATTCATTTTTTACTATCTTCCTTGTTTTACCCATTCATGGGGCATGGAAGGGTTGAGATCATAAAGAAGCATCCTCCAATGACACAAGCACATTGCATAAATTAGTATGGGACTTGCTGAAGTAAATTGCAATCACAATATGGCCATTTGAATCATTAGGGACTTAATGAATCAACTCTTTTAGTTCAATTGACTCAACTAGGCCTAATTTAATAGTGATTAACTTCAACAAAATAAGTTACAACTAGGGTAGGCCCAGCTGGCTGGCAAGCTCAGTGGTTTATGTATGTTTGGGAATTTGATTCCCCTCTGTGCCTCCTGCAAGAAGAGCCAGCCTGCATAGCCTTAAGCAAGCTGCATAATTCCAGATGTTCCAGAATAATAATAATAGAATAATTAACTCTGAAGGGGCCTATGAAACCATTGAACCCAATCTCTTACTCAATACAGAAATCTAAGTCAAAGCAAATCTGACAGATGATTGTCTAATTTTCTCCTGAATGCCTCCAGCATTGGAGCTTTCACCACTTCCTGAAATAATCGGCTCCATTGTCATACTGCTCTAAAGTTTCTCCCCCCCCCCCCTGATATTCAGCCTATATCTGGCTTCCTGTGATTTGAGCCCATTATTATATGTCCTGAACTCTGGGATGATTGGGAAATGATCCTCTTCGTCCTCTTTCTGACTATCTTTCCAGTATTTGAAGAGTACAGAACTATCATATCCCCTCTCAGTCTCCTTTTCTCAAAGCTAAATAATTTTTCAGTCTTTTATCATAAGGTTTGGTTTCCAGTCCCCTTATCATCCTTGATGCCCTTCTCTGAACTTGTTCTAGTTTGTTAACATCCTTCTCAAAGGGTGATGTCCAAAACTGGACACAGTACTCTAGGGTAAAGGTAAAGGTTTCCCTTGCTTGAAGGCCAGTCGTATCCGACTGTAGGGTTCAGTGCTCATCTCTGTTTCAAAGCCGAAGAGCCAGCGCTGTCTGCTTCTGCAGACGTTTCCGTGGTCATGTGGCAGGCATGACTAGACACTGGAGCGCACGGAATGCTGTTACCTTCCCACCGAAGTGGTTCCTATTTATCTACTTGCAATTTCTTGCTTTCGAACTGCTAGGTTGGCAGGAGCTGGGATGAAGACGGGAGCTCATTTCCGTCCTGCAGTACTCGGGAATCGAACTGCTGACCTTCCGCTTCCCAGTCAGCGTCTTAGCGACTTGAGCTAGTACTCTAGATGTTGTCTTTTTTTGTTATTGTTTAGTCGCACAGTCGAGTCCAACCCATTGCAATCCCATGGACCAACGCACACAGGCTCCTCTGTCATCTGCCATCCTCTGTAGCCAACCCAGATCTACCCCCACTGCATCAATGATGCTATCTAGCCATTTCATCCTCTTCAGCTCCCTTCTCCTTTTGCCTTCCATCTTTCCCAACTTCTGGGCCTTCTTCAGTGAGACCTCTCTTCTCATTTGGTGGCCAAAGTACTTGAGCTTCATCTTCAATATTTGTCCTTCCAAGGAGCAGTCAGGGTTGATTTCCTTTAGGATTGACTGATTTGATCTTCATGCAGTCCAGGGAACGCTCAAGAGTCTCCTCCAGCACCAACAGTTCAAAGGCGTCTTCTGCACTCAGCCTTCCTTAAGATCCAGCTCTCACAGCCATACATTAGTACTGGGAAGACCATTGCTTTGACTAGGTGGACTTTTGTTGGCAGAGTGATGTCTCTACTTTTTATCATGCTGCCTAGTTTTGCCATAGCTTACCTCCCAAGATGGCTGCATTCACCATCTTCAGTGATCATAGATCCCAAGAAGGTAAAGTCTGTCACTGTTTCGATTTCTTCCCCTTCTATTTGAGATCCCTCTCGAAAGCGGAGCGCAACTATGCCCAGACGGATAGGGAAGCCCTCGCGATCATTGCAGGGACGAAGAAGTTCCATGACTTCTTATACAGGAGGGAGGTCACTATTGTCACAGACCACAAGCCCCTCCTGGGAATTTTTGTCACGGTGTTGTGTATGGAATGTAACATGCCTTTAAGTCAATGTAGTGTTGTGTATGCAATAAAGATGTGTTAAGCCTGACTGTGGCTGTTTCCATTGTCTTGATTCCCAAACACTAA
Source organism: Bradypodion pumilum (assembly GCA_035047305.1). NCBI lineage: Eukaryota > Metazoa > Chordata > Lepidosauria > Squamata > Chamaeleonidae > Bradypodion > Bradypodion pumilum. The sequence continues at coordinate 284,830,056 of JAWDJD010000002.1, read as the reverse complement.
ACACAGCCAAGCCCACTCCCCAAATCCTGTCCCCACAAATGCTACGTTGCGCAATTTTCTTAAATGCGTACCAGTTCAGGCTGGTACACCGCCCAGGGAAAGACATCGCTCACGTGGATGCGCTTTCCAGGTCCCCCTTGCCGGAGCTGGGGAAACCCGAGTGCGAGGTTGAGTAAGATCACCAGGTGCTGCTCATCGAGTCTCTTGACTCCCCCCCCCCATCGTGCCTTCAGATATCGCCAAGGCAACTGCAAAAAACAAGGTTCTGTCCCAGGCGTTGGCATGGGTAAAGAAGGGCTGGCCCGCAACGTCCCCATCCGAGGAACTTGTATTGTTTTTCAGGAAACGTTTCAAGCTTTCGCTCGAGAGAGGATGCCTCCTCTGGGGTCAGAGGGTGGTAATTCCCGAGGTTTTTCGAGCCAAGGTGCTCTGTTTGCTCCACACGAGCCACCTGGGGATCGTGAAGTCGAAAGCTCTGGCAAGGAGCTATTTCTGGTGGCCCAACATAGATAGGGACATAGAGCAGTTGGTGGGTGCGTGTGAGAGTTGCCAACACTCACGGCCCGAGGAGCACAGATTACCCCCCAGGGAGTGGGACACAGACCATGGTCAAGGGTCTACGTGGACTATGCGGGGCCTTTCCGGGGTACAATGTGGTACAATGTTCTTGTTAGTGGTTGATGCATTCTCGAAATGGCTGGAGGTCATTCCAGTGCGAAACACGTCCTCCGCAGCCACAGTCAAACACCTGAGGAGGGTGTTCACATGTTTTGGCCTGCCCGATGTGTTAATTTAGGATCACGCAACCACATTCACGTCCGCTGAATTACAGGCATTCCTCGAATGGAATGCGATCAGGCATGTTATCTCCACTCCGTTTCACCCTGCCACCAGTAGAGCGCCTGGTCCGCACTACAAAGGAGGCACTAAGGAGGATGGGTCAGGGGAACCTGGAGCTACAGCTCTGCAAATTCCTCCTGTGCTATAGGGTTACTCCGCTTGCGTCGGGGCAATCCCTCATGGAGATCCTGACGCAAAGAAGACTCACAACATTGTTTGACCGCTTGGATCCTTCCAGGGTGGAGGATAGAGGCACGAATGTGGCAGTAGATCAGAGAAAAGTGTTTGGGGCTGGCAATCCAGTGTACTGCAGAAATTATGTGAGCTCAGGGCCAGCGTGGGTACCCAGGGAAGTGGTGGAACAAACCGGGCCCGTATCATACCAAGTAAAGACAGGGTCGGGTTTGATGTGGCGGAGGCATGCCGATCAGCTTAGGAGAAGAGTCATGGAAGCCACGGGGGAAAGTGGGTACTTCGATGAGTCAGCGTTAGGGTCATCCCCCACCCGAGTAACCCAAGGGGGGAATACAGGACTCAGCTTAACAGGCGGCATTAATCCACAGGAGACCGTCACCCAACCCGGAGATGAACAACCCCAGTTTGATTTTTTGTTACAGGATGGGTGGAGTTTTTATGAGTGTTCCCCCACTCATCCCAGTGAGCAGCGGGGTTTTGAGTTGTCTCAGAGGTCCCCCCATCCTCCCCAACACAGAGATACCCCATCCCTGCCCTTGCCGGGGTTCGATGGGACCCTTCAGTTTTCTTGGAGGGAAGGTTTGGGCGCAACAGCTGGTTCAGGCAGCAGAGGCACAGGAGGCGGCACCACCGCTGAATCGAATGGCTGACCGCAGCGCGCCCGCCGGCCCCCACAATGGTTGAGGGACTTTGTCCCATCCTAGGGGGGAAGGATGTTGTGTATACATGCATTTCAGCTGCTCGCCATTAGCGCAGCTGACGAAGCTCACGTGGCACCAATTCACCCAATGAGTAACTAACGCATGAAACCTTCCCACCACAGGTGAAACGATGTCAAGTATGCATTACGTCAGAAGGACATCACCTAGACTGTAACCAATAGGCGCCTCCGGGCCAAATTCAAATGTACTGTGTGCCATATATAAGGAGGCAAGGCTCCGCCATTGCCTCATGTACAGATTGACAATGTTACAATAAAGTAGTGTTTAGCCCATCTGCCGGCTCATGTGCAATCAATCTGCCTACATCAAAGGATGCATGGATGGAAAGAGATTATTCAGTGAACAAATCAAGAATACCAAAATAAAGTAAAATAAAAATTCAAGTACCAGTGTCATCCATGTGTAGAAACCAGTTTGTGGGTTTTGTGCTTATATTTACAGCTATTCATGTATGCAGTTGTATTCAATGTCCACCTCAACCTTTTAGCTCAGTTTGTTTGTAGCAACAGTTTGATTAATACTCCTAGAAATGTGGATCAAATTTGGTTGTGCAAACAGTAGGTGGAGGCTGTATTCTACATGGCTTGGTGTGAAATAGCAAGGGAGACAGTTTTCATTGACAGTCTTGCTTTGTTAGCAGTAGATATTATCTTCTCTTTCATACTGCAAGACTTGAGTGAAGAAACAGCATGTTCTTATCAAAGAAAAATCTCAAAACCATTAAGTATAAAACAGAGATAGGCACCCTCAGGTGGGCTGAGGGTCGTCTTTCAATTTGCTGGTGCTTTTAATTTGCATATATACCATATCCGTCAAGCGCGGCTCCTGGAAATACGGGAATTGCTCCAGCCCGGGTGTGCATGCGCCTCAACAACTCATCTGTGCATGTGCAGAACCTCTCTGTGTACGCAACAACTCATCTGTGCATGTGCAGAACCCCTCTGCACATGTGCAGAGCCCATTTGCAATGGGAGCGTGTGCGCAGTAACCCCTTTCCCCGCCGTTCAAATATGGGACGGTGGCAAGAAAGAGGAGGGATGAGTGGAGAAATACAGGAAATCCCGACCAATCCAGGATACTTGACAGGTATGATATATACCACCCATATTTATGTAGGGCCCCCATCGTACAGTGGTTAAACTGCACTGCAACCAAAATTCTACTCATGATCTGAGTTCAATCCCAAAAGGGACAAAGTTGACTCAGTCTTCCATCCTTACAAGGTTGCTAAAATGCATACCCATCTTGTTGAGGGCAAAAAATTAATTACCTTGTGAACTGTCCAGAGAGTGCTCTAACCACTATAGGGTGGCGTATAACTGTTGTTGCTATTGCTGTTCATTTAATGTAGTGTTATATATAGGCCCCCACCATATCTGTTGCCTAAAAATATTGAAAGTAAAATTCTAGAAATACTTAATGCATTTCAGAGAATAAACAAAACAAAAATGTTGTAGCACTTTGAAGACTAATTGTTATGTATTTCCAAGGTGCATTATCAGAACTGGCCACTAGAGGGAATCAGGGACTATACCGTCTATATATAGTGTTCGCCTCTATCTGCCCTTTCAGGTTTCTGCTATACGTCTTGGAACCTATCCCCAGTTAATACGGTGGGGTTATTGAAATATGATTGATGATGATGAAATGTGTACACGGTCCACCAGGTGTTCAGACTGGAGTTTTGGAACCCCACATCTGATAATGTAGCTGGTACCTAGTAATGCTATTCTCTACAACTGCTCTAGTGTGATTTTACCAAATGCCAATCTCACTCAGATTTCCCCCCCAAACTTTTTGGAATTGCTTCCAGTGCTCCTATAATTACTGGCACCACTGTTGCCCTTTTCCCCCAGAGGTGCTGTACTTCAGTTCTCAAATTGTTGTGTCCTAATAGTGTAACCTTCTACATGTGATATCAATGTATCTGAACCAATGTAACCTTGCCAATGAGTAACAATGTAACCTTCAGCTGTATCATATAAACCCTGTAATAGGACGCGAGCTAATGACCACCAGCTGGCAGCAGCGAGCGTCCAAGCTCTCTTGGTTCAAACCCATCAAAGACCGCAGCGCGGGAAGCTTCCCGCCGCTACCTACACCTGGACAAGAAGGGCGTGACCAGCCATGACGTCACGCGGACCAGTAGCCAACGGGCTACCGTGGAGCCACATTCAAATATGTTCCTACCATATATATAGAGCTGTTCGTCCGCCATTACCTCATGTTCCCTCTGTCCACCATGCAATAAACCTGAGTTAACCCAGCCTTTGGCTGTGCCTTGTGTCTTGACTCTCATATACTAAATTGGCGACGAAGGTGGGATAATGGATCCCCACGGAGCCAGGACACAGAGCGGGTTCAACATCACCAAACCGCAAGACTGGGAGCTTTTTGAGATGGACTTCCAGGCGGCACTGGTGGAGCTCAAAGTCAAAGAAGACGACGAGGAAAGGAAGAGGGCCATCCTCACCCGCATGCTTGGGATGGAAACCAAGCGGACGCTGGTGGGCATCCTTGCACCGAAGAAGATGAGCGATTTCAAAGCCGGTGACATCATGAAAATGCTGCGTGAGCGTTTCCGGCCCTCGAGGGCAATGTTTCCCGCTCGGAGTGCGTTTTGGAGGCGAGTTCAAGCGCCGGACGAGTCGGTAGAAGCCTTCGTAACGGCTATGAGGGTAGCCGCCGCCCCCTGCAAATGGGACCACATCCTAGATATGGCCCTCAGGGACGGAGTGCTGTGTGGCCTGAAGGACAGGGAAGTACAGCGCAGCCTGATGAACAAGGAGCCACCACCCACGCTGGAAGAGGTTGTAGAGGCCGCGGAAGCCGCGGAATCCACGAATGCTGGAGTAGATGAGATGCACAAGTGGCGTGAGTGGCGTCCGAGGGCCGGCAAAGCGGAAAACTCGTCCCACGGGAAGTCCGGTCAGTCGGTGCATGCAACCCGACCGACCTCGAAATCGTCCTCAGAAAGCAGCGATGGTGAGGAGGTCCAGAAGGTCCGGAGAGGCGGGCGCCGCTGCGATGGTTGCGGAGCGGCCCATGAGCGCGTGAAGTGCCCATTCAGGAAAGCCGAGTGTTTCAACTGTGGACGTCGGGGGCACATCGCCAAGGCGTGCAGGAAATGGAAAGAGGGCCGGAGACAGTCGCAAGACAGTTCAGCCAGACCGGACCGTCCAGCGAGGTCCAAAGATGGCGCCCGGGCCACGAGGAAGCAGGACGGCGTGGGCCGCATCTCGGACGACAGCGAGGGCGACGCTCCTGTGTTCAGCGTGTCTGCGGGACAGCCCCATTACTTTGTTGAGGTACTAGTACAAGGGACCCCCATTAGGATGGAAGTTGACTCGGGGTCCTCCTATTCTATAATTCCCCAGAGAGAGTTCTTGAAAATTGACCCCCACGTGCGGCCCAAACTTAAGGCGTTGAGAGCCACACTACGGGACGTACAGGGGAACAGCATTCCGGTGTTGGGGGTCGGGACATTCCGGGTTCGTTTTAAGAGACATGCTGCGGAACTTCCCCTAGTGGTGTTAAAAGGGGGGAGTTGTAGCCTCCTCGGAACCCAGTGGTTTCAGCCCTTAGGTCTGTTCATAGGGGGGGTGCATGCCGTAGGCGAGGACCCAATACAAGCGGCGTGTGACGCACACCCCGCCGTGTTTAAAAGTGGACTGGGAAAGTTCAAGGGACCCCCTGTAGCCTTCGACTTAGACCCGGAGGTCCGCCCGATAAGACTTAAACCGCGCAGGGTACCGTTCGCGCTAAAGGACAAAATAGAGGCGGAACTGGACAAACTGGTGGGTCAAGGGATTCTTGTTCCTGTGGATTCCGCGGAGTGGGAGACTCCAATTGTAACAGCACTGAAGGCTAACGGGGAGGTGCGCATTTGCGCTGATTATAAGTGTACCATTAATAAGGCAATCCGCCCTAATGCATACCCGGTGCCAGTGGTCAGCCACCTTCTGGCCAGGCTGAATGGGGGAAAGTGTTTCGCTAAACTCGATTTAGCACAGGCCTACCAGCAACTCCCGGTAACCCCCGCCACAGCGGCGGCACAAACAATAGTCACACATAAGGGGGCGTTCCAGGTGTCGAGGTTACAGTTCGGCGTGAACTCGGCACCTGGCATTTTTCAGTCGCTAGTGGAACGCCTCCTGAAGGGGCTGGAAGGGGTGTTGCCATATTTTGATGACGTGTTGATAACAGGGGGGAGTAAGGCCGAGCTGGCTCACAGATTGGATAAGGTCCTGACCGTGTTCGAGAAAGCGGGGCTGCGACTGAGAAAAGACAAATGTGTATTTTTCGAAACAGAGGTTGAGTTCTTAGGGTTCCGTGTCACACCCGAGGGAATTAGGCCGTCCAAATCTAAGGTAGCCGCAATTAAGAAAGCCCCTCGCCCCACTTCCAAAACCGAGCTGCAGTCGTTTCTGGGGCTTCTCAATTTCTACCATACCTTCCTTCCACGGAAGGCGTCTGTTGCCGAGCCGCTCCATCGGTTACTTAAAAAAGAGGAAAAGTGGCTGTGGGGTGACGAGCAAGAAAGAGCGTTCTCAGAGTTAAAGCAACTCCTCACATCCGAGGCAATCCTGACGCATTTCGACCCCAAACGGCCCATAGTTTTAGTCTGCGATGCATCCCCGGTGGGGGTGGGGGCGGTGCTTTGCCACGTGTTGAACGACGGAAGGGAGGCCCCGATAGCGTTTTATTCAAGGTCCCTGTCCCAAGCAGAGCGGAATTACGCACAGACCGATAGGGAGGTGTTAGCGATAGTAGCGGGAACCAAGAAATTTCACGATTTTCTGTATGGTCGGCCGTTCAAGATCGTTACTGATCACAAGCCCCTGTTAGGAATATTCACTGCAAATAAGCCCACGCCACAGATCCTGTCCCCAAGGATGCTGCGGTGGGCTATTTTTCTTAACGCATATCAACATGAGTTAGAATACCGGCCAGGGAAGGAAATCTGCCATGCAGACGCGCTCTCACGGTCACCGTTACCCTTGTCGGACGACCAGAAGGCAGGGGCAAGAAGAGACCGCCAGGTATTATTAATAGAGGTCTTGGAGTCACCCCCGATAGTACCGGCCGACGTTGCCAGGGCGACCGGAAAGGATAGAACACTAGAGAAAGTATGCTCGTGGGTGCAGAAGGGGTGGCCGGCGTCATCCCCAGGCGCGGAATTCGACCCATTTTTCCGAAAGCGAGTAGAGTTGTCTTTAGAGAGGGGGTGCCTCTTGTGGGGCCAACGGGTGGTGGTTCCTACGTCCCTGCGGCCGAAGGTGCTAAAGCTGTTGCACGTCAGCCACCCGGGAATCGTCCGGTCCAAGGCGTTGGCCCGGAGTTACTTCTGGTGGCCCCAGCTGGACGCCGACATAGAGCATATGGTTGGCACTTGTGAGGCATGTCAGTGCTCCCGACCGGAGGTGGCCCGCCTCCCGCACAGGGAATGGGACGCAGCAAGGGGACCGTGGTCCAGGGTGCACGTAGATTTTGCTGGCCCGTTCCGAGGAACCATGTTTCTCCTGGTGGTGGATGCATACTCAAAGTGGCTGGAGGTCATCCCGGTAAAGAGCACATCCTCCACCACTACCATTCGCCAGCTAAGGAGGGTCTTTTCCACGTTCGGTTTACCCGACACTTTGGTCAGCGATAACGCCAGTTGCTTCACGTCAGCTGAGTTCGCAGCATTCATGGAGGCAAATGCAATTCGGCATGTCACATCCGCACCGTTTCACCCGGCCACGAATGGCCAAGTGGAACGGTTGGTGCGCACCACAAAGGATGCGTTGCGGCGCATGGGCGCGGGAGATCTAAATCACCAAGTTTGTCAATTTCTATTAGCATACAGAGTGACCCCCTTAGCGTCTGGATACTCGCCGGCTGAGCTGCTGATGCGGAGGAAACTGACGACGCTTTTGTCCAGGTTGGACCCGTCGAGGGTCGAGGACAAAGGGAAGAACATAGGTTTAGCGGTCTCGAAAGGTTTCGGCATAGGCGATCCTGTACACTGCAGGAACTATGCCAACGCAGGCACAGCCTGGGTGCCAGGGACGATAATAGAACAGACGGGGCCAGTGTCATATCGGGTGGAAACTAGCACCGGCCTCCTCTGGAGGAGGCACGCTGACCAACTGAGGCACCGAGTGAGCGAGGGGCCGACCAGTGGGGCACAGCGACAGGATTCAGCGATAGGGTTCTCCCCCACCCGTTTAGCCCAAGGGGGAGACAGGGGGGAAAGCAGCGAGCCCGACTCATATCCTTTTGATACCCCAGTCCTATCCGAGCCCGGGGGGAGGGAAAAGGAGTGTGCGGCCGCCGCTGCCGCTTCCCCCGAATCCGATTTTGATTTTGATTTTGCTAGCCGGGGGGGTTTTTCGGAGTGTTCCCCCACCCATCCAAGCGAGAAGAGGGGTTTTTCGTTAGCCCCCAGTGCCCCCGGTTCTTCCCAAACAAAGCACACACCTCCCAACAAAGCCGCGGAGCCGCGGCAAACCACTAACAAGTCATCCTCTCCGATTGCAGGGCAGGAAGCCAGGGAGCAAGGAGGAGGGAGCGAAGCCGGGGCAGGGCAGCCCGCGCCGAGACCCCAGCGTGTTCGAAATAAGCCATCTTGGCTGAGAGACTTCGTCTCATCCTAGGGGGGAGGAGTGTTGTGTCCTAATAGTGTAACCTTCTACATGTGATATCAATGTATCTGAACCAATGTAACCTTGCCAATGAGTAACAATGTAACCTTCAGCTGTATCATATAAACCCTGTAATAGGACGCGAGCTAATGACCACCAGCTGGCAGCAGCGAGCGTCCAAGCTCTCTTGGTTCAAACCCATCAAAGACCGCAGCGCGGGAAGCTTCCTGCCGCTACCTACACCTGGACAAGAAGGGCGTGACCAGCCATGACGTCACGCGGACCAGTAGCCAACGGGCTACCGTGGAGCCACATTCAAATATGTTCCTACCATATATATAGAGCTGTTCGTCCGCCATTACCTCATGTTCCCTCTGTCCACCATGCAATAAACCTGAGTTAACCCAGCCTTTGGCTGTGCCTTGTGTCTTGACTCTCATATACTAAACAAATCCCGATATCTCGTGATCTTCTCAATCTCTCTTCTAACCAACTGTCACCTGGGATCACCACATCAATCAGCTTAACCATTTTTTCCTCAACCACAGAAATGTCTGGAGTTGTTGTGTTCAAGCTTCCTATTGGTTGGGATCTGAAACTCCCACGAGATCTTACCGTAGCCATCTTATCTTCAATCTCAACTACCTTTTCAGGTTTGTCTTCCCACCAGTGTAGATAATTTTTCGATAATTCTTGCTTTGATTTGGCAGTCCTAAACCATTCGGGGCTTTATAGGTTACAACCAAAACTTTGGATTAGGCTCAGAAGCCTTCAGGTTTACAGCTAGGCCATTATAGAGGGAACTTTATTCACTCATCATATTCCTGCCACTAACGAGTGGCTGCGTTCTGCGCCTGCTGCAGGTTCCAGACTCTCTTCAAAGGATGTGCCATGTAAAGTGCATTACTGGTACAGTAATTGATTTTGGAAATTATCATTTTGTGAACCAGTGTTGTGAAGGACCTTGTGTCAAGGAGTGGGCAGGGCGGAGCTGTCTACAATGTAAAAAGACCACTCTGTCTGTGGCAAATATTTGCTTCTCCATAGAGAGGGTCGGGTCCAGGATAGCTCTGAGTTCCTGAACCTGGTCCTTCAAAGGAAGAATAACCCTGTCCACACCAAGCTGGGTACTGTTTAACCTATCTGATGTACCTCTCAACAACAGGATCTCCATCTTGTCTGAATTTAGCATCCATCCGTTATCCCTCAGATCCAAGACCTATACTGCCAACTATGAAAAAGAGAGATGGAATTGTGTATTCTCAATATAAAAGACCTCTTGCATCCTCTAGTTGCCAATTTAAAAAAAATTAGTTTTCAGGCTTTGATGTCTCCCATGTGTGCCGAGTGCCTTCAGAACATGGCATACTTGCTCCTGCACCCCTTAGAGGTCACAACAAGATTTTTGTCAGAACAAACATGTGGTAATGGCGGAGGTATCTCACATTATATACAGTGGTACAACACATTTGAACTTGGCTGTATGGTAGCTCATTGGTCGCTACCGGCGTGACGTCATCCGGGTCACGCCCATCTTTTGGTGGTGGATCAGCAGTAGTTGTTTGCTGCAGGAAGTTCCCGCGGCTGCAGGCGATTTGAGGAATGATGACCATGTGAGTTGAACACTCGCAGCTGCCCTCTATAGGCAGCTTGCTCGCGTTCCTTTAACAGCTGGGTTACATTGTGATTGTGGCTGGGTTACATTAATACATTTCTTAAAGCAACATTGTACATTCATATGAAGCAGCATTGTACATACACAACAAGTATGGAGGTCCAGAAATATTAGCATGCTACGAAAGCAGACCTCGGGGGGCTGAGTGCAGTTTGTGGATTACATTTTGTTCACTTCTGCAGCAAAGAGATCTCTCTACTCTTGTAGACACAAAGCTCAAGAATAATTCTGGGGCTAAAGAAAAGCATTAAGTAGCTCTGTACCAAGGGACTGCAGTGGCTCAAGTGGCTAAGACGCTGATTGGGAGGCGGAAGGTGTTGTGTTCTGATGGTTTTATTGTACACATGGATTACAATGTATCTGAGCCAATGTAACCTTGCCTATAGCAACAATGTAACCTTCAGCTGTATCATATAAACCCTGTAATAGGACGCGAGCTAATGACCACCAGCTGGCAGCAGCGAGCGTCCAAGCTCTCTTGGTCAGAACTCATCAAAGGCAACAGCGCGGGAAGTTTTCCCGCCACCACCTACACCTGGACAAGAAGGGCGTGACCTGCAATGACGTCACGCAGACAGTAGCCAATGGGCTACCATGGCACCACGTTCAAATGTATTACTGCTGTATATAAAGAGCTATCGATCCGCCATTACCTCATGTTCCCTCTGCCCACGATGCAATAAACCTGAGTTAACCCAGCCCGAGGCTGTGTCCTGTGTCTTGGTTTGCATACACCAAATTGGCGACGAAGGTGGGATGATGGATCCCCACGGAACAGCCAGGGCACAGAGCGGTTTCAACATCACCAAACCGCAAGACTGGGAGCTGCTTGAGATGGATTTCCAGGCGGCCCTGGTGGAACTCAGAGTCAAAGGAGAAGACGAGGAGAGGAAGAGGGCCATCCTCACCAGAATGCTCGGGATGGAAACCAAGCGGACGCTGGTGGGCATAATCGCTCCGAAGAAGGTGAGCGACTTTAAGGCGAGCGACATCATGAAACTGCTGCGAGAGCGGTTCTGCCCCTCGAGGGCAATGTTTCCCGCTCGGAGCGCGTTTTGGAGGCGAGTCCAAGCGCCGGATGAGTCGGTTGAGGCATTCGTGGCCGCCATGAGGATAGCCGCTGCCCCCTGTAAATGGGGCGATATCCTGGAGTTGGTCCTCAGGGACGGCGTGTTGTGTGGCCTGAAAGACAAGGAGGTACAGCGCAGCTTGATGAATAAGGAGCCGCCACCCACGCTGGCAGAGGTCATAGAGGCCGCGGAAGCCGCAGAGTCCACGAATGCCGGAGTGGACGAGATGCACCAGTGGCGTGAGTGGCGTCCTAGAGCCGGCAAGGCGGAAAATTCGGTGCACGGGAAGACCGGACAGTCGGTGCACGCGACTCGACGGGCCTCAAAGTCGTCTACGGAAGGCAGCGACGGCGAGGAGGTCCAGAAGGTCCGGAAGGGTGGTCGACGCTGCGAGGGTTGCGGAGCGGCCCACGAGCGCGCGAGATGCCCGTTCAGGAAGGCCGAGTGTTACACCTGCGGCCGTCGGGGGCACATCGCCAAGGCGTGCCGAAAGCGGAAAGAGGGCCGGAGGCAGTCACAAGACCGCGCGGCCAGACCGGACCGTCCAGCGAGGCCCAAAGATGGCGCCCAGACCACGAGGAAGCAGGACGGCGTGGGCCGCGTCTCGGACGGCAGCGAGGACGACGCCTCAGTGTTCAGCGTGTCCGCGGGACAGTCCCATTACTTCGTTGAGGTATTAGTACAAGGGGCCCCTATTAAGATGGAAATTGACTCGGGGTCCTCCTATTCCATAATTCCCCAGAAAGAGTTCCTGAAAATCGACCCCCACGTGCGGCCCAAGCTTAAAGCGTTGAGGTCCACACTACGGGACGTACAGGGAAACAGCATTCCGGTGTTGGGGGTCGGGAAATTTCGGGTCAATTTTAAGAGACATTCTGCGGAACTGCCCCTAGTTGTCCTCAAAGGGGGAAGCTGTAGCCTCCTAGGGACACAGTGGTTTCAGCCCTTAGGTTTGTTCATAGGGGGGGTGCATACCGTGGGGGGGGACCCAATACAAGCGGTTTGCGATGCGCATCCCGCCGTTTTTAAGAAAGGACTTGGAAAGTTCAAGGGACCCCCTGTAGCTTTCGACATAGACCCGGAGGTCCGCCCGATAAGACTCAAACCACGCAGGGTGCCGTTCGCACTCAAGGACAAGATAGAGGCGGAACTGGACAAACTGGTGGGCCAGGGGATTCTTATTCCTGTTGATTCCGCGGAGTGGGAAACTCCAATTGTAACGGCTCTAAAGGCTAACGGGGAGGTGCGCATTTGCGCTGATTATAAGTGCACAATTAACAAGGCGATCCGCCCTAATGCATACCCGGTGCCAGTGATCAGCCACCTTTTGGCCAGGCTAAATGGGGGAAAGTGTTTTGCTAAACTCGATTTGGCACAAGCCTATCAGCAACTTCCAGTGACCCCCGCCACGGCCGCGGCACAAACGATAGTTACACATAAGGGAGCGTTCCAGGTGTCGCGGTTACAGTTCGGCGTGAACTCGGCACCCGGCCTTTTTCAATCGCTCGTGGAACGTCTCCTAAAGGGCCTGGAGGGGGTGTTGCCTTATTTTGATGACGTGTTGATAACAGGGGGGAGTGAGGCTGAACTGGCGAAAAGGTTGGACAAAGTACTGACCGTGTTCGAGAAAGCGGGGCTGAGATTGAGGAAGGACAAATGTGTTTTTTTCGAAACCGAGGTCGAGTTTTTAGGGTTCCGGATCACACCCGAGGGGATTAAGCCGTCTAAATCCAAAGTAGCAGCCATTAAAAAGGCCCCTCGCCCCACATCCAAAACCGAGCTACAGTCTTTCCTGGGGCTCCTCAATTTTTACCATACATTCCTCCCGCGGAAGGCGTCCGTGGCCGAACCGCTCCATCGGTTACTTAAAAAGGAGGAGCCATGGATGTGGGGTGACGAGCACGAGAGGGCGTTCAAGGAGCTAAAGCAACTCCTAACATCTGAGGCAATCCTGACGCACTTCGACCCCAAACGGCCAGTGGTCCTAGTCTGTGATGCATCCCCGGTGGGGGTGGGGGCGGTGCTTTGCCACGTGTTGGAGGACGGAAGGGAGGCCCCGGTAGCGTTTTACTCAAGGTCCCTGTCCCAAGCGGAGCGAAATTACGCACAAACCGACAGGGAAGCGTTAGCAATAGTAGCGGGGACCAAAAAATTTCACGATTTTTTGTATGGCCGCCCGTTCAAAATCGTGACCGATCACAAGCCGCTGTTAGGGATTTTCACGGCAAGCAAGCCCACGCCACAGATCCTGTCCCCGAGAATGCTGCGATGGGCTATTTTCCTCAACGCGTACCAACATGAGTTGGAGTACAGGCCCGGAAAGGAGATCAGCCATGCTGATGCGCTTTCGAGATCCCCTCTGCCCTTGTCGGATGACCAAAAGGCGAGAGCAGAAAGAGACCGCCAGGTGTTGCTAATTGAGGTTTTAGACGCACCCCCAATAGTACCAGCCGACATTGCTAGGGCGACAGGCAAGGACAGGACGCTGGAGAAAGTTAGTTCATGGGTGCAGAAGGGGTGGCCGGCTTCGTCCCCGAGTACTGAGTTCGACCCATTCTTTAGGAAAAAGCTAGAGTTGTCCCTAGAGAGGGGGTGCCTTCTGTGGGGCCAACGGGTGGTGGTCCCTGCGCCCCTGCGGACGAGGGTGCTCGAACTGCTGCACGTCAGCCACCCGGGCATAGTTCGTTCAAAGGCGCTAGCCCGGAGTTACTTCTGGTGGCCACAGCTGGACGCGGACATTGAGCACATGGTCGGCACTTGCGAGGCTTGCCAGGGATCCCGACCTGAGGCGGCCCGTCTCCCGCATAGGGAGTGGGACACAGCACGGGGGCCGTGGTCCAGAGTGCACGTGGATTTCGCTGGCCCGTTCCGAGGAACCATGTTTCTCCTGGTGGTAGATGCGTTCTCCAAGTGGCTGGAGGTTATCCCAGTAAAGAGCACGTCCTCCGCCACGACAATTAGCCGGCTAAGGAGAGTCTTTTCCACGTTCGGTTTACCCGACACTTTAGTCAGCGATAACGCTAGTTGTTTCACCTCCGCTGAGTTCGGAGCCTTCATGGAGGCAAACGCCATTCGGCATGTCACATCCGCACCGTTTCACCCGGCCACGAATGGCCAAGTGGAACGACTAGTGCGTACAACAAAGGACGCGCTGCGGCGCATGGGCCCGGGGGACCTGAATCACCAAGTATGCCAGTTCCTCTTAGCGTATAGGGTAACCCCCTTAGCGTCAGGCTACTCGCCGGCAGAGCTCTTGATGCGGCGAAAACTGACCACGATCCTGTCCAGACTAGACCCGACGAGAGTCGAGGATAAAGGGAAAAACGTAGGGTTGGCAGTCTCGAAGGGTTTCGCCGCTGGTGACCCTGTTCACTGCAGGAACTATTCCAGCGCAGGGCCAGCCTGGGTGCCAGGGACGGTTGTAGAACAGACGGGGCCAGTGTCGTACCGGGTCGAGACGACCACCGGCCTCCTCTGGAGGAGGCACGCTGACCAACTGAGGCACCGAGTGGGTGGGCCAGGCAGTGGAGCTCAGCAACGGGATTCAGCGTTAGGGTTCTCCCCCACCCGCTTAGCCCAAGGGGGAGACGGCAGTGGACAACAGTCCCAAGCAAGGGGGGAAGGAAGCAGTAGCAGCGGCCCCGACTCATATCCTTTTGATACGCCAGTCTTATCAGGGGCCGGGGAAGGGGGAGAGGAGTTCGCGACAGCTGCCCCCGATTGTGATTTTGATTTTGATTTTGCGAGCCGGGGGGGTTTTCAGGAGTGTTCCCCCACCCATCCAAGCGAGAAGAGGGGTTTTTCGTTAGCCCCCAGTGCCCCCGGTTCCTCCCTAAGAAAGAGCACACCTCCCAACAACGCCGCGGAGCCGCGGCAAGTCACTAACGAGTCTCCCTCTCATATTACAGGACAGGAAACCAGGGGACAAAGAGAAGGTAGCAAACCCGGGGAGAGGCAGCCCGCATCGAGACCCCAGCGTGTTCGAAATAAGCCATCTTGGCTGAGAGACTTTGTCTCCTAAGGGGGGGGGGAGTGTGTTTAAGTGTGGGCTCGAGACCTTGTCTCGTTCCAAGGGGGAGGGGTGTTGTGTTCTGATGGTTTTATTGTACACATGGATTACAATGTATCTGAGCCAATGTAACCTTGCCTATAGCAACAATGTAACCTTCAGCTGTATCATATAAACCCTGTAATAGGACGCGAGCTAATGACCACCAGCTGGCAGCAGCGAGCGTCCAAGCTCTCTTGGTCAGAACTCATCAAAGGCAACAGCGCGGGAAGTTTTCCCGCCACCACCTACACCTGGACAAGAAGGGCGTGACCTGCAATGACGTCACGCAGACAGTAGCCAATGGGCTACCATGGCACCACGTTCAAATGTATTACTGCTGTATATAAAGAGCTATCGATCCGCCATTACCTCATGTTCCCTCTGCCCACGATGCAATAAACCTGAGTTAACCCAGCCCGAGGCTGTGTCCTGTGTCTTGGTTTGCATACACCAAAGAAGGTCAGCAGTTCGATTCCCGAGTACTGCAGGCCAGAATGTGCTCCTGACTTTGTGCCAGCTCCTGCCACCCTAACAGTTCGAAAGCAAGAAATTGCAAGTATATAAATAGGGACCACTTTGGTGGGAAGGTAACAGCATTCTGTGCGCCCCGGTGTCTAGTCATGCCTGCCACATGACCACGGAAACGTCTGCAGAAGCAGACAGCGCTGGCTCTTTGGCTTTGAAACAGAGATGAGCACTGAACCCTAGAGTCGGATACGACTGGCTTTCGAGCAAGAGAAACCTTTGCCTAGCTTTGTACCAGAGTGAAATTCAGCTTCTTGCCTTTGGTTTCATCTTTTGGTGTGTTCTGACATGCACTTGCTGCTTGTATCTCCTCCTTTCTTAGCCCCAGGAGAAGGAGCAAATGGCATTTAGGATTCCTCCAAATGTCACGATGGCAAACAGATATGTAGTTGTGTAACTCCTAGATGATAATTCTTCAGAGTACAAACATCAGGTCCCACCCCCCTCCAGTTGTAATGTGACAAATAAGTTCTCCCATTAATAGCTTTAAAGTAAAGCTCATGCACTCAATGTCAGACTACAGCAGATGAGCTAATGTTTTCCTCAAGTTATATTTTCCCTTCTTTCCTGTTAAATTATAACCCATGAAGACATGACTTCTGACACTCTGATTTGTGGTTTTTTAGACCTAAATCTCTTCTCTTTTTGAAATAAAAAAATGTTCTAAGAATGCTTTCCTCCTAGCACTTTATGATATTATCTTGTTTTAATTGCTTTGAGATATACACTTTTATATGGGGAATCCTTTCTTCATTTTCCTCAGTTGCCATCACTGCTTTCTTTGTGCTCTGCCCTTTGGCTTATCAGCATAAGAGAGGCCCCACCATTCCTCACAGTGGAAAGCCAGATAACATTTGTGGGTCTTATGCACAGTTGCAGGAGAGAGTCCAGATATAGATGGAACATCAAGGTCTTCTTCAGGGTATTTATTTAAAACAACTCTATAACCATTACTTATGAAAAGTAGGTAATATTATTTATTTTCTTTTAGTAGAATACTACACATGGAACTGAACAACGACGACTGTAGAGGGAGGAGTTCTTCCTCTGCCTCCTTATATTTGTCCACCAATCTTGTGAGAGTGGATTTAGAAGAATATTCTTCTAGCCCTAGTTTTCCTTATTCTCTTTTTCAGCAGCCTGTCTTTATCAGAGGCTGCATATGTGGTTTCTGAGGCCTGCATCTCGATTGGCAACAAGGAGTCCTGTGTCACCTTAAAAATTAACAGATAACTATCCCCTTAAGGACTGCAGTGGCTCAAGTGGCTAAGATGCTGACTGGAAGGCGGGAGGTCAGCAATTTGATTTCCGAGTACTGCAGGATGGAGTGAGCTCTCATCTTCGTCCCAGCTCCTGCCAACCTAGCAGTTCAAAAGCAAGAAATTGCAAGTAGATAAATAGGAACCCCTTCGGTGGGAAGGTAAACAGCATTCTGTGTGTTCCGGGTGTCTAGTCATGCCTGCCACAAGATCACGGAAACGTCTGCAGAAGCAGACAGCTCTGGTTCTTCGGCTTTGAAACAGACATGAGCACTGAACCCTAGAGTCAGTTACAACTGGCTTTCAAGCCAGGGAAACCTTTACCTATCTCCTTGTTTTCCATTGACATTGTTTTGACTGTGATACTGTTGGCTATGTTTGCTTTTAGAAGAAGTTTATTTGACTCTTCCAGTCTATATCCAGCGTCCACTATTGGTAATGGTCTGTTTGTGAACACTCTTATATACAGACGCATATACACTACAAGACCACATGTATTGTCACTCTGCTAACTGCATCTTTAAGGTGTCCTTAGGAAGCTGGTGCTGTGGAGTAAAGAAATAAGTACAGTAAATTAAAACATTTAAGCTTTTCCCAGTCACTGTTTTTTCACTGAAATATTTCTTTCAACACCCCCGCTCCTCCCCCGGCCAAGTAATTAATTTTCATTTGTGATGTATGTCTGGCATAAACCAAGAAAATAATAGCTAGAGCAGTGGTTCCTAATGTGGGCCCCATGCCCCACTGGGAGACTTTAAATCCCAGAAGCCCAAGTCAGTACATTGGCTGATCATTGCTTGGGGGAATTGACTTAGGCTTCTGGGAACTGTAGTCCAAAAACCAAAGGTTGGGAAGCACTGCACTAGAGGGTGAGGGGGTGTGTGTTCAGGAAAGGAGGAGCAAGTATTGGATGAAAGATTAAAACTATTCTGCTTTTCCAGTTCGTACCGTTCCTATGCTTTCCAGTAGAAAAACAGCCAGCAAGTTAATGTTTGACATGACTGTGCTATAATGTGGTTGTTTGGTCCTTGTCGTAAAATGGAGTGACTAAGAACTTCTGTACCTTACATTGTTCCTGCTTGGTAGGCCAGTTCACAAGTGCATTAACCCCACTCAGTAAGCAAAGCAACAAATACTGCAACAATTGATTACATTGCACAACAATTCTTTTTGCTACTGGGAATAACACATGTGATTTACATGATATCATATGTGCTGATTCCAAATCTGAACTCAGAATTTGCCTATCGCATACAGATTTTAAGTTATAGGCATGCTATAGCTGTTCAAATGGTCAGTAACTGAGACATGTATTTTTACATGGGAACATTATAACAGTTGCAGCTACCACTATGCCTGCTGCTGCTTCAGCTGGTGACATGCATGTTCCAGCAGCGGCCGGGCATGTCTGGGCAGGTCAGTGAGATGACATCAGAAATAGGTATCTAAGGCAAGATGGACCAAGGGCTTGTCTCCAGTGCAAAACCATCTTATTGGATAGTACAGCTAGGCCATAGTGAGTCTGTTTTCAGCTAAAGATGGGTAGGTGCAGCTGTGTTAATAAACCGGACAATCGCATCATACGCATAATTAACTTAAGATCCTGATGTCCTAGGCAGAATCAGACTTGAGATTTGGATTCAGCACACTTGATTTAGTATAGGACACATGGATTAGACCAAGTAGCAGCCAATATATAATTTGTTTGTAGTGTCTTTGAGTGCAGATGCATCCATGTACAGTATAGTACTTCCTTGTCAGTCTTCTTTCCAAAACTGAAAATTCTGTAGATGCTACAGTGATAGTTATCATTTTAGTTATTCTCTAGGTAGTTCCCCTGCCCCCAAAACATTTAAATATTTTCCACTGCAAAGCTAATATAAGTGGATAGATATATTGGCACATAATGTAGAATAAACTAGTATTTAGTAGACATTTTGCATTCACCTTCATATCCGAAATAAGGTTGTCTGAGGCACAGGGAATTGGCAAAGTCCATGTTTCAGAGAGGGGCAATGGCTGTGGTAGGAACAGTTGTGCAATTAGAAATAAGACTATGAGAACCCTGCTAAACGACCAGTATCCCTAGTGTGGTTGAATAAGATGTTTAGCTCAGCTGACAGGATGACTGGTGTCCTGTGCATGCCAAAGGAGAAGAGTCTTGTGATATCACCGAGTGCCATGCCAAGCCCTTCACACAACCCTCTTTGTTCTTGCTTTTGTTTTTGTAGCTATGACATGGTGCATTATGGGCATTCCAACCAGCTGCGACAGGCTCGTGCAATGGGTGATTATTTGATTGTGGGAGTCCATACAGATGGTAAGGAAATTATTCTATTTTTCTCATTTATCTCAGAAGTACCCACAGGAAGGGCACCCAAATTCCTCTGTGTGATATCAGACAGTTCCTTTCAGGCCATATGCAGCAAAATAATGAAATTCCCCTCTACCATCAGCATGATTCTACAGATTTGTGGATAGTTTCTGTAGTTTGGCTTACTCTAGATCCAAATCTTTATGAAATGCCTGTGTCAGACAAAACCAAAGGCAGGGATCCTGTTGTTCCACAGTGCAGACAATTTGTCACAAAGACTTGCTCCTAACAGGGATACTATAATGTCATTTCCAGCACCTTTTAATGTTGATCCCAGAGCCGCAATCAGTGGGGGACAAGCAGGACTGGTGTACCGGGCCCAAGCTGACAGGGCCCCCCGGCAGCAGGTGGCCCATATAGCTCAGCTGACAAACTGCCCCGTGCGCCCAGGGCGCAAACCCCGTGCAACAGCAGGCGGGACATCGCTAAGCCTGGACAGCCACGGCAGACACAGCACTTGCACGTAGACAAATAGTTACTGCTTCAGTGGGAAAGGTAACAGCGTTCCATGTGCTTTGGTGTCATGCCTGCCATACGACCATGGTGCCTGTTCATCTACTTGCAATTTCTTGCTTTCAACGTGCTAGGTCAAAGAGTATGGCGACAGAGAAAAGTATTGGGGGGGGGCAATAGGATTGCTCAGTATGGGGCCCAGAAATTTCTGGTGGCAGCCCTGGTTTGATCCTCTTCAGGTACATTGGCAAAAGAAGAGAAAAACACAAAACAAAATGGCAGTGATTTATGAACACAGCAATCGGACTATCAATCACTTAAGTCAGGGGTTCTCAACCTTACCATGCCACAGGCCGGACAACTCCCCCTCAGACAGCTGAGCAGGCTGGACACGTGGTTTCCCCTTGCTGCAAATGATGCCATAAACTGTGGCGGGTACATTTGTGCAGGCGGCGGGGAGGTGTGTGTGTTTGCGCATGCGTGGATGCATTTATGGCTGTCGTAAATGTGTCGACTTCCACTTCTGGGGTCATTGCTGTGGGACGGATGGAATGGCGTTGGGGGCTGGGGCTGGCCCATGGGCTGTAGGTTACGAACCCCTGACTTAAGTACTTCAGCTAGCAGCTCCTGGCCAGAGTAATAGCTGTGGACTTGGCTTCCATAGGGGGCCGATGAGGACTTTGTGTGCCAAAAGAGCTCAGGACCAGAAAGTGACTTGTGGAACTGGATTAGTGGTGTGGAAGGCAGATGAAAGGCCACTGCATTATATTCTCAGGACAGTCTTCATGGCTGATTGCCATGAGGATTGCCAATATCCAGATTTGGATATGGCAGAAGAAGAAGAAGAATATGTCTTTCTATCCAACTTAATTTTTCTAATATCTTGTTGGTACCATCATAGCATGGAAAGAACTACACCCATAGTCACAAAGAACCTGGAGGAAATCAGTATTAATTAAGTCAGCAGTAAGACTGCTAAACTTGTGCAAGGCCAATTGCTCTTCAGCAGATTTGTCAAACTTAACTACAACTGATAGGCTTTTTACGTTATTAAAAAAACTCAATTTCTATCTGCAATCATGAGGGTTGGAGTATGCCAAGTGCCAATTTACCTAAGAACCCTATAGATCAGGGGTAGGCAACCTACGGTTCGTGGGTCGGATCCAGCCCACAGCGCCAAATAATCTGGCCTCTGGCCTCGCTCCAGCCACTACTGCCATCAGCTGCAGACTCATTTACGGCAGCCATAAATGGTGGGGGGACAGCCGGTCCGGCCCCCTCAACTGTATAAGGGAGCATGATACAGCCCCCAACTTAAAAAGGTTGGTAACCCCTGCTATAGGTGCACAGCATACACAGAGCTGACACTGGCCACTTTTGTTTTTTGTCCTCTTTTGCATCTTCTTAATCTCAGAGGAGATCTCCAAGCATAAAGGTCCTCCTGTCTTCACTCAAGAGGAAAGATACAAAATGGTAAATGCAATCAAATGGGTGGATGAGATTGTGCCAGGAGCTCCTTATGTAACAACTCTGGAAACCCTGGACAAATACAGCTGCGACTTCTGTGTACATGGAGGTGAGTACTTATGCTGCTTTGCAACCAAGGGTCTGTAAACCCTGAGACTAGTTGGACATCATTAGACTAAAATAAATGAAGGAGTTGTTTTACTAAGTTTGAAAAAAATAATTGCTATATACTCCATCGTTCGATAATATAATAAAATCATTAAATTATTAGTTGATAGGTAGAAAGAATTCTCTTACATTTGAGAACAGAACAGATTGCAGACTAGTGATATATCTCGGATTTTATTCAGATTATCTAGCCAAATCACAGGCCAAGCTCTTCCAAGGTATTGCTTGATTAATAGTGCTATTTCTCTTCTAAGCTGGAAAGAGCTGATTTAATATCACTCCAAATTTAAAGAAAACTATTTTGCATGTTCATCATAGCTCATGTGTAGCATGTGATTTTAGGCTTATAGCAAGTATGCTTCCCACACAGCTGGTGTAATATTACAATAGTAATTTAATGTTTTTTGGATTCATAGATGATATCACACTTACAGCGGATGGGAAAGACACATATGAGGAAGTGAAAAATGCTGGAAGATATAGGTAAAATCCTGTGTACAGATGCTTTCATTTTCCCGAGAATTTTTCACACTTCAGAATAGTGAGGCACTGCTGGGATATTCAGTTAATTTTCTTCACTATACATGTAGCATGCTTTCTCTCTATTACATATGTGTGTTTCAATTCCCCTGTTCTTCTGAATAGGTGCTGTCCAGGTGCAAAGCTGCCTAGCTTTAGTTTTAGTACTCTGTCAAGCTCCTCAAAGCCATTTTTGTGCATATTCATCTGTCTCAGTTTCTTGATTTATTGAGGTATTTCAGAGAAACAGGGTAGCAAGAAAAGGCCATATTAAAGATATTGTTATGAACTTTGTGAGTAACTATTATAAAGACTGTTTGTCTCACTTGAGTCTTGTCTTATTGCAGAGAATGCAAACGCACACAAGGAGTGTCCACTACAGATCTGGTTGGACGAATGCTGCTCATGACCAAAACCCACCACAGCAATATTGTAAGTTGAAGGGAAGGATGGACAATTTGAGGTGACACAAGGAGATTCTGGGTTGCATTGATTTACTGCCATACTTGCATCTTCAGATTGCTTTTTATACCGCTTACAGGGATGTTCCCAGGCATTTCAGGTTCTTTCTGCTCATCCCTGTGTTGTGTACCAGGATTAGAGCTACTTGGCTGACATGTTTGAGGCAGCCAGTGCCGAAAACAGATATTTGGTGGCCTTTGGAATATGCATGGAGTCTCAGTATACCGTAATACCTCATACAAAGTCCGCTTCATACAACATCGAATTCATACAACATGGCCTAATTCCTTGAAAAAAGTTGCCTCATACAAAGTCGCTGCGACTTTGTATGAGGCATTGGGGTTTTTCCCAGGTTGCATTGTGCCTGGGCAGTATAAAAGGCAGGACACATGCATGCATTGCTCTTGTGGGTTTTGCACGAGGCAAAGAGTGTTTAGAGGAGTGGTTTTGAGCACGATGTGGGATTTTTTTTTAATTTTTCCGTCAGAATTTTTAGAAGCATTCCTGGGATTTTTGCAGCATTCTTCAGGTTCTTGGACAATCAGGATTGTTTGACATGTTTTTGTAATGTTTTTAGCCTTTAGACAATGATTTCTTAAAGTTCTGCCAGTTTCCTGTCTGTTTCCTTGACTTCGCCCTGAAGTCTGTGCTGTTACAGTACAATGTATCTCTATGGAAACAACGTTGTATGAGGCATCGCGGCAAGGATTTGGACGTTGTATGAGGCATCGCAGCTAGGATTTTGCATGCCTCATACAAAGTCCAAATCCGTATAAAGTCCAAACTTGTGGAACCAAGTTTGGACGTTGTATGAAGTATCACTGTATAGCTCTTCTTTGCTGCAGGAACAGAGTGCTGCAGGAGAGGGATTGGAATTTAGTGAAGAGGTGCTCTTTGTGTTGATCCCTGAATAGCATTGTTGGGAATGAAGAGGAGGGTATTTGGGTCAGTGGCCTGGGGGAATGGTGCTGGATTTTACTTAAATCAAACATATATCTGTTTGAATGTTAGATTGTACTTGTCTGTGTATTATGTGCTGTCAAGTTGCATTTGACTTAAAGCAACCCTAAAATGGTTTTCAAAGTAAGTGAGATATTTACAGGTACATTACAGGTACCTCCCCAGTCAGTCGCCTCATGGGATCTGTGGTTTACCAAATAATGTGGTTTGTCTTGAAGTGACTGAAGATGCCCAAGCAGTGTCTCACTCAACCATTGCTGTGCTTGTTCCAGATGAAGTTTATCATCTTTATGTGTATGTGAAACATCTGGTGGGAAGACTTGTATAATGGCCGCTATAATAATCCTGAACTTATAGTGACCCTTTTCTGGTAGAGACTATACCAGTGATGGTGAATCTTGGCACTCCAGCTGTTCTTGAACTTCAATTCCCAAAAGCCCTGATCAGCAGGAGTGATGACTTGGGCTTCTGATAACTGAAGTCCAAGAGCAGCTGGAGTGCCAAGGTTCACCATCACTGGATGATAACAGTAGTGGTTTACCATTCTCTTCTTCTGGAGGCACCTTGTGACTCTGCAGGTTGTTCAAGGCCACACAGCCTGGCTCTTTTCTGTGGATTAACACTGAGGAATTGAACTCCCAACCTATGGCTCTGCAGCCACATATCTAAACCACTGGACTATGCCTTATCTGATTAAAAAACTCCTCAGTTTTCTTCTTAAATAGATGGATTCAATACACATTCTTATGTATTAAAATATCAGAGAGTAAACAAAACAAAACAGCAAAAAAATGTTGTGGCACCTTAAAGACTAATGGCTGTATTTAATAGTGAGCTTTCGTGGACCAAATCCACTTCATCAGACAGACGTAAGAGTGAGGCCTCGTGGCATCAATTTGCATACACATCAGGTACACAGGCACACAATGATTGGCCAGCCTAACAGAAAAGTAACATTGTAGTTCTTTTTACAACTGACAATAATGGAAAATTTGTATTAACATATTCTCTTTTCAGGCTGAAGACATGGATTATCGGACTCATGCCGATAACCTTGGGAAGGTGAGTATCAGCAGAAGCTATAACTAAAGCTTGGGACAATGTCCCTAGACACTATGTAGGTATCTGTTCTGCTGTTTCCTGTTCACCTCTTCCTAAAAGAGGATGTGTATGGGATCTAAAGCAAAAAGTGATGGCTGAATCCGTGCCAAAAGAAGTGGATAAATTCAGGCCACACGTCACCAAATGTATCCTAACTGTACTTTAGCTATCAGCCCAAGTCAATATGAGAAGTGAGTTCTAGTCTTCCCATTAAACACAGTGTGGTCTTTTTAAGTAGAGATCAAACTGTCTGGGCTAGGAAAGCTATTACAATTCTGATTAGGAACTGAATGCAAATCTTCTATTTGTAGATGGTGACAGCATCAAAGTTTGTGTTTGATTTCAACAGCTGCATGTGGTTAGTGATGAACAATATATAGAGTTGGGTGGCTGGTGGGATTATGCTGTAGTATTTAGTTTGGCTGAAGGTTTAGGCTCAAGACAGATGCAACTGGTTAGTTATGTTCCATTTGAAAGTAATGGGATTTTTTTTAAAAAAACACTTACTTTTCATCCCTTCTTTATGCCTTTTACTCAAGTTATCCATTTGGGTAAAAGACATAAACAGAGACTTCATGTTTTCAGAAAGTGTTAGGCCCACAAGGTCGTTTAGCAGCTAAAGCCAAGAAATGGTTGGAATGGGATTTGAGCTCCATCATTATGATAACAAAATTAAAGGAGGGAAATGAGAAGAGAGAGAGAAAAGCAAAGTACAAAATGTTTTAGCACTTTAAAGACTGACAAATTTTCCTCAGTGTGAACTTTTGTGGATCACAATTCCTCAGATATGGAGCACTCATGCTATGCCATCTGTTTTTATATGATACTCGGGATAATGATCAGGTGTTGACAGAAATCATAGACAAGGTGGTAATGCATTGTGAACATAAACATTGGAACTTTTAAAATGTTAGTTGCTTAAAATTTTGGGCCTTAGCCAATTAGATTTGATATCACAGAATGCAAAGAGTTGTTCCTAGGACAGAGGTCAGAATATATAAAGAGAGACAACTATTTTATATGTATGAAGTATTGCAGAAAATGGGCTTATTAATAGATGTAGTATGCTAGAACCCTTGATCTTTATTTGAATCCTTAGAGGTAATTGGAATTTGTATACGTAGCTTTATTTATTCTTAAATTTATATACCGCCCACTCGGCCGAGGCCGACTCAGGGCGGTTGACAATCCCAGATAAAAACAGGTTAAAAATATTTTAAAATACCCACCCCCTAAAAAGGGTGCAGGGACCGAAGGAACCATGGAGAAGGAATTATCTTCTTCTTGTGTATGTAGCTTACTTCACCTTACATTCTCTACCATTAGGCCCTATGAGGGAGGTAGCATGGGAACCTCTCATCAACCATAGCTTTACATTGGTAGAACCCCTGAGAAATCTTCACTTTAAATATCTAGGGCAGGGATTCTCAACCTGCGGCCCATGGCACCATTTCATGTGCCCCCCACCGCCTCCACCACACCAGGAAGTGCCATGTGGTGGTGGAAGGGCAAAATGGCCATCTGGCCCCCGAAGTCATCTGAGGAATAATGACTCGGCCCCCGATTTAAAAAGTTTGAGAACACCTGCTCTAGGGGATGGTAAAGGAATAGGAACAATTTGGGTCAAAGTTTTGGTTAAGCAACTACTACTTGCTTAACAATCTAGCCATAATCAAAGCTTTTGTAAGAACCCTGACTGAATAATCCCTGACCCAGGTTGATTTGAGAGACAGGAGAAGGTTTAAAGGTCAAGCATGTTTCAAGAAATGGTTTCTGTCATTGCAATGCAAGCTAGGGATGACAAGCTGCAATCCAATAATTTCTTCAGAATCTTTTAATCTGCCTATAATTGGGCAATAAACCAATCACCTCTCCTCTGTTCCTTTTATATCCCGGTCATTTCACTTCTCCTTTTTAGTATACTGCAGTCATGTCAGGGTGGGACTGGTGGTGGTTGCCAAATGAAGCAATAAAGAGATGTGGAAGGAAACACCTTGAGGGGGTGGGCTGGTTTGTTTGGGATTAACAGGATCAAGACGAGAAAGTGTTCATGTTATGTAACTGTGGCTATTAGAGTAATTCCCTCTTTAGCTTAGTTTGATAGCTGTTACAGCTTCTTTCTAATCCTGTCAGAGTTGGTGAGAGTATCTTCTATATTTTCAAGATATGCTTGGAATACCTTTAATATCTGGTCGCTTCTTTGGTTGTGTAGAAAATGAGTTTCCCTTTAAAAACTATGTCTTTGGATGGCTTGTCTCAGGAAGTTTTTATTTAGTACCCAATCCTGTCAGATGGTGGAGCTAAAATTCCATTCTGTCCAGAACATTTTCTGCATTTCTGTGACCAAGTATGAATTCGGAATTTTTCAGAATACTGTAGTGTTAGCACAAGAAAGCGAAATAGTCATAGAAATGGGATGTAGTAGCATAGAAGGAAAAACAGTTTAGTTACATATATTTGTTTGGCCGGACCTCCCGCTACGGTAATGGAGTAATATTAATAATAATAAATTTTAATTTATATCCTGCACTTTCCCAGCCGAAGCCGACTCAAGGCGGCCATTACAACAAATATATACCATACAAAACACTAATACAGTAATAAAGAAGCAAAAAAGTAAATTCAGTACAATTCAAAAACAATTTAACAAAGTCAAATTACAATTTAACAACGCCGAGTGTTGGGTGACAGTAAATAACCTGACTCCCTAAAGGCGCCAATGGCTATGGGTGGATGAGCCCCTTTAGGTGGGGTGGTGGCCCCCTCAGTGGAGGAACTCTGACTCCTAGCAGTCATGGAGGTGGAAGAGACCGTGCCAGATGGACTGCCTTGTTACTATCCTCAAGGCTGTGACAGTCCATTGCAGTCCCGGTGTTAAATCCTGCTTATCTCATTTCATATGTGCCGCAGGAGATGGCTCCGTGATCATAGTGTGTGGGTCACTTCATGGCAAGCTGGGACCCACCTTAAATAAATTCATGCCAATGGCATTTTTCCTGCTTCAGGAAAAAGTGCATTCTCGGATATGAGTTGCAGCTGATAACATATATTTATTTCAAAAACTCTGAGTCTCTGGATTATTCACTAGAAATTCAACAACGCCACAGCATTAATAAAAAAAACAGAACAGCAAAATAATATATAGGATCCAGTGATGTGAAAGTGGAGAATGAATCTGATAAAGAACAGCTGATATCAATTCTCTTTTAATAACATTGGTTAGTATGTGTGTATTGTCAAAGAGTTAAATCACTTGAGAGATTTAACATACAAGATGGTAGTTACATTGATATTATACCCAGGAGTCTGGGGAGAAGAACCACAATATTTATTATGTTCCTGGTTCAAAATAAGATCAGTTTCTTAGCACAGTGGCAGAAATCCAGTAGTAAATAAAGTACCCTCATTAAATCAATGGAATTTACAGAGGAGTTGACTCAACAAATCTCAGCTCATTGATAGACCTACTCTTGTGACTCTGATTTCATTCAACATACAAGCTTAATTAATGTAGTTTCATGAAAACAACAAAGAAGAAATATTTGTACAGTTTGTAGAAGTTTGAGATCAAACTAGTCTTTCAGTGTCTGAAGCTCTTTCCTATTTATATCTTTCTAAAATCCAATGATATTTTTTTTGGCATAAGGTAATGTCAATTTATAAAGTTTATAAGATGGAAAAAAGGAAGCAGCTGGAAAACAATATTTCTTATTATCAGAGCATTCTCGAAATGAGTCATTCTTTTATAGGCTTACCTAACTTTTTCATAAATTAGATGTTTTACAGTGCTGTAAATCAGGCGTTGTGAGACTTTGGACCTACTCCAGCCAAGCTTCTGGGTTTCACAGTTACCCCCAAGACTTCTACTTGTAGGTCTCAAAGCTCATCCAGCCTTTCCAAAGGCTGCCCTTCCCTGGATTTCTCTTGTTAAGGAAAAACCCAGCTAAATAAAAAGGAGAGAATTTTAAAAAGAATCCTGGTAGCGTAAAGTAGGCCACTCTTATATCCCCAATTCAACAGTCAAGCAAAATGTAGAAGAAGATTGTTTATTCTTCAGGGAGAGAAGTTGCAAAAATATTGATTACAACTAATCACAAAAACTTCCATGGTTGCACATACAGGTTTCCCCTCATAAAAGAACACAATCTAACTTACCTTAATAGTTTTTGTTAGGACAGCAAAACAGTTCCAACAGCAGGATAGTTCTCCTCCTCCTCCTCCTCCTCTCTCTCTCTTTTTTATCTTGCTGGCTTATTTTTATCTACCTCAAAAGGGACCCAGGCAATCTAACAACCTGGCATTAGAATTAATTAGCTATTAGGGATAGGTGATAAGGAAAGAAGCAAGTAGTAAGCAGATGACCTCATCCAAATCCTGAAACCACGGAAAGACTTAAAAAGCCATGGCCCATTTTTTAAAAAGCAAACAGCTTTTTAGAACCAGGGAGAACCATGTGAATGACTTGGGACCGTTCCATCAGGTGGTTGCCCAAACATTTTGGGCCGTGAGCTGGTCAGGTGATTCAGCGGGCCAGCCACATGATTCTTCCCCTGGAAGTGGAAGTAAAATGTGCCTTGAAATCTGTTTTGCAACAGGATGAGATAGGTTTTAGACTGCCATTTTCTCTGCTTAACCCAGGGGTGGCCAAACTACGGCCTGGATCCTGCCCCCGGGCCATAGTTTGTGCACCCCTGCTGTAAATCTTGCCAAAGAATTGAAGATCTGCTCTCTCTCCCTCTCTCTTTTAGTGCCCTAGAGGTAGTAGCCCCTGGACTGGAGTTTCCCAGTTCCTGCAAACATCCCAGAAGATAATCCAGTTTGCCTCTGGCAAGGAACCACAACCAGGAGATACCATAATCTATGTTGCTGGTGCATTTGACCTCTTCCGTATCCATAGTCTGTTTTGAGGAATTGAATGGAATGAGTGGGTTGCCTACAAGACAAATTGGGCATTCTCACACCCCATGATGGAACTGTCTATACCTCTGAGCTCAACTAATCCTTCTGTTCACAGAAAATAGGCCAAGTAGTTCTGCTAGAAATGCTAACTCCTCGGCTTCCAAATCATTCTTTAGGTCGGTGTTGAACCTATGACACACATGCCAGAAGCTCTCAGACCCCTTTCTACCAGCATGTACACCATCATCCCAGCACAGAGTTCGCCCCGCCCCTCTGCCTAGCAGCCGAATTGGAGCGCTTCCTCCATCCCCCAGCACAGAGTTCACCCAGCCCCTCTGCCCAACAGCCCAATGGATGTGCTTCCTTCCTCCACCCAGCACAGAGTGCACCACCCCTCTGCCTAGCAGCCCAATGGAGTGCTTCCTCCCTTCCTCCTGCACAGAGTACGCCCCACCCCTCTGTTTGAGCACTTGGTCTCTAAAAGGTTTGCCATTGCTGCCTTAGGATCTTGGCTCCATCCGTATCCTGGTTCAGTTCATCTAATGGTAGAGCATTAATAAAGTTCTCATTAAGTCTTACTCTCACCTTACACCATACATGTTCTTCCTTAAAGCATATATTCTGCAGATATTGGCCATGTAGCTTTCTTGGAGAAAGTGCATCAGATGGCAAAGCAACCCTATATCATTGTTGGGTTGCACTTTGACCAGGTGGGTATCAGTGCTGTAGGACCTGGGAAGGTTGGGAATCCCATGTCTATTTTCTGCTGATTTTGACTGCTGTGCTTAAATGCAGGAAGTCAATCTGTACAAAGGCAAAAACTATCCCATAATGAATGTGCATGAACGAACTCTCAGTGTTCTGGCCTGCCGGGTAAGTATTTATCCAGCATCTTCCTGTTATACCTGGGGTGCATAAGGGGAAATCTTGCTAAGGCAAAGGAAATGTGAGGTTTTAAAAAGCTTTTTTATTACATTATAAATATTACGTTAAATTTCATGCAAGAAAGGTGCCATAAAAGTATCCCAAATTATTCTATGTACATCCCACAAATCAATAAAGTGATATCTTGCAAACTTGTCTGGTTGTCCTGAATCTGAAGCAAGGAAAAGACCACCTTCAGGATTGCATATTTAAAATTGTGCTGCTTGCAGGTGGCTCACACCTAGTTTTCATGAAATAGCAGGTCCTAGAGGATAAAAGTATGGGTGGTATTTATAAATTCTGGATAGATAATAAATGGGTTGAAGTGACACTATAAGAATAGAGCACCGATTTTGTAGCAGCTGATTTCTTTGCGAGTTAGCTAGCCCAGCTGTCATTCCATTTAATCTTTACTAGAGCCACATGCAGATTGGTACTCTAAGGCAGGGGTGCCCAAATTATGGCCCTTGGGCCAGATATGGCCCACAATGCCAATTCATCAGGCCCCGGTGCCCTCACTGCTCCCAGAAGTGGATGGGGGATGCGCCTGCCAATGCACATACACGTCTGGAACAACTTCTGAGTACAGCACGGGCGCATTTGCGCATGTGCAAATGCACCTGTGCCACTCCTGGAAGTGGATGGGGATGTGCCCATACCACACCCAGAAGTGGTTGTGGATGTATATGCGCATGCTTGGGAGAATCCAGAACAACTTCCGGGAGTGGTGTGGGTGCATTTGCGCATGCACAAACACCCATGGCGCACCCAGAAGTGGTTCTGGGTGCACAAATGCACCTGCTTCAGGGGCGTGGTCAGGCCCGCTCAGCTATTCTGGGGGCGTGGTCAGACCCCCGGGGCAAAAAGTTTAGGCACCCTTGCTTAGGCTTCCTTTTTCATTCTTTATCTGAGGCCATGTCCTGCTTCTTGTTTCTCCATTCTAGTCAGGGGACTGATTTGTAAACACTGAAGCTAGGTCTAATGGCTTCTCTAATAGGTTTTTTTGAAACTTTCCTTCTACACTACCTTAAATGGATTTCCTGCATTAACAGTGAAGCTTCATTTTCCTTCTCCTTATATTGACTCCAGAATGATTATTGCTCTTTACCAACTATCACAAGGTCAGTACTAGGCCAATAGCACTCTACAGACTGAAATATAAAATAATGCTGAAGATCATGCCTTGCAGAGTGAACTGCGGTGAATTTATCTGCCCCATACCCTATTCAGCAGATTCACACAGATCTACAAAAGTTTCTGAATCTTTAGCAAAAAGTTGTCAAAATGTTTCCAGGCATCTTGCGAGGCACATAAACTTTTTATCTGTTCAGAAATCCTCAGGTTCCTGAAATTTTTTACCAGATCTTATTTTAGTTTCAGTGCTATACCTTTTGGAGTAGCAGTCTTCTTGGTGCCATTCTGTGGCTTCAGTCAATCAAGGAACCTGTCAATAATACAGTATTCTCCCCTTCTCTGACATTTACAGTAACTAGAATGGGAAGTGCAGATGTAAGCATCTAATGTTATGACTAAGTTTTCTCTCCCCCTTCCCTTCTGCCCCTTTAGTATGTATCTGAAGTAGTGATCGGAGCTCCCTATGCAGTTACTGCAGACCTACTGGATCACTTTAAGGTGAGTATTTGGCACTGACGGTGCATATTTAGCTATTACTTAAGAAGCTTGTGTAAAGAAAGAGAAGGTCTCTATTGTCACACACAATGTAGGTTGCAGCTCAGTGGTCCTAAAGCAGTGGATGCAGTTTTTCAGTAGGGGATCTTTTCAGTGGTGACAGCTGTCAGTCTTGACAGCTTTAAGAACGGATTAGACAAGTTCATGGAAGATAAGGGTATCAATGTCTATAATGATGGATACCTAAGGACAACCTCCAGGTTGGAGAGATAAGCAGGATATCTCTCAACGCCATTTCCATGGAATCCTAAGAAGGTGAAGGCATCTGCTTGGGAATAATACCCTGAAGCAAATGGTGAGCCACTGTGTGAGACAGAATGCTGAACTGGATGGGCTCCTGTGGCCTGTTCCAGCAAGGCTGTTCTTATGTTCTTATGATCTGGAGTCACATTTGCCTTAGCTTAATTTCAGCCATTAGTCACAATCTGTATCTTAATAACTATCAGATCAGCCAGTATTCTCCTGAGGAATGGTTTACTCTTTCTAAAGACTGTCCACCCATCCCTGTGTGATGATGAAGCTGCCATAGGTAAAGTAAAGGTCGCCCTTGCTCGAAAGCCAGTCGTATCTGACTCTACAGTTCAGTGCTCATCTGTTTACAGCCAAAGAGCCAGTGCTTGTAACAATCTTGTTACTCACGAGTAGAATCTTAGTCTACACGTAGGTGGGACTGCACCTGAATCCAGGATTTTAAGCTTACCTTTTCACGTGTCCTGATCTAAATCTAGGCTGTAAGTAAGGTAGTGCATAGGAAATTAAACCACTGCAGTCATCTTGTCTTTTAAAGATATATTGTTGCAAAAGCAGGTTACAGCAAATGAAACAATTTTAGTTCAGAAAGCATAAATAAAAACAATGAAACATGACTAAATTTTGACACCATAAAGGGCCCCAACCTCTTGTTTAATAGACTACATTTTTGCAGAGTTGAAAGCACCTTAGAGAACTACTTACGAATCATGGTGAAGAGCAAAAGAGAGAGAGAATTCTTTCTCCTCCCCGTCCTTTTATCTCCTTTCACAAGTTTCACCCTTTGGGCCTCCCTCTGAAGGAGTCCAACCAGTGACCACACTGTATCACATGTCTATCAAACTTTAAGTTTCGTTTCTCCAGGAACACAAGGCTAGCATGTTTTGACTATCATTCCTGCTCTGGAATGCACCATGACTCCTCCCCTTCAGTACACCCGCACACACCAATCTCCATTACAGACTCGAAAAAAACCACAGGCCCCAATCTAACCATGACAGTGCTGTCTCTGTCTGCATACATTTCCATGGACATGTGGCAGGCATGCTTAGACACTGGAGTGTATGGAACACTGTTTACCTTTCCACCAAAGTGGAATTTCTTGCTTTTGAACTGCTAGGTTGGCAGGACCTGGGACCTGGGACAGAGACGGGAACTCAATCTGTCGTGCAGTACTCGGGTTTCAAATTGCTGACCAGCCAACCTTCCAGTCATCAAGTTCAATGTCTTAACCACTAAGTCACCACATACCAAGAAGCTTTTGAGAAACGTGGCACATACGAGGGTGTTGGTCAACATCTGCTGCTCCCACCATGGTTGTGTTGCCCATATCTTGTGGTGCTTTCACACTGTACCTTGTAATGCAAGTGTGGGCAAACTGTAACCCACCTGAGACCCAAATGTAGCCTTCTCGACAGCATCCACACTATAAAAAAAACACTTAATATTAAAAGCATAATTCAAAAAAGTCACTTTGTGCTCCTGCAGGGGTGTTTAGAAGGATTGCACAAGATTTCAATTTCTTTTTTAACATATTGTTGTCTGTAAAGGGCACAAAGGAGCTTTTTCAGCCCCCACTTCCCATATTTGTAATGATTCTGAAGAAAGTGGGTGTTTTAGAAGCAAATGTGGCATGTCATGGGTCCAGAGATGGGTATTGTTGTGTTCTGATGGTTTTATCTTACACATGGATTACAATGTATCTGAGCCAATGTAACCTTGCCTATAGCAACAATGTAATCTTCAGCTGTATCATATAAACCCTGTAATAGGACGCGAGCTAATGACCACCAGCTGGCAGCAGCGAGCGTCCAAGCTCTCTTGGTCCGAACTCATCAAAGGCAACAGCGCGGGAAGTTTTCCCGCCACCATCTACACCTGGACAAGAAGGGCGTGACCCGCAATGACGTCACGCAGACAGTAGCCAATGGGCTACCATGGCACCACGTTCAAATGTATTACCACTGTATATAAAGAGCTATCGATCCGCCATTACCTCATGTTCCCTCTGTCCACGATGCAATAAACCTGAGTTAACCCAGCCCGAGGCTGTGTCCTGTGTCTTGGTTTGCATACACCAAATTGGCGACGAAGGTGGGATCATGGATCCCCACGGAACAGCCAGGGCACAGAGCGGGTTCAACATCACCAAACCGCAAGACTGGGAGCTGCTTGAGATGGACTTCCAGGCGGCACTGGTGGAACTCAGAGTCAAAGGAGACGACGAGGAGAGGAAGAGGGCCATCCTCACCAGAATGCTCGGGATGGAAACCAAGCGGACGCTGGTGGGCATAATCGCTCCGAAGAAGGTGAGCGAATTTAAGGCGGGCGACATCATGAAGCTGCTGCGAGAGCGGTTCTGCCCCTCGAGGGCAATGTTTCCCGCTCGGAGCGCGTTTTGGAGGCGAGTCCAAGCGCCGGATGAGTCGGTTGAGGCATTCGTGGCCGCCATGAGGATAGCCGCCGCCCCCTGTAAATGGGGCGACATCCTGGAGATGGCCCTCAGGGACGGCGTGTTGTGTGGCCTGAAAGACAAGGAGGTACAGCGCAGCTTGATGAACAAGGAGCCGCCACCCACGCTGGCAGAGGTCGTAGAGGCCGCGGAAGCCGCAGAGTCCACGAATGCTGGAGTGGACGAGATGCACCAGTGGCGTGAGTGGCGTCCTAGAGCCGGCAAGGCGGAAAATTCGGTGCACGGGAAGTCCGGACAGTCGGTGCACGCAACTCGACGGGCCTCAAAGTCGTCTACGGAAGGCAGCGACGGCGAGGAGGTCCAGAAGGTCCGAAAGGGTGGTCGACGCTGCGAGGGTTGCGGAGCGGCCCACGAGCGCGCGAGATGCCCGTTCAGGAAGGCCGAGTGTTACACCTGCGGCCGTCGGGGGCACATCGCCAAGGCATGCAGAAAACGGAAAGAGGGCCGGAGGCAGTCACAAGATCGTGCGGCCAGACCGGACCGTCCAGCGAGGCCCAAAGATGGCGCCCAGACCACGAGGAAGCAGGACGGCGTGGGCCGCGTCTCGGACGACAGCGAGGACGACACCCCAGTGTTCAGCGTGTCCGCGGGACAGTCCCATTACTTCGTTGAGGTATTAGTACAAGGGGCCCCTATTAAGATGGAAATTGACTCGGGGTCCTCCTATTCCATAATTCCCCAGAAAGAGTTCCTGAAAATCGACCCCCACGTGCGGCCCAAACTTAAAGCGTTGAGGTCCACGCTACGAGACGTACAGGGAAACAGCATTCCGGTGTTGGGGGTCGGGAAATTTCGGGTCAAATTTAAGAGACATTCTGCGGAACTGCCCCTAGTTGTCCTCAAGGGGGGAAGCTGTAGCCTCCTAGGGACACAGTGGTTTCAGCCCTTAGGTTTGTTCATAGGGGGGGTGCATACCGTGGGGGGGACCCAATACAAGCGGTTTGCGATGCGCATCCCGCCGTTTTTAAGAAAGGACTCGGAAAGTTCAAGGGACCCCCTGTAGCTTTCGACATAGACCCGGAGGTCCGCCCGATTAGACTCAAACCGCGCAGGGTGCCGTTCGCACTCAAGGACAAGATAGAGGCGGAACTGGACAAACTGGTGGGCCAGGGGATTCTTATTCCTGTTGATTCCGCGGAGTGGGAAACTCCAATTGTAACGGCTCTAAAGGCTAACGGGGAGGTGCGCATTTGCGCTGATTATAAGTGTACAATTAACAAGGCGATCCGCCCTAATGCATACCCGGTGCCAGTGATCAGCCACCTTTTGGCCAGGCTGAATGGGGGAAAGTGTTTCGCTAAACTCGATTTGGCACAAGCCTATCAGCAACTTCCTGTGACCCCCGCCACGGCCGCGGCACAAACGATAGTTACACATAAAGGAGCGTTCCAGGTGTCGCGGTTACAGTTTGGCGTGAACTCGGCACCCGGCCTTTTTCAGTCGCTTGTGGAACGCCTCCTGAAGGGACTGGAGGGGGTGTTGCCTTATTTTGATGACGTGTTGATAACAGGGGGGAGTGAGGCTGAACTGGCAAAGAGGTTGGACAAAGTACTGACCGTGTTCGAGAAAGCGGGGCTGAGATTGAGGAAGGACAAATGTGTTTTTTTCGAAACCGAGGTCGAGTTTTTAGGGTTCCGGGTCACACCCGAGGGGATTAAGCCGTCTAAATCCAAAGTAGCAGCCATTAAAAAGGCCCCTCGCCCCACATCCAAAACCGAGCTACAGTCCTTCCTGGGGCTCCTCAATTTTTACCATACATTCCTCCCGCGGAAGGCGTCCGTGGCCGAACCGCTCCATCGGTTACTTAAAAAGGAGGAGCCATGGATGTGGGGTGACGAGCACGAGAGGGCGTTCAAAGAGCTAAAGCAACTCCTAACATCTGAGGCAATCCTGACGCACTTCGACCCCAAACGGCCAGTGGTCCTAGTCTGTGATGCATCCCCGGTGGGGGTGGGGGCGGTGCTTTGCCACGTGTTGGAGGACGGAAGGGAGGCCCCGGTAGCGTTTTACTCAAGGTCCCTGTCCCAAGCGGAGCGAAATTACGCACAAACCGACAGGGAGGCGTTAGCAATAGTAGCGGGGACCAAAAAATTTCACGATTTTTTGTATGGCCGCCCGTTCAAAATCGTGACCGATCACAAGCCACTGTTAGGGATTTTCACGGCAAGCAAGCCCACGCCGCAGATCCTGTCCCCGAGAATGCTGCGCTGGGCTATTTTCCTCAACGCATACCAACATGAGTTGGAGTACCGGCCCGGAAAGGAGATTAGCCATGCTGATGCACTTTCGAGAT
The DNA here is from genome assembly GCA_035047305.1 of Bradypodion pumilum. Classification (NCBI taxonomy): domain Eukaryota; kingdom Metazoa; phylum Chordata; class Lepidosauria; order Squamata; family Chamaeleonidae; genus Bradypodion; species Bradypodion pumilum. Next base: position 284,793,062 of record JAWDJD010000002.1, on the reverse strand, counting down.
CCCCTTTGCCCTTGTCGGACGACCAAAAGGCGAGAGTAGAAAGAGACCGCCAGGTGTTGCTAATTGAGGTTTTAGACGCACCCCCAATAGTACCGGCCGACATTGCTAGGGCGACAGGCAAGGACAGAACGCTGGAGAAAGTTAGTTCATGGGTACAGAAGGGGTGGCCGGCATCGTCCCCGAGTACGGAGTTCGACCCTTTCTTTCGGAAAAAGCTAGAGTTGTCCCTAGAAAGGGGGTGCCTTTTGTGGGGCCAGCGGGTGGTGGTCCCTACGCCCCTGCGGACGAGGGTGCTCGAACTGCTGCACGTCAGCCACCCGGGCATAGTTCGTTCGAAGGCGCTGGCCCGGAGTTACTTCTGGTGGCCACAGCTGGACGCGGACATTGAGCACATGGTCGGCACTTGCGAGGCATGCCAGGGATCCCGGCCTGAGGCGGCCCGTCTTCCGCATAGGGAATGGGACACAGCTAGGGGGCCATGGTCCAGGGTGCATGTAGATTTCGCTGGCCCATTCCGAGGATCCATGTTTCTCCTGGTGGTGGATGCGTTCTCCAAGTGGCTGGAGGTTATCCCAGTAAAGAGCACGTCCTCCGCCACGACAATTAGCCGGCTAAGGAGAGTCTTTTCCACGTTCGGTTTACCCGACACTTTAGTCAGCGATAACGCTAGTTGTTTCACCTCCGCTGAGTTCGGAGCATTCATGGAGGCAAACGCCATTCGGCATGTCACATCCGCACCGTTTCACCCGGCCACGAATGGCCAAGTGGAACGGCTGGTGCGTACAACAAAGGAGGCGCTGCGGCGCATGGGCCCGGGGGACCTAAATCACCAAGTATGCCAGTTCCTCTTAGCATATAGGGTAACCCCCTTAGCGTCAGGCTACTTGCCGGCAGAGCTCTTGATGCGGCGAAAACTGACCACGATCCTGTCCAGGCTAGACCCGACGAGAGTCGAGGATAAAGGAAAAAACATAGGGTTGGCGGTCTCGAAAGGTTTCGCCGCCGGTGACCCTGTTCACTGCAGGAACTATGCCAGCGCAGGGCCAGCCTGGGTGCCAGGGACGGTTGTAGAACAGACGGGGCCAGTGTCGTACCGGGTCGAGACTAACACCGGCCTCCTCTGGAGGAGGCACGCGGACCAACTGAGGCACCGAGTGAGTGGGCCAGTCAGTGGGGCTCAGCAACAGGATTCAGCGTTAGGGTTCTCCCCCACCCGCTTAACCCAAGGGGGAGACAGCAGTGGGCAGCAGTCCCAAGCAAGGGGGGAAGGCAGAAGCAGCGGCCCCGACTCATACCCTTTTGATACGCCAGTCCTATCAGGGGCCGGGGAAGGGGGAGAGGAGTTCGCGACCGCTGCCCCCGATTGTAATTTTGATTTTGATTTTGCGAGCCGGGGGGGGTTTCAGGAGTGTTCCCCCACCCATCCAAGCGAGAAGAGGGGTTTTTCGTTAGCCCCCAGTGCCCCCGGTTCCTCCCTAAGAAAGAGCACACCTCCCAACAACGCCGCGGAGCCGCGGCAAGTCACTAACGAGTCTCCCTCTCCAATTACAGGACAGGAAACCAGGGGACAAAGAGAAGGTAGCAAACCCGGGGAGAGGCAGCCCGCATCGAGACCCCAGCGTGTTCGAAATAAGCCATCTTGGCTGAGAGACTTTGTCTCCTAAGGGGGGGGGGGAGTGTGTTTAAGTGTGGGCTCGAGACTTTGTCTCGTCCTAGGGGGGAGGGGTGTTGTGTTCTGATGGTTTTATCTTACACATGGATTACAATGTATCTGAGCCAATGTAACCTTGCCTATAGCAACAATGTAATCTTCAGCTGTATCATATAAACCCTGTAATAGGACGCGAGCTAATGACCACCAGCTGGCAGCAGCGAGCGTCCAAGCTCTCTTGGTCCGAACTCATCAAAGGCAACAGCGCGGGAAGTTTTCCCGCCACCATCTACACCTGGACAAGAAGGGCGTGACCCGCAATGACGTCACGCAGACAGTAGCCAATGGGCTACCATGGCACCACGTTCAAATGTATTACCACTGTATATAAAGAGCTATCGATCCGCCATTACCTCATGTTCCCTCTGTCCACGATGCAATAAACCTGAGTTAACCCAGCCCGAGGCTGTGTCCTGTGTCTTGGTTTGCATACACCAAAGGTATGTATGGCCCCTGGATCTGTGGAAGTTGCTCATCCTTGATGAAACGGATCAGCATCTACTTACGGTAGTTGTTAGAGGAGAAAATGTCTGCTTTGTTTGTACTCAGGGCTCTAAGAGCCGTCAGCTGGAGTCTCGGGCAAAAGACCTACTTTTAGAATTGCTACATTTTAAGCCCATGAATTTGTTTTGCATACCAGAACTGAATGGTACTCATAGCTCTCTTCCTTGTAAACATCCACTTATCATGACCCTGAATTTTTGCATTTTAGACAAATAATTGGGATAGGGGAGTAATTTTGTTCTTGCTAATTGTAAACAGTTGGGAGTCAATTATCATTGGTGCACTGCTTTCTATTGTATCAATAGATTCAGATTTTCCTTTTGCCTGTTGGCCTGTCCCTGATTTTAGAGGGCCTGGAAGTGAGCATGATAATGAGTGTTGCTTTCTCCCCTGCAGGTGGACCTTGTGTGCCATGGGATGACTGAAGTGGTACCAGACAAGGATGGGTCAGATCCATATGAGGTAAGAAAAGCATCCTTATTTATTTATTTAATAGATTTATATACTGCCCTAATCTGGTGGATTCTAGGCAGTGTACATAATTAGTTCTGTGTTAGTTCTGATATGGTTTATAGCTCAGATCAAAGCATATGACAGGCAGATTTTGTGTTCCGTGGTTTGTAGGTTTTTTTATTTCTAACAACTATGCCCTTAACCAAGGGTGTCTGTTAGGTATTGGGGTCCAATTGGGTAGGTGGTTACAGCTGGGTGCTGTGCTGAAGGATCTCTTAAAGATACAGCTTCATGCATCTTACACAATACATTCAGGACATCATAATCCTATCAGTGCCCAAACCTTTTGAGCCATGGGCCGGTCCCGTGGTTTAGTGGGCCGGTCCCATGGTTCCTCCTACCGGAAACGGAAGTAAAACGCACCTTGCAGTCTGTTTTGCAACAGGATGAGATAGATTTTAAGCTGCCATCTTATCTGCTTAAACCAGGGCTGGCCAAACTACGGCCCATGGGCCAGATCCAACCTCCAACGTTAATTCATCCAGCCACGCCACCCTTGTCACTCCTGGAAGCAGAAGTAAAACACACACATACAGGCACATTTTACTTCTGTTTCTGGGAGCGACAAGGGTGCTGTGGGCCAGATGAATTAGTTTTGGGGGTTGGATCCTGGCCACAGGCCATAGTTTTGGCATCCCTGGTTTAAACAATAATGGCAGAATGCTTGTTTTAATTTGTGGGACATGACAGTGATTTGTTTAACCAAGTGCAAAGCTTTTCATGGTTGTGGCAGGGGAAAGATGCACTCTTCTACTTTCCCATCAGAGCAGCACACACAGCCATGACGTTTTGGCATATGCTCAATGTTAATTTCTTTGAGAAAGCCTATATAAAGACCTTGGCCTCTATTTCTCACCTAGCTTATCTTCTTCTCCATATCTTTAGGAACCTAAGAGGCGTGGCATCTTCAAGCCGGTGGACAGTGGTAACAATCTCACCACAGATGTGATTGTGAAAAGAATAATCAAAAACAGGTTGGCTGATCATAATTTTGGTTCATATTGTGTTTGGCACAATAACACCTATGCCGTACTGTGTCCTAAACTCATTGTGCACTGAACCAAGCATACTACCAATTAAGTAGGAAAAAATCAGCAATGTTCTGGCAAGTAGATTCCAATGTATAGTGACCTTTCCAGGGTTTTCTAGGTATGAGCTTCTCAGAAGCAGTTTACCAGGTCCTCCTTGTTGTACAACTAACCCAAGGCCAAGCAGGTGACAGGTCACGCTGCTCTGGAGGTAAGGTGATCTCAGCTATCCTTTCTCCCAGGAGGCATGGTGGAGGTTTGAATGCCTGCTCCTGCTGCCCACTGAGATGTAGCAGCTCAGCAAGCCAAGGGTGGGTGGGACCAGAAGGGAAATGAATGATTTAGACAGCAACATGTCAACAGTGCCATTTGAATGCTCAAAACCAAAAAGGGGGCCTAAGAGTAAGAAGTCTAGGCTTTGCACAGCTATTGGTTCCAGTAATGTCATGTCTAGGTTAATCTGCAATCTAAAGTATTCCAGCAGTTGGTTCTGATGGTCGTAGAATAGTTTTCCTTTTTGGAAATAATGCTGCAATGAGAACAAAAATATTATGTAAATATAAAATAAACCATAGACTTTTGTATAGCTAATTCTCTTGGGGCACTGCCTTTATTGAAGAATTTGAAGAGAGGTATTAGTGTCTACAGTCTATGTAATGTAGTGCATAGAATGATTGAATAGGATTTAAGAAGTTCTGCTTTGGCCATGGAAACTCACTGGGTGTGTGGAACCGGTAAGGCCATTCCTGGAACATCTCACTTTGAAAGCCTTATTAAGGTTGTTATAAGCTTATTCTGACTTGATAACACACAAAGAAAGTACTGTCTATAGTCCTTGCTTTCTCTTTGGCCTTATGCAGTTGTGAATTTAGTGTATAAAGGCCACACATGTTGAACAGAAATGCTGCTCCCACCCCTTCCAGTGAGAAGGTTGCTATAGCTGGGTAACTTTTCCATGTGAGCTAGATTTTCCAGAGTTGGGGTTCTGGCTCACATGGAAAGGCTATCTGAATAGAACTGCGCGCGCGCGCACACACACACACACACACACACACACACACACACACACACTTTTGTCAGTCTGTCATTTCCCAGGTTCAGTGTGATAATGAGGTGAAGACACTTTTGTCTGTTAAACTAAGCAAATGAAGAAATGTGGGATATTGCATTGAATGATAAGCTTACTTGGGAATTGAACCAGAAAAAGGGTATAATTAAGTAAAATAGTTTTTTGAGTATATGGAAGCCCTTTTTGCAGTATACTTTGAGGGTAAAGGTGGCAGGCCAGCACCAGGTCAATTGAGTTTTTGGAAATAGTAAGAATTGGTGGTGGAAAACCGCAACCTCCAGGGGACTGTAAATATCACAGGTGATTTATTTTTGTTTTTTGGTGTTTTTTTATATATATTACTACTGGGGTATAATAATGTGAGTGTTTTTATATTATTAGAATGTTAGAAATAATAAAATAAACATTTATTGAAACAAATACATATATAAGGATATACAGTATAGTACAGTGGCACCTCGCTTAAAGAGCATAATGTGTTCCACGGGATTGCTCTTTAAGCGAAACACCATTGTAAGTGACCAATTGTGACTTCTGGTGGGGGGGAAATTCCAAACCCTGATTTAGTTGTTAAGTGAGTTTTTGGTTGGTTTCAGTTGTTAAACGAGGTGACCATTCAGAGAAAATTCTGCTCTTTAAGCAAGTTAGTCTCTAAGCGAGGCACTCTTTATACGAGGTTTTACTGTATATTATAAAAGATATTTACATAAGAAGCATATATTGGATAACTAAGTGATCAAAATGAGAATTGTTCAATATAATGAACATGATTTTTTTGTTTTTTATGTTATTTTATATGTTATGACTTTGTTTTTGTATTGTAATGTATTGTTTAATTTTTGTTTGGTATTACAGCATCTTAAAATTAATAAAAATATTTTTTAAAAAGTAAAGCAAATGAATCTGGATTATCAGTAAGGATATAGAAGAACTTTCTGACTGATTTGTTGTTGGAAGAAGGTGTTTAGGAATGTATATTGTCCTTAACACAGAGCTTTTGTACCAAGCAGTACATTGTGACACTGGACTCTCTCTGGGGCCTTTTCCGCTAGGCCAGTGTTGCCCAAGCTTTGGTTTTAGGACTTCAATTCCCAGAAGCCTAAGTCAATTCCCCAAAGTCAATTCCCCAAAGCACTGATCAGCCAACGTACTGACTTGGGCTTCTGGGAATTGAAGTCACCCTGTGGGGCCTGGGGCCCATGTCGGGAACCACTGCTATTTGAAGGGGCAAAACGGATGTAGGTTTGGCTGTTGGGATAGTGCTCTCTCCAAGCTGTCTTGATAACATTGAAAACAGAAGTACTGTACTGTATATTCCCATCATGGTTTTCTCATCACCTCTACCGTGTCCTAGCGGTTGAAATAAATATCTGATAGGATACCTGACATGTTTTCTTGTTGTTGATGATGAAATAAAACCTCCATGCTTTTAATAGATCTTTTACCCATTGCAGATTGGAGTTTGAAGCCCGAAACCAGAAGAAAGAAGCAAAGGAATTAGCTGTCTTTGAAGCCATGAAGAGAAAAGAGGAAAAAGCAGCCCAATGGAAGGAAGGCCAAAGTGGCCAGGAAAGTCCAAAGAGCTAGCAAGGGGGGAAAGAAGTGCAGCAACATCCTCTCCTCCCTGGAACTGTTAGATTTTCCTGGAGGATAGGATACTGCTGACAACTTTAGAAAGGCCTGTGGTCATAATTTTTCCTGGCTTCAGGTTCACCAGCCATGCATGGGGAAGATCCAGGATGCTGCTATTGAGTTGGCACAGGCTCACTCCCATGGGGAAATTTTTTAACATTGCCCTGCCAATAACAGCTTTTAATTCCAATGAATGTTTGCACTTCTGTGTGATTTTACCTTCAGATAGTTTCTGGCCTATGGGAATGGGGGTTAGAGATAATATCTGCTCAACTGCTTCCGAAATCTCTAAATTGCAGAGCATTCCTCTGATTTCTGCCTACCAATGGAAATGTTCTCATATTTAACGCCGTCCTTTCTGGTCTGGAAGATAGTCTACAAAGCACTGTTAGGATTCCAGAGTACTCATTCCTAGTAAGTAGCTGCTAGAGCTGGGTCAGATTCCATGAAACATTCCCATTTCTCCTGAGAAAGGCAGCAGCCAGATTAGCCACACGTTGCCTATCTGGACACTAAGGGAGGGGGAAAGGGAATCAGCCCTTTACTGCTAACACTGCCTTATGCTGAATGATACATCCAGATCTTTAGAAGCTTTAACAGTTTAAGAATCATAGGCTTCCTCTAGTGGCATTAGGTACCATCCTTCCTCGTTGCTCCAATGTGTCTTTTTAGCCCATGACTAAGCAATATTCAGTGTCCTGAGTATATTGAAAATCTTCAGAAATATCATGAACTGGGATTAATTCTTAAAGCCCTCATTCTTCACAACAGGGCATCATCCATCTCCACAGTGGTCCTATGGCGGGACTGAGGCATTGGGTACCCTGAGCATTGTACTTATACATTTTTATGGTCTACGGCAGATGCTTAGTGGCGAAGCTCAGGTGCGCATGATTTGTCTGAGGCTCCTGTCTCACGTAGAATGCAAAACACCAACACATGAGGATGGGTTCTTTCTGCCCTGGCAGCCCTATTTTTCTATCTATCTTGTATGTTTTCAGCAGTGGAAATTAATAAAATGACAATGACTTGTGTCTGTGCCAGTGCCTGGGGTTAAAGCTAGAAGAGCTGAACAGACCGTTGAACTTTTCATCTGACAAAACAAAGAAGATGCAGTTTCCTTTTTGAGTGAGGATGGGAGTGGTGGATCAGTCTATATCCGTGATGGTAAACCTTGGCACTCCAGATGTTCCTGGACTTCAATCCCCAGAAGCCCCCATGAATCCACACAAATGGGTTTACTGCGATTCATCCAGCCCATGCCGCCCTCATTGCTCCTAGAAGCAGAAGTAAAACGCACCCATACGGAGGAAGGGTTAACCCGCTTCTGGGAGCGACGAGGGCAGCGTGGGCCAGATGAATCACAGTAAACCCATTCGCGCCATCACGGGTCTATATTATGATAGTGGTAAAATATGTTGTGACCATTCATGGCAAACGAAACTTGTTGGTCATTAAAGGTGCCACAAGACTCATTGTTAGTTTTGCCAACTGTTAGTCTCTGGTAATCCAACACATGGATCCCCCCCCCTGTTTGGGGAGAAGGTGAAGGCCCCAATCCCATCCAAATCAGTAGCAGCTGAAGGTAGAGGTAGAAGAGAGGGGGAAATAAACTCAACAAAGGACTTAATCTGGAAAGCAGTTGCAGGGACTGTGAACTTGATTGCAGCAAGGTGAAGAACACTGAAATCCTTTTTCCTCCAGCTGCTTTTAGATTCATGTTGCCTCCAAGCAATCAAAAAACCCTCCTCTCTTCTGCAAGGGAAAAAAGGTAAAGGGGATTTTGATTAAAAAGTGACTGGAACAAATCTTGCTGGTGGTTGGACAGTATCACCAGTTTGACCTGTGGCTACTGTGAAACATCAATAACTTGTTGCAAATTATTAACAATTTGTCATTAATTAGGGAAGAGGAAGATCACAAGGCCTTCTTTAGCACAACAGTGATTCTTGTAACCAGTTTCTCAGAGGAAAAGGAAGCTTACAGCTGTGACAAGAGATACCATAGTGTGAAAATAGCATTTGCAGTTTGGTTGGAAAGACCCACCGATTTTTGAGCTGGTGCTATTTATCCCATTTCATGTGTTGTTTTTCCTCTTTTTGCTATTTATCATTTTATGTTATTTTCAGCGAGATTATATCTGGATACCCTTCATATATTCAAATATATTTAACTACCTGAGAATCTTTACTACCTGTTTTGGGATACAGGGAGTTTATTTTTAGTTATATGTAGTGGCACTAAACTCTACGTTTCATGTTTACATTTCAAAGATTACATACGTATGTCTTAAAAGGAGATGAATTTCCCGCAAAAAAAAAAATCATTTCTGTCTAATAGAAAAGTGAATGTTCTTACATAGGCCACGTGCGTTATAAAAACACAAAGCAAAATGGGCCCCAAACAGTCTTTCCATGACTGAAAGTGTTCTCTATTTTCATTTCTGTGCTGTATTTCTCCCAATTACAGGACCCATGTCAGCTTGCAAGTTATTAAAAATGAGGTATCTTTGGTTGTCTTTACCGAAGCAGGAGAGGAGGCAGTTTTTCACTTTTCCCTCGTCACTGCCCCTGCTGCTCCAATATTCTGACAACCATTAATTCTGCATTCTTAATTCTGGCAGGCATCAAGCTCTAAGCTGTGCAAGCACTTGTACACATGTACACATATACCATTCCCTGCAAGCTCATGCAACACTACATTGCACACAAACATATCAAACACTAACTGTTAGAAGCTTCATTTTTACTTACGGTCTGGTACCAGCTGGTGGCCTTACCACCACCCTTATCTCCAGGACTGTTAGGCTTACTGCTGACCTACCGTCTGTTAGGAGCATTTAGGGCAGCCATGTTGCAGTGGTGGCTCCTATGACTTCTCTTTAATGTGCCCGAATGATATTGGCATCTGAGACTCCAAGCCATCTTCATGTACCTCGGTAAACTTTGTAGGCCATGGATTCATGAGTTGCTATATTCTTCTGTGTGCATGTATGGTCAGTGCATTTTGTGCCTCTTGGTTTGCCCTCTACAGTTTGCAGGATCCCCCGCAATCCAAACTAAAATTACCAGTCACTAAGGATCTGCTTAGTCAGGAGGCAGTCTTCCACTCAGATCCAGAAAGGCTACATCAGGGATTCTCAACCTGTGGCCCGTGGGCCAGATGCAGCCCATGGCAACATTTCATGCAGCCGACCACCACCTCCACCACACCAGGAAGTGCCATGTGGTGGAGGAAGATCAAAATGGCTGTCCGGCCCCCTAAGCTGTCTGAGGGAGTGTGACCTGGCCCCCAGCTTAAAAAGTTGAGAACTCCTGGGCTACAGCTTCATACCTGGCTATTGAAAAATGATCCTTCTAGAATAAGGGCTATTCATACCAGGTGATCAATGCAATGTTAGCATTCCAATGGAACTCTGCTAATCTATACCTATAAAATGGTGTGTTAACCATTGGAATGCATACCTGTCAACCCGCGGCTCCGGAAAAACGGGACCTGCGCACATCGCTTGTGCGCAGGTCGCATTCCACGCATGCGTGGAAAGGTTTTACCCCTTCCATGCATGCACGGAAGCGCTATGCCGCTTGCGCAGCCCTTACGCAAGCGACGTAGCGCTTCCGCGCATGCGTGGAAGGGGTAAAACCCTTCCACTCATGCGCGGAAAACGTTTCCCTCGACGTCAAATTACGGGGTTTTCCCGGCCAAATTGGGAAGGTTGTCAGGTATGGTTGTAATGTGACAAAGGATGTTGCACCAGGCCCCACTAGCCCCGTCTGAGCCTCCGTGCACTCGCCCGAACGGGGTTCGCAGGTAACTGTTGGGTTGAAATTTTCAGCCGGGGGGGCAGGAGCCCCTGGACGCAAACAAAAAAAAGGGAACTTCAATTCCCAATGTTCCTTGCGCTGCACCGCACCAGAGCCAATCAGGATGAGCGGCGTGGCAAAAGGAACGTTCGGAAACGCGCCGCGGCCAATCAAAAAAAAGCCGCAGGGAAAAAACCGCTGCAGTAAGCAAACACGCGCAGGCAAAACTACAAGCTCCAGCGTCCTGCACGCCATTAGCGTGCAGAACGCTGAGGCAGCTGGAGCACGAAAAGTAAAAGTAAAAAAACCCCTGCTGCTGCTGCCCTTCCTTCCCACGGGCCAGCCAGCATGGCCCATGGAAAAAAAAGTCCCCCCTCACCGCCGCTGCCCTTCCTTTCGATGGGCCAGCCGGCACACGGAAAAAAAGAAAACCCGCTGCCACTGCCCTTACTGTCGACGGGCCAGCCATCGAGCCTGGCCCACGACCCCCCCCCCAAAAAAGAGCACCCCTGCCCTTTTCTGCCCACAGGCCGGGGATCGAGCCTGGCCCGTGAACCCCCCCAAAAAGACCACCCCCACCCTTTTCTGCCCACGGGCCAGGGATTGAACCTGGCCCACAGACCCCCCCCCAAAAAGAGCACCCCCGCCCTTTTCTGCCCACGCGCCAGGGATTGAGCCTGGCCCGTGAACCTCCCCCCCCCAAAAAAAAGACCACCCACACACACTTTTCTTTCAACAGGCCAGGGATACAGCCTTGGCCACAAAGAAAAAAGCCCCCCCCCCCCAAAAAAAAAAGTACACAAAAATAAATTCAAAAACAGTCACAAAAACATGCAAAAACAGTCACAAAAACAGTCAAAAAGAAACACAAAAACATTCAAAAAGTAACAACAAAAACATCACACAGACACCCCCCCCCAAAACCCAACACAACCCCCCCCCCCCAAAAAATAAAACCAGAGAGCTTACCTGGAGACGTCTTCACTCCATTACGCCTGGAACTCAAATGAGAAAATAATGAAAATACTTACCAGAAGCAACACCCAGAGGACAGAAGAGAAAAATTATAGAGAGGAAGAAAAGCTCACCACCCCCACCCAGAGGCCACAAGAGAAAAAACATTCAAAAATATTGAAATTTATAAGATTAATTCCCAAATTAATCAAATAAGTTATCAAAACATTCAAAAATATTCACACTAATCTCAAAAAATACCAAAACAAAACAGAAATCACTTTTCACTCAAAAAACCAAAAACAAAAACAAAAAATGCATAAAAATAAAGATTTAAAAAACCAAAATTAAATTTTAAAGTAAAAAAAATTAATTAACATTAAATAAATTAAAATAAAATAAAATTTGCATAAACATAAAACAAAAACCTTCCAAAACCAATTTAAAGAGCCCAACACTGAGGAAGCCAGTGCGCAAAAAATAAAAAAAAACCACACACACTGGGAGTGCAAGTCCGCCGCAAGCGGACGCAGCGCCTCAAAGCCACTAAATCATAAAACCTTTCAACACCATTTAAAACAGCTCAGCACCATTGGTTCAAGAAAAAAAAAACCTTTACTATCCAACACAATTTTACAAAGCCTGGCACCGCCGGGCAAAATATGCTAGTAGATTCTATAAAGTTACTTAGAGAGTTCAGGTACTGGTGCAACAGAAATAATAGACAGGATAGTAAAGCCACAATAGCAGATATTTTGGATTTCTGATAAGAGGATATGGATAGGGGCCTCGCGGTTAACACCAGAAACTGAGACAGGTAGCAGCCCTAGCATTTCTACCATCAAGGAAGGGCTGATCATTTACACACAGAGAGACGTTAAAACGTTCCTACAAGGTAGGTAATTAAAGGCCCTGCCAGTAGTTCATAAATTTCCCTCCTCGAATCTTCATATATCTCTAAAAGCACTTATAAGGTCCCTCCTTTGAACTTCTTGGGAAGGTTTGCTTGAAGCAGCTTTCATGGAAAGTGTTTTTTCTGACAGCAGTTGCATCATCTAGGAGGGTTTCGGAGCTAGGCACTATCTCCACCAGGTGGAACTATATATAATTCAACCAGAGTTGGTAGTCCTTTACTTGTCTTGTTCCCAAGGTAAACAATCTCTGCACCCCCACCTGATGTGTATATGTTAATGCCATGAAGTCTCGCTCTTATGTCTAATGAAGTGGAGTTGATTCACAAAAGCTAACATTAAAATACAGCAGTTAGTCTTTAAGGTGCCACAATGGTTTTTGTCTTTTATTTTATTTACTCTCTGATAAGTTTTCCATTGGACTCAGAAAATCATCTTACCTTCTTTCTCTCATACCACTTTGGAAAAGGAATGGCATTCCTTCGATGGTCAAATGGCAAATAACTTTTTTCATAAAAAAACTAAATGCTTTAGATTTTTTTGATTCTCTGTTTGCTTCTTTCCAGCCAAAAACCATGGCTAAGAAGGTTTCCAAACAAACCTTAGCCAGTGGGTCAAGGCTCGTACAGCTGCCTGCTATTCTGCTATAGGCAAAGTCATTCTAGCTGGCATCATGGCACACCCTACCATGAGCATGTCCACTTCAATAACATTTGGGACCTCTTTTGATTATTTGGAGAACAACCACTTGGAAGGTTCAACCTTACTTTGTCAGGCATTTCTGACTGGAATTTTTTTATCTCAGTGGAGGTATCTTTTGGGGACAGAGTTCTGCAACAAGTTTCCACAGTAGGAAATCTTATCCTTCTATGCTTCTTTGAGGTCTTTGAACCAGCGGCCATTTACCCATTTAAAAAGAGAGAGAGAGAAGGAGGGGATGCTCATAATCAAAATATGACAGAGAGCACAGGTTTGCACATTCTAATTCATACATGCACATGCAAATGCAGAAACGGTTTAAATATCTTAAAGAGAAATACAACAGTGCATAAATCAATAGTAACTGACTTTTCTGTTTAGCTGCTAGCAATCTTTGATGGCCAGCTTCAAGGTCTCTTTAAACCAAACCTGGACTAGCTAGTCCTTCAGATAGAAGATGCCTTCAAATAGACGACTGACATCTGTTAAATGGTACTCATCGCCGCCCCCCCCCCAATTGGTGGTCTCTGCAGTTACATTGTTGAGCCTCTCAGATGCTGACTGACCCCCTGGTACAACACACAGAGGTGCCCTAGGTGCCCACTCTCCCCATTCCCTGGACTAGTGCAGTCTCCACATGAGCTGGTGACTCTGAGTTCTAACCTTACAAACTTGTACTTATGCACAGGAACTTCAGTCCTTCCAAGCATTTTATGCTTGTTTTCAATTTTGGGCTTGTTATCATTTTTGAATTAATTTCTCTGAAAGTTGAGACTCCTCCAGGCCTTGCTGCTTCTGTAAAGAAAGAGATTTAGAAAGGATTTGTCATTAATTGTGAACAACTCGGCCCAAAGTGGCAAAGCGACTCCAGGCTTCCCATTTCCATAGGAAGATGCTGCTGCTGGCTTCCAGCTATTCAAAATTGTTATTAAAAATGTCAGACTTATTTAATTTCTGCCTTCCTTGCCGCCACACAGTGTTGGTCTGGAATTTCAGTCTCACTCACTCCGGTGCAATGCCCAGAGCCTGGTGGAGCCTGAGTTACTCACAATATCCTATGGCTCTTTCTGATCACAAATCCTTTTGCATTTTACATTTTATTCCCCCTTCGTTTGCCTGTGGGTTCCTTCCATTTCATGTTGACTGTTTGTTTCCCCTATGAGAAATGAGAAAGTGGACTAATGAATTATATGGCGAAGGTTCATGAATTTCAAATGACAGCCATTTACTGTTGCCTCTCTCAATCAAAACTTTCAGGTGTAGAAGAAGTCATTACTCATTTTTAAAAACCGCCTTGCTCCCAGCAAAAAAAGCAGCCCTGGGGTCACATGTTTTTGTGGCTATCCAGCCTCATCAGGCTTACCTGCAGCAGCAGCAGCAGCAGCAACAAGCAATTTTCCCCTGAAAAAGAAAAGCAAATCCACCCCACAAGTCCCCAGAAGCAACAATTCACCTTTTACATAGATTACAGCTCCCGCCCCATAATTTAAACAAGAACAAAAAACCAGTCATTTTTCAAAAGTGAATGTAGATTTTCATCCCCCCCTTTTTTTTTTGGGGGGGGGGCAGTCTGCATTTGGCAATGACAGAATGCATGGGGCAGGAAATGGCTTCTTGACTTACCAAGTGAGGATTCCGCGTGCCCGGTTGGGCATCGGTGGCCTCTGGCAGAGGTTAAACCAGTGAGCAGACTCCTGGCCTCTGGCCTTTGTCGGCGAGCAAGGGGGGAGATTAATGGCAGGGATTAATCCGGCCGCTTATTGCCTGACCAGCGATTCTGCGAGGAGCTCATCTCGCTGACCCCAGTTATCCATTTGAGTAATGACTCACCTGCTACCCAAGGTTATGCCCGGTGCAAATAAGGGCTATGTTTGCCCCTGCCTAATCCCTGAACAATGGGACTCCTAAGTCCATGTTTGCCCCAGTTAATTAACTTCCCTTTGAAGAATTCCCCATTAACCTGTGTACGTGAGTGAGGTAACTTTCCTGTCAGATGACAGCTTGCCACCGTTGCGCTTTTTTCCCTATAAATGATGTTGCCTTTTTCCAATAAACTACTGATCTGATCTCGCTCCTGTTGCCTCGTGTTGTCATTGATCAGTCTCCTCCGGGCTCTAACGCCGCCCTAGCGGCCAGACATCGCTACAGCTGGTGACCCCGACGTGATTTACTCGTGAGTAAGAGACCCCGGAGAGGTCTACTCGTGAGTAGCGATCCACGCGGTCCGGTTCTGCGCTTGAACCGCGACCCGCCAGCCCGGAGGATAGCGCGGCGCTCTGGTCGGCAGCCAGCCGGACAGAGGACGGCCCGCCGCGAGGCATTCCAGAGAGACATTCCTACCGCTCACTCCTCACTTTCGCGAGGTTTGCCATAGAGGGAAACGCGTTCCGCTCAGGGCAGGCTGTGAGCCCCTGACATCGCAGAGGCCGTTAGAAGGGCCCGTGGCAGAAGGTCCACGCTCCGAGGTCTACCCCAGACACTCGTCGCCCGAACCTGTTGCCTGCAAAGACGCGTCGAACTTCGTCCCGAGAAGGAAACTTCGGAGGACCATCGCAGGTAATATGGGGACTTGTTCTCCCCGACCAAGTCCGTCCGCTAGCCAAAGAACTCGGGAGCAAGAGTTCATAATCCTGGCCAGGGTTTTTCAGTTACGATTTCACAGCAGGGAGCTAGCGAGACTTTTGGCGTACCTCAGGGAACACTGCCTACTTTACCCAGAAGTAGGTACGTTAACCCTGAAGCTCTGGGATCAGATAGGAGACTGTATTCAGCAAGCCCCGAAAGCTCCAGGAGGGATAGTCCGCACATGGCGGAAATGTAGGAGACTCTTAGAGCAGATCGAGCCAGTCCGGGTAGAAGCGGAAGAACCCCCGTTAGAGAAGCCATCAGGCATGCCAGTCGAGCCGACTGCGCCCGCCGCACTCTATCCGACATTCAAGTATCAGCAGAGTAGCGCAGGGAGCCTTCCCGCGGTGACAGCTGCAGACGTCACCGAGGGAACGCAAGGAATGAGAGGCGCTGGCGCCTCTCTGGCAGCCCCAGGTTCCCTAGTCGTGAAGAGTGCCCTTCAGCGCACAGCTGAGATAGAACTCAAGAAGGGGGAATTGGCAGTTGAACAGCTAGCTGAGCTCAGACAGATTTGTCCCATCCGCTTAGAGATGGACGCGCTCACGGGCGCCCAGCAGATAGTACACTCCCCAGTCCCGTACAAGCTCCTCATGGCTTTACGGAAGGCAATTTCAGAGACAGGGCTCCAAAGTCGTTTTACGAGGGGCACGCTTCAGCAAGTGTGCGAGACCACCATGTGGATTCCTCATGATTGGAAAGCCGTCATGAGGATGATGCTTACCCCCAGCCAGTACATGATTTGGGACAGCGAGTTCCGCCTAGAGGCGCAAGCTCGGGCTGCCAGGATGGGAGGCGCGGTAATCCCTGACCAGTTGTATGGTTCGGGTGCCTTTGAGTCCATCAACGCTCAAATCAACTTGCCTCTCGCCACCCTAGAGATGTCAGCCGAGGCTGCCTATAGGGCGTACTTCAAGGTCCCAGCGTCTGGCAAAACGGCCAAAAATTACACCGCCATTAAGCAGGGAGCCCAAGAGCCCTACATGGACTTCATCAATCGCCTGGAAGAAGCAATTAGCAGGCAGATTGACAATGAGCACGCCCAGGAAGAGCTCATGATTAAGTTAGCCAAAGACAACGCCAACTTGGACTGCCGTAAAATCTTGCAGTCCTTGGGCAATCGCCCTGACATAACCTTAACGGACATGATTCGAGCATGCTCCGACGTTGGCACAGACTCCTACAAGATGGGTCTGCTAGCGGCAGCGGTGCAGGGGGGTAGAAGATCCAATGGCAAGAACAAAGGGGCATGTCACACTTGTGGCAAGGTCGGTCACTTCGCTAGGGAGTGCCGATCCAAGGGAGGCGGACAAAAGTCCGGTCGTCCCAAGGCTCCGAACACCCCCTGCCCGAAGTGCAAGAAAGGCTATCATTGGGCCAGGTTTTGTCCGAATTCGGGAAACCGGAATCCGGGCACGTCTCTGGCCCCAGTCCAAACAGAGGCTTCCTTCACCCAGATCCAGAACTCCCCAGACCGAGACTAGAGTCTAGGCACATCCCAGGCACTGCGAGGGCACAGGCCAGCCCCAAGGGCAGCACAGGGCTAGAATTGACTTGCCAGGCGGACGTTACATGCGACCTGCCAGGCACAGTCTATCTAGTCGACACCCAGTACATGGGACCCCTGCCCAGAGGCTTTATAGGTTTAGTTTTGCCCCGTAGTGTAGCTGGAGCACGCGGAATTTTCATAATTCCAGGAGTCATTGACTCGAATTTTTCAGGCATTCTCCAGGTCCAGCTTTGGGCGCACCTGCCCCAAACCATCCACAAGGGAGACACATTAGCGCAACTGATCATGGTTCCTTGTCACTCGCCAGCAGGCAGCCAGGGAAGGCTCAGGGACAGCTCAGAGTCCGGTTCAGCAGACCGCTCGAGCGCGAGTGAGGCAGTGCAAGGATACCAGGTCTTAGCGACAGTGGAGACCAACATTGAGTGGAAACAGCGCCCCGTTATCGAGGTATTTTTGAACAAAAGGGTGTTCTCAGGGTTACTCGATACCGGAGCGGATGTGAGCGTGATAAGCAGGAGCCAGTGGCCAAGAGAGTGGGCCATTGAGCCGGTCTCCGATGTGTGGGGGGTAGGAGGCGTCCAGGAAGCGTTCAGGAGCCGAGAGTGGGTAGAAGTCACAATCCCAAGGGCTGACGGCACAGCGGTAATTCGGCCGCACATTCTTGACGTGCACATCAACCTTTGGGGGCGAGACATTCTCCAGCAGTACGGTGCTACGCTTACCTTCGGGTAATGGCGTTGCCACTTAAATGGCTCACCGACACTCCGGTATGGGTAGAACAATGGCCGGTAGTGGGGGAGAAATTAGTTGCCCTCAAGCAGCTAGTTAAGGAACAGCTAGACGCAGGACACATAGAACAGTCCACAAGCCCCTGGAATTCGCCAATTTTTGTGATTAAGAAGAAGTCGGGGAAGTGGCGACTCCTCCACGATCTCAGAGAGATCAATAAATGCATTCAGCCGATGGGTCCGCTCCAATGCGGCATCCCTAATCCGAATATGATTCCCGAGGGGTGGGAGATCCTAGTTGTAGATCTCAAGGATTGTTTTTATACAATCCCCTTAGACCCCAGGGACCGGGAAAGGTTCGCCTTTACAGTGCCGGTCGTGAACCACGGTGAGCCCACGCAGCGTTACGCGTGGAAATTTTTGCCACAGGGCATGCTCAATTCGCCCACCCTGTGTCAAATTTACGTTCACGGCGCACTGGCAAAGTTCCAAAGCCTTTACCCTAAAGCTATTGTTTGTCATTTCATGGACGACATCTTAGTAGCGTTGCCGCAGCTCGGCAGCGAAATGTTTTCTGACCTCCAGGCCAGCCTGGGGGACAAAGGCTTACTTATTGCCCCTGAGAAAGTGCAGAGAACCGAGCCCTTTTCATACTTGGGCCATCGGCTTCTCCGCTCTTTCGCAGCGCCAGTTCTTCCTCAGATAAATTTACAAGACTCAGTCACCCTTGTAGAGTTGCAGCAAGTTTTGGGGAACATCAATTGGGCCAGACCGTATTTTCGTTTAGATACGGATCTCCTAAAACCGCTCTTCTCGCTGCTAACCTTAGGTAAGCAGCCGGCAGACCGGATAAAGATCTCTCGAGACGCACGCTTGTCGCTCGAGAAGGTGAACCAAGTTCTCAGCCAGAGGTGGGTGGATAGGATCGCCCCGGGGCCATACGCCCCGATCCTGAATTTGTACATCGTACGGTCGGGATCCATGTTCACTGGGGCGCTAGGAGTAGACTCAGAGAAGGGAGCGAAAATTGTGGAGTGGGTCTATTTGCCTAACACCTCTTCTCGGAACATTGTTCCGCCCCAAGAGCTGGTCTCCGCGGTGATCTACCGCGGCAGGCTGAGAGCAAGGGACATTTCTGGGCACGATTTAGCTAAGATCGTAGTCCCGTTCACCAAGGAACAGATCCATCAGTTGATGCAGCTCGGTGACTCGCTTCCGATAGCTTTGGAGGGATTCACTGGAAGCTTGGCATACCATTTGCCCAAAGACCCTAGGCTTGTCTCACTTCAGACAGGAACAGTCAGTTTGTTCGAATTGCTTTCGCTGGTCCCGCTTCAGGGGGCCAAGACAGTCTTTACCGATGGGGGACGCACATATGGTGTCCTGACCTGGCAGGAGGGCGAGGCTTGGCGCACGCTGCTAACTCTTCCACAGAAGTCCGCGCAGCGGGCAGAGTTGGCAGCTGTGAACCTTGCCTTGCGCACCTTCGCCAAGGAACGTCTAAACATCATTACTGACAGTCTGTATGTAAGGAATCTGCTTCACAGTCTACCGGGAGCTTACATTACTCCCGCGATAGACAAGAACTTGCTCAGTCTGTTTCTCACTGCTCAATTTCATTTGCGGAACCGCACAGAGCCGCTCTATATTGCCCACATCCGAAGTCACCAGGACCTACCGGGTCCGATTTCCGCGGGCAATAGCAGAGCGGATGCGGCGGCAAAGGAAATTCAGCAACGTTCAGTTTTGGGAGTCTTCACTACTCCAATCCAAAGTCATGCCTTTTTTCACCAAAACGCCAAGGCACTCGCCAGACAGTTCAATCTGCCACTTTCTCAAGCCCAAGGTATAGTCCGCTCTTGCCAGCATTGCGCAGGAGCGCCGGGGGGGCCCTCGTGGGGGGTCAACCCACGAGGGACAGAGGCTAATCAGGTATGGCAGATGGACGTCACGCATGTGCCGCAGTTCGGCAGATGGCAATACATGCACGTCTGCATTGACACCTTTTCTCAGTTCGTTTGGGCAACGGCGCAGAAAGGGGAGGCGGCTTCCCACGTGGAGCAGCACCTCCTTTTCTGCATTGCGGCGATGGGCAAGCCGCGGCACGTGAAGACGGACAACGCGCCGGCCTACAGTTCCAGGCAGTTGGCCGCCTTCATGGCTACTTGGGACATCAAGCACACATTTGGAATCCCCTACAATCCGCAAGGGCAGGCGATTGTAGAGCGGGTCAATCGGACGCTAAAGTCCTATATTGAAAAACAAACAGAAAGGGGGGAGCCACCAGCCCTCCCCAAGTCACAGGGAGAAGCACAGATGTGTCTCAACAAGGTATTGTTCACTTACAATCACCTTAATGTTTTTTCGGATTGCACGCCGCAGGAGAAGCACTTCCGCCGTTCGGAAGCTCTCCCGCGACCTATGGTCCGGTACCGAGTGCCACCAGACCCTTCCTGGAGGGGTCCGGTGCCGCTCATAACCTGGGGAAGAGGGTATGCTGCAGTTATGTCTCCTACAGGTGTCGTTTGGATTCCAGCCCGGTGTGTCAAGCCTCACTTGGAACCACATGGCGTGGACCCAGACCGACCCGAGTCCGATCCCGGAGATGGAGGACCTCACTCTGATCGAGGAGACCCACCGGGAGACGCGGTGGCTGCGGACCCCGGCACAGAGGATCACCTGGGGGATGGTCAAGACCCTTTGCTGTGAGGCCCGGGACGCCCTCCAACGCGAGGGGAAGGAGCCGACGCCGGAGAACTTCGTTGCAGCTGTCTTTGCCCAGATTCACATCAATTCGGTGATCTACACCATCCTCCTGGCCCTCCTCCTGCTTTTGGGGGGAGGCGTTCAGGCCGCTTCACTCCAGGCCAACGGCTTGCCGCCTGGTGAAGATCTTTCCGCACGAATGCGGTACAACTTGTGGGAAAGGTTGGCGGGTCTCGTCAACCAGTCCGATTTTTGTCTACGGCAGGACATTGGTTCTGCATCTATCCTCAGCACCTGTCTCATCCCCGTGTGCCACGCTCTGGACGCGCGCACCAAGGATGGCGACTGGTTGTTGAAGGCGTTCTTTGGCCCGCACACTCCTACCACCTTCTCAGCATACGCACGCTGGGGGGGACGGCGACTTGCATCAACCTTGCCGGCTGACGCAGCCACTCTTCATACCCCTCGAGTGGCGGTCAGCCCGGACGCTGCTTGCACCCGTATGACCGGCTGCACCTCAGGCGGTCCGACTCGGCGCCGCTGCCTTGACCCCGGCAGCGGCAACTGGACTTGTAATAAACCAGAGACACTCATTTCGCTGTACGCTCACGTCACCCTACCTCCAGGGTGGTTTTTCACCTGCAACCAGTTCACATGGAACTATATTCCTGCGAATCTGTCGGACTCAATGTGTTGTATCAGTCGTTTGACACTGTTACTCCCTACTAAGGACATGATTGCCCCAAGCACAAATGATTCTAATGTTTCACATGTTTCTAATGTTTCAAATGTCTCCCCACTCATACGGCACGCGCGCACAACCCAGTTAGACAGCTCTTGTGACAGCAGCTTCAGAGTAATGAGTCCCGCTGAGTATGTATCCCTAGCAGTCAGCCTTGTCGGCGTGCCAGGCTTGGCCGTCGGCAACGCACGGAGGATTGGCCGCTTGGCTTGCGGTTTGGCAAAAGCCATTAACCATACCTCCACAGCGATAGCGCTCCTCAATCAGGAACAGGCAGAACTTCGCCAGGCCGTTCTTGACAATCGAGTGGCTATCGACTACCTCCTCTTGCTGCACCACCTGGGTTGCGAATCCTTTCATGGAATGTGCTGCTTCAATCTTACTGACAACTCCCGTAAGATCCAGAGCCAGATCACGAACCTCCACACCATAGTCCAGGGCATTACTGAGGGTTCCGCATGGGGGGCTTGGTGGAGTTCCCTGTGGAATTGGATGTGGTCGTGGATCCCCTGGGGGTGGCTGCAAACGGTGCTTAAGGTAGTGGTGGGGATAGCCATACTAGGCATTACGCTTTGTTGCTTTGCTCAGTGCATTCCCTCGCTGATCTCTAAGTGCCGCCCCAGGGAGAAACCCCGTGACGTCATTCACGCCCAACAGCTGATGCCGCTTTTGCGCGGGATCGCCGGCCAGGCTCTTAAATTAAACAGAAAGGGGAGATGAGGATTCCGCGTGCCCGGTTGGGCATCGGTGGCCTCTGGCAGAGGTTAAACCAGTGAGCAGACTCCTGGCCTCTGGCCTTTGTCGGCGAGCAAGGGGGGAGATTAATGGCAGGGATTAATCCGGCCGCTTATTGCCTGACCAGCGATTCTGCGAGGAGCTCATCTCGCTGACCCCAGTTATCCATTTGAGTAATGACTCACCTGCTACCCAAGGTTATGCCCGGTGCAAATAAGGGCTATGTTTGCCCCTGCCTAATCCCTGAACAATGGGACTCCTAAGTCCATGTTTGCCCCAGTTAATTAACTTCCCTTTGAAGAATTCCCCATTAACCTGTGTACGTGAGTGAGGTAACTTTCCTGTCAGATGACAGCTTGCCACCGTTGCGCTTTTTTCCCTATAAATGATGTTGCCTTTTTCCAATAAACTACTGATCTGATCTCGCTCCTGTTGCCTCGTGTTGTCATTGATCAGTCTCCTCCGGGCTCTAACGCCGCCCTAGCGGCCAGACATCGCTACAACCAAGGCTGCCTATCCTTGGGTTTAATTACCAGTCTTACCTTCTAGAAGTTCAGTTTCTCTGTTTGGAGTATGATTTTGTAGAGCCTGACACTATCCAGCTTACACTGGCTCTTTGGCTGATATATCCATAGAGTTGGATATGACTGGCTTTGTAGCAAGGGAGACCTTCACCAAATTAATTACATACCTGTCAAGTATCCCGGATTGGCCAGGATTGCCAGGATTTCCGTGCCGATTTTCTCCATTTCCCGCCCTGTAGGAATCGGGGCCGCTGAGGGCCGTAGGTCCCGGAGGAGACTGATCAAAGAACGATACGAGGCAGCATGGAGGAGGATAAGATCAGTGGTTTATTGAGGAAAAGGCATAACCATTTATAGATCAGAAGGCAAGGTAGAAAAAACCGTCACCCAACAGTCAATCACATAACCTATTTACTCAGGTTAATTGGGAATCTCTCGGGGGGAGGTTAATTAGTGCGGACAAACACTGGCTGGGACAACACCATTGTTTTGGGCTTAGACTAAGGCAATCATGACTCTTGTTTGCTTCTGGGATGAGACTGAGACTCGGAGATGAGGGATTACTCTAATAAGTAACATATTTGCTCTCTCAGCAGGTCCGTTGGTCAGGTCAGGGAATTGGGTGAATCAAACCCTATAATTTATCCACCCCCCTTAATTTGGGTGCTCGCAGAGCCCACGGGCCAGGGAGCCTTTCTCCCGAAAGTGGCCTCTGCCGGGCCGTTCCGTGCCCATGGGGGCACGGGGAATCCACACCGCCCGGAGCTGCCGCTACCCCGTAATTGGCAGCGGGGGGAAAGGAGTTACTGTGCATCCCTTCTGTGCAGGTCCTTTCTACGCATGTGTAGAACCCTTCTACGCATGCGTAGAACCCTTCTACGCATGTGTAGAAGCCTTCTACGCATGCGTAGAAGTGACCTGTGCAGAACAGTTCTGCGCAGGTCCATTCTACGCATGCGTAAAAGCCTTCTACACATGTGTAAAAGCTTTCTACGCATGCATAGAAGCGACCTGCGCAGAACGCTTCTACGCAGGTCGCTTCTACGCATGTGTAGAAGGCTTTTGTGCATGTGTAGAATGGACCTGCACAGAAACATTCTGTGCAGGTCCCGTAATCTCCGGAGCTGCACTTGACAGGTATGTAATTACAATTAATCTTTTAATCTGTTAACAGCCCATTTTAGCATTGTTACAATGAAGCTTTTTGATAGGTCCAGAGTAGCTCTACAAGGAGACATCATGAGGCAGCTAATTTGGAGTGGACTGCAATGGCTCAAGTGGACAAGACACTGACTGGGAGACAGAAAGTCAGCAGTTCGATTCCCGAGTACAGCAGGATGGAATGAGCTCCCGTCTTTGTCCCAGCTCCTGCCAACCTAGCAGTTCGAAAGAAAGAAATTGCAAGTATATAAATAGGGACCACTTCGGTGGGAAGGTAACAGCGTTCCGTGCGCTCTGGTGTCTAGTCATGCCTGCCACATGACCACAGAAACGTCTGCAGCAGCAGACAGCGCTGGCTCTTTGGCTTTGAAGCAAAGATGAGCACTGAACCCTAGAGTCAGATACGACTGGCTTTCGAGCAAGGGGAACCTTTACCTTTACCTATGCAGTGGTGGGATTTAATTTTTTAAGCTACCTATTCTGTGGGCGTGGTACAGTGAGCGTGGCCAGGGGGAAAACCCTGCATTGCACCCCAATTAGGACTACTTTATTTCAGAACTTGGATGGGCAGGGCCAGCCGGAATTTCTGCTACCAGTTCTGGCAAACTGGTGCGAACCTGCTGATGGCCAATACTGGTCCTATACATGAACAACAAATTATTTGTGGTGTATTTTGAATCCCAGACAGAGGTAACCATAGGCTTCCTGCCTCAGAAACAATTTGATCCATTTTGCTTGTCCTGCAGCTTGACAATGGGTGAGTTGGGAATGCTCTATGTACTGGACCATGCAGAAGTAGTGAAAGATTCCTTCCGTGCCTAAACAACGGAGTATTTTATTTGAGACCAATATAGTTCACAGAAAGAGCCTCCTCAAAGATTGTGAATACAATCAGGTGTACCCTGGACAGCAACCTTGTCCGCTGATCTTTCTAACAGCAGATCAAACCAAAGGAACTGAAGAATGAATCCACCAGAGAGGTCTTTGTCAAGACCAACAGTAACAATGATCTCAATAGTAATAAGAGTGTCCTCCTAGCGGACATGTGCAGGAAATACAAATGTGAGATGCTTCTGCTCCAGGAAACACATTGGGGGACAGCAAGACACAGACCCAAAGTGGCTGAAATGGAACTAGTGATTGAGAGACCACATGATCAGTATGGGAGTAAATTTTTGTTAGATCTGGCCTCAGTATAATATCACCTGCAATGATGGAAACAAACAACACTGAAATTCTCACCATCTAAACCCCCACAATTCTCTGATACCTCTGTCTATAAGCCACTAGAAGCAAATTTTAGTTTTAACTAGCATATTTTGCCCGGCGGTGCCGGGCTTTGTAAAATTGTGTTGGATAGTAAAGGTTTTTTTTTCCTTGAACCAATGGTGCTGAGCTGTTTTAAATGGTGTTGAAAGGTTTTATGATTTTGTGGCTTCGAGGCGCTGCGTCCGGCTGCGGCGGACTTGCACTCCCAGTGTGTGTTTTTATTTTTATTTTTTGTGTGCCGGCTTCCTCAGTGCCAAGCTCTTTAAATTGGTTTTTGAAGGTTTTTGTTTTATGTTTATGCAAATCTTATTTTAATTTAATTTATTTAATGTTAATTAATTTTTTTTACTTTAAAATTTAATTTTGGTTTTTTAAATCTTTATTTTATGCATTTTTTGCATAAAGTTTTGCCTGTGCGTGTTTGCTTACTGCAGCAAATTTTTTCCTGCAGCTTTTTTTGATTGGCCACGGCGCGTTTCCAAACGTTCCTTTTGCCGCGCAGCTCATCCTGATTGGCTCTGGTCCAACGCGGTGCAAGGAACATTAGGAATTGAAGTTCCCTTTCTTTGTTTGCGTCCAGGGGGCTCCTGCCCCCCAGCCAAAAATTTCAACCCAACAGTTACCTGTGAACCCCGTTCAGGCGAGTGCACGGAGGCTCGGACAGGGCTAGTGGGGCCTGGTACAACATCCTTTGTCACATTCCAATGGTTAACGCACCATTTTATAGGTATAGATAAACTGGTCAATTTTACTTATGACCAAATAAAATTTGTTATTGGAGATTTTAATTGCCACAATGAGGCTTGAGGATATAACCAGACCAATGGTTGTGAGAGCCGGACCATTAGGAAAGCTGAGCGCAGAAGAATAGATGCCTTTGAAATGTGATGTTGGAGGAGAGTTTTGAGAGTCCTCTGGACAGGGAGGAGAACAAATAGGTCAATATTAGAAGAAATCAACCCTGACTGATCATTAGAAGGTCAAAGAGTAAAGATGAAGCTGAAGTACTTTGGACATCAAACAAGAAGAGAGGATTCAGTTGAGAAAGCCTTGATGCTGGGAAAGGTGGAGGGCAAAAGAAGAAGGGGGTGGCCAAATATGAGATGGTTAGATGGTATTGTAGACACAATGGACACAGAGGTGGGCGGGCTGAGGAGGATGTTGGGGGACAGGGGTGCCTGGAAGTCAATGGTCCATAGGGTCGCAAAGGGTCAAAATTGACTGTGCAACGGTACAACAACAATGAGGATGGTGCACAACTTGTAGGATATAGCTGAGGAACTCATTCTCTCCTATGCCACTTGGAGGACCTTGAATCATACCTGTCAACCACGGATCCGATGAATCTGGGACCTGCGCAGATTGGTTCTGCGCAAGTCGCATTCTATGCATGGGTAGAAGGGTTTTACGCTTGTGTAGCCCTCTTATACACAAGCGTAGCCTTCTATGCATGCGTAGAAGGGTTCTATGCAAGCGTAAAAGGGTTCTATGCAAGCGTAAAACCCTTCTACGCATGCATAGAACGCGACTTGTGCAGAAGGGCTGCGCAGTACCTCCTTGCCCTCGCTGCCAAATTCTGGGGTTTCGGCAGCACGGGGTGGGAAATGGTGCAAATCGATGCCGAAAATCGGGAAATCCCGGCCAATCCGGGAAGGTTGATAGGTATGCCTTGAATAGGCTGAGGGCTTGAGTCCCTAAATGCAAGACCAACATGTTCAAGTGGAGGCTGCTGGTGTGGACACCAACACGTGGTGAGAATGTGGAGAGATACAGAATCCAGCTCATTTACTGGTCTGCCAATTACTGCCAAAACATGCACCAATGAGGACTTAAGTTTGGGCAACGGCAAAGCCAAGAAAGTGGCTTCATTTTGGTAGTCCAGGGTTTGGTTGAGACATGAAAGAAGAAGAAGAATTTGAAAACAACACATTTAACAAAGAAAGACTATAGAGAAGTTACCATGGTTGAGGGGCAAAAGTGGGGGCAAAAGATGAATTGGCTGCAGCAGAAAATGTGACATCAATGGAACTGTGAGGGGGGAAAGAAGCCAGCCATATCAGCAGAACAAGGAAGGTGTGAGGAGCCCTTTCCTGGAGGAATTGTGTGGTGAGAAAAAAATGGGCCAGCCACACCTTGGTTTGGGGCTGTGCTGCTGTGGGCTCTCCTCAGCCTCATCTCACTGGGATATCTGATCAAACATGCCCAACACATTTATGAAAATGTTGGACAGTTACAGATATCTGTACTTCTAACAGCAACTGTGCAGATTTCATCAGAGGAAACAAACAACCTTCAATATCAGAAAACAAAGGAATAGTGTGGTTTCCCCGTGCCCCCGTGGGCACGGAACGGCCCGGCAGAGGCCACTTTCGGGAGAAAGGCTCCCTGGCCCGTGGGCTCTGCGAGCACCCAAATTAAGGGGGGTGGATAAATGATAGGGTTTGATTCACCCAATTACCTGACCTGACCAACGAACCTGCTGAGCAAGCAAATGCGTTACTTATTGGAGTAATCCCTCATCTCCGAATCTCAGTCTCATCCCAGAAGCAAACAGGAGCCATGATTGCCTTAGTCTAAGCCCAAAACAATGGTGTTGTCTCACCTAGTGTTTGCCCGCACTAATTAACTTCCCCTCGAGAGATTCCCAATTAACCTGAGTAAATAGGTGATGTGATAGATTGTTGGGTGACGGTTTTTTCTACCTTGCCTTCTGATCTATAAATGGTTATGCCTTTTCCTCAATAAACCACTGATCATATCCTCCTCCATACTGCCTCGTATCGTTCTTTGATCAGTCTCCTCCGGGACCTACGGCCCTCAGCGGCCCCGATTCCTACACCTGGTGACCCCGACGTGATCTACTCGTGAGTAAGAGCGGTCTTCCTCAGAGTAGCGATCACACGGTCCGGTTCTGCGCCTGAACCGTGTCCGAATCATCCCGGAGGACAGCGCGGCACTCCGTCCGGCAGCCAGCCGATCGGAGGGACGGCCTGCAGTGAGGCAGTCCAAAGAGGCATCCTACAGCTTGCTCCCGGCTTTCGCGGCGGCTTGCGCCAAAGGGAAAATGCGCGTTCCGCTCAGGGCTGCTGTGAGCCCCTGACAGCGCAGTGGCCACCGAGGGCCCGTGGCCGCAGTCCACGCTCCGAGCTCTACCCAGAAAGCGACGTCGCCAGAACCTGTTGCCTGCCAAAGACGCGTCGGCTCGTCCCGAGGAGGAATCTTCCGAGGACCCAATCGCAGGTAATATGGGGACCTGTCCTCAGCGACAGCGTCCATCCGCTAGCCAAAGAACTCGTGTAGAGGAGTTCAACATCCTGGCCAGGGTATTTAATTTGCGTTTTCACAGCGGGGAGCTAGCGAGACTTTTGGTGTACCTAGGGGAACACTGCCTGCTTTACCCAGAAGTAGGTACGTTAACCCTCGAGCGCTGGGATCAGATAGGAGACTGCATTCAGCAACCCCCGAAAGCTCCAGGAGGCGTAATTCGCACATGGAGAAAATGTAGGAAGCTCTTGGCGGAGATAGAGCCAGTCCGGATAGAGGCCAAAGAACCCCCAAATCTGCCAGAAGCGCCAGCCAAACCAACGGCGCCTACGGCGCTCTATCCGTCACTCCAATTTAGGCAGAGTAGCGTAGGGAGCTTTCCCCCGATGACAGCTGCAGACGTCACCGGTGGAATGCAAGGAATGAGGAGCGCAGGCGCTTCTCTGACAGTTCCAAGTTCCCGAGTTACCAAGAGTCCACTTCAGCGCACCATTGAAGAGGAGATTAGGAAGGGGGAATTGCCAGCCGAAGAACTAGCTGAGCTTAGCCAGATATGTCCCATCCGCATGGAGATGGACGCGCTCACAGGCGCACAGCAGATAGTACACTCCCCAGTCCCGTATAAGCTTCTCATGGCTATACGGAAAGCCATTTCAGAAACAGGGCTCCAAAGTCGTTTCACAAGGGGCACGCTTCAGCAAGTGTGCGAGAACACCATGTTCATTCCCCATGACTGGAAAGCCGTCATGCGGATGATGCTCAACCCTAGCCAGTACTTAATTTGGGACAGCGAGTATCGCCTGGAGGCACAGACAAGGGCTGCCAGGATGGGAGGCGCAGTACTTCCTGACCAGTTATATGGTTCAGGTGCCTTCGAATCCATCGATGCCCAAATCAACTTGCCTCTAGCCACTCTCCAGATGTCGGCCGAGGCCGCCTTTAGGGCGTTTTTCAAAGTCCCAGCAACTGGCAAAGCGGCTAAAAATTACACCGCTATCAAGCAAGGAGCCCAAGAGCCCTATATGGACTTCATCAATCGCCTGGAGGAAGCAATTAGCAGGCAGATTGACAATGAGCAGGCCCAGCAAGAGCTCATGATGAAGTTAGCCAAGGACAACGCCAACTTAGACTGCCGTAAAATCTTGCAGTCACTAGGCAATCGTCCCGATTTGACCCTTACGGACATGATTAGAGCTTGCGCCGACGTTGGCACAGAATCCTACAAAATGGGACTGCTAGCGGCAGCGGTGCAAGGGGGTAAGAGACCTAAAGGAAAGACCCAAGGAGCATGTCACAGTTGTGGCAAGGTCGGTCACTTCACTAGGGAGTGCCGATCCAAGAGAGGCGGACAAAAGTCCGGCCGTTCCAAGGCTCCGAAAACCCAGTGTCCGAAATGTCAAAGAGGCTACCATTGGGCCCGAGACTGTCCGAATTCGGGAAACCGGAACGCGGGCATGTCTCTGGCCCCGGTCCAAACAGGGACTCCCCTCATTCAGAGCTCACCAGAGCTAGACTAAATCCCGGTCACACTCCAGACATTGCGAGGGCACAGGCCAGCCCCAAGGGTAGTACAGGGTTAGACTTGACTTGTCAGGCGGACGTTACATGCGACCTGCCAGGCACGGTCTATCTGGTGGACTTCCAGTACATGGGTCCACTGCCCAAGGGCTTTATAGGTTTAGTTTTGCCCCGCAGCGTAGCTGGAGCACGCGGAATTTTAATAATCCCAGGAGTCGTTGACTCCAATTTTTCAGGCGTTCTCCAAGTTCAGCTTTGGACTCATCTGCCCCAAACAATCCACAAGGGAGACACCCTAGCGCAACTGATCATGGTTCCTTGTCACTCGCCAGCAGATAGCCAGGGAAGGCACAGTGACAGCTCCGAGTCCCGGTCAGAGGACCGCTCGAGCGCCAGTGAGGCAGTACAAGGATACCAGGTCTTAGCGACAGTGGAGACCAACATTGAGTGGAAGCAGCGCCCCGTTATCGAGGTATTTTTGAACAAAAGAGTGTTCTCAGGGTTACTCGATACCGGAGCGGATGTGAGCGTGATAAGCAGAAGCCAGTGGCCTAGAGAGTGGGCCATTGAGCCGGTCTCAGATGTGTGGGGGGTAGGCGGCGTCCAGGAAGCGTTTAGGAGCCGAGAGTGGGTGGAAGTCACAATCCCAAGGGCTGACGGCACGGCGGTAATTCGGCCGCACATTCTTGACGTGCACATCAACCTTTGGGGACGAGACATCTTGCAGCAGTACGGTGCTACGCTTACCTTTGGGTAATGGCGTTGCCACTTAAATGGCTCACCGACACGCCGGTTTGGGTAGAACAATGGCCGGTAGTGGGAGAGAAATTAGTTGCCCTCAAGCAGCTAGTTAAAGAACAGCTAGACGCAGGACATATAGAACGGTCCACAAGTCCTTGGAATTCGCCAATTTTTGTGATTAAAAAGAAGTCGGGGAAGTGGCGACTCCTCCACGATCTCAGAGAGATCAATAAATGCATACAGCCAATGGGTCCGCTCCAATGCGGCATCCCCAATCCGAACATGATTCCCGAGGGGTGGGAGATCTCAAGGATTGCTTTTATACAATCCCCTAGACCCCCGGGACCGGGAAAGGTTCGCCTTTACGGTGCCGGTTGTGAACCACGGCGAGCCTATGCAGCGCTACGCGTGGAAATTTTTGCCACAGGGCATGCTCAATTCGCCCACCCTGTGCCAAATTTATGTTCACAACGCACTGGCAAAGTTCCGAAACCTTTACCCTAAAGCTATAGTTTGCCACTTCATGGACGACATCTTGGTCGCGATGCCGCAACTCGGCAGCGGAATGTTTTCTGACCTCCAGGCCAGCCTGGGGGACAAAGGGTTACTCATTGCCCCGGAGAAAGTGCAGAGGACCGAGCCCTTCTCATACTTGGGTCATCGGCTTCTCCGCTCTTTCGCAGCACCAGTTTTGCCTAAGATCTATTTACAGGACTCAGTCACCCTTGTAGAGTTGCAGCAAGTTTTGGGGAACATCAATTGGGCCAGACCATATTTCCGATTGGATACGGATCTTCTAAAACCGCTCTTCTCGCTGCTAACCTTAGGTAAGCAGCCGGCAGACCGGATAAAGATTTCTCGAGACGCACGCTTGGCGCTCGAGAAAGTTAACCAAGTTCTCAGCCAGCGGTGGGTAGATAGGATCACCCCAGGGCCATATGCTCCGATCTTGAATTTGTACATCGTACGGTCAGGATCCATGTTCACAGGAGCGCTCGGCGTAGATGCCGAGAAAGGGGCGAGTATCGTGGAGTGGGTGTACCTTCCGAACACCTCCTCACGAAACATCGTTCCTCCCCAAGAATTGGTCTCCGCGGTGGTTTACCACGGAAGGTTGAGAGCTAGAGACATTTCAGGGCATGATTTGGCCAAAATCGTAGTTCCATTCACCAAGGAACAAGTCCAGCAATTAATGCAGCTCGGTGACTCGCTTCCCATAGCCTTGGAAGGATTCACCGGGAGCTTGGCATACCACTTGCCAAAGGACCCCAGACTTGTCTCACTTCAGACGCAGACAGTTAGCTTGTTTGAATTGCTCTCGCTGGTTCCGCTTCAGGGGGCCAAGACAGTTTTTACTGATGGTGGTCAGACCTACGGAGTCTTGACCTGGCAGGAGGGCCAAGCTTGGCGCATGCTGCTAACTCTTCCACAAAAGTCCACGCAGCGGGCAGAGTTGGCGGCGGTGAACCTTGCTCTGCGCACCTTCGCCAAAGAACGTTTAAACATCATCACTGACAGCATGTACATTAGGAATTTGCTTCACAGTCTACCGGGAGCATACATCACTCCTGCGATAGACAAGAATTTGCTTAGCCTGTTTCTCACTGCTCAATTTCACTTGCGAAACCGCGCGGAGCCGCTCTATATTGCCCACATCCGAAGTCATCAAGACCTACCGGGTCCGATTTCCGCGGGCAATAGCAGAGCGGACGCGGCGACAAAGGAAATTCAGCAACGTTCAGTTTTGGGTGTGTTTACTACTCCAATTCAGAGCCATGCCTTTTTTCACCAAAATGCCAAAGCACTTGCCAGACAGTTTAATTTGCCACTCTCTCAAGCCCAAGGCATAGTTCGCTCTTGCCAGCATTGTGCAGGGGCACCGGGGGGGCCCTCGTGGGGGGTCAACCCACGAGGGACAGAGGCCAATCAGGTGTGGCAAATGGACGTCACGCATGTTCCGCAGTTTGGCAGATGGCAGTACATGCACATGTGCATAGACACTTTTTCTCAGTTCGTTTGGGCAACGGCGCAGAAAGGGGAGACGGCTTCCCACGTGGAGCAGCACCTCCTTTCCTGCATTGCAGCCATGGGCAAACCTAGGCACGTTAAAACCGATAACGCGCCATCCTACAGCTCCAGGCAGCTGGCCGCCTTCATGGCCACTTGGGATATCAAGCATACTTTTGGCGTTCCCTACAATCCGCACGGGCAAGCGATTGTGGAACAGGTCAATCGGACGCTCAAGTCCTATATTGACAAACAAACAGAAAGGGGGGAGCCACCAGCCCTTCCCAAGTCACAGGGCCAGGCACAGCATTGTCTGAATAAGGTATTGTTCACTTACAATCACCTTAATGTTTTTTCGGACTGTACGCCGCAGGAGAAGCACTTCCGCCATTCGGAAGCTCTCCCGCGACCGATGGTCCGATACCGGGTGCCACCGGACCCTTCTTGGAGGGGCCCGGCGCCACTCATAACCTTGGGAAGAGGGTATGCTGCAGTTATGTCTCCTACAGGTGTCGTTTGGATTCCAGCTCGGTGTGTCAAGCCTTACTTGGAACCACATGGCGTGGACCCAGACCGACCAGAGTCCGATCCCGGAGATGGAGGACCTCACCCTGACCGAGAGGACCCGTCGGAGGAAACGGCAACCGACGACAGCACCCAAGATCACCTGGGGGATGGTCAAGATCCTTTGTCGTGAGGCGGAGGATACCGTCCGGCGCGAAAGGAAGGAGCCGACACCGGAGAACCTCACAGCTGCAGTTTTCACCCAGATTCATGCCAACACCCTGGCGCTCACCATCATCCTGACCCTTTCCCTGCTTTTGGGGGAGGCGCTCAGGCCGCTTCATTGGAAGCCAACGATCTGCTGCCCGGCGGAGACCTCTCTGCCCGGATGCAGTACAACATTTGGGAGAGGTTGGCGGGTCTCGTCAACCAGTCCGATTTTTGCCTCAGGCAGGACCTTGGTTCTGCTTCGATCCTCAGCACCTGCCTCATCCCAGTGTGCCATTCTCCAGGCGCGCACCCCAGGGATGGGGATTGGCTTGTGAAGAGACTTTTCAGCCCGTATAACCCAGCGGCTTCTTCGGAGTATGCCCGTTGGGAGATGCGGCTGACCATGACCTTGCCGGCTGATGCAGCCACCCTCCACACTCCTCGGGTGGCGGTCAGCCCGAACTCTACCTGTGGACGAATGTACGGCTGCGCTTCAGCTGGTCGTACCCGGCGCCGCTGCCTCAACGTTGGCAGTGGCAATTGGACTTGCAATAACCCAGTACCACTTGGCACCATGTATGCTCATATCACCCTGCCATCTGGTTGGTTCTTCACATGCAACCAGTACACGTGGAACTACATTCCTGCAAATGTTTCAGACTCTATATGTTGTATCAGTCGTTTGACATTGTTACTCCCGACCAAGGACATGGTCACCCCAAGCACAAATGTTACAAAAGTTTCGAATGTTTCCTCACTCATACGGCACACTCACACCACCCAGTTAGACAGCTCATGTGAGAGCAGCTTTAGAGTAATGAGCCCTGCCGAATATCTCTCCTTGGCAGTCAGCATCTTCGACGTGCCAGGCTTAGCCGTCGGCAACGCGAAGAGGATTGGTCGCTTGGCTTGCGGTCTAGCAAAAGCCATCAACCATACCTCCTCCGCGATAGCGCTCCTTAATCAAGAGCAGGCAGAGCTTCGGCATGCCATTCTTGACAATCGAGTGGCTATCGACTACCTCTTATTGTTGCACCACCTGGGTTGCGAATCCTTTCATGGTATGTGTTGTTTCAACCTTACTGACAACTCCCGCAAAGTACAGAGCCAGCTCACTGATCTCCACACCATAGTCCAGGGCATCACAGAGGGTTCTGCATGGGGGGCTTGGTGGAGTTCATTGTGGAACTGGATGTGGTCATGGATCCCCTGGGGGTGGCTCCAAACGGTGCTCAAGGTGGTTGTGGGGGTAATTATACTAGGCATCGCACTCTGCTGCTTTGCACAATGTATTCCCTCGCTGATCTCAAGGTGCCGCCCCAGAAGGAAACCCCGTGACGTCATTCCCGCTCATCAGCTGGTCCCGCTCCTGCGCAGGGTCGCCGGTCATGCTCTTAAAAGAAATTAAAAGGGGAGATGTGGTTTCCCCGTGCCCCCGTGGGCACGGAACGGCCCGGCAGAGGCCACTTTCGGGAGAAAGGCTCCCTGGCTCGTGGGCTCTGCGAGCACCCAAATTAAGGGGGGTGTATAAATGATAGGGTTTGATTCACCCAATTACCTGACCTGACCAACGAACCTGCTGAGCAAGCAAATGCGTTACTTATTGGAGTAATCCCTCATCTCCGAATCTCAGTCTCATCCCAGAAGCAAACAGGAGCCATGATTGCCTTAGTCTAAGCCCAAAACAATGGTGTTGTCTCACCTAGTGTTTGCCCGCACTAATTAACTTCCCCCCGAGAGATTCCCAATTAACCTGAGTGAATAGGTGATGTGATTGACTGTTGGGTGACGGTTTTTTCTACCTTGCCTTCTGATCTATAAATGGTTATGCCTTTTCCTCAATAAACCACTGATCATATCCTCCTCCATACTGCCTCGTATCGTTCTTTGATCAGTCTCCTCAGGGACCTACGGCCCTCAGCGGCCCCGATTCCTACAGAATAGGAAAAGGTTTTAAATAAGCTTGTGGGCCATTTGGAAGACATGGTAAAAAAAAATCCCACTGGAACAAGCACAATCTCAATGACCAACTGAGATGGCACCTTGTTGTAGTATCCAATGTAGAGCCTTCTCTGTCTGTAACAGTTGACATTGTCTGGTGGATGAAATGTAAATCGAAGAAGGGCAGAATGCAAACAGAAGCATCCCAAAGATTTGCCTTGGACAATGAAATTACCACAGCCACAACAGCATTTTTGGAAACTCAGAAGTGATACAAGTGTATCTGTCATTTTGTGTTCTGATATAACTGCTTCGGGGTGTGTGTGTGTGCTACACCACAAAATCTCGAAAGTGAGACAAGTGCCTCTATGGTTGTACATACTGATAATACTATTTCAGAAAAACCAATAGACAGTGTGTCACTTCTAATG
Organism: Bradypodion pumilum; assembly: GCA_035047305.1. Taxonomy (NCBI): domain Eukaryota; kingdom Metazoa; phylum Chordata; class Lepidosauria; order Squamata; family Chamaeleonidae; genus Bradypodion; species Bradypodion pumilum. Next base: position 284,757,622 of record JAWDJD010000002.1, on the reverse strand, counting down.
GAAAAGGTTATTTACTATAGGTGGAAAAAGTAAGGCTTTCGATCAGCCAACAAATAGAGCTTTGTCAAGTCTGACAGAGTCCCTAAAATGTTTAAAAAATTGCATGAGACATTACATACTCCACTGACAAACCAAAACAGGAAGGCAATAAAGAGAACAATGTGGAAGCACATTAACATAAGCCTGTAGGTGCAGACATAATTGATGTGTTTAGCAAAACAATAAAGAATGCACCTTCTTCTATTAAAAATGATCCATAACTATATTGAAAAAGCAGAAAGCTTCCTAAAAGAGGCTTTGGAACTTCAAGAGAAGAAGCTCATGGAGTAGGAACAAAAGTAGGAACAAGAGAGTAGGAACAAGAGAAGAAAGTAGGGCTGCAGATGAGCCCCCTCATGATCACCAAATCTGCCTGTATCAGAAATGAAAATTACCGACCTGTTGACACCATCTTCTAATTTTCTAGCAAAAAAAGGCAGCAGATACACAAGTGGAAATGGGGAAGTTGAAAGCATTTATTAACTTACTCTATGGCTTTAGTCCCCATCTTATTGCATATGCAGAGAATTTGCCCAATAAAAAAAAAACTGGGAATATTTTTGATAGAGCAACGGCAGTAGTCGATACAATAAAGAGCATTTTCTATGGAGATATAGATAAGCAAAGCAAACAGATTGAAGCAGATATTAAAGCAGAGGTTCCCAACCTATGGTCCATGGGCCGGACCCAGCCCACAACACCATTCCATGCAGCCCGTTGCCACTCCTCTGCATCCAGAAGTGGAAGCAGGCACATTTACATCAGCCATAAAACATGCCTGTGCATGTACAAATGTGCCTGCAGCTGTCATAAACGCAGACATGGGTGCATTTACAACAGTTATGGTTATGAGTTGCAATGTATATTTTTATTGTATTCTTATATATTGTAAGCTGCCCTGAGTGGTGCCTGCATCAGAATGGTGGGGTATAAATGTAAACAAAGTATAGTAATCAAACAAAATTTTAAAAATAAAAATAACATACACTTCAAAGAATATGAATAACAACACATAAACAGTAAAATAAAAGTTCTTACCACAAAAGAAGTAAAGTAGATCCTGCCACAGATCACCTGCTTTGAAAACCAGAAGGAAAATGGATTACCGCTTTCTTGACAACTAATTGCTTTTAGAAGAATGGGAAGGACTTTGACAATTATTTTTACTATCCAGCCTTGGTGGACTACTGGTGTAATAGTAAGTTTTTCAGCTTGTGAGCATTTGTGTGAGCATTTGTCATGATGTTTCCCATAGCCATTACCCCCAAAAGACAGTCCAAAAATGCAGGCAGATGCAAACACATACTGTACAGTCCAGTATATTTAGGATGGGAAATCCCATTGCACAGCCTTCAATGAGAATCGCAGCCAGAGAAGGTAAGGGACCTCAACTGGCCTTTATAATCAGCCACTCCCAGAGGTCCTAGTCTCCAAGCTCTGGCTCCACTATGCTATCACCTGTAAAGGAACTAAATTTAATCTAGGAAGGATCGTCTTTCATCATATCCTGAAAGTAACTTTTTTGTTGTTCAGTTGCAACCTGATGGACCATTGTCCTCCAGACACCTCTGTCCTCCACCATTCTCCTCAACCCGCCCAGCTCTGTGCCCATTGTGTTTACAATACCATCTAATCATCTCATCTTTGGCCGCCCCATTCTTCTTTTGCCCTCCACCTTTCTCAACATCAAGGTTTTCTCAAGTGGATCCTCTCTTCTCGTTTGATGTCCAAAGTACTTCAGCTTCATCTTTACTATTTGACCCTCCAATGAGCAGCCAGGGTTGATTTCTTCTAAGATTGACCTATTTGTTCTCCTCGCTGTCCAGGGGATTCTCAAAACTCTCCTGCAACACCACATTTCAAAGGCATCTATTCTTCTGCACTCAGCTTTCCTAATGGTCCAGCTCTCACACCCATACATTACCACCGGGAATACCATTGCTTTGATTATGCGAATTTTGATTTGCAAGGTGATGTCTCTTCTTTTAGCTATGTTCCCCAGTAACTACCAGTAGTTAAAAGTAACATAGCAACCGGAAACTACAGTAGCTACTGTTTGGCTAATGAGGGCATAAGTATTGTATGTTATGTTTAAAGCGAATTACAAAACTACTTTTGGGTACAACGAGTTGTATTTTTGTTACAGTATTTTCAAAGGTTACTTTTAAATAACATGTCAGGCATTTTAGAAGCCTTTTGTCAAGAATGTTTCATGTCTCCTATCATCCCTAAACGGCAAGCGTTTTGTGTTGTTACATGTTTTCAAGATAAAATCCTAGAATTGGACACTAACTGGAGAAAATATTTCCATTTTTTTCTGGTAGGTTGGCAACAATAATACAATGCCTTGTTACATTGCAGTGTATCAAGTTTCTTGCCAGGATAGGGAAGACCTCACAAACCACTCAGCCACACTGCCCAAACTTTCCTGGTATGTGTAAACCCCAGGGAGCCAAAGGTACTGATGGTTGGGGAAGACTTCCTGTCTAATACCTTTCCCAACACTCCTGCCCTACTGACTTTCAGTGTTTCAAGCAGTTACCCAAAATCCACAAGCTGAAAGCACTTTGACTCTTGTACAATAAGAAGACCAAAAATACTCACAAATGTACACACTCTTACCGAACAGCTGACACTAGGTTAGATTCAATACTGATAACCCTCTTCCCAAAATAACCACATAGCTTTTAAGCCTCATCCTTTATTGAAGGTGAAAAAACTTTCAAAACAAACAACCAAATCATAATGTTCCAAATAGTTTCAAAGTTACACAAAACTAATCAAAAGGTTGTGGAGCAAATAAGCATTTGGTAAAATTTTGAGGAAAAACAGTTCCAGAATGAGTCTCACAGTTAGTTTCCATGACAGAGCCGAAGAATCAAATCCAGGTTTTCTGAGTCCTATCTATTACTCTATTCATGACATCATACTGGGTATCCCTTATTGCTTTCGAATGACCTGTAACTTGGGTTTTCAGGTAAAGAGAGTAGGGCCTACTTGTTTCCCTTGCCGAAACAGCCATCGCTGAGTAATGGGAAGGAAGTGCAAAGACAATTATAGCTTTTAACAATTGACTGAGAATTGTACAAAACACTCAGAGAGATTTAATTTAGAGCTCTGGGAATGATATTGGCAGCCAGATCTTCTCCTTTAGGTAGGCCATGAGAGAGGAGCTTGTTCATATACTTTTTCACCCAGAGGATCACTGGTCTATGGAACTCCCTGCCAGAAGAAGTGGTGACAGCTGTCAGTCTTGAGAGCTTTAAGAAAGGATTAGACAAGTTCATGGAGGACAAGGGTATCAATGGCTCTAATTATGGATACCTAAGGACAACCTCCGGGTTGGAGAGATAGGCAGGATATCTCTCAATGCCATTTCCAGGGAATCCTAAGCAGGTGAAGGCATCTGCTTGGGAATACCCTGAAGAAAATGGTGAGCCACTGTGTGAGACAGAATGCTGGACTGGATGGGCTCCTGTGGCCTGTTCCAGCAAGGCTGTTCTTATGTTCTTTTTAGAAAGAGGGACCTGAGAGCAGGAGCCAATAGATTGACATTTCTTTTGTCACACTATAGCAGGGGTGCCCAAACCTTTTTGGGCCGCAGGCCTGACCACACCCCCTGGATAACAGACTGGACCAGTCACGTGGTTCCTCCCACCGGAGGCAGAAGTAAAACATGTCCCTGTGCATGCGCAGAATGCATTTATGGCAGCATTCTGCACATGTGCAGGCATATTTTACTTCTGCTTCCGAAAGCGGTGTGGGCTGCGTGAGCCGGATGAATTGATGTAGGGAGCCAGATCCAGCCTGCAGGCCATAGTTTTGGCACCCCTGCATTAGAGTGACTGGACAGTGACAACCCAGTTAAACAACTTTTGCAGACACAAAGAAGCACAAGATGCTCCTTCCCAGCCCCATTTCAAAATATATACTGGAATGTGATTTGTACTCTGGCTGTGATAATAATAATAATTTCATGTCAGAAATTATTCTGGGTTGAAAGGATTTTTGCTAGAGAAATTCCACTTAGGGGACTCCTGAAAAAGGCTCCCTTCATGTCCCCAAGATCTTTTCCCACTGAAGTGGTCCCTATTTATCTATGTACTTGCAATCTGGCTGTGATAAAGTAAACATTGGTGAATTTGATTAAATGGGGAGGTATCTGGGAAATTGTTTATTCATTAGTTCGTAGAGTATAAGACAGGAAAAGCACATAAATGTGGAGAGAACAGCCTAGTATCACCAAATACCCTCCTGGTTTGCACAAAAAACAACACTTTGTATGATAAAAATCACTGCAGAAGCATTTAAAGTAGAAAATGTTGGGATAATGACAATCTTGCATGCACTACCAATGGGTATCAGTGGGAAAGGGTTTGATAGCCTAGTATGATTGTCCTTTGCCACTAACTTGATTGGTAATGTTCTTTTCCCACCTCTGTCATTTGAGCAAGATGAGAAGGAAGCAAACTGAGAAACCATCCCCACTGTCTATCCCTGTTGCTGACCTCCTATGTCATAGCTCAGTATGGTCAGGTCATTACAATAAAAAATAAAATAAAAATAAAAAATATAAACTCCCCCACCCCCAATTGTTGAATCTGGGCCACGAAGCAGGTTGCGCAAGCTGGGTCAGAACTGCGAAGCGGCTGTTGGGTCCCGGAGGAGACTGGTCAAGTAAGACACATGAGGCAAGATGGAGCGAAGACCAGTGATTTAATGATGACAAATCATGAGTATTTATCATGTTCTGGCTGCATGCACAAGCATAGCGATCCATTGTAAATTCAGGCTTCACACATCATGTTTACACGAGTTAATTTGGGAAGTCTACACAGGGGAAGTTCTGTAACTAAATTAATTAACTACAGGGGAAATACATTGTTCCATGTTATCAGAGGTAAACAGGTGGCTAACATTGACTCTAGGGCTTAAAGGAATCCACAGACGCGAGATTACCTATTATGTGCCTAGCGCATTAGTCATTATCTCTCCATTGTCTGAGCTGCCTGTCAGATCAGCTATTGATGAATTAAACTCTATCTAATATTCCGCTCCCCCAATTTCTGTCCCCTCAGGAACCCACTGCAACGAGGTGATCACCCATTACCGGGGTTCTGTCAGGGACAGTTGACCAATTGTGTGCGCGGATCCCACACCCAGTGAAGTTAACTGGAAGGGGAAAGGACTTGAACTCTAGAAACCTACACCTGATGATCAGTGTTGAGTCACTGGCGGAATGGTCTACTCTATTTATCATAGCAGGATAACCTGGCTAGACAACCGCTACCCTCTCTACCCTCCTGGAGACAGGAAAAAAGAGAGGGAGCTGCCCACCCCCACCCAATCAAGTCCTCTCTCTACCTGATGGTAAGGCTAGCCCTGGATTTGAGTTTCCCTGTCACAGAGTCTCTTTTCTCACTTAGAACTCAGAACTTGGAAATTGTCATTCTCAGAAAGCACCTCTTCCCCCACTGATTCAGACAAGGGATTCTGGGAGTTGCAGTCCAAAAAGGTAACAAGCATTGCTTATGCTTCCCAATCTGGTCTGTTTGCCACCTGGCTCCCTAAGGTGGGCTTTGATTCACGTGGAGGAGGAGGCCCTCTTCTCTGTGGGTGACGTCTCCTAGTCTATGTGGTCCCTGATTGAATGTGGCTGTAGAAAAGGTAAAGGTAAGGTTCACCCTTGTTCAAAAACCAGTCATATCTGACTCTAGGGTTCAGTGCTCATCTCTGTTTATAGCCAAAGAGCCAGTGCTGTCTGTGTTTGCAGACATTTCTGTGGACATGTGGCAGGCATGTTTATACACCGAAGTGCATGGAATGCTGCACTTCGGACCCTTTTATGTGGTGAATGTGTTCTGCTACTGAGCCAGAGCTTGGGCAGTGGAGCAGCATGTGGGTGGGAGTAGAGGTGACTTCCTGCTCTAGTCTCCAGCCATTGAGAGCCATGGACTTTGCATCCCAGAGTGGGGAACTCTCCAAGCACCTCTTCCCTTTCTCACTGTGTGTATGGGTGGAAATGTCTGCTCCTTGCCACTGTCATTCTTTAGTGCCTGGGGCTGATCACTTGGGCGTTCAGGTGGTGAGAGGCTGGGGAAGTGATTAGTATGGAAATGGGATCGTGAGTGAAGTTAGCAAGCCAGTATGTTATTGCTGCTGCCGGGCATACACTGTGTCTCACAGCCTCCACGGAGCAGGAGGATCCAAATGTCAATAAATGTTGGTGGAAGCTGTTAGGGTGAGGATGTAGCTGAAGAATAAAGAGGTGGAACTGACACCTCATTCCACTGCCAAATCAAAACCATTCTGTTTGCTTTTAAGCGGATTAGTCTCTTTTTGAACCCCTTCTACCATTTACCCATGTTTTTGTATATGAGCGCTTATTACTTTAATTGCATTAGATACCCTTAAGTTATTGTATTTATTACATTTTTCTATACTTGTTAAAACAATCAATTATTTAAATTGTATTTAATAATCATTTTATTATAGTTATTTTCATCACTTGATATCTTAATGTCTATAATGAAAGAAGGTTTCTAAGTTTCCTAGTGTGTACTCTCCAATTTCAGAGTTCTTTCCCCAAACTAGTTCTGTTGTTTGTTCAGACATTTAGCACATTTACAGTAGAAAATGTTGGGATAATAACAATTTTGCACGCACTACCAATGAGTATCAGTGGGAAAGGGTTTTATAGCCTAATATGATTGTCCTTTGCCACTAACACAAAACCTCTACTCTCCTTCTTCTTTCTTCTTCAAGTACTGTATCCGATTCCAAATATTGGCTATCATCATGACAATCAGACATGAAGATTGTCCTGGGACCAATATAATGCAGTGGTCTTCCATTTACCTTCCACATTGCAGCATGACACCCATACCTCTGATCCAGTTCTGCGAGTCACTTTCTTTAAAGGAGAAAAGCCCTCTTTTACAACCTCTACTAGCCATTTGAGATTCCCCTTTGTATCAGTCAGCATATACTTCAACCAGTTCTGACCTCAAACTCACCTGGAATCTTGTACAGCCAACAGCAAGGGTACAATAAATCCAGGCACCAGGCTAGCCAGAAGCACAGTCAACTTTTAAATTCCACTTGCTTCATATGGAGTGGGAAAGCTCAAGTCAAGTTGTGACGGAATGAAGTATACCCTGTGCTTTCGCCTCTTCAAGATGTCGATTTCAGATCAGGGGGAGGGAGAATTGAATGTAAACAATATGAGCCTCATGGTGTAGAAGAACCAAAACCTAATGTGTGATTGACCATGTCTTGTTGTAAGATCATTGGTTGGAATCCCTAAGGGGGAGGGCCAAAGGTGGACCCTATGGAAGGAAATATAATATTTTCTTGGATGCTGTGCTTTTAAACTGAAAAAATGTAGAAGTTTGAGAAAGAAGGGGTGCCATGGGCTATCCCTTGAACGTGCAGCTTGCTTTATAAGTTTGTTTTGAAATGCTTTCTAAACTTTTGCTGGACTGTATCCTGAATCTTGCTATGCTTTCAATATATTTCTAAAATACCTGAAGAGACTTGGAGTGATTACTTGGCACACGTTACCTGAATCTACACTAGTTTCATGTGCACTCTTTGTCACCGCCTGGATTTAGGTCGGGTGACTGGGCACATTGATAGCAGAAGCCTGAACTGCTGGGTCTGATTTGGGCTGGGGAAGCAGGATCAGGCACAATCCCATCACCAGGAGGCCGGGGGACTTCTGAGTCCTACCTGGGAGTAAGCGGATTGTTACACCCACCCATTATCTTTTTCTTATACATATAAGGCTCTAAGGCTGTTCCTCACTGGTTGACAATATTTTGGCCAATGGGCAAAACAAGCACAAAAGAATGGAGGAATAACAAAGGCCCAGCTACCTAAGTTAGAAAACATTATTGATGTTGTTACGTGCTGTCCAGTTGTCCCCTCAGTTTGTGCCAATTGATGAATAAGTGATCTCCAAAACATTCCTTTCTCAACAGACCTGCTCAGCTCTTGTAAATCCAAGCCTGGGCCAGGCAGTTACAGTCCCATTTCTTTCATGCTCATTTTGTGGGTTAGGGACAGGGAGAGAAATTGGTGGCATTTGAATGTATAAGGAATGTTGCTTTCATACATGTTAAGAGTTGATGAAAAATGCCCAATATATTTATAAATGAAGCTTTTTTAAAAAAAGATTGAAAACTACTGGTTTATTAGATGGGTGATTTGTGCATTTGTGCCATGCATTCTGGTGTCTAGTCATGCCTGCCACATGTCCATGGAAACGTTTGCAGACGCAGACAGTGCTGGTTCTTTGGCTATAAACAAAGAGGAGCACTGAACTCTAGAGACAGATGCGACTGGCTTTCGAGCAAGGCGACCTTTACCTTGTGCATTTCAGATATATTTTCCATGGGCCCGTGCTGGTTCCTGAATCTGCAACCCTTTTTTTGGGGGGGGGGGTGTCTTCTCTGTTTTGTTTTTTTACACATTTTTGAAATATCTCCAGGGACTTTCCCAGGTGAAGTATTTGCACCTCTATATGTTCTATTATTAAATATGGATCTTAAGAGAAACCTCCACACCACCCAGATGGCATTCCTTTTAATTTGCTATGTACAAGTACTGTATTTTCTGGCGTATAAGACTACTTTTTAACCCCGAAAAATCTGTGCCAAAGTTGGGGGTCGTCTTATAGGACAGGTACTTAACTGCAGCTTGTTTCCCCTTGCTTCATATGTCCAGCGCGTATGGTGGGGGGTGCCGCGGCCGAGTCCCTGCTCTGTGCGGGGAGTATGAAGCAAGGGGAAGCAAGCTGCACATATCTTCCTGTACCTCGAGGAGGAGAACGTGAGCGTGGATTGGCTCACCACCAGAACCTGCCCATTCGACTTGGAGGGCTGCGCGTCTTCGGGTTGAGTGTGGGTTAATTTTTATTTGGTGTGCATTGGAAGATAGGTAGTCTTATACGGCAAGTATATTCCAAACTCTATATTTTAACTGGAAAAGTTGGGGGTCGTCTTATACGCCCAGTCGTCTTATACGCCGGAAAATACGGTATGTATAGGTGGCTGGATACACATATCCTGCTCCTATTATGTATGTAACCTCAGATTCATTGCTTGTAGAAGAGGCAATAAACCCTATGCTTGCAACTCCAAAAGGACAAAGCAACAACCTATTTATTGAAACCCATTAACCCAGGCAGAATACTCTACCAAGGCCAAGTCAGGGAATCCTTCTCAAGGTAGCCAAACATAACTGAATAGTGTAACAAAATCCCTCCAACGTAGAAGGATAAAGTGGCCACAAATTATCACAAATGAGAGTTGAGCACCTTCCCAGGAAAGAGGAGTAGTGACTCTCCATATTGGCTCACGGACCACCTGTCACCAGCTTCCAAGCTCAATGGAAATCACCAAGTCCTGCTGTGTCAAACTGGAGCTTTAAATTTGATCCTAGATCTCTTAGATCAGCACTCACTTTCCTCCAGAAGACAAAGAAGTGAAAGTCCCAGTTTTCTCATGAGTAGCAGTTTCTCCTCCCCTCTTTGGCCAAACGGAGGCACGCTATCCATTTTCACCTTAACTAATTCAAAGTCTCCATACCTATGAGCCAGCCCTGGGGACAGTTCTGCCCTCTTGGCGATTTTGCCTGAATCATATTTGGAATAGAGACCCTGTTTGGTAGATGAAGGACATGGGTCCTTCTTTGCAGAGTACTGTTGTCTCCATGAAAAGCAAGTCTGGGTCAAAGACGAAAAAGTGGGTTGATCTACAGGGATCTTGAAGCCACTCATCCTCAGTCAGCAGCCTCTGGGGAGCAGGCATTCTAGGTATACCTGCTCACCTGGTCACAGACTTATCCCCTATGCAGGATGCAAAGGGGCTATCTTTTTATAGTGATTAATACTAAATTTCTGTGTACCTGTATACCTATAAATTAGCACATCCACATTTTGTGCTTCTACATATCCTTTTTTAAAAGCTATGCATTTGTTTGTTTGCTTGTTCCTTCTTTAAAATAATGTATCTACCTCTTATCAGAGACACTAGTTTCACATGGGATTTCATTTTAAGTCCATCAATTCTTTATTGTTCCTGTTTGTACAACAGTCTGTTTTACTCTTCTCTAGAAATGACCACTCAGTTTAGGGTGGGTGGGTGGGTTATTTGTTTGTTTTTTGGCAATAAACAAATTTATTTTTCAGCCAATGATAAACCAAGCTGATAGCACTGCTTTAAGGTAGATTGATTATCTTGGCTGTGGTTGTGCTGGTGATGGGGGCTCTATCAACTCAGCTACAAGATGATAGGATGATTTCTGGCAGTTTAACTTTTAGGATGACAAACAGGTGTATACAGAGAACGTTAGGATGACAGGAGATGTATACAGGGGAAAGTGATGCAGGTCACAAATACAAATGGATGTTACACATCGAATCCTCCTGTTTGGTCCACTTTGGGGATGGGATGGTTCACTTCTCTTCTCAGCAACCACATGACCAACAGTTAATGTCAGCATGAACCAGCCCATTCCTATTGTGTTCTTATTCACACCTTTTTGGCTCCCTGTCAGGGGCTACCCTTTTTTAGGTGCAGGTAAGATTGCTCTTACCTTGATGCTGGGAAAGGTCAAGGGTAAAAGAAGAAGGGGGCAGCAAGAATGAGATGGCTAGATGGCATTGTTGACGCAACGGGCACAAAGCTGGGTGGGCTGAGGAGGGTGGTACAGGATAGGGGTACCTGGTGTGCAGTGGTCCAAGGGGTCATGAAAGGGCGGACTCAACTGTGTGACCAAGGCCATAGCCAGGAGGGGGCTGGGGGAGGGGCAAAAACCCTCCTGAGCTAACAGCCCACCCACCACACCCACCCCACCCCATGGTGCCAATGGTGTGTGTGTGTGTGTGTGTGTGTGTGTGTGTGTGTGTGTGTATGTGTGTGTGTGTGTGTATGTGTGTGTGTGTGTGTGTGTGTGACATTGTTGCCCCTCGTGGAAAAAATTGCCCCTCCTGACACCCCCCCCCCAAAAAAAAATATCTAGAATCCTGGCTGCGCCCCTGTGTGTGATTGAACAACAAAAAAGATTGCTCTGCTTTGCTCATTTGCAGCACACAAATCGCTGGGATCAAACCAAAGTGGATGGCTCACTTCTTTCAAATTCCCATTCACTTTCTGTTTCCTAATATCATTATTATTTATTTTATTTATCATATGATGAACTTCAGTTGTCTACATTAATGTTGATATATATCAACACACACACACAGAGTAAGCACAAATTGTCCATCTCAAGTTCCTAGCTAGAGTTCCACATCTAGGTTTGAAAGACATTGAAGGGTTTCATCTGTGGCACTATGGAAGTCCTCCAATGTGCCTCCAAATGCACATAAAATATAATTAAGTAGCTCCAGCAGACACTTTCATCATATAACGACATTAAGGGATTTTTAAACTTCCTCTGCTAGTCAATTGAGGGGGGAAGGAAAGGAAATAAAGGTGATGAAAAGTGTGCTTTCTGGATATCTAAGTAACGATGTGACACAGCTTTTCCAATGTTATTAGAAACATGTATCCATTACAAGACATTAGTTACAGTACTCCCAAACCCTGAGGCCCTAGTCAGGGTCCATAGGGGTTCAAAGGTGTTGTGTGATGTTCCCTCTGTTATGAATTTACTGTGGAAACATGGTTTGTTTCTGTTTGCCACACAGAGCATGGAGCAACCCTCACAATGCAAAAATTTGTGTCTTTACAAATGGTATACCTTATATTGGTAAACTTCTCAGAGAACCAAGAGGGACGGTTGGCATTTTCTGTCTAGCATGCCACTATGCAGCAAATCTGTGTTTCCCTAAAATAGATGATGGGTGAAATGGATCACTGTTCCTAACTTGACCTGCCAATTCTAAGGGACCTTCAGTGCTGGGATTCTCAAGCTGTTTCAAGAAGAGAGGGGGACCAAGTGCTCTGCTACCAACCAGAGTCAAGACTGACTCAGCGGAGATTGTGTTGGAGCAGACACCCTATTTATTCTGCATCTTGTTCTATATATATTGTCATGGTTGCTAACCTAGGACTGAGAAAACCAGCTCAACTTCCTTGCCTTTGCCTCTGGATATGACTTTAAAAGAGAGAGAGAAAATCCCAGAGACATCATTCCTGTAAACCAGTTTATTGTCTGGAGCATCAAGGAAGAAAGGCAGAAGTTAGGGTAGAATATTTTCTGCCTTGTAGCAGCCTGTGGGCAGCTTGCTATGGTGCTTTGTTCTTTCAACACATCTGGATGAAAAACAGCCTCCCTTTCATTCCCCCCCCCCCACTCTGAATGTTCCCTATGCACATGTTTTGAATTCTACTGCCTTAATCTATGGTATTTTCATTCATCAATACAATTGCTTTTAAAATCAGTGTTTGGATAACCAGCCATCTTTTCTGAGGTTAAATTTTACACTGTTCTTAAGAAGATTATTTATTTTGGGGCTAAATTCAATGTTTGTTTCATTAAGGATTAACCCAATGAAGCGTATAGGACTGGCAAGTCACCTCTTACTAGTCCTGTTGATTTCAATATGCATCTAGTATTGGGGAAAAACTGATGTTAGATTCAACCCTGGGTACTTAATAATTTTTTGTTGCCCCAGGTTTTAGTATCACATTTTAAACTTTTGCCCTTTTTGGCTGTTCTCTAGTTCCTCATTCTCTCCCCCCCCCTCCCCATCCTATTTTTAAAAACATTGTGGAACCTTAAAGATTGTATTTCAATGTGAGCTTTCACGGATCAAGTCCACTTCATCAGATTAAAGCTCATATTTAAATACAGGAGTTAGTCTTGAAGATCCCACGTGGTGTTTGTTTTTTGTTGTTGTCTTGTTTACTCTCTGATATGCTTGCACTGGCTAACACTTACATAGGGCACGTTTTACTTCATCCGGCGTGGGCCAGATGAATAACAGTAAACCCATTCATGTGGATTCATGGGGGCTTTTGGGAGATGAAGTCAAAGAACATCTGGAGTGTCAAGGTTCACCATCAGGGTACTAGAGGTTTTCAGTTTCTTCTTCTTCATAGCTTTCAAGGCCCTTGTTTTTTATCTTAACCTATTACAGCGACAATTAGTGGCGTTTTCCCTCTTTACAGAATGAATTTTAGCACAGAAACAAAGTGGTGTGCCTGGTATAACCAATGTCCCTCCCTCCCTCCCATTCATATATATATGTAGTGAAGGACGAGTGACTCAGGTGGCAGAAGAAGTGTGAGCAGAAAGCCAACATACGTTTTTACATCAACAGGTATAGGAAGGAAAGGGGAAAGAAAGTTGTTGCCAGCTTTATCCATCCATGCTTGCTAAATTGCAACGATGGATTTCTGTTACATAGCCTTCCATGTATGACATGTAGGATGCCTAGGTGACAGCCAGGCACCCTACCAGGACACCTACCTGGCTTTTTGTGTCCAGGACGCTCCTCATACAGCTTGGCGGGGGAAAGAGGGCAACGGTGGCACAAAGAAGATGGATGCTGGGGGTTGGGGGTGGGGCAGAGGAGGAGCCGTGGTACCCAGAGAGAGGTGAGCCACCCCTGGCACCCCAAGGAGGAGGGAGGAGGAACCACGCTTGACGGAAGAGCCCAGGCTTGGCCTACCGAAGAACCCACCAGGAAGAGAAGCCGCTCCCAATGGGGTGAGCAAAGGGCCAAATATGGCTAAGCCCTGCCAGTCTCTCCCAAATGGCGGTGGCTTCTTGTGTGCCTCTTTCCACCCCCAACCACCACCCCTGTCACCCCTTTATCAAGATATTTGGGTCAGGCTCTGCCTCGGACCGTCAGATCAAGGAGGAGACTGAAGCCACTGTTGGCTCCAGCGCTCGCCCTCTCCAGAAAGAAGATCCCTGACAGTAAGGGATTCCCCTGGGGACGTTGGTTAGGAGCTGGCCCACTTCAAGCCCCATTCAATTGGTTCCCCTGGAAAGGGATGGCGGGAGACTTTGGTTTTTACTAGAAGTGCAGAACTCTTGGAGGCTTTCTTTCATTCTAAAACAGGAGTTCTCAACCCTTTTCAGCCTGCCACATGTCCATGCCTCAGACAGCTTCGGGCGAACGGCCATTTTGACCTTCCTCCACCACATGGCACTTCCTGGTGTGGTGGAGGCAGGGGGGGCATATGAAATGGCACGGGTGGCAGGTTGAGAATCCCTGTTCTAAAAGAAGGAGGGCCACAGGACTGTGGTCCAAAGAGGTGTGGCGCCCTCGGAAGCCACTGTCCAGGCAGATCTTCCGCCGGTGTGAAGGAGAGGTAGCCAAGTTGAATAAATAAAAATGAATAAAATAAATAAGTAAATAAAATAAGCCCAAGAGCTATTTAAAGCACATTTATTGGCAAGACACTGGGTAAGGAAAGGCAGCCCCTTCACCCGCTCCCGGACTGGCCATGGTGGAGTGCAGGAAGAGCCATCCCGGTCTCCTCCCTCCCTCCCTCCCTCCCTCCAGTCCAGTGGTCGAGTCGAGTCCCGGGACGGTGGTGGTCTGAGCTGCGGATGAGGAGGCCAGGCCGTCCCGTCCCGTCCCATCTGGGCTCAGGGGCTGATGCAGTCGGCGGGGTCCAGCGAGACCGTCACGTCGGCTTTGCACTGGATGATGCTCGGCAGGAGGCCAGGCAGCACCCGACAGCTCTGGAGCTCCGGGGCCACCTCCCTCACGCAGACGGCCTGAGGAGAGGAGGAGGAGAAGGAGGACAGTGAGCGAAGCCGTTCCCCGACGGGGCAGGAGAGAAGTCAGCCAAACAAAAACAACAGCCGCCAGTTCATTCCCCCCCCCCGCCTCCCTTCACACGTCCCTTGCAGGCGAGGAAGCCCCAGAGATCCCGCAGCAGTGGACGTCGGGGGTCCGGAGCAGTTGGGAGACTCCCCGTCTGCACGGGCTGGGCGTGGATTGGGCTATCCCGCACGAGTTGAGCCCCCCCCCTGCGATCCTGTGCACTCCCCACCCCCGGCCGGCTTCCTCCCTCCTCCACGTAAGGAACACAGAGTCAGCCCTGCGGAAACTCGACGAGAATTCGTCCTGACTAAACACGACCAAACAAAACGGACAGATGCCTGCCAACCAAGTACCCCGCCGTTTCTGTGGGGTGGGGTGGGGGTGGGGGGGTTCCAAAACATTTTCCCGGACAGAGCTCGATCTCTTTTTGTTCTGTTTATACATGGCTCTTTGGGGCATATAGAATTTATAATGCATACACGCATATTGCATGTACTGTATGTACTATATGCATGCATGCATGTACAGGCGAAACTCGGAAAATTAGAATATCGTGCAAATGTTCATTCAGTTCAGTAATTCAACTTAAAAGGTGAAACAAATATATGAGATACTCATTGCATGTAAAGCGAGATAGTTCAAACCTTACTTTGTTATGATATTGATGCTTATGGTTTACAGTTTATGAAAATCCCAACCCCCCAATCTCATGTACCCCATACTCATCACATAATCTCATGTGCGCTGTACGCCATGATCATCACAATTATAACGAATTAAGGCATATGACATCTCTCCCTTTGAATGTAATGAGTCTATCTCATATATTTTGTTCCACCTTTTAAGTGAAATGAATGGACATTTACACGATACTGTATTCTAATTTTCCGAGTTTCACCTGTATTTATGTACACACATATTGTTTTTAGCGGGGGTTGATTGTCGTTAGCTAATGATGTTTTAATTGTGTTATTGTTTTGTATTGTATTGCATGTTGTTAGCCGCCCTGAGTGGTGTCTCCACCAGGACGGGATACAAATCCATAAAATAAATAAACAAATAAATTGTATTATATATCGTTGGCAGTATGGTCTACTCTATTACCATCGCAGGATAACTGACCAGACTATGTTTATCTATTAAATAAAAAATTATATTATATACATGGCCCTCCCAAAGCTATATAAATATTGTTGTTGTTGTTCAGTCGCACCGTCGATTCCGACCTTTTGCGGACCCTTTTCTCACTATCTAAAGTGAGAAAAATTACAAAGTAAAGTAAAAACAAACAACACCCCCCCCTCCCGTGACTTGCCTGTCAGATAAATGCCTGCACATGAGCGCCACGGGACTCCCGACTCCGCTCCGTGTGTTAGGGATCGGACGCAGGCGCCTCCAGTCCATAAAGAAGACCCAATTCATCCAGCCGAATTAATGGGTGGCTGTCTATTCATGGCTCAACTGGCTAAGACGCTGACTGGGAGGCGGAAGGTCAGCAGTTCGATTCCCGAGTAGTACTGCAGGACGGAGTGAGCTCCCGTCTTTGTCCCAGCTCCTGCCAACCTAGCAGTTCGAAAGCAAGACATTGCAAGTAGATAAATAGGGACCACTTCGGTGGGAAGGTAAACAGCGTTCCGGTGTCTAGTCATGCCTGCCACATGACCATGGAAACGTCTGCAGAAGTAGACAGCGCTGGCTCTTCCACTTTGAAACAAAGATGAGCACTGAACCCTAGGGTCAGATACGACTGGCTTTCGAGCAAGGGAAACCTTTACCTTTACTATGGATAGTTGACTGCAGGTCTTTAATTGTGGGGGTTCAACAAAGGATTGCCAAAGTTCGGGCTCTTTGGAGGGGCTTTGCCGTTCCGCCCCCCTGCCCCCTCCGTGCTTGCCCACCTTTGCCGCCTCGCTGCCTGACTTTCCCCATCCCCGTCGGTTGGCCCTTGGCCTGGGCGCTGCCCCCTCCCCGTCCCCCCCTCCTGCCCCTCCTCACCATGCTCCGCATCCCGCCGGGGCTCTGGCGAGGCTCTGCCGTCAGGTAGGGGGCGGCGGCGCCGTCGAGGGGATCGCTCTCCGCACTGCTGTCGAGCCCGGCGTTGCCGTCGGAGCGGCGGATGTAGTGCGAGCGGCGCATGCCGGAGAGCAGCCCCGAGGCTCTCCCCACCGAGTAGTAGCTGGGGCCAGCCGCTTGCTTGTACCACGCCTCGGCCGGCGGGTTGAGTAGCGCGGCCAGAGCCAGGGAGAAGAAGAGCAGCGCCCAAGTCCGGGATCCCCGCATGGTGCAACGGCGGCGGCGGCGCTGGGCTGGTTGGTCGGCTGCCGTCGGTTTGCTACTTATATCGGGCAGGCGGGGGGCGGGGGGGGCTCATCCTCCACTCGGGGGCCTCCTCCCCATTCGCGGGTGGGGAGAGAGAGAGAAAAGAAAAAGCGGGATGAAGAGCACTTCCTGGCCTCGTCAGGCGCCTCGACGGCCAAACACCTTCACAGGACCGACGGGGGGGTTTCCAGTTGGGTAGCCCCTTCGGACTAGGATTAGTCACTAGGACCATGATGGCGAACCTTGGCACTCCAAATGTTCTTGGATTGCAATTCCCAGAAGCCCAAGCCCCTGTGAATCCACATGAATGGGTTTGCTGCGATTCATCTGGCCCACGCTGCCCTCGCTCCCGGAAGTGGAAGTAAAATGCACCCATACAGATGAAGGATTAACCTGGGCACATTTTACTTCCGCTTCTGGGAGGATAAGGGCAGCGTGGGCCATATGAATCGCAGTAAACCCATTTGTGTGGATTCACAGAGTGCTTGGGAATTGAAGTCCAAGAACACCTGGAGTGCCAAGGTTCGCCATCATGGTCCTTGGGCCTACCCAAAGTGGCTTACAAAAGAATCTTAAAATAAGATCGCTCTCAAAGCTAAAACGATCAATTAAGACATGCCTTTTAGCTTCATGAGCCGAAATGTGAAAGAGTTACACAATCATTCCAGGGTGATTATCACAGGTGCTAACAGGGAGAAGGAGGGGCTGCACGATTGACCCTCAGAACCAAGCAGGAGCTGGACTGGAGAGCCGATCTCCTTCCTGGGAAAGTGAAGAGGACTGTGCCGGTCTCCTCTGTCCCCCATCTCATCTCCTCCCCCCCCCAAGTGTCTCTTGTCTACTCTCATAAGAACATGAGAACATCCTTGCTGGAACAGGCCACATGAGCCCATCCAGTCCAGCATTCCTTCCCACACAGTGGCTCACCATTTGCTTCAGGGTATTATTCCCAAGCAGATGCCTTCACCTGCTTAGGATTCCCTGGAAATGGCATTGAGAGATATCCTTGCCTATCTCTCCAACCCAGAGGTTGTCCTTTGTTGTTGTTGTTCAGTCGCACAGTCGATTCCGACCCTTTGCGACCCTATGGACCATTGTTCTCCAGGCGCCTCTGTCCTCTACCATCCCCCTCAACCCTCCCAGCTCTGTGCCCATTGTGTCTATAATACCATCTAGCCATCTCATCCTTGGCCTCCCCCTTCTTCTTTTGCCCTCCACCTTTCCCAACATCAATGCCTTCTCAAGTGAATCCTCCCTTCTCATTTGATGTCCAAAGTATTTTAGCTTCATCTTTACTATTTGACCTTCCAATGAGCAGTCAGGGTTAATTTCTTCTAAGATTGACCTATTTGTCCTCCTCGCTGTCCAGGGGACTCTCAAAACCCTCCTCCAACACCACATTTCAAAGGCATCTATTCTTCTGCGTTCAGCCTTCCTAATTGTCCAGCTCTCACATCCATACATTACTACTGGGAAAACCATTGCTTTGACTATTCTAATTTTTGTTTGCAATGTAATGTCTCTACTTTTCACTATGTTCCCCATGTTTCTCATCGCTTGTCTCCCAAGAATCAGTCGCCTTTTTATTTCATGGCTGCAATCCCCATCTGCAGTGATCTTTGATCCTAAGAAAGTAAAATCTGTCACTGCTTCTACTTCTTCCCCGTCTATTTTCCAGGAACTGATGGGGCCTGTTGCCATTATCTTGGTTTTCTTGATATTGAGTCTCAAGCCAGCTTTTGCACTCTCCTCCTTCAGCCCAATCAAGAGATTCTTTAGGTCTTCCTCACTTTCTGCCATTAGGGTGGTTGTCCTTAAATATCCATAATTATAGCCATTGATACCCTTGTCCTCCATGAACTTGTCTAATCCTTTCTTAAAGCTCTCAAGACTGACAGCTGTCACCACTTCTTCTGGCAGGGAGTTTCATAGACCAGTGATCCTCTGGGTGAAAAAGTACTTTCCCTTATTTGTTTGAGAACTAGTACCCAAAAGTTTCATGGAGTGCCCCCTAGTTCTAGTGTTATACTATAGGGAAAACAGTTTTTCCTTATCTACTTTGTCCACACCATGCATGATTTTATAAACTTCAATCAGGTCACCTCTTAGAGGCCGTCATTCAAGAGTGAAGAGGCCCAACCGTTGCAACCTCAGATGGTAAGAAAGGTGTTCCAGTCTCCTAATCATTCTGGTTGCCCTCCTCTGCACTTTTTCCAGCACCATAATATCCTTCTGGAGGTATGGCGACCAGAACTGTACACAGTATTCCAGATGGGGCCTCACCATAGATTTATAAAGAGGTAAAATGACACTTGCTGACTTATTTTCTATACCCTTCCTAATGATCCCTAGCATTGAGTTTGCTTTTTTCACTGCTGAGGCACACTGGGTTGACACCTTCATTGAGCTGTCCACCAGGACACCAAGGTCCCTTTCCTGGTTTGTCGCAGAGAGTTCAGACCCCATCAGTTTATAAATGTAATTGGGTTTTTTTGCCCCAACGTGCATCACTCTGCACTTACTAGTGTTGAAGCTCATTTGTCACTGTTTTGCCCATTCCCCCAGTGTCAAGAGATCCCTCTGGAGCTCCTCACAATCTCTCACATTTTTTACTACCCTGTATAATTTAGTGTCGTCAGCAAATTTGGCTCCCTTGCTATTTACCTCTACTTCTAGATCATTTATGAAGAGGTTGAAAAGCAGGGGTCCCAGTACTGAACCTTGGGGGACCCCACTCTTTACTTCCCTCCACTTGGAGAAGTGTCCATTTAGTGCTACCCTCTGTTTCCTGTCCCTTAGCCAGTTGCTGATCCAGGACAAGACCTGTCCCTTTATTCCATGACTGGTAAGTTTATTCAAGAGCCTTTGGTGTGGGACCTTGTCAAAAGCCTTCTGAAAGTCCAGATAAACAATGTCAACTGGATCCCCCTTATCCACATGCTTGTTGACACGCTCAAAAAAATTCCAAAAGATTAGTGAGGCATGATTTGCCCCGCCCCCAGCTGTCCCTTGCTGAAGGAGGCTGCCAAGACGCAGTTTGGCAATTCAAACTTGAGCGAGTATTAGTCGTAGCTGATCTATAGTCAAAAAAAGGGTGTTGTTTTTTTTTTTAGGATTATCTGCTGCCATCTTGTGGCACCTTCAGTTTTATGATCCTGGTTGCTCATTTGTGCAGCTGCAAAAATGGCTGCATTAAAAGGTTTCCCTTGCTTGAAAGCCAGTCGTATCCGACTCTAGGGTTCACTGTTCATCTCTGTTTCAAAGCCGAAGAGCCAGCGCTGTCTGCTTCTGCAGACATTTCCGTGGTCATTAGGGCAAGCATAAACTCAATCTAAGGACTGCAGTGGCTCAAGTGGCTAAGACGCTGATTGGAAGGCGGGAGGTCAGCAGTTCGATTCCCGAGTACTGCAGAAAGGAATGAGCTCCTTTCTTTGTCCCAGCTCCTGCCAACCTAGCAGTTCGAAAGCAAGAAGTTGCAAGTAGATAAATAGGGACCACTTTGGTGGGGTAAACAGCGTTCCATGTGCCTAGTAATTCCTGCCACATGACCACGGAAACATCTGCAGAAGTAGACAGCGCTGGCTCTTCAGCTTTGAAACAGAGATGAGCACTGAACCCTAGAGTTGGATACGACTGGCTTTCAAGCAAGGGAAACCTTTAAACTCAAACTAAGTAGCGGTGGTGGTGAGATCAAGTGCAGTCTTGCATAAACAAAGATTAAGTACCCTTTGAGAAAGAACAAGATTTTAGACATAGTTTTCTATCTTTGGCTACAGTTCCTAAGTAGTTAGTCTGTTGCAGCCAGAATGAACAAAGAGAACAACAAACAAACAACAACGAAAGAGGCTTGTGACACGTTGAAGTCTATCAGGTTTTATTGGGCATTGGTTTTTCTGGACTATGGCCCACTTATGTCCTCAGATTTGTAGAGTTGTAGTGTCAGTAAACTAACATTTACAGAAAATATTGGGAATAGGTGTTTCACTATGTATGGGGGCAAAAGCTGGTCAGTAAAGAAAGTTGATAGGAAACAAATGGGTTCAATTGAAGTATGGTAGCGGAAGAGAGCTTAGGAAATACTATGGACTGCCAGAAATAAAAAAGTGAGTTCTATAGGAAATCAAGTGTGAACTACAGTATTTTTGGAGGAAAAATGAGGAAGCTGACATGCCCCTACCTTGGGCACATCATGAGAAGGCAAGTCAGTAACAGTGGGGAAAGGTGGGAGGCAGCAGGAAAAGAGGAAGGTCAAACATGAGATGGTTTGATTTCTTAAGGGAAGCCACAAGCTATAGCTTACTGAGACTGAGAGGGGCTATTGAGAAGAGAACATTTTAGAGATCTCTCATTCATAGGGTCTCCATAAATTAGAGATAACTTGATGTCACACAACAACAACAACAACAACAACAACAACAACAACAACAACAACAACAACAACAACAACAACAACAACAACAACAGGATCCTGAAATGTAATGGAGATGCAAAATAACCTAATCAGTGGTCATTTAGGATTGTTGACACCCTTTGTTGCAGGGTTCTCAACCTAAGGCCCAGGGAGCCATTCCAACTGGCCTGTGCCCTCGTTCCCGCTGCCACCCTTTCCCCCTCCGCCTGACTTGGCATGTCCCTAATGCCACTCCATCGCAGGGCAGATGTTGTAAGAAGGCTTACAACATCTGCCCAGCTATGGATCAGCATTAGGGACATGCCAAGCCAGGCGGAGGGGGGAAAGGGCAGCGGCAGTTGTGGAAGCAGAAGTGACAGATGTGCGCGACTGCCCGCATCTTTCCTGGGTGCTGCTCTGGCTGAGCACAGGTAGGGACAGGCAGTATCCCACCTTCACCTATGGCAGGCTGGTAATGTTACCCAAAAACTGATGCCCCCTTTTTCTGATTGATTACAGGAGCGTGCGTGTTGAGAACAGTTGCAACTGTGTGCAAAGAGTGCAGCTGGCAGCTGACACCTTCTACCAAGGGATTTTTATACCCTCCACCCAAGGGAACTAAACCTAGCTCTCTACTATTAGTCTATTAATTACAAAATAAGAAAATTACAATGATTCAATCAATACCATCACCCGGCTCTTTTGTTACAGTAAAAAGGTTAATCACATAAAACAATAGGTGGGTTGATAGGGCAATCGACCTGGGGTTTTACATAAGAAAAAAACAGAGGTCACAGTTCAACAGCTGCAGGTCTTGATGTCTCCAATGTAACATCCAACAGGAGTGAGGATTGAAAATGTGCACCAATGTGGTTCCAGAGTTCACAGCAAGAAGTTCAAAATGACCAATGGCATCATAGATAATAAATTCAGGGAAGGCTGAATGTTGGGCTATGGTAGTAGTTGTTTTCATTCCCACCCAGTAATTAATTAATCCTGTCTCACCCCAAGCACTATCTTGATTAAATACACAAGGAATCCCAGAATCAATAGATATGCAATATCCACCCTTAACCCAGTTCTATGTCTCTTAAGGATTTGCATTTCCCACCCCTCAAGGTATGCAGGTATTGGTAAAAACAATCTGTGGCAGGTGGGTTGAAGATTAAGAAGGATTATCTTGAGCTCCCAGGAGTCAGGGTCCAGGGTTAACAATAGGTGAAAATAAGAACATAAGAACAAACCTTGCTGGAACAGGCCACAACCCATCTAGTCCAGCATTCTGTCTCACACAGTGGCTCTCCATTTGCTTCAGGGTATTCCCAAGGAGATGCCTTCACCTGCTTAGGATTCCCTGGAAATGGCATTGAGAGATATCCTGCCTATCTCTCCAACCCCGAGGTTGTCCTTAAGTATCCATAATTATAGCCATTGATTCCCTTGTCCTCCATGAACTTGTCTAATCCTTTCTTAAAGCTGTCAAGACTGACAGCTGTCACCACTTCTTCTGGCAGGGAGTTCCATAGACCAGTAATCCTCTGGGTGAAAAAGTACTTTCTCTTATTTGTTTGAGAACTAGTACCCAAAAGTTTCATCGAGTGTCCCCTAGTTCTAGTGTTGTGCGATAGGGAAAACAGTTTTTCCTTATCTACTTTGTCCACACTGTGCATGATTTTATAAACTTCAATAAGGTCACCTCTTAGACGCCGTCGTTCAAGAGTGAAGAGGCCCAACCGTTGCAGCCTCAGATGGTAAGGAAGGTGTTCCAGTCCCCTAATCATTCTGGTTGCCCTCCTCTGCACTTTCTCCAGCTCCATAATATCCTTATGGAGGTATGGCGACCAGAACTGTACATAGTATTCCAGATGCGGCCTCACCATAGATTTATAAAGAGGCAAAATGACACTTGCTGACTTATTTTCTATACCCTTCTTAATGATCCCTAACATTGAGTTTGCTTTTTTCACTGCTGAGGCACACTGGGTTGACACCTTCATTGAGTTGTCCACCAGGACACCAAGGTCCCTTTCCTGGTTTGTCGTAGAGAGTTCAGACCCCATCAGTTTATAAATGTAATTGGGGTTTTTTGCCCCAACATGCATCACTCTGCACTTACTAATGTTGAAGCTCATTTGCCACTGTTTTGCCCACTCCCCCAGTGTCAAGAGATCCCTCTGGAGCTCCTCACAATCTCTCACAGTTTTCACTACCCTGTATAATTTAGTGCCATCAGCAAATTTGGCTACCTTGCTTTTTACTCCTACCTCTAGATCATTTATGAAGAGGTTGAAAAGCAGGGGTCTCAGTACTGAACCTTAGGGGACCCCACTCTTTACTTCCCTCCACTTGGAGAAGTGTCCATTTAGTGCTACCCTCTGTTTCCTGTCCCTTAGCCAGTTGCTGATCCAGGACAAGACTTGTCCCTTTATTCCATGACTGGTAACTTTATTCAAGAGCCTTTGGTGTGGGACCTTGTCAAAAGCCTTCTGAAAGTCCAGATAAACAATGTCAACTGGATCCCCCTTATCCACATGCTTGTTGACACTCTCAAAAAATTCCAACAGATTAGTGAGGCATGATTTGCCCTTGCAAAAGCCATGTTGGCTCTCCTTTAGCAGCGCCTTCTCTTCTATGTGCCTATTAATTCTATCTTTTAGGATGGTTTCCATCACTTTACCTGGGACACATGTCAAACTGACAGGTCGGTAATTTCCTGGATCCCCCCTGGATCCTTTTTTGAAAATTGGTGTTACATTCGCTACCTTCCAGTCATCAGGCACAAAGTCTGATTTGAGGGAAAGATTATATATTTTGGCTAGGAGATCAGCAATTTCATCTTTAAGTTCCCTGAGAACTCATGGATGGATGCCATCTGGTCCTGGTGATTTGTTAGTGTTTAGTTTAACAAGACATGCAAGGACCTCCTCCCTGGTTATTTCTATCTGTCTTAATTCTTCGGTTTCCCTCCCTACGAAGATAGGCTCTGTTTTGGGCATGTGGCCTCTGTCTTCTTCAGTGAATACTGAAGCAAAGAATTCATTGAGTCTCTCTGCAATCTCTGTTTCCTCTTTAATAACCCCTTGCCTTCCATTGTCATCTAATGGTCCAATGGTCTTCCTAGTTGGGTTCTTACTTCTAATGTACTTAAAGAAGTCTTTGTTATTTCTCTGAGTATTTTTAGCTATACGCTCCTCAAAGTCTTGCTTTGCTTTCCTGATTGTTGCCTTGCATTTGTTCTGCCAGAATTTATGTTTCTGCCTGCTGTCCTCATTTGGACAAGCCTTCCATCTTCTAAATGAGCTTTTTTTTGCTCTTGATCACTTCCCGAACAGCTCCTGTAAGCCACATCGGAGTCCTCTTGGAACTGGCAGTGCCCTTTTTCCTTTTGGGTATGCAAAAAATAATAATTGATGTCTTCCTGTGTAGGCTGGGAGGTATGCTGCATGGATATTTCTGCTTAGGGAATTCAAAGCAAAACATGTTAGAATCATTTTAAAAACATTTTAGTAAGTTTTAGGACTTTTTAATAAAAACTCCATAGTCAATTAATTAATCAGACATCCAATAATTAGGTTAGCTATATCAGTAGGCAAGCAAGGCTTCAAAACCCTTAAAACACAAGTTTACTCTAATTGCAATATAAAGGAGCTTTTTTGAGGCTTGGGTTTTTAAAAGTCTTTCTTTCTGCTGGCTGGCTGACAGCTTTCCGAATGGGGGCTGATCCCCTGCTTTCCTCCACAGCAAAGAGGCATAATAAGAGATAAAATAAAATTGGGGTATGTGTGTTTTCCAAAAGTGGGGCTATAAGTATATACCTTCAAGCGTGTGTGAATGGGTGCATGGCCAGAGGGTTGCTTGTGTAAACGGAAGCCTAAATGTGGATGGTAAATAAAAATACAGTGAAAGAAAGAACTTTATTGAAAGAATAAAAGAACGTTTGAAAGGAAAAATAGAGAGACGAAAATTGGGTGTGCTATTTCTGAAAATGAAGTTACAGTAAGCAGCAGAGTGGCAGTGGTGGCCGTGGGGGGAGTGTTTGCGGTCTGGGCTGGACTGGTGGTGTGGGGGGTAGTGTTTGTGGCATTGGCGTGGGGGAGTGTTTGGGGGCTGGACTGGTGGCATGTGGGGAGTGTTGGTGGCAGCAGTATGTGTGAGTGTTGGCGGTGGCAGCAGTGGCATGGGTGGGTGGGACATCAGTCCTGCCTGCCAAGAGTCTGAGGGGGCGTGATCTGGCCCCCGGCTTAAAAAGGTTGAGAACTGCTGCTTTGGAGCATTGGTAGCTCACTCAAAAGGGGGTGCTTCTTGCTCCAGTTATGAATCATTACTGCCTTAGGGTAAGACAAATCTTAAGGAGGATTGTTAATTATTAAAAGGTCAGATCTTAGATCAGAGATACTGCTATGGGAACCAGAGTCATATGACAGAGGTATCCCCATATCAACATTAGAAATCAACTAACAGTGGCTGAAATCCAGAAGCCAGTCACATCAAACAGGACCACATTGACTTGAGTGTATGTTCAGAAGAGCTGACTCGCACAATCCCTACTGATTCAATGGGCCTACTCTAGTTACGACTTACTAATGTAAGTTTCAACTAATGTAATTCATAACATCAGGAGCTTCTACCCTACTTATCTTCCAATGTGATGGACACAATTTTTTGCCAGCAGTGTCTCACAGCTTTTTATATAGAACAACCAGAAATGCCACTCTCTTTGCAAAAGAACAAGTGGACATAAATCTGACATTAACAACAACAGCAACAACAACAACAATCAATGGGGGGAGACAGTGTAGTTCACTTTGATAAAACAGCCCTATCTTGCCATTACTTTATCATGTATACTTTTTATCATAATTCAACTTTTTTAAAGTTTGTGAATTATTTGAAATATTGATCCCTAAATACATACAAATTGCTTTAATTTTTTTCCATACAGTATTTTGTTTTAATCTTTTCTATACAGTAATACCCCAGTTAACGTTTGCACCACATAACATTAAAAGTGGATAACGAAGGGAAATCTGGGGGAAAATTTAAGTTAATGTTGTGCGGTGCATCCTTTTCCCCCCAGATTTCCTCTGGAGATCTCTGCCCCAAAGCCGGCAGGGCTGCTCTCCACCTGGGAAGCGCCTTCCCAGGGAGAGACCAACCCTGCTGGCTTTGGGCAGAGACCCCTGAGGTGCCTTCGCTGTTTTGAGGCTTGCCTCGAAACAGCGAGAGCACCACCGGAGATCCAA
Source organism: Bradypodion pumilum (assembly GCA_035047305.1). NCBI lineage: Eukaryota > Metazoa > Chordata > Lepidosauria > Squamata > Chamaeleonidae > Bradypodion > Bradypodion pumilum. The sequence goes on along the minus strand of JAWDJD010000002.1, from coordinate 284,730,897 downwards.
GCCCCAAAGCCCGCAAGGCTGGTCTCCACCTGGGAAGGCACTTCCCATGTGGAGAGCAGCCCTGCCGGCTTTGGGACTTGGATCTCCTCTCGCCTGCCTCCTCAGAAAGGGAACCCGGGATCGGATGCTCGTTCCCTGTTCCCTGTTCCCTTTCCGAAGAGGCAGACGCACCTGCTGCCCCTCCGGGAAGGGAAGTGTCCAGGCGCTTGGGGCGGCAGATGTGTCTGCACTCACCTGGCACCCCTCCAGGAAGGCAAGCAGCCAAGCTCGGATCCCTGGCTTGGTTTGGGCGACTCTGACGCTTTTGCCCAAACCAAGCTGGGGATCAGACACTCTGATCCCTGCCTTTGTTTGGGGGAAAGCGGGCGGGCACACTCACCCCAGGCTTCCCCCAAAGGAAGCCAGCTTTTATTAAATGTTGTGCAATAAATGTATCACATAACGTTAACAAATCAGATAACACTAAGACTCGTGGAACCAAGTTTTAGCATTATCCAAGATATTACTGTATCTTCATTCCCTTTATTACACAAAATCATCTCCATCTTGTTCCAATTAATTTTGAGTCCTGTTACCTCCTCAAAGTTTTAAAAATGTTCAGTTCAGGCTTGGTTTGTTCTTGGAGCCACTAAAAATGTGAAAGTAGATTGGGAATTTGAATTGGATAATTGGTATAAAGAGATATTGAGTATAGCAATAACTGATAAATTAACATGTGGGATAAAGGTAAAAATGGATTAGCAAAAATGATTTTAGAGAGATAGGGGGAGACTTTCTAGATTGCTTATTGGTAGAAGGGAAAGGAGTAAAGCTAGAACAAGATGTATTATCTTTTTGGAATGAGGAGTCAAATAAAAACATTTAATAACATTTTAAATGGGGAAGGTTTACAAGTCCCACGGGTGGTGGGTGTATGTGGAGAGTTATAATTTGTGTATTTTTTTTAGGATTTTTAAATTGTGTTTTATTTCCCCTGTCTTTCTTGTACTTTAACAACCATAACTACTATTATTACTACTATCTAAAGGGGAGAGGGGGAGACAACAACAACAACAACAACTTCACTTCCTTCTCCAATTGTCCTTGGTAGCCTTTTTGTTGGTTTCTTCTTCTCAAGAGTTAAAGACCTTAAGGGCCACTCCCACCAGCTGCTGCGTTGGTATAGAGCTGTGATGGCAAACCTTGGCACTCTAGATGTTCTTGGTCTTCAATTCCTAGAAGCTCAAGCACCTGTGAATCCACACAAATGGGTTTGCTGTGATTCATCCAGCCCGTGCCGCCGTCATCGCTCCTGGAAGCGGAAGTAAAATGCGCCTGACTTTCTGGGTTTAAATCAGTATACTGCCAGATTGCCTGGTAGATCTGCTCCAGGTACGCAGCTGGATTTTCCTCTGCAACTTGGTGCACTTTGTAGACCCTCCCTACCATCTGCTGCTTTGGGACTCCCCCCACCCTTTCGGTCATTCTATAATGCACTCCCTATACTATGGGATCCGCGCACACAATTGGCATACTGTCCCTGACAGAACCACGGTTTGGGGGAACACTCCTTGGAGCCCTGGTTCTGAAGGGACAGAAATTGGGGAGCGGATTAATAGTCATAATTTAATTCACCGATCGCTGACCTGGCAGGCATCTTGGACAATAGAAGGCAAAAGATCAACGGGTGATGAATTCGATAGGCATGTAATTGGTAATCTTGTATCTGCAGAGGCTCTGAGTCCAAGAGTCAACCTAGGCACAAGTTTACTCCCGATAGCAGTAGACAATGCATGTCCCCCGGTAGTAAATCAGATAGATAAGGAACTTCCCCCCGATGAAGTCACCCCTGATGAGCAACTTGTGTAATCTCAAAGTGCAGACTTGCAGTTTTCCTGTAATGGCCACGCGCAACCTATGCACGCGGTTGAGCTAGGCAGGGTATAAAGATTAGAGCCTTCTGATCAATAAACACTGGACTTTCACCTCATCTTTGCCTAAGTGCCTTCCTTGTGTCCAGTCACTCCGTGACCCAGCGGGCCATTTCTGGCCCACCATTGCAACATCTGGTGACCCCGACGTGATCCAGGCCATCCGGCCTGACGTGATCCTACTCGTGAGTAAGTGACGTTCTTGGTCCAGTTCTATGCCAGAACAGCGTCCAAGTCTTCCCGGAGGTTGCGAAGTGATTCAGGTCAGAAAGCCATCCGATCTGAATTCAGCTACGCTAAGAGGCGAGGCATTCCAGAGGCAGAGCACGCTCCAAGGCTCTGAGGCATCTTGCACATCGGAAACGTGTTCCGCTCAGGGTCAGCTGTGAACCCTGACGCCATCGCAGAGGCCGCCGAGGGCCTGTGGCAGCAGTCCACGTTCCAATTCCTTCCCAGAGGTTCATCGCACCGAAACCAGTTACCTACACCTAGACGTGGCAACTCGTCCAGCGGAGGTAATGTCAACAGACCGGCAGGTAATATGGGGACTTGTCCACAGAGGCAAAGTCCAACCGCTAACTAGAGAGCTCACTTAATGGAGCTCAAGGCCCTGGTCAGGGTAAACCATACTCGCATTCACAGTGCCCAGTTAGTGGATCTTTTGGTGTATTTGGGGGAGCACTGTCTGTTTTATCCAGAAACAGGCATGTTAGGCCTCCAACTTTGGGACAGGATAGGGACCTGCATTAAGCAAGAACCAAGAGCCCCAGCTAAGGTGATCAGCACATGGAGCAAGTGTAGAAAAGTCATTTCAGAGGTCAGTCCAGTCCGCGTAGAGACCCAAAATCCATCAGTAAATGCCCCAGCGTGTCTCTACCCGACTAGCCAACACCAGCATGGAGGCGGGGAGAACTTAGGGAGCCCAGACCCTTTAAGGGCAATCAGAAGTCTTTCCCAACACAGGAGTGAGAAAGATCAATTCATGGGGAAATTGCCAGCAGTAGCTAACATCCAACTGCGGTGTCCAGCTTGCCTAGAGGCAGATACACTCTTGGGCAGACAGACCATTGTCTACATGCCCGCTCTGCGCATGCTCACAGAAACCTGCACAGCCATTAGCCATGTAGGGCTCCAGAGCAAATCCATTACCAAATGCAGGTGCAGAGCAGTGCAAAAGCCCATAGGCGCTTGCCTTCAGTGTGGAAGGATGGGACACTCTAGGAGAGAATGCCAATCTAGACCAGGCAGCTCTTCGAAAAGCCATCCAAATAAGCCTCCTACCAAGTGCCCACGTTGCCATCAGGGCTTCCACTGGGCCAGCCAGTGTCCGAATCTGGGAAACCAGCCAGCAGGCGCGCTTCCAGCCCAGGTTCAAAAGGAGGCAGTCACTGCTCTGGCTATGCCAGAAGAACCATCCCAGCAATAGTACCCCAAGCCTTTCCAAGGCACAGGCAGAGACTTAGGCAGGAAGGATCGCTGCCACACCCTGTCTTGCCTCAAAAGAGCACAGAGAAACTCCCTCTTAAGACAAAAAGCCCAGATGGCTGCAGCCAGCCATCTGAGAATCACCTACCAACTTAGGCAGCGTGGAATCCTCTCCTCATTAGTTAGAGCAAAACGTTGCAGACTGGGGGAGGGGAACATCGCCCAGGAAGGAATGAGATACAGCATCCAAAGGCTCGCATGTGAGTGTATGAATGGCACGCCAGAACATTTGTTGAATGTTTGTATGTGTGATATGTGTTTGCATGGTAATGTTACAATGAGATACCAGGTATTATACAGTTTAAACTTGTTCATGGGTAGGACAAATTTAAAGCATGAGAAAGTACAGTGAGCAAAACCTTTTTGCCTTGCTGCCTGCTTAGCAGCTTCAGGCACCAAAGGCGACAGAAGCCTGCAAATGGGGCAAAAGTGACCCTCTTCCTTTCAGCCAAAACATGCCTCTGGGTGTGCCAGGGAGACTTTTTTTCTTTTTCAAAGGATTAAGCCATGCTCTTAAGAACTTGCTTTGCAGCCAGTGTTACTCAGGCAGATAGATAATTGGGAACTGAAAAATCCTTATGAAAATTTGGCATTATAGAGACCTACGCTGAAAGCAGCGATTTCGTCCAGCATCGCGAACTGAAAGAAATCGCTTCTCTGAGTCTTTCTCACTCAGCCAGTGTTCTTAAAAAAGGAAAAATCTTCATTAATCATCTTCATAAACTGTGTCTATGTCTTTCAAACCCCTATGTCCTTTAAATGCCTTTAAATGTCCCTTAAATGTCTTTAAAATGCCTTTAAATCACATGTTTCATTAGGAATGTAAGAATTATCTAGCATTGTCTCAATGTGTAGAATGAATTAAATCAATCATCTCATAAGCCCAGGAGTTCTCAACCTTTTAGAGTCAGGGGCCAGGTTCTGCTGTCTCAGACAGCTTTGGGAGTCCGGTGGACCATTGTTGGATTGGGGCCGTGAAGCGGCCCTTGGGTCCCGGAGGAGACTGGTCAGAAGAAGACGCGAGACAAGATGGAGCGAAGACCAGTGGTTTATTGAGGGAAAATCATCAGTATATATTATGTTCAAGGCTGCGTGTGATAGAATCATAATCTGACAGAAAATCACATCACCCATTTACCCGGGTTAATGGGTGATGTGATTTTCTGTCAGATGACGATTCTATCACACGCTGCCTTGAATTCCTATATATGATGATGATTTTCCCTCAATAAACCACTGGTCTTCGCTCCATCTTGTCTCGCGTCTTCTTCTGACCAGTCTCCTCCGGGACCCAAGGGCCGCTTCACGGCCCCAATCCAACATCTGGTGACCCCGAGACGTGATCCTACTCATGGGTTAGCGGTCTACACAGTCCGGTTCTATGCTAGAACCGTGTCCGATTCATCCCAGAGGACAGCGCAGCAGCTCTGGTCGGAAAGCCATCCGGCCTGAGTGACAGCTACGCGGCGAGGCACTCCAGAGAGTCATCCTACGGCTTGCATCGCGGAAACGCATTCCGCTCAGGGGCAGGCTGTGAAACCCTGATTCCAGCGCAGAGGCCGCCGAGGGCCTGTGGCAGCAGTCCACGCTCCAAGCTCCATCCCAGAGATTCATCACGCTGAGACCTATTGCCTAAAAGGACGCGTTGAAATCGTCCTGAGGAGAAAAACTTCGAAGGAGTTGTCCTCAGCGGCAACGCCCGACAGCTAACCAGAGAATTCATATATTGGAATTCAAGGCACTGGCCAGGGTATACCAAATACGCCTTCACAGCAATAAGTTAGCGGAACTCTTAGCGTACCTGGGGGCCAATTGTCCGCTTTATCCAGAAGCAAGTGTGCTTGACCTCACACTTTGGGATCGGATAGGAGCCTGCATTCTGCAAGCACCAAAAGCTCCAGATAGCATAATTGGCACATGGAGCAAATGTAGGAAACTCTTAGCAGAGGAAGACCCAGTCCGGATAGAGACCCAGAAACCCCCAGCGCAGTCAGAACCATCAGCCCCAATGAGTCTCTACCCGTCATTTCAGCTTAAGCAGGGCAGTGTAGGGAGCATTCCCTCAGTGACAGCTGCAGACATCACTGAAGGAATTCATGGCATGAGAAGCCCTGGCGCTTCTCTGACAGTTAAAAGTTCCCTGCCAATTAAGAACTCCATTCAGCGCATGGGTGAGGAAGATCCATTCACGGGGAAATTGCCAGTGGCACAATTAGCTAGCACCCAACTGCTGTGTTCAGCCTATCTGAAGGCAGACACACGTTCAGGCAGGGCTGCTCAGCGCCCACTGCTCATGGAAATCTGCACGGCCCCTGGCCACGCAGGGCTCCAGAGCAGACCCATTACCACACTCAGGCGCAGAGCAGTGCCAAAACCCCAAGGCACCTGCTTCCAGTGTGGAAAAATGAGACACCTTAGAAGTGAATGCCAATCTAGACCAGGCAGATCTTCAAAAGGTTGTCCGGATAAGCTTAAGACCAAATGGCCATGCTGGCACTGGAGGGTGAGGCAGCACCGAGATCCGTGAGTCCGGCCCTCCGGCATGCATCTGGCCCAGGCTAGAAAGGAGGCAGCCATCGCCCTGGCTATGCCAGAGGAACCATCCCAGCAATAGTACCCCGAGCTCTCCCAAGGCACAGGCAGAACCTACTTGTCTCACCTTGGAGTAGCCCAGAGAAACTCACCCCTAAGTAGAAGCACCCAGATGGTTGTGATAGCCAGCTGTGTATAAGTCATCTCCTCATGTGCAGGATAGAACACTGCAGATCAGGGGAGGAATGTGCGAATGCGTAAATAAATGTGTGTATGCACCACTGAATGTATGACTGTAAGAACTGTGCATGATTGCAAAAGCCTTGTCTCTATGACCACAGTATGATTGGAAAAGTGTTCCTTGTGTGTAACTGCGTGGTAATGTCATTGTGAAGTATGTGTTAAACAGTTTGCACTCTGTTTATGGGCAGGAACTATTTAAGGTTTGAGAAAGAATGGTGAGCAAGGCCCCTTTGCCTTGCCTGCTTAGCAGCTTAAGGGCAACGAAAGCAGGAGGGTGGATGGGGGGGGGGAATCCTAACCTGCAATAGGGCAAAGTGACCCCCCTTCTTCCCTTGAGACTTTTTCTTTGTCAAAGGATTAAGCCACTCTTGGAAACTGGTTTTGCAATCCGTGCCACTCAGGAAAACAGATTTTTCTTTTCAGAAGCGCGATCTGAAAACAAAGATCACTTCTATGAGTTTTCCTCACTAAATCATAAACTATGGGGCCCCTCCCTACGTCTGTGTTCCTCAAACTCCCATCTCTGTGTTTTAAGGTGTTTGAATGTCTCTTAGCGTCTTTAAGTCACGTATCTCACTAGGAATGAGAGAATTGCATTGTCTTCATGTGTGTACTGTGTTATCATCTTGTAACCTCGGTTCTCAACCTTTTAAAGTCAGGGGCCAAGTTCCGGGGCCTCAGGCAGCTCTGGGGGTCCGGACAGTCATCCTGCCCCTCCTTCGCCACACAGCCCTTCTTGGCTTGGTGGAGGTAGTGGCAGAGCAACGTGGGCCGCATCTGGCCCACTTACCCACATCTGGCCACAGGTTGAGAATCTTCTAACTCTCCTTCATTCTCTTAAGAAAGATATTGTTCTGGTATTTTGACTTTAATCTGTGTAAAGTAACTCACTCATTGTACCCCTTTCACAGGGAAAAGCACACAAACATTCTTGCGCTCTGTATATTCAGAAAATGCTTAATCGTTACCTTTTTACAGGAACAAAACTCCTCTCCAGGCCTTAAAAGTAACCAATTTGTTTCTTTCTACAGTCTTAAATTGCTTCCTTTCACAGGGCCCAGAGTTAATTACTGGTAGGGATTTCTTAACAGGATGACCCCAGCCGGTTGTCTTAATTATCTGACCTAATCTGATTTCGTTATGATAAGAGTTGCTGCATTCTCATTGTGCTAACTTCTGACTTGTCTTTCCTCCTTTCGCCAGTGGAACTCCCTGCTGGAAATGTTTAACTTGTGTGTCTTTTCATTTTTGTGTATTGTTTCCTTACAGCTGGCACGTCATAGTTGGCTTGTTTTTAATAAGTCTTAGTCGGTCATTTTAAGTATGGCACCTGGCTCGCAGCACTCCTCCTCTAAATGAGCAGACACATTTCACAAACTCCAGAGCACAAAGGGAGGAATAGTCCCTGAGCTCCTGAGAATGTGCAGAGTGCCATTCATTAGCCAGGACTGCCTAGGACCATTTTAAGAATACAGTCAGGTCACACTTTCAATCAGATACAGGCATTTTCAGGCCACCCCTTCCTTTTTCTGCTGCTAGTCTAAGCACAGGCAAAAGGCTAAGCCAGCATCTGGCACCCTTCTCACAGGAGCACATGAATAGCTCCAGTAAAAGTGTGCACGCACGCCATGGGCGGATGTGCGCAGGGGGGCCTTCATGAGAAATTTACCCAAGGGAAGCCTGGCACGTCATGCGCCAAGGTTTGCCATAAGACCCCAGACTCGTCTCGCTTCAAACACAGACAGTCACCTTGTGTGAATTAATGTCACTGGTTCCCCTTCGGGGGGCTAGGACAGTTTTCACTTATGGGGGTCACACATATTAGGTTCTTACTTGGCAAGAGGACCAAGCTTGGCGCACGCTCCTGACTCTTCCGCAAGCGGGCAGAGTTGGCAGCCGTGCACCTCGCTTTGCGCACCTTTGCTAAAGAACGCTTCAACATAATTACTGACAGCCAGTATCTTAGGAATTTGCTTCACAGTCTACCGGGAGCATACATCACTCCCGCGATAGACAAAAACTTGCTGAGTTTGTTTCTCACAACTCCAATTCAGAGTCATGCATTCTTTCATCAGAATGCCAAAGCACTTGCAAGGCAGTTCAACCTGCCACTTTCCCAAGCCCAATGCATAGTCCATTCCTGTCTGCATCATGCAGGGGCAGTAGGGGGGCCCTCACGGGGGGGGGGGGTCAACCCACGAGGGACAGAGGCAAACCAGGTGTGGCAGATGGACGTCACACATGCCCCACATTTTGGCAGATGGTAGTACATGCACATTTGCATTAATACCTTCTCACAGTTTGTTTGGGCAACAGCACAGAAGGGAGAAACGGCTCCCCATGTGGAGCAGCATCTCCTTTCCCATGGCCATGGGCGAACCTCGGCACATGAAAGTCCGATGATGCCCCAGCTTATAGCTCCAGGCAGCTGGCCACCTTCATGGCCACCTGGGATATTAAGCACACCTTTGGCGTCCCGTACAATCCACAGGGGCAAGCGATTGTGGAACGGGTCTATCGGACGCTTGAGTCCTACATTGACAAACAAACAGAAAGGGGGGAAAAACATCCCATAGTTGCACAGCAATTGCTACCCTATAAGTGCAAAAACCAACTAACTCTTTCAGAATTTTTTATCTCCCAAACAAGTCTCTTCCCCATGCAGGTCCCAGAGGCCAGAATCAGGCCGGATGCCAAGTTCGGCTATTGCAAAGGATGGCACCAGTCACTGCCTTGGATGTCATCAGCTGTCCGTCTTCCTTTATGACTTACATCTCCAAAGACATTTCTATGAACATTTTGCATACTCAGTGCTACTTCTAAGGACCATGCTTTTCCACAAAACAAGACTTTTCCAAGCTCAAGTTACACATGAAACCCCACCAAGAAGGGAAGCCTCATCTTCGAGAAGCAGCTGAATGTTTTCTATTGCTATTATCTGTAGTTGCTCTTTATTCATTCATGCCTTGTACAATGCTCCAGTTGGGATTTGCAAGGGACACTTGAATTTCTGTATACATAGGGTCGCATATTGTTAATAACGGCCAGCTTCCACCAAAGGAAGCCAGACCGGCCCATGTTTGCACCGGCCCATTGCTTGCAAAGATTGAGCACCCGGTAGCCGGTAATCTCCAGCCATTGTAAATTTCACACCTCCCCATAGGTGCTAGAAAGACATTTGCACAACACCAGAAATTGCAGAAATAGCTTAGAATCACCTTAGGTCACAGTAAGAGATCAATGACACATCTCATTACCTTGCCTTGCTACGGAAAGCAGTCTGGATTCAGACCCACAGCTCTGAAAAACCAGGCCGCAGTCAGTATATTCAGCGTGCCAGGCTTAGCCATAGGCAACGCTCGGAGAATTGGTCAATTGGCTTGCGCTTTGGCAAAAGCCATCAGCCACACCTCCTCGGCGATAGCGCTGCTCAACCAGGAGCAGACAGAGCTTCGCCATGCCATACAGGATAATCGAGCAGCCATCAATTACCTTCTGTTGTTACATCATTTGGGTTGCGAGTCTGTCCACGGCATGTGTTGCTTTAATCTCACAGACAACACCCACAAGGTACAGAGCCAGCTCACGAACCTCCACACCCTGGTCAAGAACATCAAGGAGGATGCTTCATGGGGGTGGTGGGATTCATTGTGGTCGTGGTTCCCATGGGGTTAGCTTCAGACGACACTTAATGTGATTGTGGGGGTAGTAATACTGGGCACAGCAGTGTGTTGTTTCGTGCAATGTATTCCCTCACTGATATCGAGATGTCCCCCATGGAAGGAACCCCGAAACGTCATCCCCCCCACACCAGCTGATGCCATTCCTACACAGGGCCGTCTGTCAGGTCCACAACAAGAAAAGGGGGAGTGTGGTATCCGCGAGCATAATTGGCATAACTGTCCCTGACAGAGGTTACACCGGTCGAGGAAGGTTCCTGGTCACTGGCCTCTGCGGGAACAGAAATTGGGGAGCGGATTAATAGTCATAAGATTGATTCACCCATATCTGACCTGGCAGGCAGTTCGGCAGGAGGAGGTTGAATATCTAACTCGAGTTAGGAATTAGGTAATTCCACACTTGCAGATTAGCCCAAGGCCTTGCGCAAATAGTGGCCATGTTTACTCTTGTGCACGCCATGAACAATGGATTTCCCCTGTCAGTATTTGCCTTAGTTAATTAACTTCCCCAAGAGAGGTTCCCAATTAACCCGGGTAAATGGGTGATGTGATTTTCTGTCAGATGACGATTCTATCACACGCTGCCTTGAATTCCTATATATGATGATGATTTTCCCTCAATAAACCACTGGTCTTCGCTCCATCTTGTATCGCGTCTTCTTCTGACCAGTCTCCTCCGGGACCCAAGGGCCGCTTCACGGCCCCAATCCAACAGACCATCTTGCCCCCCCCTCCACCACGTGGCACCTCTTGGTGTGGTGGAGGGGGTGGTGGGCCACATGGACTAATGCTGTGGGCCACATTTGGGCCGCAGGTTGAGAATCCCGGTTCTAGCTCTTCTTCATTCTTTTCTCTTAGATTTGCTTTAGAGCCTTCTCTCATTGGCTATTTAGGAAATACTCAGAGTTGTTGCTCCAAAAAAGGGAACTGTTGTTCTCTATGTGAAAAGCAATTTACTCAGTGTGCCTTTAAACAGAAAAAAGCACGCACACATATTTGCGCTCAGGCTTGCTGGTCAACACTGCAGCACAGTAGTATGGAAACAGTCTATACATTCAGGATATGCTTAATCTTTACCCCTTTTACAAGAATGATTTCTTACAAACTTCTCTCCAAAGCGTCATGCTTTTGTCTTCAGCCAACTTATTCCTTGCAGTCTTAAATTGCATTCTCCCACAGCTTCCTGAGCTAATTAAAACCCTTCATTGACAGAATTCTTCTGCAGGAGAGGAACTACAGCGAGTTTATTTAATTAACTGATAAAGAAGCACAATATGTTTTAATTTTAGAACATAAGAACATAAGAACATAAGAACAGCCTTGCTGGAACAGGCCACAGCCCATCCAGTCCAGCATTCTGTCTCACACAGTGGCTCACTATTTCCTTCAGGGTATTCCCAAGCAGATGCCTTCACCTGCTTAGGATTCCCTGGAAATGATATTGAGAGATATCCTGCCTATCTCTCCAACCCGGAGGTTGTCCTTAAGTATCCATAATTATAGCCATTGATACTCTTGTCCTCCATGAACTTGTCTAATCCTTTCTTAAAGCTGTCAAGACTGACAGCTGTCACCACTTCTTCTGGCAGGGAGTTCCATAGACCAGTAATCCTCTGGGTGAAAAAGTACTTTCTCTTATTTGTTTGAGAACTAGTACCCAAAAGTTTCATGGAGTGTCCCCTAGTTCTAGTGTTATGCGATAGGGAAAACAGTTTTTCCTTATCTACTTTGTCCACACCGTGCATGATTTTATAAACTTCAATCAGGTCACCTCTTAGACGTCGTCGTTCAAGAGTGAAGAGGCCCAACCGTTGCAGCCTCAGATGGTAAGGAAGGTGTTCCAGTCCCCTAATCATTCTGGTTGCCCTCCTCTGCACTTTTTCCAGCTCCATAATATCCTTCTGGAGGTATGGCGACCAGAACTGTACACAGTATTCCAGATGCGGCCTCACCATAGATTTATAAAGAGGCAAAATGACACTTGCTGACTTATTTTCTATACCCTTCCTAATGATCCCTAGCATTGAGTTTGCTTTTTTCACTGCTGAGGCACACGGGGTTGACACCTTCATTGAGTTGTCCACCAGGACACCAAGGTCCCTTTCCTGGTTTGTCGCAGAGAGTTCAGACCCCATCAGTTTATAAATGTAATTGGGGTTCTTTGCCCCAACATGCATCACTCTGCACTTACTAATGTTGAAACTCATTTGCCACTGTTTTGCCCACTCCCCAAGTGTCGAGAGATCCCTCTGGAGCTCCTCACAATCTCTCACAGTTTTCACTACCCTGTATAATTTAGTGTCGTCAGCAAATTTGGCTACCTTGCTTTTTACTCCTACCTCTAGATCATTTATGAAGAGGTTGAAAAGCAGGGGTCCCAGTACTGAACTTAGGGGACCCCACTCTTTACTTCCCTCCACTTGGAGAAGTGTCCATTTAGTGCTACCCTCTGTTTCCTGTCCCTTAGCCAGTTGCTGATCCAGGACAAGACTTGTCCCTTTATTCCATGACTGGTAACTTTATTCAAGAGCCTTTGGTGTGGGACCTTGTCAAAAGCCTTCTGAAAGTCGAGATAAACAATGTCAACTGGATCCCCCTTATCCACATGCTTGTTGACACTCTCAAAAAATTCCAACAGATTAGTGAGGCATGATTTGCCCTTGCAAAAGCCATGTTGGCTCTCCTTTAGCAGCGCCTTCTCTTCTATGTACCTATTAATTCTATCTTTTAGGATGGTTTCCATCACTTTACCTGGGACACATGTCAAACTGACAGGTCGGTAATTTCCTGGATCCCCCCTGGATCCTTTTTTGAAAATTGGTGTTACATTCGCTACCTTCCAGTCATCAGGCACAAAGCCTGATTTGAGGGAAAGATTATATATTTTGGCTAGGAGATCAGCAATTTCATCTTTAAGTTCCCTGAGAACTCATGGATGGATGCCATCTGGTCCTGGTGATTTGTTAGTGTTTAGTTTAACAAGACATGCAAGGACCTCCTCCCTGGTTATTTCTATCTGTCTTAATTCTTCGGTTTCCCTCCCTACGAAGATAGGCTCTGTTTTGGGCATGTGGCCTCTGTCTTCTTCAGTGAATACTGAAGCAAAGAATTCATTGAGTCTCTCTGCAATCTCTGTTTCCTCTTTAATAACCCCTTGCCTTCCATTGTCATCTAATGGTCCAATGGTCTTCCTAGTTGGGTTCTTACTTCTAATGTACTTAAAGAAGTCTTTGTTATTTCTCTGAGTATTTTTAGCTATACGCTCCTCAAAGTCTTGCTTTGCTTTCCTGATTGTTGCCTTGCATTTGTTCTGCCAGAATTTATGTTTCTGCCTGCTGTCCTCATTCGGACAAGCCTTCCATCTTCTAAATGAGCTTTTCTTGCTCTTGATCACTTCCCGAACAGCTCCTGTAAGCCACATCGGAGTCCTCTTGGACCTGGCAGTGCCCTTTTTCCTTTTGGGTATGCATTCCAATTGAGCCTCTGTTATTGTTTTTGTAAACAGCCTCCATGCCTCTTGGAGTGTTTGGACTCTCTCAATTTTCCCTTTCAGCTTCTTTTTTACTAGTTTCCTCAACTTTGGGAAATTTCCTTTTTGAAAATTTAAGGTCTCTGTGTTAGATTTTATCAGTGACTTGCGGTCTATGATCAAGTTAAACATAATTGAGTTGTGGTCACTGTTCCCTATTGGATCAGTCACATTAACATCTTGCACCAGATCCTGAGTATTACTCAGGATCAAGTCAAGGATTCTTGTACCTCTAGTTGGGTCTTCAACCATCTGTCCCAGGGAACGATCATTTAGCATATCTAGGAACTTTATCTCTTTATCATGTGCTGAACAACAGTTCACCCAGTCTATGTGAGGGTAATTGAAGTCCCCCATTATAACCAGGCATCCCTTCTTGGATGCCTCCTTTACAACATTCTCCAACTGCCAGTCTCCCTCAAGAGTTTGGGTCGGAGGCCGATAGTATATGCCTACTGTTAGACCATCATTGTGGCCTGATACTCTTACCCACAGATACTCTTACCCCAATTTTAAGGTCTTCTACACCACAGTGTTGTGATCTGTTCTTCTAGGCTAATTGCTGACTCTTGAACATTCACAGCTTTCCCTCAAAACGTGGATTTCATTCAAAAGAAAAGAAAAGAAAATTCTTCTCTCAGGGTCTAACATTTTTGCTTGCAGGCAAACCCTCTCAGCAGGAACTGCATCTGAATGGCACAAGGCCACATCCAGCGAGTGTGGAATGTATCTACATTGTCTTTTCTTTTAGTAAAAAGAAGGGGGGAAAACCCCACACATAGAGCTCACAGCCATCCTACACATTGCTATCCTATAAGTTGCAAAACTAACTCTCTCAGATTTCTATCTCCAAAAGCTGCGTTTGCAGCAAGTCTTTTCTCCTACGCAGGGTCAATTCCTGGAAGCCAGAATCAGGCCCAGATTCTGGATAATATCCAGTTGGGATATTCACGGATATTGCCAAAAAGATGACCTCAGCCATTGCCTTAGATGTCATCAGCTGCCCATTTTCTTTTTTCCATTTTCCATTTCTAAAGATGATTTTGGCATGAAGGGGGGTGGATTTTGGATGAACGTCTTGTACACGCAAAGACACGCAATGCTACTTCTAAGAACAATGCTTTAACATTATATAGGCTTTTCATGGACTGCCACACTCTTGAGCTATCAATGGACATTTTGAGTTATATATGCACCAGAGAACTATTGGAATGATTCTTGCCTTGCCTGGACACGGGAAACATATTGGACTTGCAACCAGCAAGTAGCCGCCAGCCAAGCAGATTAATGTTTATGTTTCCTTGCTATTATTATCTGTATTTGCTTATCATTCATTCTCATGCCTTTGCACAATGCTCCAGTTGGGATTTGCAAGGGACACTTGAATTTCTGTACACACATGATTTATATTCCTCATAATTGCCACCCAGGTAGCACCCATTGTTAGGAAAACATGTCCTGGCCACGGGTGGGAGTCAAACCAAACCAGGCCACAATTGCAGAAGGTTGAGCATCCGGTGGCCTGAGAAGCCCCTAGCTATTGTCATTCATCAATTATCTTTTGATAGTGTCAATCCACCTTTCTACATGTGAGAGAACATTTGCATAATTAAGAGGCCACTTTGCAGAAGTAGCTTTAGGAAAAACCAGTTCTGTCACAGTGAGAGATCAATAACACATCTCATTATCTTGCCTTGCTACAGAAAGCAGGCTGGATTCAGACACACAGTTCTGAAAAACCAAGCAGCGGTCAGCATATTCAGTGTGCCAAGCTTAGCCATGAGTTACACTCAAAGAATTGGTCAGTTGGTGTGCGCACTAGCTAAACCACTCTCCATCACCAAGGAGACAGTCCATGGCATGTGTTGTTTCAACCTCACGGACAACTCTCGCAAGGTACAAAGTCAGATCACAGCTCTCCATACCCTGATTAAGAATATCAAGGAAGATGCCACATGGGGATGATGGGATTCTCTCTGGTCATGGTTTCCATGGGGATGGCTTCAAACAACGCTCAAGGCAATTGTGGGTGTTGCAATTTTGGGGATAGCGGTTTGCTGCTTCACACAATGTATTCCCTCATTGCTGTCAATGTGAACCCCATGGAGAAAACCCCAGGATGTCCTCACTCCACGTCAGCTCATGCCACTCCTACGGCGAGCTGTCTGTCAGGTCCAATTAAACAAATAAAGGGGGAATGTGGGATCCGTGCACACAATTGGCATACTGTCCCTGACAGAACCACGGTTTGGGGGAACACTCCTTAGAGCCCTGGTTCCGAAGGGACAGAAATTGGGGAGTGGATTAATAGTCATAGTTTAATTCACCGATCGCTGACCTGGCAGGCAGCTTGGACGATAGAGGGCAAAAGATCACCGGCTGATGAACTCGATAGGCATGTAATGGGTAATCTTGTATCCGTAGAGTCTCTGAGTCCAAGAGTCAACCTAAGCACATTTACTCCCGATAGCAGTAGACAATGCATGTCCCCTGGTAGTAAATCAGATAGATAAGGAACTTCCCTCCGGTGAAGTCACCCCTGAAGAGCAACTTGTGTAATCTCAAAGTGCAGACTTGCAGTTTTCCTGTAACGGCCACGCGCAACCTATGCATGCGGTCGAGCTAGGCAGGGTATAAAGATTAGAGCCTTCTGATCAATAAATACTGGACTTTCACCTCATCTTTGCCTAAGTGCCTTCCTTGTGTCCAGTCACTCCGTGACCCAGTGGGCCATTTCTTGCCCACCATTGCAACACTATACCTGATGGATGCCTGCCTGTTCTCAGCATTCCTATCTGCCCCCCCACCATCTCAAGCAGATCTCATGGCAGGAGCAACTAGTTAGGAGGTATCTGTTACTTTTGATACCTGAAAATTGAGGGAACCCCTTGCAGAGGTATCCTTTCCTGGAAATAACTGAAAGCCATAGTTTGGAGCACCTCTAGTGGATGAGTGCAACTACCCTGGAAACATATGTTAGTTAAATAACTGAAAAGCAAAAACGTTTGGTATCTTTCAGTTTACTTTAATTTAAGATCCTCTGGCTGAAATGAAAATGAGACCACTAGGCAACGGACTGTGAGAAAAATAAAAAGATTGCATTGCACCGTGCACCAAAATATCAATGCAAAAAATATCCCCACAGAGCCACCCTTCTTATGCGAAGGATCAGCCCAGTACAGTTTAAACCAGGAATATTTATACACAAAGAACACTAAAGGGGGAGCGGGGGCTTGCCACACTTATCACAAGGTGAGGCAAGATGTGTCACCAAAGGAGGAAATTACACCACATTATCAAAATAAATGGATTTAAATGTTCATACATCACCCAAGACAAAAGAGATTCCAACCCCCCTGGGTGGGGCTGTTTAAATGTGGTGCAAATGTCCATAAGCTCCTGGAGAAAGGGTGAGCTTCTCTGTTGCACAGACAATACCTCAGGGAACAGCCTGGAACTTCACAGCATTGATAAAATGTTAGCAGCATTTGTCTTTATCTCCAGACTCCAACCAAGGATGACAGGATTATCTCAGAGTGTCTCAATTGTCCATGCCAAGCCTGCATCTGGCCAGGTGGCCACAGTGACACCCTTGGTGTGGCTGTGAGATCACTGTCATTATTTCCTCACAAAAACAGTTTATTCAAAGTCTCACAGTAATCTGTAGCTTGACCGCACCCTTCTCAGGCTGGAAAAACAATCTCCTAAGGCATTAGCTTAATTAACATGACAATTATATCCTCAGCTGTGATCCTTACAGTAGCTATACAAAGCAAAAATCCCCATGTCTACTTGCCCCAGAAAAGATATATACTTTCTGTACTGTACTGTACATTTCTTCCAGAATTACCCCAGATGAACTCCCCTAGTTCACTGAATAAATTGTTTCCCTTGTTAATGGGAGAGAACAACTGGGCTTGTGTGGTGCCTGTGGAAACTGGGACATGCGGTGCTTTGTGGAAACTGTTCTAGGGCTCCTGCACCCGCTTGTGTGTGTGCGTGCGCATGTGCAACTTTATTGTGAATGAGCAGGGACAAGCAAAGGTCAGAGCGGGAAACCTTTGGGATTGGCAGCCAAAAAGCAGTCTTCAAAAAGCAGTCTTTTATTTCATCTATCACTTTAAATAAAAAAGCCAATTATTTTAGGCTAATAAGCCTCCTGGGCCTTGGACAGAGATCAAGAGAAGCACACCAGTTGTGGCAGACATTTATTTCTTGAGAAAGAAATCAATACATGAAGCCTGTGAGAAACAGAACTTTCCCTAAATGTGTGAAAGGTGCTGTCTGCAGGCAAGGGAGAGACTCAAACATACATGATATGAACCCACACGAGTTTCTCTCACTTGTGTCTTGCTTTACGAAATAATGTGGGGTTTCCTTTCTTCAGTTAAAAACACATGATTTGTGGTTATAAATCCAATCGTTATTGTCATCATGGCATCTTCCGTGAGCAAAATTTAAAGCTGTGGCATGCACTATCCCCTGCTTGTAGTGATTTAAGAAAATTGCAATATTAGCACTTTTATTATTGGGATGGCAGTGGCTCAATGGTTAAGAAGCTCACCTTGTTAGCTGGAAGGTCGGCAGGTCAGCAGTTCAATATCTGAGTACTGCACGACGGGTTTGAGTGCCTGTCTCTGTTTCAGCTCCTGCCAACCTGGCAGTTCGAAAGCAAGAAATTGCAAGTAGATAAATAGTTCCCACTTTGGTGGGAAAAGATCTTGGGGACATGAAAGGAGCCTCATTTGGGCATCCCCTGAGCAGTTTCTCCAACAAAAATCCTTTCAACCCAGAAAGCACCTTTCTGACAAGATTTTAAAAAGGCACTCCTATTTTCTCTCTGCTATTTCTGACTTCTGGCCTGGACAACTGTGCACTATACCCTTCTATTATAATGCAGGATTCCTCTCTCTAATGATGAAATGAATTTGTTGATAGCACATGCATCCTCCTATCTCAAAACAACAAAAAATCTGCTTATTCACGCTTGGATGTCCTTGCCACCTACTTAAGGCCTTAGAATGACACTGCTGGGAGCTCTATTTTGCACGTTAATACCCTTTGAAAACCACTGATTGACCATCCCCTCCATGCTGGGCCTTTTGCATTTCCATTGCCATGCATACTCCTCTTCTCAGCATGTTTAGCACAGTGTTTCTCAATGTTTTCAGGTTGCGGGCCTCACCACACCTCCTGGATAGCTGATTGGGCTGATCACATGGTTCCTCCCACCCGGAAGCAGAAGTAAAACACATGCCATGCTTGTGCAGAATGCATTTAGCAGCATTCTGCGCATGCGTGGGGTGCATTTTACTTCTGCTTCTGAGTGGTGAGGGCATTGGGGGCCAGATCTGGCCCGCTGGCCATAGATTGCAAATGCCCGGGTTAGCATCATCTGACTAGTGATTCTACGCTCCAGTTCAGCTGAAGAAGTGGGTTACGCCATAAAAGCAATCCTAAATAAAGCTTGTAAACATTTAAGGTGCTACAAGTTATTTGGCTATTCTTATCATTATTGTTTTTGAACTGTAAGACAAAACAGTATTTGAGAGAAAGATTAAACCTGGGCAAAGGAGGCTTTCTGAATTTTTTGGGGGATACATTAACTCATGTTAGACATCTGAAGGGAGTAAGTTGGAGGAAATGTGTTAAAGCCATTCCATGCAGGAATTATAAAACTACATGTAGTTGTCAGGGATGAGTCTGGATTTAAAGCTGCATTTGCCAAATTTTAGTGCTCACAGTCCGTTTGTACAGAAAACATCAGACATGTAATTCAAGGATGATTCAGCACAGAATCCTGTAGGGGTTTTCAAGGAACCTAAAATTACAGGCATTAGGGTTTGTCCCATTTATTGAACTGGGGTGATGATCTGAGGAAGGGTAGGAGTGAATTTTTCACATGGAAAAAAACATAATCCAGGCTAGCCCCCGTGTCTCAGGACTCCAAGGGGAAAAAGGAAAGCAGAGAGTCTTTTACTTCTGTCTGCCAAACTCGTGGTGATGCTGAAGCCATGTGGACGACCTATTTCAGGGTAACACAGAAAAAAATGTGCAAGGCAGCTTTTTGTAGCATTTTGCATACGGACTTACAGCACCTTCTTTACCATCTACCAACATAGAAGTTAAATGGAAATATTAGAAATCCCCAAGAGAAGCTACAGTCCCTAGCGAAGTGGGGGCACCTTATCTGATACTGCCATCTTAAATGAGACATTATAACACGTCAACACTTCCTACACTAGCCTGCAGTTTGAAATGGGAGCATGAATCACACTTGGAACCTGAGGTGCTAAATTCTAACAAACAAGAAAGAACCAATTAGATGAAACCTTTTTACTGGATCAACTAATCTTTAAAGTACTGAAAACAAGCCTTTGGGGTACATTAAATCTTTTTCAGGCAGAGGTTTACAGATGCGGGGAGGGGAGGACAATTTATGTCATTATATTTATTCAGTTGACACTGTAGTGGAGAATGCAGCAGGTCTTGCTGTTACAGACCAGTCTTACTGAAGTGACTGCCAGTAATGGCAGTGGTTAAACTGCTGTCTTGCAACCAAAAGGTTGTGAGCTCAATCCTGACCTGGGATCAAGGTTGACTCATCCTTTCAACCTTCCAAGGTCAGTACCCAGCATGTTGTGGGCAAAAAATCCTAATTAACTTATGAGCCACCCAGAGAGTACACAAACTGTATATAAGTGTGATTGCTTTGTTTTTGTGTTATGTCAGTAATAGCTGTGACTGAGATGCCTCATTTATCCTTACTGGGAAGGCCAGTGGCAGGAACGCTGAGGAATTTCTCTGCACTACAAGATAGAGCTTTGGAGCTGGCCCTTCCCAGAACTCTTCATGAGAGGAATGGGGAAAGTTTGCATGATGAATTAAACAGGGTGTCAGAGGTTTTGTTTTATGGTAGAAATATAGCAGGGGTTAGGATGGGGCCCTGTCTGCTTTACCTGCTGGTTTGAATCTTGACCCATCAATGTAGATCTGTGTCCTTTGGCCTAATGATATACTTACTGCTTTCTAAGGCTTCTCTGCTAGCTGGGTCAAGGGACAGAACTATAGTTCATCTTATTTTCACAGTTCCATCAGGGTACAGAACAATGGAACCCTTCAAGTGTAAAGAACAGAAAGAAAAAGTATTCTGAATTCAAACATTCATAAAATCATAGAATTGAGTTGGAAGGGGCCTATAAACCAAAGAAAGTGTTACATCAAACTGACAGCTAAAATACAACACTGAATTTGTTCAGCTTTAGCAGATCAGGGGCTGGCAGACCAAATAGTAAATTGCAATAGGAAATACACAAATGATTTCTGTGACTACTCCTAAGTGAAAAACACAAGGTTTTCCCATTGTACCTATACTCCCACATTGCTTCCTGAGAACCTCTGCTGTGGATGGCAATTCTGCAGGTAGGTGCAATTACAACACTCACTTAAACAGTGGAGAGACAAATAAAAATGTCCACCCTCAAAGCTGCCACTGCTGCCGCCCCTTGCATTTCTTAACATCATTGCTCTTGGCTGACCACTCACCAGAACAGAAGACCCAAACAGCAACTTTAACGCAAACCTTTCAGGGCCCAGGAACGAAGTGTGACCTCAGGTTTGGTAAATGTTAATCTTAAACTACTACAGGGGGAAAAATGAGGTGGGCTTTACTTTAATCTAAAATTAAATTTAGGGTTGTGTCTTAACTTTCAGAGTCTGATTCCATGCTTTGATGCAAAAGACACTTCTCTTGAAATTGAAAGAGTTCTGACATCCCATAGTGGCCTTTTCCTCCTGTTGGAGAATCCATCTGGCAGCTAATTTTGCCATTTAGTTTGCCATGCATTCTCTTGTGTTAGAAAGGGCATGGAATGGAGTCCCCTTCTCTTTTGGGTGCATAAAGAGACACCAATTACACATCACAGGCGGAGGTGGCATACACCACAGAAAGGTCTGGGCATTCAACAGCCAGGATGAAGCATCAAACACAGCTGCTCTGTAGGCTGGGTGGCTACATAGCTGAACTAGTGCAGGAACCTTTTCCCATTAAAATAATTATAGGCATGATTTTTTAAAAATTGTCAGGAACATTATATCATTCGCCACTGGCCATATCCCATTGCTTTACCATGTAGCTACGGACAACATTGGCTCAAATACAAAAATTGCATCCCTAGCTGTGATGAGCCTAAAAAAATATCTGTCCAAATGGAAAGAGGCAAAATAAGATCAGAAGGGGTGAATCACATCGATTACTGGAAATGCCTCATGTACAAGTGGGTCCCATTTATACTGTGGGCAGGTTCTTGGCAACAAGAGAGGTTTGTTATTACAACCTTTTGGGAACAAACATGTTATTGGATTGCAGTCCAAGTATTCAGCAAGAAACAGGCACAACCTGAGTCTTTTCCCTGCAATTTCCAGGACAGTGTTTACAACTCTTAGGCTTATATTGAATTCCAGAGATGAGTAGTGGGATTGCTGCTGAATCAAACAGGAGCAGGATTATGGTCTAAAGCAGGAGTTTCCAACCTTTTAACGCTGTGGGCCTGAGCACACCCACGACATCTGAGCGGTCCGGACCACACATCCTGGAAGCAGAAGCACCTGCTTCCATATTTACGGCAGCTGTGGACACTACAGCTGACATAACTGCATTTACGAAGCTGCAGGCGCATTTACAACTGACATCAATGGCTTCCACTTCTGGGTGCGGCGGCAGAAGACCACTGCACTGCAGGCCATAGGTTGGGAACCCCCGGTCTAAAGAGTCTATGTGACTGAGCTGTGCAGTGATAGTCTTAACTGCTGTGAGGTTACCAGCAATTTATATCACAAGAGATACAGAGATGGAAACCTTAGCTACAATATGCCTTAGAATATCTGTGAGCAAACATTTAACTGTGATATTATTTTAAATGGTCCTCTTAACCTCTAATGCAGCAAAACATATACCTCCAGGAATTAAGATATACTGCAAGAAAGAATCCCAAGCATTAGGAAGTCGACTAGTTCCAACCTATAAAGACTCTGTTCTGATGTTTTTCTATTCAATATTGATCCTTCTCACTAAGACAAGCATTTTACACATTCTGAACTCACAATTAGTGGGGTAAAACAAAGATACAGAACTGCTCATAAGGTAGTGATACTGAGAAAATATAGAACAAATTATAAAATGCATTAATAGTGACCCAACTTCTCATACTTCAGCTTTGCTTTTACTAGCTTTGGGGAGGTAAATACTGTAAAAGTCAAGCAAAGCCACGTGAGCAGTACATGAAGCCCAAAAGAGGCAGTTGTCACTCTTTGAACTTCCATTCCTGTCGACACATGGGGCAGTGTTGCTGGACCTGCTGAGAGTTAAGCCACTTGAGAATGCAGTGCATGTGGAAGCAGTGTGAACACTGGCCCCAAACCAATGGACAGTCATCACCAGGCACTTTACCTGCAAAACATAGGTCTGTTTAGGGCAAATTCAGAAGACGGCATGTACAACACAAGAGTGAAAAACAAATAGCTTTAATACTTACAATCTGGGCAGCAGCCATTAAAGGCCATCCGGCATATGCCACAATTCTCATCGTTGGCAACCCACAGCCATGAGGCTACTCCATGCCAGCTCTTGATTTTCACTTTCATTGTGTCCAGTTACACACTAAACGTGGAATACCAGCAGAGGGGAGAATACATGAGAGTATGAATGGAATGTTGTTTCTAGCTATCTTTCAAATGCAAATGTTTGTGCTCTTCAGAATTGTAAACATTATAATAATTATGTACTGTCAAGTTAATTCCGATTTATGGTAATGCTTTCCTGGATTTTCTAGGCATGGAAGTGGTTTACACTCCTTCTAGGGTGCTCTAGGACTATGTTACTTACTGAAGACCACAAAGCCTTGCTCTTCTCCTATAAGGCACTGTGTGGAATTAAACTTCCAAACCCTGGCTTTGCAGCCAAGTGCACCAGGTTCACTGAGCTCCAGAACAGTACACTTCATCAAAGGCTTCTTATCTCCCCCTCCCAATTTCAGGTTCCAAATCTCCCTAGGGCTCCCTTTTGTCCTGGAGAAGATCTTGGGAACCTTTAAGAGGGGGAGAAGTTGTCAGGACCCCTGAAGTTCTTAAAGGTTCCAGGCTACCACTTTCATGAACTCATTTAGTCATTTTCACACTATTTACAGACGAGCAAACAGTGACATAGGGAATTTGGTGAGCAACCCATCTACCAACTATATCAAGGACAATTCTCAGATGCCTTTTCAATATGGACTTCACTGCATTGAACCTCAAATGATATTTTATAT
The DNA here is from genome assembly GCA_035047305.1 of Bradypodion pumilum. Taxonomy (NCBI): domain Eukaryota; kingdom Metazoa; phylum Chordata; class Lepidosauria; order Squamata; family Chamaeleonidae; genus Bradypodion; species Bradypodion pumilum. The sequence continues at coordinate 284,707,211 of JAWDJD010000002.1, read as the reverse complement.
TCATATGGAAGGTTCAGTTGTTACAGATATTGAGACTGGAGAAGACTTTTAAAAGCCTCAAATTGCTGCCACTGGGATCTGAACCACCAATGGTCATTGGGTAGCAGTTTTTGTTCAGCAATAGCAATTACACTTATAGACTGCCCCAAAGTGCTTAGTGCACTCTCTGGGTGGTTCACAAGTTAATTTGAATTTTGCCCCCAACATGCTGGGTACTCATTTTACTGACCACGGAAGGATGAAAGGCTGAGTCAACCTTGTTCTCCACCGGAATCGAACTCACAACATTTTGGCTGCAATACAGCAGTTTGACCACCACACCACCAGGGCTCTTACTAAAGATTCCTACTCCTGAGGCTTCCAAAATCTTCTTCAGGACAAAAGGAACATTAAATATGGGGATAGGAAACTTTCAATGAATTATTTCTGGCAACTGGAACCAGTTTACCCCAGCCTAACTACATCAATAGGAACCTTTTCGAAGAGAAAAGTAGAGCACTTAATCATTTTCAAAGCAATTTAAACACAACTTGAGCACAACATATCTAAAGGAACCTATCTTCTTCTTCAAGTGCTGCATCTGATTCCAAATATTGGCTATCATACTGGACAAAAATGAAAAACAAAAGAACAAGAGGCACTCTTTACAGGGTACATGTCTGACTGACATAGGATTAGTCAAAAAGCATTTATACATCCAAAGGTCCCTGGCATTTAACAAGTGGTTATTGCTTATGTTTAACTACTCTTATTATTATTTACATTGTCATTACTTATATATTGGCACTGATGGCAGGTCTCTCCAACTATACTGGGTCCAAATGACTTTTTTGTTGTTCAGTCGCACAGACGATTCCGACCTTTCGTGACCCCATGGACCACCGCCCTCCAGGCACCTGTTCTCCACCATCCTCCTGAACCCGCCCAGCTGTGTGCCCATTGTGTTTACAATACCATCTAGCCATCTCATCTTTGGCCGCCCTGTTCTTCTTTTGCCCTCCACCTTTCCCAGCATCAAGGCTTTCTCAAGTGAATCCTCTCTTCTCATTTGATGTCCAAAGTACTTCATCTTCATCTTTACTCTTTGACCTTTTAAGGAGCAGTCAGGGTTGATTTCTTCTAAGATTGACCTATTTGTTCTCCTCGCTATCCAGAGGACTCTCTAAACTCTCCTGCAACACCACATTTCAAAGGCATCTATTCTTCTGCGTTCAGCTTTCCTAATGGTCCAGCTCTCACAACCATACATTACCACCGGGAATAACATTGCTTTGATTATGCGAATTTTGATTTGCAAGGTGATGTCTCTACTTTTAGCTATGTTCCCCAGGTTTCTCATCGCTTGTCTCCCAAGAATCAGTCGCCTTAGAAAGTAAAGTCTGTCACTGCTTCTACTTCTCTCCCCCATCTATTTTCCAGGGAGTGATAGGGCCTGTTGCCATTATCTTGGTTTTCTTGATGTTGAGTCTAACATCCAAAATATCACAAATACACACCAAACCTTTGAACATGCTCTTGTTTTTCTGGAGGATCGATATTAAACTAGTGATGGAGAACCTTGGCACTCCAAGGGTTCTGGAACTTCAATTCCCAGAAGCCCTGATCAGCAGGAGTGATGACTTGGGTTTCTGGTAGTTGCAGTCCAAGAACACCTGGAGTGCCAAGGTTCACCATCACTGTATTAAACTATCTAAGCAGGGAGATAAAGAAGATTATTTTGTATTGAGTATTGTGGGAAAGTCCATCTACAACCCTTTAACAGAGATGGTGTTATGTCCATATTAATTAGATATCAAAACAATCTCAGGTCACCTAGTGGGTTATTATATGAACTCATGAACTGGTACAGCTCATACCTGTCAAGCGCAGCTCCGGAGATTACGGGACCTGCAAAGAACGTTTCTGTGCAGGTTCGTTGTACGCATGCGTAGAAGGCTTTTACGCATGCGTAGAACGTTTCTGTGCAGAAATGGTGAAAACCGGTGCAAAAATATGGGAAATCCCGGCCAATCCGGGATACTTGACAGGTATGGTACAGCTTAGTGAGCGGTGAACTGAACTAGGGGTCAGGAGTTTAAATCTCCAAACGGCCTCCTAGAAGGGGAGTCAGCATCATCTCTGTAGCATTTGGCAAGGTCCATGGCTAAAGAGGACAACCAAAAGAATGAAACAATAAACCACTTCTGACTACTTCATACCCAGAAAATCCTGAGATGCTCACTGTAAGAAATGACGTGACAGCACATAGTTATTACTTGTTCCATATTACGTAGTACTCAAATAACTCTATACACTAAATGGTCTTACTTGAAAATAGTATTAGGCTGCACTGGTAAACCCACTAGCATGGGCTTAAACCCACTGAACTCCAGAGATTCACTCTGGGCAAGGAAGACTGTAGTTTTTAATACTATTCAGAACACCTGCATCCTTTAAAAGGAGAGGAAAAACCTGGGATTCCTTTTCATCAATCAATGTGTGTGTGTGTGTGTGTGTGTGTGTGTGTGTGTGTGTGTGTGTGTGTGTGTGTGTGTGTGTGTATATATGTATATATATATATATATATATATACACACACACACACACACATACACACACACATATATGTGTGTGTGTGTGTATATACACACACATGTGTGTGTGTGTGTGTGTGTGTGTATAAAATTATTTTTTACATAAGGACAACTTAATGCCCACCTTGACTTTTTAAACTGCAGACCAAGCCCCCAAACACTTTCCACCACCACCACCACCACCCCAATCTATAGAAAAGTCCTGTCAGTCTTGGCTACTATTATGGAACTCTGCCTTGAGCCCTAACATTTGCAGAGGCTTTGCAAGGCACCTCTAGCAGGAGAGTGCAAAACCCTTAAATCCTATTATTTATTTATTTTTTGCATTAGAAAAGAGCAGGGTTGGAGAGGAGGGGGAAGGAGAAAAGGGAGAGAAAACAGCAATGAATGCGAACCCACAGTTGTCCAAAAGCCTTGGCCACAAAAAGCATTTGTACATCCAAAGGTCCCTGGCATTTAACAAGTGGGTATTGCTTATGTTTAACTACTCTCCTTGTTATTTACATTGTCATTACTTATATATTGTGACTGATTGCAGGTCTTTCCAACTATACTGGGTGCCTCCCCCCCCAAAAAAGGGGGTTTTTTTTGAGGCGAAGCAGCTCTGGCAGGATCTCTAAAATGAAAAACAAGCAAAACTATTTCAGGGCGGGGAGAAAAGACAGCAGTGGGAGGCTAGGTAAAGATCAAGGTCTCCCTTGCTGGCAAGTCCCACTCTAGGAGGAGAGGTGTTCAGCCCTAGAGCCGGCGCTGTCTGCTGCTGCATCTACAAACGTTTCCGTGGTCATGTGGCAGGCATGACTAGACGCCGGAGGAGTGCACGCAACACTGTTTACCTTCCCACCGAAGTGGTCCCTATTTATCTACTTGCAATGTCTTGCTTTCGCACTGCTAGGTTGGCAGGAGCTGGGACAGGCGACGGGAACTCACTCCTTCACGCAGCACTCGGGTCTCGAACCGCTCTGACCTGCCCGACCTTCCGGTCGTCGAGCTCAGCGTCTTAACCACTAAGCCACCGTGGCACCTGCAGCAGGAGGATAAGGCTTTGTTTGTTTAAAAAAAAAACCATAACACCCCCGGCCGGGGCAGAGAATGGGAAGATGCAGGGCAGAAGGCTCTCCCCCTCCTCCTCCTCCTCCTCCTCTTCCTCCCGCCCCCAAGAGAGGGATCATTGGAGAGAAAGGGAAGCCCCGCCCACCTCCCCCACCGCTCCCCGCCTTTGCCTACCCACCCCTTCCTTAGACGTACGACGCAACACCCACCTTCGCGCCCAAACTAACTCCCTCCCTCCCCAAGCGCCGGAAGTACCGCCCCCAACACCGGAAGTCTTGCCTCTCTAGGCTTGACTTCTGCTTCTTGGCGGGTCCAGCGTCTATAAAACGTCGTGCTAGAGCGGCGTTTCTCGTCTTTCTTCCAGGAACCTACATTGGGGAGTACTGCTAGTCTCTCCTGTTTGTCTTTGGGTTCCCCTTTCTCTCTCTCTCTCTCTCTCCCCCCCCCGCCCGCCCCCCCCCTCTGTCTCTTCTTTACCCGCCTTATCCGTTTCCTGGGCCCGGCCGGTGCAGTTAGCGCGGCCGGAAGTGTAGGCCCCGAAGAGCCTGCAGCCAGGCCAGGGAGCCGCCATCATGGGCGATAAAATGGATATGTCTTTGGACGACATTATTAAACTGAACCGGACTCAGCGAGGCGGAGGCGGCCGCTCTGGCGGCGGACGAGGCCGGGGCCGAGGCGGTGGGCGAGGCGGAGGCGGACGGGGAGGCGGCGGCGGCGGGCGAGGAGGCGGAGGAGGAGGCCCCCTTCGGAACAGAGCCGCCTTGTCTCGGGGAGGCGGCAGGAACAGGCCTGCGCCCTACAGCCGGGTATGTGGAGCAGCTTCCGAGGCGGCGGGCCCACACGGCGAGGCCCCTTCCGTGGCGGGCTTAGGGGAGGGGAGGGGAAGAAGAGGTCCCGAGGAGGGGGGGGTGTCTGTTGGGAAACTCCCCCTCCCCGGCTGTAGTGCCAGGCTCACTCAGTCTCCTGGGACTTACGGCGCTTTCCGCCCCCCCTTCCCACGTTCTTTTGCCCCGCCCGGCTGGGGTTCGGGTTCTCTTGGGCCTCCTAGGCAAGAAGAAGTAAAGGTAAAGGTTTCCCTTGCTCGAAAGCCAGTCGTATCCGACTCTAGGGTGCAGTGCTCATCTCTGTTTCTAAGCTTCTGTCTGCTTCTGCAGACGTTTCCGTGGTCATGTGGCAGGCATGACTAGACACCGGAGTGCACGGAACGCTGCTGTTACCTTCCCACCGAAATGGTCCCTATTTATCTGCTTGCAATGTCTTGCTTTTGAACTGCTAGGTTGGCAGGAGCTGGGACAGAGACGGGAGCTCATTTCCGTCCTGCAGTACTCGGGAATGAGCTCCCGTCTTTGTCCTAGCTCCTGCCAACCTAGCAGTTCCAAAGCAAGACATTGCAAGTAGATACAGAAGGCGATGAACTGCTGGAGGGAGGGGAGGGGAGGGAGGACCCTAGGTGGGTGGGGAGGGGATGCTGTTTGAGCGGGGTGGGGGTGTGTCGTAGTCTTTCTAAGTGGCAGAGGGAGAGCCATCGTTTGGGAGGGACACCCAGCTGTGATGTTAACTTGAAATTTCAATGTTTTTGTAGCCCAAACAACTCCCAGATAAGTGGCAACACGATTTGTTCGATACCTGTAGTGGGTTCGGTCCTGGCGCTGGTGTAGAGACAGGTGGAAAACTTCTTGTCTCTAATCTGGATTTTGGTGTGTCGGATGCAGATATACAGGTAATTTTTCCTCCTCCCTCCACCACCCATTTTTATCTTAAGAGGTGGCTCAAAATAGTGAACTGTACTTCTTCCATGTCGAGGCCAGACAGGAAACTTCCAACATGAATTGGTGAATTTATTCCTTGTTTTGCCTGACCTCGTGTGAGAAAGATTAGCTTGCGCAAAATTGCTGTTACAATGCCTGATTGCTTAAAAATACCACAATCTTTGAGGAGGCTTTCTTTGTACCCTGGTCAACTGTTGTAGCTGATAGTTAATAGGTTGCCTTACCCTTCATTTTGATCATGTGGTTTTTTATGTTGCTCTTCTAAGTTTTGTGACTAAATTATTATTTTTTGATAGAGAGACTTCAGAAATGAACGTACAGTGGTACCTCATACAACGGTTTTAATCCATTCCATGGGGCACGTTGTTGTACGAAACAATTACTATACGATACATGTATCGTATAGTGATTTTCCCTATGGGATGCATCGTACAACAATTTTTTTGCTAAGTGGTTTTTCCCATTGAAAAATTGTTGTACATTATTTCCATAGGGAAAATTATTATGCGGGACACCATCTCCCCCCCCCCTCTAATTGTTATACGATTTCGTTGCTATATGGGGCGATTGTTATATGAGGTTCCACTGTATCTGAAATGATTAAGATCAATGCGTTCTCTCTCTCTCTCTCTCTAATAGTACAGTATCCATGTTCTCCAGGCTTGTTAGCATTTTAAAGAGTTTTGTGTAGAATGGGCATGTGAGCAGGTGTGAAGTCAAGGCCAAACACAGCTCTGTTAGAGCCTGATAGTTTTTGAAATAGAAATGTTTGCTGCACTTCATTCCTCTTGTTGCTGCAAGGGGAAATTAATGTATCTACTGGAATTTATTCCTTGAAAGGATTTTGACTCTTAAAACTGGTTTAGAAATAAAACTCTGTATCTTGCAGTGTTTTCTGTTTCCACTGGCTTAAACTTTATTTTTGGAATCTTTTTTTCTTATGTAAAGTATGGATACAACATTGTTTTTCAGTTTAAAAGAAATTTGAGAAAAGAAGATACACAATAGCATCCTTTAATGTTTAAAGCAGTGGTGCCCAAACTTTTTTTTTTGCAGGCCGGTCCCGCCTCCATCACACAGCTGCAGGAGCCGAAGACGGGCTGCTTCCGCTGCTTACAGTTTTGACGTCAGCAGCAGTGGCGACCTCTGGGTCGGTCCCATTCCCTCTGCAGTCTTTGCCAAAGCCGATCACCGCATTGGGGAAATCTTCAAAATCTTCGGAGTCTCCTGTTTCAAAATCCATGGCACTGGAAGGGTAAACCTGGCCTGCTGTGGTGACGTCATTCCAGGTGCACCAGGGGGCTCTCCTAGCGCTGCAAATTTTGAAACAGAGGAAGCTCCGAAGATTTCCCCAACGCAGCGATTGGCTTTGGCAAAGGCTGTAGATGTGATGGGACCGAGCAAGAGGCCGCTGCCACCCCTGCTGACATCTGGGGTGGTCTACGATGAGCCCAGGTGCTCACCGCGGACCGCATTAATGATATGCAGGGGTCTAATTGGGCCCGCGGGCTGTAGTTTCAGCGCCCCTGGTTTAGAGAGAGTAGGACAAATTTTGTAGTACAGAAAATGCCAATACTGTACTGTATAGATCTTACACACACCGTAATCTGTGGGTTTAGTATCCATGGTTTCATTTATCTGTGGGACTAAAAATATTCAATCACAATCTTGAAATACATTATTGTTATGCTGACTGCTGCTAAAACAGTATTGGGCAAAATATACTTATAGATTGTGCTGAGGCAATAGTTTCATGAAGAAAACCAGAGACATGCCAGTTGTTCCAATTCTTGGAAGAGGCGTAATATTGTGTGGATGGCATTGCATCTTAGGCTTCACAATTAAACATTTCTATCTCATTGTCTATCTTAACCTGATTAATATTGTCCTGTGTAAGGTCATTTACTTGTTTAGGAGTACAGTAAAACCCCTACTTATGAAAAAGTCTGTTCCATAGGCTTTTTCTTAAGTCGAATTTTTATGTAACTCGAAGCAAACCCATAGGAAAAATGAATTTTTAATGTAAATTGAAGCATAGGAAAATCCATAGGAAAAAGAATCTTTATGTAACCCAAAGCAAACCCATAGGAAATAGTATAAATCAGGACATGGTTTTACCACAAAATCATTTTGTAAGTCAAATGTTGTGTAACGGGGCATTTGTAAGTCAGGGTTTTACTGTACTTATATTGCCCAGAGTGCTGATTTTTTTGCCTTTTTTGTAAGTTATTTTCTGAGTATAAGCAGAATAAATAAACAGCCAGAACAGCAAGGTTGATAAGAATTGTAACTAAACTGGAAAGTTAATTTTTTAATGTGGTAGCCGTATTAATCTGTGCAAGCATATGAGAGAGTAAGCAAAACAAAAAGACAAAAAACGTTGTGGCACCTTAAAAACTAACTGCTGTATTTTGGTATTCGCTTTGTTTGATGAAGTGGACTTGATCCACAAAAGCTAACATCAAAATACAGTAGTGAGTCTTTAAAGTGCCATAGTGGTTTTTTTTCCTCTCTCTGGTAACCTGAAAAGGAAAATGTGAGTAGAAATTGACTTCCTCTGTCTTTTGGCCCATCTAGTACTTACATTTTCTTGAATGCTTTTGCAAAACCTTCTTTCACATTTCTAGGAAATATTGGTGTGCTCATCTTACTGTCTCACTTTTCAGGAGCTTTTTGCAGAATTTGGAACACTGAAGAAGGCAGCAGTACATTATGACCGATCTGGACGTAGTCTAGGTACTGCAGATGTTCATTTTGAGAGAAAAGTAGATGCTCTGAAGGCTATGAAACAATACAATGGAGTTCCCCTGGATGGTGAGTAATGGCTGTTCATGTGGATGTTCACACAATGGATGAGAGATGATCAGGTGCAGTTCTAATCATAGACCAGCTCACTTGGTAACCTTTGCATTCAGAAGAAGTCTATGGGGTTCCATGCGAGTGACTGGAGTAGCAGGGGAAAGGATAGAGTTTTAAATCTCTTGTCATTGCCTGCTCTTCCAAGCAGACTAATGACATTTTTCTACAGGCTGATAACATTTTGAGGGCAATTTATCTTTTTCCTTTCTAGGCCGTCCCATGAATATCCAGCAGGTTACATCACAAATAGACACACAGAGGAGACCAATACAAAGGTAGAGAACTTACCTTGTTTGCCCTTTGTTGGTGAAATTTAAGTATGTGTTAGTCTTAATGCTTGTACTTTTTGTTCAGAATTTTGGAATGGTATGGGTATCTTTATCTGATTTCATCCATATAAGCTTTTGGAACAGCATTTTTAATTTAATTTAATTTAATTTAATTTTCGCGCTTATATACCGCCCACTCGGGTGCAACCCAACTCAGGGCGGTTTACATGGCGGACAATAAATACAATATAATAATACAATGACACATAATAATACAATTCAATTACATCAAATAAATTCAGGGGAAAAGCACAATATCAATACAACACATAATACATAAGTACACAGCATCAAAAGTAAACCATGCATATTTTAACATTACAATTAAGCTATGTCTCTCAGCAGATATCTTTGTAGTACATAGAATTTATATTTTTCCTTTGTTGGTTTCCTTGGCATGCCTCTTATCCAACTTTGTCTTTGATCTCAGTATAAACAGAGGAGGCATGACCAGAAACCGCGGTGGTACTGGAGGTTTTGGTGGTGGCAGCAGACGAGGCAGCCGTGGTGGTAGAGGCAGAGGTAGAGGAGCAGGAGCTGGCAGGAGTCCTAAACAGCAACTTTCTGCAGAAGAATTGGATGCACAGTTGGATGCTTACAATGCCAGGGTAAGTGATGGCAGGGAGAAGGGGTGGAAGATTTGGTGTCCATGGGAACATTGATCGTTTGAGTATAAAAGTACAAATTCAAGGCAAATAAGACATTCAGGGGAGGTGGTAGTCTATCAGCTTTGATGCTGGGACATTGTGTTGTAGCTTTTGTTTGCAAGTCCCTTTTACTTGGATGAATGGGAAAAAAATACTGTGCACTACATGTGCCCTAAAATATTTTTTAGGGCATATGTAATGAAACTTAGTGATAAAACAACTTTCAGAGCTAGCTGGTTCTGGTTGGATTGTACTGTAGGGGAATAATCATCCCTTAAACTTGAGGCTCAGTCTTTTTTCTTTTTTGCTGTGCTGGTGACAGCCAAATAATAATCTTTCTTTCCTCCTAGATGGATACCAGTTAAAGCTGTAGGTGCATTGCGTGTATGGGAAGGACTGCAGACACCTCATTCCATGCTCCTCAGTGGGAAGGGAAGAGTGTATGGCGGCTACTAATATCAAGACGGAATTTGTTTTTCTTTTATGTTTTGGAATAGGTTTTAAATTCATGTAAAGGTTTCTTTCTCTTTTTTTAATTCTGAAAAAGATCTGTTTTGTACTGAGTTATTTTTGGGGGAAATTTTACTGGTTGCCTGTTGGGCCAAGATGGCTTTTTCATCTTGGCAGTAATAAAATAGAAATGTGTCTAGAGCTGTAAATGTCTGCTTCCTGTTAAACCTGGAGCCTGGCTTTGGGACTGCTGAAGCCAAGATGGGTTGAGGGAGCAGCCTACCTGCAGGCCAGTACCAAAAGAGTTGGTGCTGATTGCCTTTCCCATGGGGGTGGATGCTGTTTTCTCATGTCTCTATTCTCCTGTAGTTGGGGCTTGTAAACTGTATCCCCCATTTCCTGTGTGTTGACTCTTTTTCCTATGTTTATCTTAAAGCCAACCAGTGTGACTGCTTTTGTAGGGAAGTAGCGGTGGCCTCCAGTGAAATCGCTCCATCCATGATAGTCATGGAGAGGGAGTAAACTTCTTGTTAAAGTCGTTTTTGTATTTAACATTTGATTCCAAAGTTCAGTGCTGGTCCCACCTCAGTATTTTTACTGTAAAATAGTTGCTGTGAAAATTCAGTGACTCCAACATGCCAAGTAAAGATTTAGTCTTTCAACTTGCAACTCCCTATTGAATTCTTATTTCAAGTACATTTGGTAGTAGTTTTAATTATCTGGTCTCACAGTTTCTTATTTCTTGGGATAAATCTGTTACTAGATCTTGTGAGATGGGAGGGTCGAATAATGTGTTGCTAAGACATAATTCTTTGGCTTGCATGTTGGGAGGTGGGTGGGATATAACCATGAAGTTGTTCATAAGACTATTGTGCCAGTGCCCCCTGATAGGTAGAAGTACCATCTCCCATATTAAGAATGTGCATTTATAAGAACAAACCCTCAGGTTTTGAAATCATCAGAAGATCCACATTTGGATGGTTATCACTTTAATATAGCTACTTCCTGATACTGACATGGGAGTGAGACTCTTATCATCATTCTCAGTACTGTATAGTAAAATAGCAAACTTACACACGAAAAATGACACTCTTGAATCCATGGATCCAGGGGAATGGAATGTACTTAACAATTTAGCTTTATGTGTAGATAACTTAGCATACCTCTGGCTGTAGCAATAATACTATCTGGTGAACTCTAGTCCAAAAATACAAATACTGTATGCATATCTAATTATTGCTTAGTACACCCTAATATGTTTTATATTAGTCACCTAAATAAATATACACTGAGTTAAAAATCACATAGTGAGAACTCAATATTAGCCTTATTCAAAGTATATCACTATATATGTGTTCACTTAATGGGCAGGTGGCACCTGTGACACTAATAAATTAGTGCGAGCTTTCATGGATTACAATCCCCTTCAAAGGAGCATAGTATTTAGCCGATAGTACTATAGTGTACTTGATCATGGGGATGGTAGTGGGTCCACATATGAGAAAGAAAAGCTCTAAATGTGTTCACACATCAGAAATTCAGTTCAGCAGACATTTCTTGCATTAGTTTTTCCACTGAGTGAAGTAAAAAGAAATTGACATACCTAGGAACAAGACACAAAGTAGACCAGAAAGATAGCACCATTGATTGTTAGCTGAGACCACCATAAACATGTATATGGCATTACATATTCCTTTCACTGGCTTTGAGCAGTAAACCTGTACTCACAAACATATCTTTTAAAATGCTGAGAGTTAAAATGTATTATGTTCATAAAGTCAAGTACATTTAAAATGTGGATAAGGGTTTTTGCTATACTATATTACACATTAATAAGATGGTTTTGCTGTGGTACTCTATAATCAGTTATGGGGGGGGGGATCCCAGTCTCAACACCGCTTAGTAAAAAATATCCTAAAATGTTGACCAATCTTATTTAAGACTTTGTAATCTCAAGATGCTTCTTAAGTCCTTTTTCACTGGTCATAACTCTGATATCTTTTTGATATGTTGCTTCACTGCATTACAATTAAGTGTACAGAGATACAAAACTAACCTGATCAGTCAGGTAAAAATGTATTTTCACCGCACAATCACAAACTCAACTAATCCTGGGCAGGCACGGGAAATCCAGTATCCTCCAGATGTTTTGGACTTCAACTTCTATAAACTACGGCAAGCAAGTGGCAAAGAACTGTGCCAGTTACAGCCCAAACCTTGTTTGATTTGATTTATTAGATTTGTATGCCGCCCACTCCTCTTAGTAGGTTGTGTTTTAAAGCAAAGATTAACGGGTCTCCCCCCATTTCATCGCAGTGTAGAACAGGCGTTGTTGACTCAACTATACTGGTAAATGTGGCAGTATTTAAAAAGGGTAAAAGAGGAAGTAAAGCAGCTTAAAGCTAAATCCTATATTGTCTATATTCAAGAGCACAGAGTGAACTGAAGTGGTGATGATCGCAATAGGCCCGGAGGGGGAAGAATGGCAAATGGTTCGCTTTAAACAGGTCCAAATAGACAAGCGCAACATTGCCTAGTTAAAGAGAGGCAACATGAGGCGAGGTTTCCACCTTTCCTTTACGGAAATAACTTCCCCGCCGCCATCTTCAGAGATCCACCTGACTTCAGTTTCCAACGGGATGGATTCAGGAGCTTTCCTCATCTCCTAGAGAACCGACCCACCACCAGGGAGAGAATGGGAACCGCCCCGAAAAAGTTCATTTTTCCACCCCAAGATGGCGGACAGGCGAGCGGCGGCGAGAGAGAGAGAGACTCATTTTCTCCTCAGTCCTCCCCGTCCCCCCCTCTCTTGAACAGAGAGAGAGACTATCTAGCAGCTGCAGGCTGCTTTCTCTATTGTTCCTGCGCGTCCATTTGGGTTCCTTCCTCCGCTTCAAAAGCCAATACCATGGAGGTACCATGGCCAAATACATGTTCCTCTTACCGGAAGTGACGTCTAGCACGCGGGAGAAGGTCCGGAGAAATTTAAAACAAACAAACCCTACCTCCATGGACTGGGCCGGGACCACTCTCTTGCGATAGGAAGTGACGTTGGCTGAGTATTACGGAAGTGGGGTGCGCGCGCGGGGGGGGCGTGGCTGCTTTGGGCGGTGCCCGTGGTCAGTGGCACTGGCGTGCGGCCGCGTTGGTCACTGACTGAGTGGCGGCGGCGGCGGCGGCGGCGGCGGCAACGGCAACGTGAGGTGAACAGCCTGGTCTTTGGGCGCGATGGGTTTGATCCCGGGCGCGCGGGACGGTTCGGCGCACGCGGTGTCCTTTTTTTGTTGGCTCTTTCCCTTCCCGCTCGTCTTGCATTCCGCCGTTAGGTTGGGTCGGGGCGGCAGCATCCGCCTCGCCCTCCTCCTCCTCCTCCTCCTCCTCCTGCCTTTTGGTGGATCCTTTCCCTCCTCAGCGGAGACGTTGTCATGGTGGACAGCTGGGCGCCCGACGGGTCCGGCTGTGGTGTGGGCCGTTATGCCGGCGTACTTTTGGGGAGGGGGACGGGGACAGCCCTTCACTCGGTGTCTTTTGCCGTGGATTCAGGGAAGCCCCTTTCCTCTCGCCCCCCCTTCTCTGGGGAGACTCTCCCTGCCTTCTGCCCCAAGGGTAGCATTCCCCTTCTCCTCCCTCTCCACCGTAGGTACTCCCACCCCACCCCCACCCCCTTGCCCGTATGCAGTTCTTACTCAGGCACCTGTTCACGTTGGTGGGGCATTTTAAAAATGAATAGTTTCTCCAGCAGAGAAGACTGGCTGCTGTTTTTTCTTCTTCTTTTGCCGTATCCAAATCCAAACCGTGGCCATCCTCATGGCGATCAGCCATGAAGGTTGTCTCGAGAGTATAATGCAGTGGCCTTTCATCTGCCTTCCGCATGGCAGCATGACCCCCATAGTGCCACTGGTGGACTTCCACGAATCACTTTCTGGTCCTGAGCCCTTTTGGCACGCAAAGTCCTCCTCAGCCCCCAGGCCAGTATGGATGAAGCTGCTGCCCTCCATCAAGATAGATCCAAATGGGATTTAATCCACTTGGAGACCATCACCCTTCTCTGTGGACTTCTCCACCCAAGGCTGTTTGTCCTCTGGGTTGTCACTTAACTGCCGCCTGACACTCAGAGTTGAGTTGTTTGCAGTATCACCTACTACTCTATTACCATAGCAGGACACCCTGGCCAGACTGTAGTCAGTCTGGCCTGGCTGCTGTTTAGGTGGGCTTAAAGAGTAGTAGACCTTCTTTTAAAAATGTACTAGTACAAGTGTTGATTCATAATGTACTAAACACGTAAAGAAGGCAATAATTACTATTCCTACATGAGTTAGATTTTGTGTGTATTAGGAAAAGGAAATGGGCTGCCCTGGTTGAAGGCATGGGGTATAAGTTAAAGATGAAACAGATAACAGTATTTGGACTTTGTTCCAGGGATAACAGTGAGTGTTTGTAGAAGTCTTCAAAACCAATGTTTTCTAAACAAATGTTGTGACTAGATTCAAGGAAGTAACTACATAATTTTGTATTGCACTCACTCTGTATGTATCTGTTAAGCTGTTTTATGTGGCCTTGTTTGCAGCATCGTTTTAATTACTGGAAGCTAACCCATTTTAAAAGTTGCAGTTGGCTTTGAGGTCTTTCCTTTTATATAATCTCCCTCCATTTTGGTTCTGCTATAGATTAAGGTGGAAGCTTACTAAGGTACTTTATGTTAAGGCTAAAGGACTTACAAGTCGGAAGAAGAATAACATTCTAGAAGACATCAGTTTGTCATTCAGTTGTTGCTATGCTTTTGACAGAAATGTCATGGGTATTGTAGAGATAGTAGGTTATGCAGGTTTTATGAAAGGGATCATTGCTGAATGCAGAGGAGGGTCAGTACTCCCTATATTCTTGAGGTAAGTAAAATGAGTATCCAGCTTATTGGGGCCAAATTGTTTTCTTGTGAACAGCCCCAAGTATTCTGAATTCTATGGGGCAGTATATAAGTGCAATTGTTGTTGCTCATTATCATTTGGCTTTCTCTTGCAGTAGGTATATATAATTTTTGGCACAACATTTAATGGCATTAGTAAATTAAATTTTAGGCTAATTTCTCTAAATAGTAAAGGGAAATATATTAGTGTCTTCTTTCAAGAAAATAGGGGGTTCCAGTTGGTTCATCTTGAACTTTAGCGTGAAGTGTTGCACTGAGTTCATTTTCATTTCCAACATCATTACAGTGTGAGAGATGCAGTGTGTCGTCTGTAGAAGCTGTGTCTGGCAAAGCAACTATACATTCACTTCAAACGTTTCAGGTCTGTAGACTGGGGTGGCCAACCTTTTTGTGCCGCAGGCCTGACCACGCCCTTAGAACAGCTGAGCAGGCCGGGCAACGGCCCCTTGAAGCATAAACGGGTGCATTTACGGCTGTCACACTTCTGCGTTTACAACAGCCATGGGCGTGTTTGTGCATGCACAGGTGTGTTTTATGGCTGATGTAAACCTGCCCACTTCCGGGTGCAGGGGAGACGGCAACAGGCCGAATGGAATGGCATCATGGGCCGGGTTCGGCCCCGCTGCTGTAGACAATACATACAAAAATCTTCTTTATGAGAAGGTGCTTTGGGACACTACAACGAACAAAGGATCTAAAGCAGTGATTCCCAATGCGGGGCCTACACCCCACAGGAGAACTTCAATTCCCAGAAGCCTAAGTCAATACATTGGCTGATCAGTGCTATGGGGAATTTACTCAGGCTTCTGGCAATTCTTCTGCTTTTGTGCCTAGGCCAGACGTGAAACCGTCAAAATGAAGACACCCTTTGGTGAGTTCATTCTGCAGTTCCCTTTGCCTGACTCCTGTAAGAAAGATTAGCCAGCAACACAAGTTTTCTGTTACCAGGGTACGCCCGATTGTGGTTCAAGAATAACACAGTCTTTGAGGAGGATTTTTCTGGGAACTGAAGTCCAAAAACCAAAGTAATATATCTAGTAATTGTTATTTTGGACTCTTAGAAGAACAAAGCAACCCCGATGCAATAAATAACTTATCCTAATAATTCCATTATATAATAGCTTACCTAGCCTTTATGTACACAGGTTTACAACTCCTGATCATGGTTCTTCTTTGAGTCTTTTCTGTAACTGCACTAATAATCTTATCTGCCCTTAATAACCCATCTAGGGGCCCTAGATACTTCTTTCTACAGTTTAACTATTGTCTCTCTGGCCCCAGGTTTTTTGATTGGGGGTCAAGATTCTTCACTCACCTCCCCCATGGCCTCTGGGATGGTGACTGGGCAGTTGAGGCCTTCATCGCTGCCTTCAAACAATTGTGCTCATCCTACACACTAGCAAGGTGATGCTCAAGATAATACAGGATAGACTTCAGCAGCACCTGGAGAGAGAACTACCAGAGGTGCAGGCTGGCTTCAGAAGAGGCAGGGGGACTAGAGACCACATTGCCAACATACGTTGGATCATGGAGAAAACTAAGGGGTATCAGAAACAAGTCTACTTCTGTTTCATTGATTACACCAAGGCCTTTGACTGTGTGGACCACAATAAAATGTGGCAAGTAATTAAAGAGATGGGAATACCAGAATACCTTATATGTCTCATGAGAAATCTGTACATGAGTCAAGAAGCAACAGTTAGGACAGAGTATGGAATGACAGAGTGGTTTGGATCAGGAAAAGGAGTAAGATAAGGCTGCATCTTATCACCCTGCTTATTCAACTTATACACAGAGCACATAATACGCCATACAGGGATGGAGGAATCACAAATTGGGATCAAAATTGCTGGGAGAAACAACTTGAGATACGCAGATGATACTACCGTAATAACAATGTGAGGAAGAACTAAAGAAGCTCCTGATTAGGTTGAAAGAAGAAAGTTCAAAAGCTGGCTTGAGACTCAACATCAAGAAAACCAAGATAATGGCAACAGGCCCTGGAAAATAGATGGGGGAAGAAATAGAAGCAGTGACAGATTTTACTTTCTTAGGATCCAAGATCACTGCAGATGGTGTCTGTAGCCATGAAATAAAAAGGCGACTGAGCTTGGGAGACAAGCTATGAAAAACCTGGGGAACACAGTGAAAAGCAGAGACATCACTTTGCAAACCAAAATTTGCATAGTCAAAGCAATGGTATTCCCGGTGGTAATGTATGGTTGTGAGAGCTGGACCATTAGGAAAGCTGAGCACAGAAGAATAGATGCCTTTGAAATGTGGTGTTGGAGGAATGTTTTGAGAGTCCCCAGGACAGCGAGGAGAACAAACAGGTCAATCTTAGGAGAAATCAACCCTGACTGCTCCTTAGAAGGTCAAATAGTAAAGATGAAGGTGAAGTACTTTGGACATCAAATGAGAAGAGAGGATTCACTTGAAAATGCCTTGATGCTGAGAAAGGTGGAGGGCAAAAGAAGAAGGGGGTGGCCAAAAATGAGATGGCTAGATGGTATTGTAGATGCAATGGGCACAAAGCTGGGCGGGTTGAAGAAGATGGTGGAGGACAGAGGTGCCTGGCGGGACATAGGGTCGCAAAAGGCCGGAATTGACTGTGTGACTGAACAACAACAAAAAACTGTTGTATACTTTTCTTAAGGAAACTGCATTGTAGTAAGTCCTAATGCTTAGTGAAACAAACCTAGAATAGAGCGTGTTTGGGCAAAAAATGACACTCTTTTACATAAGGAAAACTTAATAACTGATTCTTAGCAGAGCAATTCTGAGAGGCAAGGGGTCCAGGAGTTCTCAACCTATGTCCCAATGGCCCGATGCAGCCCATGACACCATTTGATGTGGCCCCCCACTGCCTCCGCCACACCCGGAAGTGCCATGTGTGGCAGGCAGGGCAAAAGAGCTGTCCAACTCCCAAAGCTGTCTGAGGGAACATAATCTGGCCCTCGGGTCGAAAAGGTTGAGAACCCCTGGCCTAGTTACGATTGCATCACAAGGCTTCTTATCTACCTAAGTGCCTATTTATAAATTGCTTCAGGTGCTTTACCAGTGTGTGATACTTTTACTAGTTCAGTGCTACCGGCCTTCATTCCAGCCCTCAGAAGCATATAAATCTGACCTTTAGGCCCAGTAATCTGTTGTCTTTGTGCTACCTAATGGGCTAGATTAGTGCTATTGTATTTTCAGCATAAGATGAGCCTCCTGAAATGATTTGTTTTGGTCAATATTTTCTGCCAAGTTTCCATGGTGAGAGTTTGTATATGCTGCATCTTAGCAATCCCATGTTAGCAGCTACTACACAACAGCAATGGATATTATCTGATGGGCAAATGTTGGTCCAAATCTGTCATGCTTAAATCTCAAGCATGGTGGCTTCAGAGTACTATAGCAAAAAAAAAAAAACCCTTAGTATTTGAAGACTGCTTGAATATTTGTGCGGAAAGTTCTCTTTCCACATTGTCCTCCTGGTTGGAAAGCCAGGATTGTTCTTCTAAGGAAGTCTTTGAAGTTGGGAACATATGGACTCTGTGGCCGGCCGGAGGAGTTGAGCGGCATTTGGGGACGCCCTGGCCGAAAAAGCCGAGACGCGAAGCTCCTTCCTCGGCTTTGATGGCTGGTGAGATTGGGAGCACTTGTGCCAGCTCCCCGCAGACCAAAGAACTGTTGCAGCCTCGCCGGTGTCGAGACACGGAGTTCCTTCCTTCAGCCTGCCAAGGACGTCGAGCATTGGCTCTGTCAGGACCAAAAGGAATTGATTATGTAGCTTGATTCTTGTCTATTGTATAATCTAGATTGTATTGGATACTGTATTTTGTTTGTTGTTGTTCAGTCGCACAGTCGGTTCCGACCCTTTGCGACCCTATGGACCATTGCTCTCCAGGCGCCTCTGTCCTCCACCATCCCCCTCAGCCCTCCCAGCTCTGTGCCCATTGTGTCTACAATGCCATCTAGCCATCTCATCCTTGGCCTCCCCCTTCTTCTTTTGCCCTCCACCTTTCCCAACATCAATGCCTTCTCAAATGAATCCCCCCTTCTCATTTGATGTCCAAAGTATTTTAGCTTCATCTTTACTATTTGACCTTCCAATGAGCATTCAGGGTTAATTTCTTCTAAGATTGACCTATTTGTTCTCCTCGCTGTCCAGGGGACTCTCAAAACCCTCCTCCAACACCACATTTCAAAGGCATCTATTCTTCTGCGTTCAGCCTTCCTAATTGTCCAGCTCTCACATCCGTACATCACTACTGGGAAAACCATTGCTTTGACTATACTAATTTTTGTTTTCAGTGTGATGTCTCTGCTTTTCACTATGTTCCCCAGGTTTCTCATTGCTTGTCTCCCAAGAATCAGTCGCCTTTTTATTTCATGGCTACAATCCCCATCTGCCGTGTATTACTGTATTATTGTATTTTTATATTTATTGTATACTGTACTGTCAATTTTTATACTGTATTTTGTATTTCATTATGCACTTTATTTGTTGTGAGCCGCCTTGAGTCACCCGTTGATCGAGAAAGGCGGTATACAAATAAAACTTGAAATGAAATGTCATTTGTTGAAAATATGAGCAGATGTGTCAAAAGCCCATGTGAATTAGAGGATCTGGGAATTGTTGGCTTTTTTGCATCCATCGGTTCAGTTGTGCATGTAAGAAAGCTGAATCAAACTCCCCATTGAACCCTTCCGCCTTCACTGCAGCATAATGCATTTTCCCTGAGGCTAGAGGGATCTTCAGTTCATTCAGAGGGAACCTTCTGCCAAAGTGAATTAGTGGCATAATCTTAGGGACCATTTGTGGGAGAGGCTTCTCTTCTTTCCTTGGCAGCAAGTTTCCCTGGGGGGAAAAGCTTTATGTATTCCCCACACTGCTGGATGTTCCTTCTTGCCCCTGCTGCCATCTGAATAATTGGAATTGTACTTTTTAGAAAAGCTCGAGCCTTCACTCGAGTGGGTGCTTCCTTTCTTAGGAGCCTTCAGAAGATGAATATTTGTTAGAATGGTTGTATGAGCAGAAAATGTCTGTGAGCGGAAGAGACTGAGAGCAAAGTGTACAAGTAGTAGGCTCTGCAGTTGCAAATATGCTACCCTAGTATTCCAGATTTGTATTAACTGTGTAATACAGTGGTGCGCAACCTGCGGACCGGTCTTGACCCATGGTGCCATTTCATGTGGCCCACTGCTCTCGCTGCTGCCGGAAGCGGCAAAACCAGCCAAAAACATGCTGCCCTCGCTGTCGCCACCGGAAACGTGGAAGTATCGAAAACAGTTGAAAATGCGCTGTAAGTGAATCCTGCGGCTGTCTTAAACGTGTTTACAACAGCTGTGGACGCAGTTTATGGCAGCTTTTACGGAGGAGGAAACTGCATGTCCATCCCACTCAGCTGTCTCAGGGGTCGTGGTCTGAGAACCCCTGGTGTAGTAGATCTGAGGCATTTGTTTTGATGTTCTCACACTGTTAAATTGCCCATATATGAAGTCTGATCTAAGAATGCTTTTATGCTGATTGGGCAATGCACAAATGGTGAAGAATAAGACTTACATGTTTTCACAACTATAGTAAAACCCTACATAGAATGAGATTCATTCCCATGAATTAAAATGTGAATAAAGTAGTTCTTGATTCAAAGCCATTGATGTCCATTAACACTGTCAATTGAATATTGGATTAAAGCTATGTCTGGCAAGTCGATATGGCTAGTTCTTTATTTTATTGCTGCGTGGGAATACAAAGAATCATTCACCATAAGAACAATCAGAATTGAATCATCAACGTGTGTGGATGTAGCTAACTAACTCACTCAATAGGCAAGTTTTCCTCTGTTTTTTTTTTAATCGTGTCAGAAGCACACAAAGGTGCAGAAGCACACAAAGGTGAAATATTTTTGCTGGAGGAACTCTGCTCAGAGGATGCCCAAATGAGGCTCCTTTCATGTCCCCAAGATCTTTTCCCATCAAAGTGGGAACTATTTATCTACTTGCAATATCTTGCTTTCGAGCTGCTAGGTTGGCAGGAGCTGGGACAGAGACTGGCGCTCATTCTGCCATGAAGTACTTGGGTCTTGAACTGCCGACTTGCTGACCTTCCAGCTAACAAGGAGAGCTGCTTAACTATTAACTACTAGTTTGCAGTTTTTAGTCCAAAATGTTTGGAGAGGTTTTCTTGGATCGTCAGATATATAAGAGTACACACTTACCAGATTAGTTTCTCAAGACCTCTATTTAGCTACAGAGATGCTCCTGTTCCTGGATAATGTAATAGTTGTGTACCAAATAGTAAGTTAAAAGACATTAATTAGTGTAGAATTTACCAGCAGTAATTAATCCCTCCCCCCCCCCCCACTATTTTCTACCTCTGTGTTGTACTAGGCAACATAAGTAAGGTTTGCCAGAACACAAACCTAGTCTCAAACAATTGTTTTTGTGCTTTTAAAATATTTTTTCCTCTAATCTTTCAAGATATTGGACACTACGTGAAAAAACTTGGGTTAATAATTTTAAAAGGATGTATTTGTGAATTCAAGATAAATCTGCAGCAGTATATATAAGTAGTGGCCATTCATGCAACTGTATACCGACCGATTCATGCAATTTTTCCTTCTGAGCATGTGACAGAATGTAGCTAAGGAAGCCACTTTGGCAGGAAATCCAAATCTGACTTCCAGCACTTGAAGATAAGGAAGCTGTTTGTGGTTTTTAAGCTATTATTACTGTTTTAGAAACTAGGTTCAAGATTATTCTGCTGTAAGGTTTGAATGTACTGCATTAGGTTTCTTGTTAAAAACAATGTATGTGCCAAAAGAATGTGCCCAGCATAAATTCCTCAGTTGTTGCATGATTTTCTTTCAAGTCTGAACACTTGGAATGTTTGAAGTGATCTGATAATTAATTCCTTGGCCCGTGCCCACAATGAGGAGAGAGACTTCTTAGCCATGAGAGCCAAGTGGTACTTTTCACCTGCTCTGGTTACTTGAGTGCCATCAAAACCTGTTGCATATTTCAAAGGTTTCCCTTGCAAGTACAATAACTAGAGACTTGTATTTAAACAAAAGAGATGCAAAAATTAGATGTGTAACACTAAACTAGTTCTGGCTTTGGTTGAGTACGGACGGTGCAGACATTTGCCAAGATGAAAATAGTTAAACAGTTTTCTGTGGCTTAAAGCAGGGGTGGCCAACCTTGGTGCCCCAGGCGTTCTTGGACTTCAATTCCCAGTATAGGTGTAGTTATTTGGGCTTCCAGTAATTGAAGTCCAAGAACGCCTGGGGCACCACAGTTGGCCACCCCTGGCTTAAGGTATACCGTAGCTTGTCAGATACTGGGATTTTATTTTTATTTTTTTAAAAAAACAGTCCTGTTGCCCATTTAAATAGCGATCCACACCTTAATTTAAACAGGAATTATCATCTGCCTTTGCTAGGATAATTAAAGGTTGGGGAGTGTGAGAATTATAGTCCAAAAGTTCTATATAGAGCAGGGGTTCTCAATGTTTTTCAGCCATGGGCCGGACCACATCCCTTCAAAAAGCTGAGTGGGCCAGACCGGTGGTTCCTCCCGCCGTAAACGCTGCTGTAAAACGCATCTGTGGCTGTTGTAAACACATTTATGATGGCCGTGGACTCATTTACAGCTGCAGTAAACGCGTTTACAACAGCCACAGTGTCTTTTACAGCTGTCGTAAATGTGTTTACAACAGCCATAAATGAGTCCACAGCTGATTCCAGTGGCTGTGGGGGCGGCTGGCACTGCAGACTCGATCAGGCCCACGGGCCGTAGGTTGAGAACCCCTAATGTAGAGCCAGGTTAGGAAAAGACTTTAAAGGCTGACTGACTTATTGTGGTACAGTATATGTTTTTGTGTGCTGCAATAATCTAGTATAGAAAAACACAAAATGGGCTATCCTAGCCTTTTGATGTTGCTGTTCATAGTATATTTAATTCTCATGTGTATGTCTGCAAACTGAAGGGTAAACGGTATGACTGAAATCCAATAGTATGTCATAAGTAGAGCAAACCCATTGAATCAGTGGAATTTATGAGGAGTTGACTCACCAAATCACTGATTCAGTGAGCCTATTCAGCCTATGACTTAAACCACTGGATTTCAGGTGATACATCTGAAGTAGATTCTCGTGCACTTAAATGTTTGCCACACGAACCTTCCAGTCTCTAGCGCAGCGTTTCCCAACCTTTGTTTTTTGGGTTTCAATTCCCAGAAGCCTAAGTCAGTTCCCCAAAGCACTGATCAGCCAATGTACTGACTTAGGCTTCTGGGAATGGAAGTCCACCTGTGGGGTGTGTGCCCCACGTTGGGAACTACTGCTCTAGGGTCATGATGGCAAACCTTGGCACTCCAGGTGTTCTTGTCCTCCTTTTTTATTGCACTGTTTATTGCTTTAAAAGTTGGAGGTCTGTCTTATAGGCGTTTGCAGCCCTCTTCTCTGTCCCTCTTTGCTGTTCTTGAGGATGGTTCAATTGAGCCGTCTTTTGAGCTCCTATGCATGGGAGCTCTTTTCCATTGTAGGCTTTTTGAGCAGTGAGAGCATGTTTTCAAATGACATTGATGTTTTTCATACTGCCTTGAAGTAGCAAATAAAGAACATTTGTTCCTTCTAGGTAGACATTGTGCTACTGATCCTTGGTAAACTGTTCTCTTTCTCCAAAGAGGAGGCTTAGGAAGTTTAGGCAAGCTTTTGGCAACCACACATCTTCCCTGTCTGATTTGAAGGTAGCTTCTCATGATGTATGACACCTGTCTCCCAGGATGCTACAGCACATGGGGCAATGAGGCTCCTCATTGCTTCTTCAGCAATAAAGTTTTACAGGGCCAGGTTGCTAACCCAATGGCCAACCATCTTTCTTCCTCATCCAGACTTCAGACTAGCAATGGCAGAGTTGATTTGAAGGTACTTATGTGTTAATTTGAGCAGGGATTTTGTGTCCTGATTAATAATTTTGTGTCAGAAATTATTGTGGGTCGAAAGGATTTTTGCTGGAGAAACTATACTCAAGAGATGCCCGAATGAGGCTCCTTTCACATCCACAAGATCTTTTCCCACCAGTGGTCCCTATTTATCTACTTGCAATTTCCTGCTTTTGAACTGCTAGGTTGACAGGAGCTGGGACAGAGATGGGTGCTCAATCCGTCATGCAGTACCCAGGTCTTGAACTGCTGGCTTGCCGGCCTTCCAGCTAACAAGGTGAGCTTCTTAACCACTGAGCCACCGCAGCCCCTCAATTTGAAAATGAGCATGTGGCTGCTTCTGAGTAAGGTTGACATCAACCGGTTCCATCTCCCTTATGCCTTTGTACTCTGCTACATTGGCAGAAGCTGACTGGTGCTCCTCTTCTGCTATTCCAGTTGCAAATCTGCATTATCTGTTATCTGTAAATCTCCTTTCTAGGATCAGCTGCTTCCTCATGCATTGTGACCAGGCTGTGGTGTCAGCTTTACCCAGTACTCTTTGACAGTTTAAAAGGGCTCTCCAAGCTGCTGTCATCAGAAGCATTTAGAGGATTAATGTCTTAGCCTCAACGGGTGTGAGAAGCACATATGCTTGTATTTGTGCTAACACAGCTGCTTTCTGCTGCATTTTGTGAATGGATAATTATAAGGTCTAGTCTTAGAGCTACTATTGAGACTCATACACAGTACAGCATATACCGTATATGTCAGTGGTGGCGAACCTATGGCACATGTGCCAGAGGTGACACACAGAGGCCTCTCTGTTGGCACATGCACCATCAAGGGGAAGCCCAGCCCGGCACCAATGGCAGCACCGCTTCCCCACCACCCCTCTGTCTCTGCTATGGGGAGACAAGGGGGAGGCTGAAATCCCGCCCGAGAGGCGGTGGTGGGGCGAGGTAAGGCGACCAGACACCATCACCCAACCCTCCTAGGAGTCATGCGTACACATGGGTGTGTGTGTGCACCCATGTGATATCGCTGGCGGCATGCCAGCAACGTCACATGGGTGTGGGCATGCGCGGTGCCTGCCCATGTGCCTCCTACTCCTCCTTGGGCACTCGGTCTCTAAAAGGTTCACCATCACTGGTATATGTATTTCTGTTTCAAATTTGCTACACCTCTTTTTGGTACATGACTTCCTTTCTCTAATGCAGGGGTGCTCAACTACAGCCCATGGCCATATCAGGCCCCCAACACCCTCGCTGCTCCTGGAAGTGGATGGGGGATGCACCCGCCAATGCGCATGTGCATCCTGAACCACTTCTGGGAGTGGCAAAACCACTTCCGGGAGTGGCAGGGATGCATTTGCGCATGCACAGAGATGTCCAGACCCACTTCTGGGAGTGGTTCCTGATACGCATGTGCAAACATGCCCATTTCTGGGTGTGTGGTAAGGCCTGCTCAGCTGTTCTGGGGCCGTAGTCAGGCCCCTGGTGCGAAAAGTTTGAGCACCCTGCTCTAATGCCTCAAAGACACATTGGAGGAATAAAGTGTGAAGCAGAATAAACACAGAGATTTCAGGAAAACACTTGGGACTAGACCAGTGATTTTCATTGTAGGGCCCACGTCCCACAGGGGAACTTCAATTCCCAGAAGCCTAAGTCAGTACATTGGCTGGTCAGTGCTTTGGGGAATTGAAGTCCAAAAACCAAAGGTTGAGAAAACACTAGACTAGCAGATAGAAGAGAGAGGGGGAGGTCTTCCTGAAAATGTAAGAAAAAAATCAGCTGAACCGTATAACTACTGAGAAAATTACAAAGAGACAGTTCATGGCAAAATAATAATTATAATCATTTATTTGTGCTCTTAGAAAATTCTGAATAAAGTCTTTTAAGAGTGTCCTTCAATAAGAAATCTTCAACAAATACTTGTACTTCTTGTCAACATAGAATAGATATCTTCTCTGAATAACATATGAAAAAACTCTTGAATATGCACAGCAAAAAACTATAGAAAATGCACAGCAAAAAAAGCTAAAGATTTTCAAAAATATAAGCAGTATCACAGGATCTCCAAGTGTATATATTCCATAAATCAGCAGGTAGCATTAATCAGCAGGTAGCATAAATTTGAACTAATATAGTAACTCACATAGCAACTGATGTAGATAGTGAACCTACAAGTAGAGACTTGATATATTGAACTTTCCTTAACCGTGCTTTTTATTTTAAACTGATAATATGCATGATAATATTGTGTTTTGAACTGTGATAACATGTATGATGTGAGGACACTGGTGTAGAAACCGGCAAACCACGCTAGAAATTTTTGCCAAGAGAACCCTATGGACTAGAACAAATGGCAAACCAAAAGAGGCAAGTTAGATGAAACAGGATGCTTAACACAGATCAAAAGAAGGGCAGGGACGGGAGAGGAGGAGAAATACAGCGTTGCAAAGAACAATACTGCATAGGAACATGGAATGTGAGGTTGATGAACCAAGGAAAACTGGAAGTGGTGATAAATGAGATGGAAAGAATAAACATTGACATCTTGGGAATCAGCGAGCTAAAATGGACAGGGATGGGT
The DNA here is from genome assembly GCA_035047305.1 of Bradypodion pumilum. Classification (NCBI taxonomy): domain Eukaryota; kingdom Metazoa; phylum Chordata; class Lepidosauria; order Squamata; family Chamaeleonidae; genus Bradypodion; species Bradypodion pumilum. The sequence goes on along the minus strand of JAWDJD010000002.1, from coordinate 284,681,101 downwards.
GAATTCAACTTGGGAAACCATCACATCTACTACGATGGTCAAGAAAACTTCAGAAAAAACGGAGTAGCCATAATTGTCAACAAAAGAGTGAGAAAAGCAGTAATGGAATACAATCTCAAAAATGATAGAATGATGTCAGTCAGAATACAAGGCAAACCTTTTAATATCACTGTAATCCAAATATACGTACCAACCACAGGCACAGATGAAGCCACAGTGGACCAGTTCTATGAGGACCTTGTTCTATGAGGACCTCATAGAACAAGACCTCATAGAACAAACACCAAAAATGGTGTCCACATTATCTTAAGAGATTGGAATGCCAAAGTAGGAAATCAAAAAGTAGATGGAATAACAGACAAGTTCGGTCTTGGAACACAGAATGAAGCAGAGCAAAGACTGATAGAGTTCTGTCAAGATAACACACTGGTCATAGCAAACACCCTCTTCCAGCAACACAAGAGGTGACTTTACACATGGACATCACCAGATGGCCAACATCGAAACCAGATTGATTACATACTCTGCAGCCAAAGATGGAAAACCTCCATACAGTCAGCAAAAACAAGACCTGGAGCAGACTGTGGCTCAGATCACAACCTACTAATAGCAAAATTCAGACTTAGGCTAAAGAAAATAGGGAAAACAATCAGGCCAGACAGATATGATCTGGACAACATCCCTAAGGAATACACGGTGGAGGTGAGGAACAGATTTAATGGTTTGGAATTGATAGACAGAGTACCAGAAGAATTATGGACAGCTGTGCGGGACATCATGCAGGAGGCAGCAAGGAAAAACACACCAAAAGAAAAGAAGCGTAAGAAAGCAAAGTGGTTGTCTGATGTGCCTCTTAAAATAGCAGAGGAAAGAAGGAATGCAAAAGGCAAAGGAGAAAAGAAAAAATACAGTCACTTGAACACAGAATTTCAAAGAAAAGCAAGGAGAGACAAGGAAATCTATTTAAATGAACAGTGCAAAGAAATAGAGAAAAACAACACAAGAGGCCGGCCTAGAGATCTTTTCAAAAAAAAAATTGAGGAAATCAAGGGAACATTCAAAGCAAAAATGACCATGATAAGGGACAAAGACGGCAAGGAGTTAGCTGATGCAGAAGAGATTAAGAAAAGATGGAAAGAATACACAGATGAACTTTACAAAAAGGACCTCAACACCACTGATAATCACAATGATGAGAACATTGAACTTGAGCCAGACATCCTAGAGAGTGAAGTCAGAAAGGCCCTAAAAAGCACTGCAAACAACAAAGCTAGTGGAGATGACGGTATCCCAGTTTTATTGACTACACCAAGGCCTTTGACTGCGTGGACCACAATAAAATGTGGCAAGTACTTAAAGAAATGGAAATACCAGAACACCTCATATGCCTCATGAGAAATCTGTACAAGAGTCAAGAAGCAACAGTTAGGACAGAACACGGAATGACAGAATGGTTTGGAATAGGAAAAGGAGTAAGACAAGGCTGCATTTTTCACCCTACCTTTTCAACCTATACACAGAGCACATAATGCGCAATGCAGGGATGGAGGAATCACAATATGGGATAAAAATTGCTGGGAGAAACATCAACAATTTGAGATATGCAGACGATACCACCCTAATGGCAGAAAGTGAGGAAGACCTAAAGAAGCTCCTGATTAGGTTGAAAGAAAGCTGGCCTGAGACAACATCAAGAAAACCAAGATAATGGCAACAGGTCCTATCAGCACATGGAAAGTAGACGGGGAAGAAGTAGTAGCAGTGACGGATTTTACTTTCTTGGGATTTAGGATTACTGCAGATGGTGACTGCAGCCATGAAATAAAGAGGCGACTGATTCCAGGGAGACAAGCCATGAGAAACCTGGGGAACATAGTGAAAAGTAGAGACATCACCTTGCAAACAAAAATCCATATAGTCAAAGCAATTGTATTCCCGGTGGTAATGTATGGTTGCGAGAGCTGGACCATTAGGAAGGCTGAGCGCAGAAGAGTAGACACCTTTGAGATGTGGTGTTGGAGGAGAGTTTTGAGAGTACCCTGGACAGCGAGGAGAACAAATAGGTCAATCTTGAAAGAAATCAATCCTGACTGCTCCTTAGAAGGTCAAATAGTAAAGATGAAGCTGAAGTACTTTGGACACCAAATGAGAAGAAAGGATTCACTTGAGAAAGCCTTGATGCTGGGAAAGGTGGAGGGCAAAAGAAAAAGGGGACGGCCAAGGATGAGATGGCTAGATGGCATTGTGGACGCAGCGGGCACCGAGCTCAACGGGCTGAGGAGGATGGTGGAGGACAGGGGTACCTGAAGATCAATGGTCCATAGGGTCGCAAAGGGTCGGAATCGACTGTGCGACTGAACAACAAAGCATAAATCAGCAAGTAAAGTTCATTGGTTACAAAAAAAAAACTTTCAGAACACAGTCCTTCATCAGAATTAATGCTTATCTGTGAAAACAAAATATATAGTTGAAATCTAGATTGCATAAATCTTAAAACTACTACACGTACTTGACACACATTCAAGTAACACATGCAATATTACAGACAACAAGAATGACTTACAGTCTTCAATTGCGTTCACAGCCTCACATCAAAAATTCACAGTATGTTCAAGAACGTTGAATGAGTGAGAAAGACTTAGTACATTATATAGATAGAAAGATACCCCAGGTGCAGAAAGATCTTTCTATCTATATAATGTACTGTCTTACTCATTCAACGTTCTTGAGCACACTGTGAATTTTTGATGTGAGGCTGTGAACGCAATTGAAGACTGTAAGTCATTCTTGTCTGTAATATTGTATGTGTTACTTGAATGTGTGTCAAGTACATGTAGTAGTTTTAAGATTTATGCAATCTAGATTTCAACTATAAATTTTGTTTTCACAGATAAGCATTAATTCTGATGAAGGACTGTGTTCCGAAAAGTTTTTGTTTCTTTTTGTAACCGGTGAACTTTACTTGCTGATTTATACTACCTGCTGATTTATGGAATATATACACTTGGAGATCCTGTGATACTGCTTATATTTTTGAAGATCTTTAGCTTTTTTGCTGTGCATATTCAAGAATTTTTTCATATGTTATTCAGAGAAGATATCTATTCTATGTTGACAAGAAGTACTAGTATTTGTTGAAGATTTTTTTTATTGAAGGACACTCTTAAAAGACTTTATTCTGAATTTTCTAAGAGCACAAATAAATGACTTTAATTATTATTTTGCCATGAACGGTCTCTTTGTAATTTCCTGAAGATGTAGCCAGGCAATGCGAATGCATCCTATCAGTTGCATTTGGATCGGCAGGGAAGAAGAGAGACGACAAGGCCAAATGTAATCGCTGCTTTGCCCAGTAGGTAGGATGCAGTGTCTCTTGGCTCTCTTCAGGGAAGAGGAAAGCGATACAGGCAGAAGCTTGGCGTGTGGCTGGTAGATGTAACACGTACAGTACATCATGTAGGAAAGGAGCTGCTTTGAGCCAGTGGTAGCAGCTCTTTAGTAATGCCCAAGGCATCTGGACACACCCTTGGGGAGCCAGCCAGCTTCCTGGCTGAAATGGGAGGAGTGTGCTGTTTTCCAGTCGGGTAGGACTAGGCCAAGTCATGTGGCGCACCAAGTCAACTGCTCTGCTTGAAAGGAATACTCCAGCTCAAGCTAGGAAGACTATTGCTTCTTGTTGAAAACTTTCCCCGTGGGTGGCCACGTGGCCTGGGAATGAGAGCTACCTTGCCTGCTGAATACTCCTTATTGGCCTTTGTTGAGGAGCACCTTGGCTTATTTTGTTGGCTGTTCTGGGTGTCACTGAGATTTGTGAAAGGTGAGCTGTTGAAAGATATTGGCACAAAAATGATACGCTTATATATTTTCACAAGAGTGTACATTATCCCCTGGAGCCCAGAATGCTGGGTTGTGTAAGTGTTTTTTTTTTCCGCTGGAGTAGTGAACTTCACTAAATTATTTTTTAAAATATATAAATAAAGGCAAACAAGTTTGACAATGTCATCAGTCTTTTAGTAAAGAGGCTTAAATAGGAGAGGTGAGGATTGGGAAGCAAGAATCCTTTTTTTCAAAAAAAAACACAGGGTGCTGTGGTGGCTTAATGGTTAAGATGCTGAACTTCACAACCGGAAGGTCGGCAGGTCAGCAGTTCAAGACTCGAGTGCAGAGTGAGCTTCCATCTCTGTCCCAGTTCCTGCCAGCCTAGCAGTTTGAAAACAAGAAATTGCAAGTAGAAAAATAAGGACCACTCTGGTGCTGAGGCATGCCTGCCACATGTCCATGGAAACGTCTGTAGGAGCAGACAGCGCTCACTCTTTGGCTATAAACAGAGATGAGCAGTGAACTCTAGAGTCTGACTTTCGAGCAAAGGCAACCTTTACTTTTACCCACGTTTAGAAAACATCACAAAGTGGCAGAAGTAACCTGATACGTCCGATGAAGGAAACCTAGTGGTTAGTAGCTGATGGTTCAGTTGAGTAAGCTGTATACCCTGGTTAGGACCAGGTGGTCATGTTTCCTGCCAGTTTCTGCATTTTCAGAGGCACACCAGCTATTTGGCAGTGAATATAACCCTGCACTCTTCTCTAACTTGTATAGCTTTTTCTTTTGGTAAAATGTGGCTCCAGTTGTGATTTGGAAGGGCTGAAAGATAAAGGTAAAGCTTTCCCTTGCTCGAAAGCCAGTTGTATCCAACTCTAGGGTTCAGTGCTCATCTCTGTTTCAAAGCCGAAGAGCCAGCGCTGTCTGCTTTCTGCAGACCTTTCCGTGGTCATGTGGCAGGCATGGCTAGGCACCGGGGCGCACGGAACTCTGTTTACCTTCCCACCAAAGTGGTCCCTTTTTATCTACTTGCAATTTCTTGCTTTCTAACTGCTAGGTTGACAGGAGCTGGAACAAAGACGGGAGCTCATTCCGTCCTGCAGTACTCGGGAATCGAACTTCTGATCTTCCGCCTCCTAGTCAGTGTCTAGATTAGTGGAAAACTTTAATACTTTTTATCTGTAGGATTAGAAACCATAGAATATATTAGCAATAGCAGTATATACTTTTTATATACTTTCCCATAGTGCTTGTACACTCTCTGGGCAGTTCACAAGTTAGTTAGCATTTTGCTCTCAACATGCTGGGTACTCATTTTACTGGCCTCAGAATGATGGAAGGCTGAGTCAACTTTGAGAGACCCATCAGTGAATGGATAATCATACCAATATATTGTAAGCGTTTATGCATGGGAATGCATACAAATACAGTCTAGTGTAAGCCAAGTGAGCAGGTCCTCACAGAACTGCAATCTGGTTTGCTGTTTGAACCATCAACAGTAATAAAGTAAAACCTCGGATAATGCTAAATCTTGGTTCCACAAGTCTTAGTGTTATCCGATTTTTAACGTTATCCGATGCATTTAACGTTATCCTATGGGATGCATTGGAGAACATTAAAACTCCATAGAGAGACATTGTAACCGGCACAGGCTTTAGCGAACGTTATGCGATGCAATCCCCCCCCCCCATTGCTTAACGTGATGCAGTTTTAGCGTTATCTGATGCAAACGTTATCCGAGGTATTACTGTATATTTCTTCACTTTGAATAGCACATTCAAAGGCAGAAAAGTATACTGTCCTGGATTCGTACAGTTGGGCATCCTTTGTCCAGTCTGAAAATTGCCTCTTCATCCTGATGTGGCCAGTATGAAAAGAGATTGCATGTTCAGAACTGACCACATGGCAAAGTTTCTCTGAAGCAGGGCTGCTTGAATTGGGGAGAAACCTTGTTCTGTGATAAACATAATGCTTTCAGTATTAGGAAGGGAACCAGGCACTGTGTGGGACTCAAAAGGAATCCAGGAATGCCCATAACTCTCTTGTAGAGCCTATGCTATGCATGTAGACTGTGTTGGGGTTCAATAACGGGCTTCTTTTGGTAGGCTGAGAAAAATGCCCAGGTCATCTGTAACCCCATCCAGGTCACACTGCCCTTCTGAACCTGGTATCTTCCAGATTTTTCAAGCATGCAGATGCCACCACTCCCCATGAGCATAGTTCTTGGTGGCTGGCTAAGACTTAATGGAGTTGTACTCTGGCACATCTGGTGAAGTCTCTATGTTTCTGAATTCATACAGTATTTATTTATCGTATGATGAGCTTCAGTTGTCTACATTAATGCTGATATATACAGTGAGTACAAATTGACCATCTCAAGTTCCTAACTAGAGTTCCACGTCCAGGTTTGAAAGCCATTGGAGGGCTTCATCTGTGGCACTATGCGAGTCCTCTAATGTGCCTCATACAGTATTGAATCAAGTGTATTTAAAGGGGTTAAAGGTAGCATCCCAAAGCTTTTCCCTGTTTGTCATGTTTTGAGACGAAAGGTTCTGCCTTTGTTCAATGTTTTGCCAGTCTTGGCTTCATTCTGTTTGATCTTTGTTGGATCTGGGCTGCGAAGCGGGTTGCGCAAGCTGGATCGAGGCCGCAAAGCGGCCGGTAGGTCCCGGAGGAGACTGGTCACACGAGGCAAGATGGAGCAAAGACCAGTGCTTAATGATGACAAATCAGAAGCATTTATGCAGTTCTGGCTGCGTGCATATGCATAGCGATACAGTGTGAATCCTGACTTCACACATCATGTTTACACAAGTTAATTGGGGAAGTCTACACCAGGGGAAGTTCGTTATCTAACTTAATTAACTACCGGGGAATACATTGTTCCTCGTTATCGGGAGTAAACAAGTGGCCAACATTGACTCTAGGGCTTTAAGGAATCCGCAGATGCGAGATTACCTATTACATGCCTAGCGAGTTAGTCATTAGCTCTCCATTGTCTTAGCTGCCTGTTAGATCAGCTATTGATGAATTAAACTCTATCTAATATTCCACTCCCCCAATTTCTGTCCCCTCGGGAACCCGTGGCGAAGAGGTGATCTTCATCACCGGGGTTCTGTCAGGGACAGTATAGCAATTGTGCTCGCGGAACCCACAGATCTTACTCCATCTCTGTGGTGTGGAAATGAGTGTGGACTTTGGAAGCGGTGCATCATTTAAGACATGTACCTTATGCCTTGAGTGTGTGGAGTAGTCCAGGTTTCACGTGTGCTCTCCTCTCTTTTGTCTTTGTCACTTTAGCATCTGTTGGTGCCTTCTGGGAGGATTTGAGCCCCTGCGCTGACCTCTGCATATTTATGCGAAGTAAATCTGAGGAGAAGAGGCACTAAAGGTAGCAGCGAAGGGGGGATTTTTGCCAACAGCACAGAAGAAAATAACCCTTTCCTCTCTGAAGCAGCATAGCCAGAATACTAGGCTCAGTAGATAACAAAATGTCAGGGACACTTTTGAAATGTCACTTAAGAGCACTAGCTCAACTTATTTTTGAGCTTCATAGAGACTCTTCTGCAATCAGCTGCTGTTTCAAAGGACATTTTGTAGCATGCAGAGGAGTACAGAGTGTCTGAATCAGGGCTTATAATGAAAGCCAGCTTCCTTAAGCACAGTTACTTCTGCTGACACAATGGCTTCCCTTTCATTGTCCTGGAAAGGGCCAGACACACTACCCCACCCTTAATAGCAGCTGCCTTGTTTAGCCCTGCAGTCAGCTGTGCTGAGTTGTCTCCCCCCCCCCCCCCTCTGCACACTGCAGACAGACAGCAACTGCGCACGCGTGCGCACACACACACACACACACACACACAGAGCCCCTTTGCTTTGTGAATTGTGGGGCTGCTGTTTGCAGGACGAATTAGCATGCAGTAGTAGAGACTTGGATAGAAGTGCAGGCGTAGTGCTTGGTGGATCTGTTTAAACATCTTGGTGGGGGAGGAGCAGAAGTCTTTCCAGCAAATAGACATGTGCCTCAGCAGCAAGGGCAAAGTGCAGGTCAACTCGCCACATACTGTACTGTTTTGCTGTGGGCAGGACTACTTCACACAGGAACATAACTGCTTTCTGACTTCCACAGAGGAAATCCTAAACCAAGCTGAGCGCTTGAAGTCAGAGAAGCTGTATCTTGCCAGGTTTCTTTGCACTTAATAAAAAATCTAGAATCCTGTTTCCTTATACAGTTGTGTAAGTGCAGTTGAACTATTGATTAGATGTTTCCTTGAATGTCCATTATGTATTAGATGTTCCCTCTGGGTGCACAATTGATTGTCTCCATGGCAGCCTGGGAAATGTTATGAAAGCTATAAGTGCTTCAGCAAAACCCCTTTATGCAGATGGAAAACGTTAGTTGGATTATCACAAAAACCATTTTTTTAATTAAAAAAAAATCTCAGCAAGGATACTGCTACTCACCAAACATTCTGTGAGACTGTTCACTAAATGTCTTTATTATAGTAATATGCAACTTATCAGTGAACAGCAGGTGTGCATAAATAAATGATGTCCTTGTGTGGCTCCATCCCAGACACATATAGGTCACGGTTTCAGAAATGGCTGAACAAGAGCCCACACCTGAACAGCTGGCCCAGATTGCAGCTGAAAATGAGGAGGATGAGCACTCGGTCAACTACAGGCCCCCTGCCCAAAAGAGCATTCAAGAGATCCAGGAACTGGATAAGGATGACGAGAGCCTACGCAAATACAAAGAGACCCTGCTGGGAAATGTCTCCATTGCTGCTGGTGAGTTCTTGGAAGGCTGTGTGTGTGTGTGTGTGTGTGTGTGTGTGTGTGTGTGTGTGTGTGTGTGTGTGTGTGTGTGTGTGTGTGTGTGTGTGTGTGTGTGTGTGTGTGTGTGAGAGAGAGAGAGAGAGAGAGAGAAGGGGGAAAATAGAGATAGAGAAGTAGCTGCTGAGTGCTGCCCCGCCCTTTCAAATGGCACAGTCTTCCCTTAAGGTACTGTAGATATTTAGTTCCACCTGGATGTACAGGTGGACTAGAGCCAGCCTAGGTCAAGTATTGAAGTTTTATGAGCCGAAATGGAGTTGTCTTGCAAAAAAGGGTAGGTGCTGTTTTAGTTGCTTCTTGGTAGTCCAGAACATAAGACTTAGAATTAACTGCACAAATCTTCATAGCCCGAACTACTTACAAAGTAATTTTGGATAAAGGCTTCATTTTGTTTGTGTGAGTTTTTTTCTTCCAGACTTGTCATATTTGGGTGGATGGGGGGGGGGGCTGAAACAAAGGAGGATGAAAGTTAAGCACATAAAAGTACTTGTCACCAAATTTGGGGATCCTTCCATGCTTCTAGTCACTTTGATCCTGTGATTTCACTTTAAAATGAAGACAGGTATATTGCTGCATCTTATATCTATGGAGTAATGCTGAGCTTATTGTAGTAATGAAGAAAGCTTTTTTTCCTTCCGTTAGGTCTCATGTCTGCCTCTATTAAACTGGAGGCATGGAAACTCTTCTAGCTTCTAATATTTGTGCTTCCTCCCCTATTTCAGATCCCAGCACTCCAAACGTAGTCGTAACAAAACTGACTTTGGTTTGCGCCTCTGCTCCTGCCCCTTTGGAGTTGGACCTGAGAGGTAAGCAACTTAGATTGTATGATCTATCCTATAAATATAGACCACAGTGGCTCAAAAGATGAACTTTCAGCTTCAATATGTCACTACTTATACTTGCATTGCGGACAGCCAGACTGTGTAGGGATTCATCCAAAAGCAATTGCAGTAATACCCTTCTGCAAGGGAACGGGCACCACTGGAGATCCAAGCCGCAAAGCCTTCCCAGGCGGAGACCAGCCCTGCCAAGCTTTGCAGCTTGGATCTCCAGTGGTGCCCGTTCCCTTGCAGAAGGGGCTGCGGGTGAATGCAGACCCACCCGCGGCCTCTTCTGCAAGGGAACGAGCCACACTCTTGGCCAGTTCCCTTGCAGAAGGAGCCACAGGTGGGTCTGCACTCACCTGGGGCCTCTTCTGCAAGGGAATGGGCCAGGCGCTTGGCCGGTTCCCTTCCCGGAGAGCCAGAAGGTGTCTAGGCACTCACCCGCCGGCCCTCCGGGAAGGGAACCGGCCACGTGTCTGTCTGCTTCCCTTCCTGGAGGGCCGGAGGGTGAGTGCAGAGTCACCCTCCAGCCCTCCGGGAAGGCGAGGCTCACCTGCGACCCCTCCAGGAAGGCAAGGTTCACCTTCTTTTTGGCAGTCTCACATATGGCTTAGACATGGAAGAAGAAAAAATATATACACATTTAAGTCACCTAATGGAAGCACATGCTGTAGCACAATGGTGGTGAACCTATGGCCAGAGGTGGCACTCAGAGCCATCTCTGTGGGCACCTATGCAGTCACCCCAGCACAGAGTTCACCCCACCCCTCTGCCCAGCAGCCCAATGGGAGCACTTCCTGTTGCTGTGCAGGCACTTTGTGATAAGTAAGTGGGTTTTGGGTTGCAGTTTGGGCACTCGGTCTCTAAAAGGTTTGCCATCACTGCTAGCAGTTAAATGTAGGAGGCTCTGATACATCAGTGTTCTCATCTGGACTGGAGTTTATGTTGGATAAACTCCAGAGTGGCACTAGATCAATGTAATGTGCAGTATAAAATTGTAAACCTGCAGTGCGGTCTGGGGTTTTCTTCTTTCGTGTCCAGATCAAGCTTTAGACTGCCAAAATGAAGCCATCTTCTTGGCTTCATTGCTGGTCAGAATTAAATCATCGTTGGTATATATTTCTGGTAGTAGTCGACAGACCAGCAGCCCCCACTTGAACATGTTGGTCTTAAATGTGGTAAATCAGCTCTACTGTGGTTATTGAGATCTTAAAACTTTGGTGTGTTGTCAAGGTTTGATGCTGATTTGAGGCCTGTGTCAACTCCATCAGAACACTGTCAGAAGGGTGTTCTACAGCCTGATTGACATAGTTGATAAGGTTGTCATTTGCTTTCCTGCACAATGTACTGCACCCAGCTATGGGCTGCTGAAGGGAAGTCTCCTCGGTGGATCTTAATACAGTGGTACCTCATACAACGATTTTAATCCGTTCCATGGGGCTCGTTGTTGTACGAAACAATTGCTATATGATGCATACATCGTATAGTGATTTTCCCTATGGGATGCATCGTACAAAGATTTTTTTTTTTGCTAAGTGGTTTTTCCCATTGAAAAATTGTTGTATGATATTTTCCATAGGGAAAATTGTTATGCGGAATGCCATTTCCCCCCAAAACCTAATTGTTATGCGATTTCATTGCTATACAGGGCGATGGTTGTATAAGGTTCTACTGTACATAGATTAAAATATCTAGGTCCCAGGTCTCTTAGGTTTTTAGCCTCATTATCTTGAACTTAGGCCAGAAGATATATTGAGTCTAGTGCAGAGACTTTAAATCGGTGTTGCATGATCTTACAGCAGTCTAGCCACTGCATTCTGTACTAGCTACAACTGCCAAGTTATCCTTAAGGGTAGCCACACATACAGCATTACAGTAATATAGACAAGAGGTTCTTAATGAATGAACTATTGTAGTTGGATAGTCCCTATCTAGAAGTGTTGCAGCTGGTATTATAATAGAACCAGAGCTAGCCTAAAATTCAGTCACTCAGGCTACTTGAACCTTTTGTAACTAAGATGGATCCACTGAGCACAGGTCGCATAACCTATTCCTACACCTTGTAAGCAACAGTTAATGGAACCACTATCCTGTTGTGATTCAGTTTCAATGTATTAAGTCTTCTAAGACTGATAGGAAGAAATTAAATGCCAGTATACCGATGGCTCCCAGTTCCAAAGCTTATCACCTATTACCTTTATGTGGATATTCAGCAGCATGTGGAATAGAATGGAATTGCGCATCCCTTCACTACCTGATCTCTGTGGGGCTAAATAAATTCTCCCACTGAAACAGACCTTGCTCTGTCCACAGTTGCATAGTATCTCCAATTTCAGTATCACAATGATGCTCCAGTAAGATCTCATGAATGTTGATATCAAAAGATGCTGACCCAGCTGGGTTAGGACAGTAGTATTCTTCTGGAATAGGTCATCTTCCAGGGTGGCCAAGTCCTGAACACCAATCTGAAACAAATCTATATCTATAAAACAGAAATCTATGTTTATATGTGCTCGAAAGGCTCCCGCACCCCTGGACCAATCCCGCTGAAATTTGACACATACATACCTTGGGCTTGCGAGATCAGCACTGCAGGGCATACGCCCCCCCCCAAATTATGTCCCAATTGATCTATACAATGTGTGTGTTTCCCAGTGATGTAATTGGCTGATGTCATAGTCCCAGGTAGGTTGGGATTGTGACATCATCTGACTAGCTCAGCTGTAGCCCTCTGAGCTCAGCTGTAGTTTTCACAGTAGGTGGAAGGCAAATGGGCATGCGAGATCAGCACTGTGGGGGCACAATCCCCACGTGGGGGTCCCTCCGAGCTCTGGAGCCACAGAGGTGGCGGAGGCAGCAGCCACAGTGGGCAAAGCCGAGGAGGGAGAGAAGGTCCAAGGGCTCCTCAACGGCTGTGTGCCGCTCTCTCACTAGGTTGCTGGACACATGTGTGGGAAGGATAAGGGCGGTAAGTGACCGTCGACGGAGAAGCGGGATGGGTGAGGGAAGGGAGAGACGGAGGAAGGGAGGCAGGAGTGACCCATATACACCCCACAAGGTTTCCAAGAGGGAAAGGCTGGCCTTTATTAAAGAAAAGAAAAACCCGAGTGACGCCGGGTAATCAGCTAGTCTGGAATAAGTCTAATCTAGAGCAGGGGTCCCCAACCACTGGGCCATGGGCTGTTCAGAACCGGGCCACGTGGGTAGATGGCACTAGGAGTCCCAATGGCAGCCTTCTGCCCTCAACGTGCTCCGCCAGGTCTCCTCGACGAACAGAGTGAGAGCACGGGCTTCAGACACAGCAGACAGGCAGGTGGCTGGGCCCCTCCTCCACGTTGCTTAACTACAGCGGGGCTCTCCCCTCCATCTGTGCATTTGCACTGTCCACTTCCACCACCCCCACTTACCGGTCCGTGGAAAAATTGTTTAGCATGAAACCGGTCCATGGTACAAGAAAGGTTGGGTACCCCTGGTCTAGAGAATCTGTTTCCTCCAGGAATATTTGACTAGCCACCACTCTTTCCAGTCTCTTGCCCAGAATGGGTTTATAGTGGGAGTTTTCATATATTTTTGGATCCATAGAAGGCTACAGTCAACTTCAGGGTGGGTCTTAAGACTACTAAAGAAGAAAGTGACTTCATTGCCTTTTGCTTAATGCTTGCATGTGTTGCTTGACCAGGTGGTGATAGTGGAATATGTCACTGTCTCTGATTCTTTTTGCCTCATTGCCTTCCAGGTGACCTGGAGAGTTTTAAAAAGAAGTCATTTATAGTGAAGGAAAATGTGGAATACCAGATAAAAATCTCTTTCCAGGTAAGGTCTTCTGAGGAACCTGATGCTGTGTTTTGTTGTCAGTTCATTTCAAACTTAAAGCAAACCTATGAATCAGCGATCTCTGTCAATAACCACCCTCATTGAGTCTTGCAAATTAATGGCAATGATTCCTTCATTGATTCAATCCATCTCGTATTCCGTCTTCTTGCTGCCTTAAATATCTCCCAGCATTATTGTCTTTGCAAGTGTATATTTTCTGCTTATGTCATGCCCAAATTATGATAGTCTCAGTCATTTTGTTTCTAGAGATATTTGAGGCTTGTTTGTTTTTTCTAGTGATCCATGATACCCACTTATCTTTCCTCTAAACATCACACTTGAAATGAATCATTTTTCTTCTTCTTCACTGTCCAGCTTTTACTCAATACATAACAATCAGGACTATTATTCTAAAGATAATCTTGGCCTAGTCAAGGCTGGGGTTGGGAGGGAAGAATGTGTATCAGGGAAGGATGTCTCAGTTAATGTCTCCTCTGTCTATTTAGGTGAACAAGGAGATCGTTTCAGGGTTGAAATACATCCAGTACACGTTCAGAAAAGGAATAAAAAGTAAGTACAAAGAGTGAGACTGGTCTCATCTTATGGATTCAGTTGCTTTCATCACTATTGTCGCCTTGAAGCAATGGGGAAAGATTTGGCAGAAGCTGGGTGTCTCTTCAGAGAAGCTGAATCCACTCTGGGTAGAAATATGATCTGGGGGGGGGGAATGGAATTTGGCTCTGGCTTTGCTGATACAGAGACTGTGTCAGTCCCCCCTGAAGGCCAGCCATGGAGGCGGCAGCACAGCAAGCTAGTCTGACTACCCTAGAGCAGTGTTCCAATTCCCAGAAGCCTGAGTCAGTACATTGGGCTTATCAGTGCTTTGGGGAATTTACTTGGGCTTCTGGGAATTGAAGTCCCAAACCCAAAAGTTAGGAAACACTGCCTTGGAGGTTTATCGATGTTCTTCATTTCAACAATGCTTGTTTCTAGTCACTTGGAGCTTGACACTCTACATTTTTCTCCTCTCCAGTTGACAAGACTGAGTACATGGTGGGGAGCTATGGGCCCCGTGCCGAAGAGTACGAATTCCTCACCCCCGTAGAGGAAGCCCCCAAGGGGATGCTGGCTCGGAGCACCTACAATATCCGATCCAAATTTACAGATGACGATAAGACGGACCACCTTTCCTGGGAGTGGAATCTAACCATCAAGAAGGAATGGAAGGATTAGCCCATTCCACAGCCAAATCCCCAAGAGTTGCTCAGACAGTGGCTACAGTAGAAACCCCACCCTGTACCAAAGTGCTGGCATTGGACACCCCTCCCCTTTCCTTTTCTCATTTTTAAGCTCATCAGGAAGCTCCTTTTGGCTCAGAGCCCCACGTCCCAACAGCCCCAGAAGGAATTAGACCAAACCTTGCTCTGCCTGTCCCAAGCACAGAGCAAGCTCAAGTGCTCCCTGTTCTTCCTCTAACCTTGGCTTAAAAAAATCTGCTTCTGGCCCATCTGGATACCTCTTAGCCCGGGTGATAAAGGGGAAGGAACTTGGCGGCACTCCTGCTCTGGGTGTCAGGAGTGGAGTGCTGAGGAATCATGAACAGCCTGCTGCCCTCCTTGTTTCCAGGCTTAATCATGTACATGGCCCGCCTTTCTCCTCCGAGGGACATGGGTTGGCTTTCCATTTGTGATGGCTTTGTGTAACCATGATGCCTTAATGTGTGTAACATATGTCCTCCAGGGAGGGCCCCAGCCAAGCCCCCAGCCCAGCCCAGTCTTGTTACACTTTTTTAAATATACGCTCTTATCATGTCTACACGTATCCCTCCCTTCTCCCAATTTGCATCTTCTGGCCAGATGCTGCTCCTGCTTCTAAGCAGGGCCCACAGTCCTTTCCTTGCAGACTCCCTGTGGCCAGAGAAGCCTTTGCTTCCAGCTAGGGAGAGGGAAGCCTGCAGTTAGAGAGAGAAGTTGCACTAGCGCCACTGTCATCGCCACATTAGTCCAATCACACACCCCTCCAGACTGGCTCCAAAGCACTGACTTCCCAGGGCAGCCTCGGGGTTTCAGGACTAGAAGATGGATTGGCCTTGCTCAACTGCTTCTCATCTGATCTGAACAAAGAGCTTGCTATGGACAAATATTCAAGAGCAGAGAATGCCTTATGTATCTGTTCTGCCTTTTTAAATCATGTGCCTGGCCTGTCAGTATTTATTGTTGCCTTGATTATTTCCCTTTCATGATGCCCAAACAGCCCAGCAAACCCCCCACCAGCCTGGTGGTTGGAAGCAGGAAAAGCCTTTGGGGCTCTAATCCTCCTCTGCTTGCCCAGGTGGGAATGTTCCAGCTCAACAGCCCTAATCAGCGGGCTTTGCCAGTCCCAAAATTGTGCTAGAACTGGGACCAAGTATGTGTGTGTATGTGCGATTCTTTTACGTAGCTATGTCTCTGCCCTGACACCTCTTCCCATCTCCTTTCCTTGGAGGAGATTATGGTTACAATGATTTGATGATTTTTTTTTGTTGTTGTTGTCTGTGAATCTTAGATCTGGATTAACGGATTCAGAATCATCGGCTTTCCCTTTTCTGACGGTAAAATAAAATCATGAAACTGACTGTGTGCTTTGCCTCCTTGTGCAGTGTCTTGCAGGCTTGCTTTGGGATTGGGGTGGAAAAGAAGGTATGTTTCATTCATGGTACTGGAAGGGGAAGCTTTGGAAATCCACTGCTGACATGAGTGCAATTTACTGAGATTGCATTCTGAAAAATCATTGTGGGGGGGGGGGGGATATTTTGGAATATCACTGTTGATCTTTCAGAAATGTAGTAGCCTTTCCTCAAATGTGTGGCTTCACACAAGCAACATGTCACTCTGCATGTGTACCTTGACTCTCCTTCCTGTCCAGTAGATTTTAGCTCAGGGGTTCCCAACCTAAGGCCCGCGGGCCAGGTCTGGCCCCGGTACCATTTTATATGCCCCCCACCCGTCCAAGGGCATTTGAGAACCAAAATGGCCTCCCCTTTGAAGCTGTTGGGACAAAATCACCACCCCCATTGTGCAAGCAGGACAAACTACCGATCCAGCCCTTGAAGCTGACTGAGCTTGACCCGGCCCCCGGCTTGAAAAGGTTGGGAACTCCTGATGCTATGCCTTCTCTGCAGTCCTTTGCCAGCTTGCAGTGTGTTTTTTCTATACAATGGCATTTTTAATTGAGTGATTGAATTTATATCCCGCCCATCTGGGATATTTTCCCACTCTGGGCAGTTTACAACACTTTAAAAAAAATCTTTACAACAGATTAAACATAGAGAGTAAACAAACTGGAAAAGTGTATAAATAACAACAAAGCAAAAATGATGTCCCATTAAAAGCAACAACAAACACATATTAATAATAATATTTTTAATCTAGAAATACCTTTCAGGTTTTTATTCATTTATTCTTAGATTTTTATGCCGCCCACTCAGGGAAACCCAACTCAGGGCGGCGCACAATGGTAAAAACAGATAAAATACAGTAAAATATAACAAAACAGATTAAAACCCTTACTTGACCACCCAACAACCCACCCTCCCACTCCCACCCCACCCCACTTAAAAGACTAAAAAGGGAATAGGGAATGGAGGAATACCGCAGTACACAACACAAAAAGGAGGGACAGTTGAGCTCTAGTTGGAAATAAGCCAACAGGCTGGGGCGGTATTCCCATTAGGGCCCCACACCTGCCCTGCCAGCCAGGTTTTCACTCCTTTCCTGAAAGGCAGCAATTCTGTCTGTAGCCTCAATTCTGTTGGAAGGAGGTTCCAGAGGGCTGGTGCGGACACGGAGAAGGCCCTCCTCCGTGTGCCAGAGAGGCAAGACTCTCTAGCTGAAGGTACAACCAAGGATCCCCTCCGGTCCGCTCTGGTTGGATGGGCAGACACTCTTGGGACGATGTGGTCTCTCAGGTATCCTGGCCCACTGCCATATAGGGCTTTAAAGGTCAAAACCAGCACGTTGAATTGCACCCGGAGGCAAACTGGTAACCAGTGCAACTCCCAGAGTAGTGGGGAGGCATGGGCATAACGTCCACACCCAATTACCACCCGGGCAGCTGCATTCTGAACCAGCTGTAGCCTCCGAATGGTTGTCAAGGGCATCCCAATGTAGAGTGCATTACAGTAATCTAGTCTGGAAGTGACCAAAGCATGAGTGACCATGAGCAAGGAGTCCCGATCCAGGAGCAGGCGCAACTGGCAAATCACTCGAAGTTGAGCAAAAGCCCTCCTGGCCACAGCCACCACCTGTTCTTCCAGCAGCAGCTGCGAGTCCAGGAGGACCCCCAAGTTGCGCACCGGGTCTGTCTGGGGCAAAACTGCCCCATCCAAGACCAAAGAAGGTAACTCACTGGATAACCTCAGACCCCCAACACATAGCCACTCGGTCTTGCTAGGGTTCAGCTGAAGCCCGTTGTCTCCCATCCAGACCCCAATGGCCTCCAGGCATCCGGACAGGACTTTGACCGCATCACTGCGATCACCACGGGCCGAGATGAACACCTGAGTGTCATCCGCGTACTGATGGTACCGCATCCCGTGGGATCGGATGATCTTGCCCAGCGGCTTCATGTAGATGTTAAATAGGATAGGAGAGAGCCCCGAGCCCTGCTGCACCCCATATTTGAGGGGCCTAGGGCTGGACCTCTCACTCTCCAACTACACCGATTGGGTACGACCCTCCAGAAATGAGGAAAACCAAGACAACACCGTGCCCTCGATCCCCAATCCTTTGAGCCGTTCCAGAAGGAAACCGTGGTCGACGGTATCGAAGGCCGCTGAGCGGTCAAGGAGAGCAAGGACGGTCGGGTGCCCGCCATCCCGCTCACGCCAAAGATCATCAACCAATGCCGTCTCCGTACCCAGCAGTTATTTTAAATCTGTTAATGCCCTGATGATTTTCCTTAACTTCATTTTTCCCCTTGTGTGCTCTCAGTGTTTTCCTGAGGGTGGTTATTTGTGTTCAGAACGATCACAGGAAGACTGCATAAAGTCACTACATCACACCGGCTGCTGTATTGAATTGAATTGAATTGAAATTTATTCTTATATACCGCTTTCCTCGTCCAGCAGACAACCCAAAGCAGTTCAGAATGCATAACGTACAGAAATACAATATAGCACCAATACAAAGCAAAATACAATTTCACAAGCAAAACAACAATGCAAAATTACACAACAGTACATGGTATTACACCAACTACATTACAAAAATGCAATAAATACAAATCAGCTAGAACCACCCACAAATTCCCATGCCTTCAGAAACCTTCGAAGGGGGAGGGTGGGGCCTGGAAGCCTCTTCGCCCCCAGCGGGGCCAGGTTTGTGGCAATGGCATTCCGCTGGGCGTCCCCCTCGCCTTTTAAGTCCTAGGGCGAGGGAGGGGCAGGGCTCCGGCCAGTGGCGTGGCCGGGAAGCCTCTTCGCCCCCAGTGGGGCCAGGTGTGCGGCGGTGGCGTTCCGCTGGGCGTCCCCCTCGCCTTTCAAGTCCTAGGGCGAGGGGGGCGGGGCCCAGGGCTCCGGCCAGTAGTGTGGCCGGGAAGCCTCTTTGCCCCCAGCGGGGCCAGGTGTGCGGCGGTGGCGTTCCACTGGGCGTCCCCCTCCTGGAGGAGCTGTAGTATGCAGAGCATCCTATAGTGGTATACACTTTCATGCGGTTGCCACCTGACACTATGTGTGTTTAGTGCTGGTGTAGAACTCTCCATGTAACAGAAATAGCTTATGATGAGTTAGTTATTCTTGTCTGTGTTTATGGCTGCTTCATGAAAGTACTTGGAAGTAAAACGTGCCAGCATCTGGACTGGATCTTTGGTGCTCAAAACAAAGTGTTCTTTGCATGAGCCGTAAATCTGAAAATGTGAAGGAGTGTAATTCCTGGGGCTGCAATGGCTCAGTGGTTAAGAAGCTCGCCTTGTTAGCTGGAAGACTGGCAAGTTGGCATGGCGGATTGAGCGCCTGTCTCTGTCCCGGCTCTTGGGGACATGAAAGGAGCCTCATTAGGGCGTTCCCTGAGCAGAGTTCCATAAAAAGCCTTTCAACCCAGAATAATTTCTGATACAAGATCATGCTATTTCTGAGCATCTTGAGTAATCTCTGGAGGTTCTGTCACTGCTCTGTTGGGTCATTGGGGCATTTAACTTCATGGCAAATAAACTTGAGATCACTGACCAGACCGAGGCTTTGGCTAAGTCCTTCCAGGAAGCCTTCCCTGCTGAATGTCACCACCTCAGCAGGAGTAACACTTCTTCTGGAACTGGACCCTTTCCTTATTATTATTTTTGTTGCATTTTTCCTTCAGCTGAGAAGTGTTTCTGGGATTTTGTCTCTCAAAGAACTTGGCCAGGATGGAGTTCTGTAACTGATCTTGATAACAAGGCTTGAGTCTGATTCCCTTCACCCAAACCCTATTCAGGCACATGGGCAAAATAAGTGCGAGGAGGAAGCCCAAGTTCTCACTTCATAACTCACTTTGTGCGGTCTTCTGGAAAAGAGAGGACCACTTCAAAATGTTGCTTTCCATATGGGAAGCAAAGGGATGCAGGCAAGGGTTGCACACCTGTCTCCTTGACACCCGAGGAGGGCTCTAAATACCGTATATACTCGAGTATAAGTCTAGTTTTTTAGCCCCCCACAAGGTAAAAAGGTTTCCCTTGCTCGAAAGCCAGTTGTATCCGACTCTAGGGTTCAGTGCTCATCTCGGTTTCAAAGCCAAAGAGCCAGCGCTGTCTGCTTCTGCAGATGTTTCCGTGGTAATGTGGCAGGCATGATTATAGACACCGGAGCACACGGAGTGCTGTTACCTTTCCCACCGAAGTGGTCCCTATTTATCTACTTGCAATTTCTTGCTTTCGAACTGCTAGGTTGGCAGAAGGTGGGACAAAGACGGGAGCTCATTCTGTCCTGCAATACTCGGGAATCAAACTGCTGACCTTTCGCCTCCCAGTCAGCGTCTTAGCCACTTGAGCCCCTCAAATGAGGTCCAAAAAGGGGACTAAACTTATACTTGGGCCAACAACCAAAATCGCGGTGGTGCAAATTCAAACACAGTAAAAAAAATGCACTAACACTACTGTAAAAAGTCTAAAACCTACCCACACAAATGTCTAAATTAATTTTATCGTATTTTCAGGTATTTTAATTATTGAAACTCACTAGCAGCTGCTGTATTTTCCACCCCTGACTTATACTCGGGTCAATCTATTTTCCTAGTTTTAGAGGTCCAAATTAGGTACCTCGACTTATATTTGGGACGACTTATAGTCGAGTATATATGGTACTTACAATTCTCATGTACAGCAGAGGTGAGTTGTGTGACAGAAACTCTAGTGTGTACTTTTGTGTTTATCTCTGTGGGGATAAACTGTTCATGAGCGTAAGGAAACTAGCATGGAGAATAATGGAAAGATATCCCCCCCCCCCCCCGGGGACAGTCTATTACCATCTCTCTAAGAATTCAGCCAGAAACACTGAAGGAAGAAAACATAGATGTCTGGAAACTGCTGCTAGTAGTTTGGGACTGGAATGGAATTAATTAGTCCCTCTTATTCCTCCCAAACTTCCACCCCACCATTAAGTAGGGAGGGGAAAAATTCCGGAGGGGGGAGAGATTGACACTGGGCAATCTAGTTTCATAGGACCTGCTGGTATATGTGTTGTGCATATGTGTATACAACAGTATTTCATGGCCGATTGCCAGTTGCTACTCCTGGGTTGCTTGGCCTATTGTCACAGTGGGGGAAATTAATCATTCTTTCCTTGCCAGAGGTAAACTGAAGTTTCATCTGGAACCAGTGCGGCCAGAAAGCTGGCGCCAGCCTCTTTCTATATAAACACATCGTTGTTGTTTCCTAGGTAGCCGCCAGAGGCCGCTGAAGAGCAGCCTCAGTGTTACTTATTGGAAACTGCCTCTGACCGAAGAAAAGCGGAGGCCAGAGGCAGCTGCAGCTCTGCTGATTTTAAGGCAGACCCTGACTTAGGGGGCCTTTTATGGGCTTTTCTTCTAAACCTTTGGCCCCCTTTTCAGTGCTGATGTATTTGCATCACAATGGAGGCGGCTACTGAGCTGTCTGGAGGAGAGCTGATCCCACTTTTTAGCAAAGGAGTGTCTGTCTTCATGGAAGGAGAGCAGGGCCATAGGCAGGATTCGTGTGTGTGTGTGTGTGTGTGTGTGTGTGTGTGTGTGTGTGTGTGTGTGTGTGTGTGTGTGTGTGTGTGTGTGAGAGAGAGAGAGAGAGAGAGAGAGAGAGAGAGAGAGAGTTTGAGGGTGGGCAAACTGCTAACTCAGGGTGGGATTCGTGTGTGTGTGTGTGTGTGTGTGTGAGTTTGAGGGTGGGCAAACTGCTAACTCAGGGTGGGATTCGTGTGTGTGTGTGTGAGTTTGAGGGTGGGCAAACTGCTAACCCTGGCCATCCCCTGGCTATGGCCCTGAAGAAGGGAGAGGCCAAAAGAATGACACCCTGACATCTTGGGTAGGAAGGCAGGAAGGGCATCTTTCAGGCTGTGATTACCTAAACATGTAGCCTTAGAATTCACTTTTCCACCCATCAGAGTTCTACACTATTCAATAAAGCCTTTCACTTACTGTCTGCTTTTGAGTCTTAATGCTTCTCAGTGTCTGTCTTGCATTCAGATTGGCAGTGGCGCATGCAGTGAGGAGAACAGGAATAGGGAATATGTGGCTTGCCAGAAAGTGGGATTTTTTTGTTTTGTTTTGCCAACCAGTCCCATCAACCCTAGCCAATATAAACACTTTTTCCTTCATTCTTATCAGAGCATTGCGCAATTTAAAATCATGGATTGCGTATGAAATAAAATTCAAGCAAAATTTTTAAATGATTAGACTACTTTTGACCAGAAGTGGGCAGAAGCGTTGCATTATAAGCAATGATGATGGATTAAAGCAGGGGTTCTCAACCTAAGATCTGTGGGCCAGACCTGGCCCGTGGCGGCAAATCATCCAACTCGCAGCGGCAGCCCTGAAGGCAGAAGTGGGTGCATTTATGACAGCTGTAAACACATCCGTACATACACAAACACACCCACCGAGGTTTACAGCCGTGTTTATGGCAGGGGGAACCCACTGTCTGAGTGGGCATGATCCGGCCCATAGTGCAGAAAGGTTGAGAACTGGATTAAAGGAGAGTAAAGGTTTCCCTTGCTCGAAAGCCAGTCGTATCCGACTCTAGGGTTCAGTGCTCATCTCTGTTTCAAAGCCAAAGAGCCAGCACTGTCTGCTTCTGCAGAAGTTTCCGTGGCCATGTGGCAGGCATGACTAGACACCAGAGCACACAGAACGCTGTTACTTTCCCACTGAAATGGTCCCTATTTATCTACTTGCAATTTCTTGCTTTCTAACTGCTAGGTTGGAAGACTATAGCTGCCAGTACCTCTGATAGTGTGGGTAATCTGTCAGTTAAGGACTGCGCACACTTGAGTTCAAATCCTTACATACCCATTAAGCTAACTTGTGGCATGGGCCAATCACGTTCTATCAGCTTCATGGGTTTATTAAAACATGAGGGGAAATGGAGCCAAGTAACCTACCCTCTACTTGGATAAATAATGGGAAATAGTTATAAAGAATCACGTAAAGGTATTGATTTCCATAGTAGTTGTTGTCTTTACAGAAAATGACAGTTTTATATCACTTTACAGGCTGGCACATTTATGACAGCATATGGTAATTATTTATGGAGCCAGTCCACATTGACAGCTACATTAATTATCAGCTTCTAATGGTGGCCCATCAAAACAAAACAAAAACATAATGAACATGTCAGTCTATAAGTGCCTGAAGACACTTTAGTAAAGGCAAAAGACAAAATATTGTGTCATCAAGGCTCTCTGCTATAAATATGCTAGGAATTTCAATTGTCATTACAGTTGTGCCTCCTAACATCTATTAGCATGGAGTTTCTAGTGGCATTATCCATCTTAGGCTGGCAAAGACAGCAGGATATGCTCACAGAGTCAGCTTCATTTGCAGAACAGGCAGACAAACACATAATTTTGGCAAATAAGATTTCAAAATAAGAGAATTTAGTGCTGTATCTCTCATTCTCATTCTCCAGTAGATCCTATGATTCAACTCAGAAGATGGTGGCTTAATGACCATAAATTTTAGCTCTGCCAGTCTGAACACAGACTGGAAACAAATGAGCCAAGATTAATTGCAAGCAATTCAGAAAGCTATTTACAATTATTCTTGGACAATTTGTCTTTTGTTTTTATTATTCCATGTTCACTATAGCTGCTTTTGCTATGGTTTATTCAGGCTTTCTCTGGATTACCAACGAAAGCAATTGTTGAGAGCTTAAGTAAACAGGGTACAATGTGCTCAGTTTAGTGCCAATGCTACTGATACTATCAAGTAACTTTAGTTAGAGAAACATTCAGACTTCTGGGAGTGAACCCAATCTCTCTCACTAACCTGTTTATAGCTATGATGGAAAGACACACTCAAGAGTTCTATGTCATTTTAAAGATTTGGCCCCAGTATGAGGTCCCATAAGTAAGATAAAATGTTTGGCAAAGCATGTGTTACAACTGGTCTTTGAGCTAATGTGTGCCATTATGTTGCTGTCCTTTAATTCTTTTGTAGTGTGAAAGCTCCTGGGAAGCTAGGGCTATGAATACTAGTTTATGATTTTAAAATGCTAGACAAATGAATAGAGCCAGAAGTAAGCTACAAGAAGAGTTTGGACAGGTTTGATGGGTTAGTGAAAAGAGATTAGCAAAATCAGGCAGTTTTGCACATGGAGGTCAACCTGGTTAGTACAATATGAGGTGGATCAGGGTTATAGAATCAGAATTTTTTTAAAAAACAGTCTAACCAAAAGAGACCTAATTTTTTAATAATAATTTTTATATTTTATACCCTCTTTTTAATACTATATAATAGGCAAAAAAACCAACAATTAATTGAACATTACTAAAAATACAACAGAGGTCTGGCCAGGTTTTCCTGCTATGGTAATAGAGTAGATCATACTGCCAGCGACTCAATGCCGAGTGTCCGGCAGTGGTTAATTGACCTAACAACACTAAGGACTAACGGCTTGGGTGCCAAAGTCCAGAGGGAAGGGTGATGGTCTCCAAGTGGATTAAATCCCACTTGAATCCATCTTGATGGAGGGCAGCAGCTTCATCAATACTGGCCAGGGGCTGAGGAGGACTTTGAGTTCCAAAAGGGCTCAGGATCAGAAAATGACGAGGATTGTCAATATTCAGATTCGGATACGGCAAAATAATAATAATAAGAATCATATGACAGTAATCCTGAGTGAAAAGTCACAATCCATTATCAATTCAGTTCTTGTGTATATATATTTTTTCCTGGTGAATTACCCCAGAAGATCATAAGTTGTCATGTTTACTTAAAGAATATACATCAATGAATGCTATTGATTGTTAAAGTCATCCTTTAGTCATTCTGATTCTGATCTATTGGCTCTTACTGTACTAAAATACCTTATTTATTCAACGAAGTACCTGATATCAAGCCTAAATGATTTAAAAAATGGATGTCCCGTTTAATATTAGGATTGCAGCACCTTAACTCTGGTTTTCAAATACGTAATAGCATCACTGTTTTCCCCTCCTATCCCTTAAATTCCTCAGCAGCCTCAGCCAAGGTTATTTTAGAAAACATCTTTTGTTATATCAGCCTCCTCAGCGCACCTCCCTTATGTCTTGTTAGAATGTTGTAAAATGTTGTGGACTGCCTTGGGACTGCCTTCATTCCTTAGGACAGATTCCTGGCCCGCTCCACCTTTCCTTCCTGGAAGTTAGCATAAACATGCATTTCAACAAGTGTTCAGAGGTCAGGTAGCTGAGTGATTTAATAAATGGCCAGAGCGACTGTAGGAAGAAGAAAAGAAACAAGGCCAGAAATGTACAACAACCACAGTATCGTCCACTGCTATGCTGTTTTACTGTAGGCAAGGCTGGAAAGTAGAGGGAGGTTCTTCTTTCTCTCTCTGACCTCATATTTAGTAGACAAGGAAGGAATTAACTAAACTTGTCTAAGGGCTTGTTCAAGTTGTGTCATCCCTTTGGAATTTTTTCAGAACATCATGCCACCTTGACTATATAAATCTCATATCTTTTTTGGAAGCTAAGCAAAATCAGCTGTGGTTAGTGCTTGGATGGAAGACCATCACCAGGAAATATAAGGGATCTCCAAACAGGCTAGGAAAGCCTACTCGATAGGCCGAATGTCTGACTCAGTCAAAGTCAGCCTACTCTTTTTTCCATGTGCTGAGGAAAAGGTCTAGATGCCAGAGTGCACAGAACACTTCTACCTTTCTCACTGAAGTACCTATTTATCTACTTGCAATTTCAAACTGCTAGGTTGGCAGGAGCTGGGACAGACGATGGGAGCTCACTCCGTCACACAGTACTTGAGTCTTGACCTGCTGACCTTCCAGTCATCAATCTCAGCGTCTTAACCACTAAGCCACTGCGGCTACCTGCCCCTTAAAAGTAGTTTTGCCCCCACATTCTGTTTGGTTGAACAGATAGACCACCTTTTATCTACAGACTTTTTTTTTTTTTTGCCTGAATGACTGTGAACCTCCAACAGTTTTAAGGCATTCTTGTATCTCTGTCATTGGAGTAGGACAGGGCATCATCCTGAGGCACCTCAGCAAATTTTACTGACTTTCGGGTTTCTCGTTTTTACGTTTTTTCCCTACAGTTATTTTCACTTTAGCTGGTTTTCATTTGAATTGAAACCAGCTGCCAACCTGGCCATGCCTGTGGCATGAAAACAAATAACAAAGAAATGAATTATTAAAATAAAGTCCTGATGCTTGGCAACCCTAATTAGGTTGATGCTTTACTAACTGAGATCAGAAGGCACTTGCCTTTAGTGACATACACAGCAATGGCAGCACAACCAGAAAGCAGAAGCCCAAGGGCTTTTCTAAACACAAGGAGTGGCCTGGAGCAGACTAAGCAGGGGGTCCAGGATGTTGTTTGGCGCAATCCTGACAACCAAGTGGCATATGGACCTCAAGTGACCTTTTTTTGGTCCAAAACAGCCTTCTGTCCATTTGCCAATATTCTGAAGAAGCTGAAGAAAATTGTCACTTCAGGATATCGGCAAATGTAACACTTCCTTGGATTTGGGGGTGGGGGTGGGGGGAGTGGTGGTGGTAGTGCTGAAGAAATGGGGGGGCATACCTGTCAAGTATCCCGGATTGGCCGGGATTTCCCGTATTTCCGCGCCGATTTTCTTCCTTTCCCGCCCGGAGCTGCTGCTACCCCGTAATTTGGCAGTGGGGGGAAAGGAGTTACTGCGCATCCCTTCTGCGCAGGTCCTTTCTACGCATGCGTAGAAGGCTTGTGAAGAAGGGGATGCGTAGAAGCATTCTATGCATGCGTAGAAGGCTTTTACGCATGCGTAGAATGGACCTGTGCAGAAACGTTCTGCGCAGGTCCCGTAATCTCCAGAGCTGCGCTTGACAGGTATGTGTGTGTGTGTGTGTGGGGGGGGGGATCAAGTGTATTTAGTACACAGTGCATATACATTACATCACTTTTTTAAAAAGCCAAAGCTACCAGCAGACTCTATATTGGACCTTTACGAGTAAAGCCCTTTCCTCTTCTTGGCCCATGCTATCTCCTCCTGCTTTGGCTTTTATTTTCTTTCAAGTTATGCAGCGGATAGGCAATGCCATAATACCCTTAACAGGTTTTTCCCCACTTCCTCCCCCACTCCCCCAGAGCTGAGGAAATGTTTAATTTGCCAATATCCTGCAGTGTCTATCTTCTTAAGCCATTTCATCATATCGGTAAATTGAGATGGGAAAGTGGTCACACTTGTTAGAAACGATCTAAACCACAACAATCCTACCCACACTGAAAAAGTAGAAGTCCCTGACAAGGTCCAGCAGCAGGAGGAGCCAACCTCTGTATGTAAGGTTACTTACTGAAGTGACTTTTAAGAACCCTAATACCTAAGCCCTGTTGCCCTTCATAGTATAGTTTTGCCAATACATTATAGCCCTTAGAACAGGGATAGACAATGTGTAGACTATTAAGCATTCCTATTCCCAAAGACTTAATAATAGTGTTACCCCAAATCTGGAAATGCCCCCTCTTTATTTCCATTTATTATTTTTTGTAGATATTTTATTTTCAATAAAATTACTTTTAACCTTTATTTTTCTATTTTCCTCTGACTCTACCCACTAGGCTTACATGTCCACAAGCACCACACTGTACACCCATCCATCCAGTGTTGTTCTGAAGCCGGTCTGCCCCAGTCCGGACGTACCGGTATTAAAAATCCCACCAGACCACGGCCACGGAAAAACAAAATAGCGTCTGCACCTGTTTTCAGCTATTGTGCGGCCCAGGGATGTCCTAGGAAGGCGGGAATAGTGCAAAACAGGTCCTCCAACCATCCCAGAGGCTGCAGGGGAGTCAGACAGGCCAAAACATGCACCCGATGAGGGTGATGTTTTTGTCCCCAAACAACGAGAAAAGGTAGGAGATTACGTCGTCCTTTTTGTGGGGTTGGACTGCCCGGTTCCCCAGTTTCCTCTTCAGAAAGGGAACCGGGCTTTTTTAAAACATTATCCAATGCATGCATCGGATAACGCTAAAAATAGGATAACGATAAGACTTGTGGAACCAAGTTTTAGCATTATCCAAGGTATTACTGTATTTGCATAAATATTTGCTTTTGTAACCTATGATTGACCTATCTGTTTTTGTATTGACCACCTGCTGTGGGTTCTTTTCAGTGGTGGGCTCCAAAAATTTTACTACCATGCTGTGGGTGTGGTCATCTTGGTGGGCGTGGCCAACTTGGTTGGGTACGTCCAGTTGGCTGGGTGGGCGTGGCTAGGTGGCCATGTGACTGGGTGGGCTATCTAATCATGATTGCCACATGACCATGAAAATGTATCCAAACACAGAAAGCACTGGCTCTTTGGCTGTAAATGGAGATGAGCACTGCACCCTAGAGTCGGATATGACTGGCTTTTGAGCAAGGGCAACCTATACTTTTACCTAATGTAGCCAGGGCCAACTAGGTCAAAACATCAGCAGGGATCTTCTGTTATTAGGTAAATGTAAAGCAAGCCATATCTGACTCTAGGGTTCAGTGTTCATCTCCATTTACAGTCAAAGCGCCAGTGCTATTTTCTGTGGTCATGTGGAAGGCCTGACTAGACACCTGAGTGCACAGAATGCTGTTTACATGGCAAAGTGGTCCCTATAAGTCCCCCTCCATCACTCTCTCTCTCTCTCTCTCTCACACACACACACACAATTTTGAAATTGTCAGATGTAATATCAAACTGACCTGAACTACATGTACTACAATGCCTTGCCACTGTAACCCTATTCCCTGGAACCTTATACCTCTGACCTCATCCGACCCTATTAAAGGACCATCTCAACCTCCTACCCTTCCCTTCCATCTTTGACCATTGATACAAGCACTGACCATCATGCGGGCAGTGATAATAAAAGACTTTAATTATAATAGACTACTTCTGGAGTTATTGGGCCGAACCATCTAAAAACCTTTACAAAATGGTAGCAGAGGATGGTTTGCCCACAAACAACTCCAAAATATAAACAAATGACCAAAAGAAGGACCCAACTGAACAAAGGAAGGTCCAGAACACGAGCCAGACCAACTGGACTCATCAAAGGAGGACCCGAAACTCCGGAACAGGCAATCGCATGACCCCAAACGGTAATGGAAGAGGTCAACCCCAACCGGACCATCATGGAGATGGACCCAGATGGCCAAACGAAGGCCGAAACCGGGGGGGCACCCACCGAAAGGGACCACCAAGACGAAAGCTTGACAACCTAAATCCACAGGGCGATAGCCAGGAGAGGAACGATCCCCACGGCAGAGCTACTGGCCTTGATGAACAATGGAGACAAACTCCACACCAATGGCACGGTAAACTCTACCCCGAGATCCTCCATGGCGGGAACCCCAAGCACCGCGCCGAGTTCGAATCTAGCCGAGATAGCCGACCAATTACAAGCGGCGGCCCTAGATTCGAACACACCGGTGGGAAAACCCACCGGAATAACAATACCCGAAGATAACCCGCACGCCCCAACCACGCGAAGAAAAGAAAAGACCCCGAGGCCCCGGAGGGTGGACACACAGGCCCTAGAAATGCGGGACATGCCGACCCACAGCCCCCAGGAACCAAAAGGGGGACAGAGACCCCCAAGCAGGCACCATACACCCAAGGGAGACGCTGCCGATAACCGGGCCGAACTTCCCACATGGGCAGAGGCCCCCTTCGCAATCAAAGGCTGAAGGGGACATGACCTCTCCCTGGAAGAAAGCCACCGCAAACCCTTCACAGCTAGAAACCGAAGGGGACGCAGCCCCCCCCCCAAAACACTTTACCGCGAATGGGAGGGACGCAAGACCCGCAAGGCACGCATCCACGTGGGAAGGCCAGAGGCACACGCAAGGTAGAACGAAGAAAGTGAGGCCTACCATAACTCGCTGCCTGCCCGGCCCAAGCGCAGGGGATGTCCGGAGAAGGAAGCCGACCTCCACATGGAGCCACGACCCGAGGATCCGGAGCTACGAAGATGTGAGCCCCCATCAGCCCAGCAAAGATGGCGGCCCCCACACAACAGTCCCACAGAACCCTCCTACGAGGAAAGCAGCTCCAGCGACGAAGACGACCTCCCACCGACACTCCAACCTGAAGCAGCAGGACCTCCGAGACAGAGGTCTGCTCACCTCGGCAGCCAGCAAACAATGAGATTCACGCAGGCGCAAGAGGAGCAGGAGAACTCCCTCTCTGGTGAAGAAGAGGAAGTGCAGGTCAACTCAGGTCGCTCGATGGGTAGAGGACCAGCGAACTCCCTCTACAGGCGACCAGAAAAACTGCAAATGGGACATCCAATAGCAAATATCTGTGTACCCATCCCTTACTGCCAATATAAAGACAGCCCAGGGCACCAGACCAGATCCAGCAAAGGAAGCAATGCCAGCCAGCACAGCCAACTACCTCACAGCTTCCCAATCCTTTGCGTGACTGGGGAGAACCTCATGGACTGGGCACAACAATTTCAGGTAATTCTGATGAGGGAGGCGGCTTTGTACCTGATCCAGGACCCACCAAGGAAGCCATGAACCCTAAAGGTGGACAGACTACACCACAGAGTGTTCTGTTTACTTTTAAGCTCTATTGACACTTCAATGTATGGGAGTATCCCTGATGGGCTAACTGTGCATGAGGTTTGGGGAATATTGTATGAAATGTTTTATTGCAATGAAAGGACTACGACCTGCTTGCTATAGAGAGAGTTGTATGCATACAAAATGAAAGAGGGGTCAACAATGAGTGAGCACCTGATGAAACTGAACAACATGAGATCCGACCTCATAAGAAGGGGGGAAATCGTGACGGATCAGCACCAAATTAGCATTATATACAACTCCCTCGATTCAAGCTGGGACTACTTCCTGACTCAGCTGGATAATTTGGGAAGTGACAATGCCACATTGGGGTACATCACTAAGAAACTCATAGCTGAGGATAACCTTAGGAGAAGTAGGGCCACCATACGCAGAGAGGACAGGCCACGCAAAAGAGTCAGTTTCCCTGAGCAAGCGAGCCCTAGCCTCGAGTGTCACACATGTGGACCAAGGAAACACAAACCCACACGCGATCAAACACGCCACGAAGACACTCCGAGACCCAGACGTGAGTCACAGGACGAGTACCCACGCAGACACAAGGACGACAACAACAGGGGGGACAGATGACGAAGGTCACCTAGCCCAAAGAGAGCGCCTAAGCCACAGAAGGGGCAAGATAGACACAAACCAGATTCAGTTAACGTAGTCAAGCACAGTGAAGGGACCAGCAGCCACAGGGCAGACAGGTCTTCAAACGCTCACCTACAGCGATGGCTGATCAACTCCGGGGCAACCACCCACACATCATGCCACAGGGAAATATTCAACTCATTCGAAGAAGACTCCTTCAGAATCAAAGTCGCCAACCAGGAACATGCAAGAGTAATCGGCAGGGGCGACGTTCTCATCCCTGGAAATGGTCAGGTCAAAGGCGTCCTTTACTCTCCTGAAATTCCATATAATGTCCTAGCCACCACCAAGCTCACAGAAGACCCCAGCCTGAGGATAGTCTTCGAAAACAAGAAGGTGTCCATCGAAAGAAGGGGAAAGCGGATTGGAAGAGTGGAGCTCATAGGCGGCCTACCATACTTCATTGCCAAGGGAGCCGAGGATGAACAGGCCACGATAGGTCTAATCGAAGGCGCTGACGATAAAGAGACGCACGACTGCACCGCAGAAGACCCCAGGGAATCCGAACATGAAGACCCAGAAGGGGAAAACAATGATTACAACAGCCCCACAAGAAATGAAGGAGTTAGCAGCGCAGAGCATAGAACACTGAGGGTATCCATAGGGAAACAAATACATGATGAGTGTGCGCACCTGTTGCACAGAAAATTGGGACACATAGGTTTCCCGATAGTCAAGAAGATGCCTGGGTGCTCAGAAAGACTAAAGATCAAGAATTGTGAAAACTACCTGGAGTGCTCCGTGTGCAAAAGCTCCAAGGCAAAAACCGAGGCACGACCAAAAACATCCACCAGAAAGTCAAGCCACCCTTTCGAATTGGTCCACCTCGACCTGGTGGGGCCACTCGAGAGATCCTTGGGCCAGAAGAGATTCTTCTTGACGATAGTTGATGATTACAGCCGATACGGTTTCGTATACACCCTCAAAAGCAAGGACAAGACCTTCAACAAGTTCAAAGAGTTCTACCAAAGGGTGCAAACTCAGAACAACACCAACATAAAGAAACTGATGACGGACAGAGGATCGGAATTCCTGTCCAAGGAGTTCGAAGACTGGATAACCGAGAAGGGGATGCTACACTACAAGACTGCACCATTCTCAGCCTTCCAGAACGGAGTCGCCGAGCGAAGGAATGGAGTGCTCCAGACCATGATCAGATGCGCAATTGAAGATGCAGGCCTAAGCTTCTCATACTGGGGGGAAGCTTTGCTGTACTCCAACTACACACTGAACAGACTATGGTCCGGCGTCATCGGAAAAACGCCCTATGAAGCCATGTACAGGCGGAAGCCCAAGTTGAGCCACCTTCACATCTTCGGTGTGTTCGCAGACGTACACATACCAAAACAACTAAGGAAGAAGGGGGACAAGATAACAAAGAGGCTAAGGTTCATGGGGTACGAACCGGGCTCGAAGGCATACCGTTTCCTAGACCACAACCTGAGAATAGTGATTTCCAGGTCCGCCACGTTCCACGAGCATGCAAACTGGAGCAAGATACACGCGAACGAGTTACTGACAAATGAGTCAGTACAAGAAGGAGCCAGAGCATCATCACCCAACTCAAGGCCCAGCAGACCAGCGGACATGCCACCAGAGAAGGATGAGGGTAGGCAGTCGCACCAAGACACCTCAAGTGTTGTGGAGACTGAACCTCCAAGAATCCCAGCAGAGGCGCCCCGCAGATCAACCAGGTCAACCAAAGGCCAGACTCCCAGAGGACTGAAGGGGTATGTGTTGGGCATAAACACCTGCCCCGAAACACCCACAAGTTATGACGACATAGACAAACTACCTCCCGAAGAACAGGACAAGTGGCAAGCAGCAATGGAAAGGGAGATGAAAACCCTCAAAACGCTCGGAGTATACGCTCCTGCCGAGGTCCCTGAGGGACACAGAACAGTGGGAACAAAATGGGTGTTTAAGGTGAAACCATTGGAAAATGAAGGGGTAATGTACAAGGCGTGACTAGTCGCCCAAGGGTTCACCCAACGATACCCAGACGATTACGAAGACACGTACTCTCCCACGGTGAAGCCAGAAAGCATAAAGGCCGCTCTAGTGATGGCAACCATTCTCGGGGAGCAAGTGTATCAGTTTGATGTGCAGACAGCGTACCTCCATGCAGACCTTGACAAGGAAATATACGTCAGAGCACCACCTGGTTTTGGGCGCAACAGAGGGGAAATGTGGCTACTCAGCAAAAGCCTCTATGGCCTAAAGCAGTCCGGCAGGAGGTGGTACGAATGTCTGGCCGAGGCAATGAGGCAATTGAACTTTTTCCCAGTCGAGGACGACAAATGTGTTTTCCTAAGGAAATCACCAGAGGAAGTTGAAAAGGTTCTAGTATATGTTGACGATCTATTATACTTTGGGAAAAGTAAGTCCAAATGCGACGAGTTCGCCCATGGACTGCAAAATGAATTCTCCCTGAAAAACTTGGGGAGAGTGAACAAATACCTAGGAGTGCAAGTCTCAAGGATACCCAATGGCTTTGGACTCTCCCAGAAGGAGAAAATAGCCGAACTCCTTGACAGATGCAACATGTCAAACGCTCACCCCTGTGGGACGCCTATACAAACAGACTTCCTGAAAAATGCTTACGAAGAAGGGGAACCGTTTGAAGACATCAGCCTCTACAGGTCCATCATTGGATCGTTATTACACATAGCCAACTGGACCAGGCCCGACATTACGCTGGCAGTAAACCTTCTCTCATGCCACTCCAGTAACCCAAGGACATTTCATTGGGTGGCCGTCAAGAGACTGCTAAGATACCTGAAGGGCACTATAGAAACAAAATTACTGCTCACTCCTCGAATAAACGAAGACATCAATCTGTCATGCTACGCCGATGCTGGCTGGGGCGGGTGCTCAGGAACCAGAAAGAGCACATCCGGCTACATGGTAATGCTGAATGGCAGCCCAATATACTGGCGCACCGAGAAGCAGAAACTGGTTTCTACTTCCACCGCCGAGGCCGAATATGTCTGCCTGTCAAACGCCGCATGTGATCTTATCTGGATAAACGAACTGATCTCCCTTATCTGGGAAAAGCCCAAGCTCCCCATCACCATCCACGAAGATAGCCAAGCGGCCATAGAGATAGCAAAAGGTGACACTATAAACCGAAAATCTAGACATATAGATTTCAAGTGCAGAAATGTGAGACAGATGATAAGAGAAGGCTTTATAGAGCTAACACATTGTGAGACAAAGGAACAGGTGGCAGACATACTGACCAAACCACTCCCCTCAGCTCAGCACGAGTACCTGTTTGGCAGTTTGTGTCTTAGAAAATAAAATGCTCAAGTATGTAATCAATGTAGTCAGCCCATATGATATTAGAAGGGGTTTTGTCAGATGTAATATCAAACTGACCTGAACTACATGTACCACAATGCCTTGCCACTGTAACCCTATTCCCTGGAACCTTATACCTCTCACCTCATCCGACCCTATTAAAGGACCATCTCAACCTCCTACCCTTCCCTTCCATCTTTGACCCTTGATACAACCACTGACCGCCATGCGGGCAGTGATAATAAAAGACTTTAATTATAATAGACTACTTCTGGAGTTATTGGGCTGAACCATCTAAAAACCTTTACAGAAATCCTGATATTTCAGTGTTTAGTATATGAGAGTCAAGACACAAGACACAGCCAACGGCTGGGTTAACTCAGGTTTATTGCATGGTGGACAGAGGGAACATGAGGTAATGGCGGACGAACAGCTCTATATATATGGTAGTAACATATTTTGAATGTGGCTTCACGGTAGCCCGTTGGCTACTGGTCCGCGTGACGTCATGGCTGGTCACGCCCTTCTTGTCCAGGTGTAGGTAGCGGCGGGAAAACTTCCCGCGCTGCGGTCTTTGATGGGTTTGAACCAAGAGAGCTTGGACGCTCGCTGCTGCCAGCTGGTGGTCATTAGCTCGCGTCCTATTACAGGGTTTATGTGATACAGCTGAAGGTTACATTGTTACTCATAGGCAAGGTTACATTGGTTCAGATACATTGATATCACATGTGGAAGGTTACACTATTAGAACACAACACTCCTCCCCCCTAGGATGAGACGAAGTCTCTCAGCCAAGATGGCTTATTTCGAACACGCTGGGGTCTCGGCGCGGGCTGCCCTGCCCTGGCTTCGCTCCCTCCTCCTTGCTCCCTGGCTGCCTGCCCTGTAACGGGAGAGGATGACTCGTTAGTGGTTTGCCGCGGTTCTGCGGCTTTGTTGGAAGGTGTGTGCTTTGTTTGGGAAGAACCGGGGGCACTGGGGACTAACGAAAAACCCCTCTTCTCGCTCGGATGGGTGGGGGAACACTCCAAAAAACCCCCCCCGGCTAGCAAAATCAAAATCAAAATCAAAATCGGCTTCGGGGGAAACGGCAGCGGCGGCCGCACACTCCTTTTCCCTCCCCCCGGGCTCGGATAGAACTGGGGTATCAAAAGGATATGAGTCGGGCTCACTGCTTTCCCTCCTGACTTCGGACTGGTGTCCCTCTCTGTCTCCCCCTTGGGCTAAACGGGTGGGGGAGAACCCTATCGCTGAATCCTGTCGCTGAGCCCCACTGATCGGCCCCTCACTCACTCGGTGCCTCAGTTGGTCAGCGTGCCTCCTCCAGAGGAGGCCGGTGCTCGTTTCCACCCGATATGACACTGGCCCCGTCTGTTCTATTATCGTCCCTGGCACCCAGGCGGGGCCTGCGTTGGCATAGTTCCTGCAGTGTACAGGATCGCCTACGCCGAAACCTTTCGAGACCGCTAAACCTATGTTCTTCCCTTTGTCCTCGACCCTCGACGGGTCCAACCTGGACAAAAGCGTCGTCAGTTTCCTCCGCATCAGCAGCTCAGCCGGTGAGTATCCAGACGCTAAGGGGGTCACTCTGTACGCTAATAGAAATTGACAAACTTGGTGATTTAGATCTCCCGAGCCCATGCGCCGCAGCGCATCCTTTGTGGTGCGCACCAACCGTTCCACCTGGAAATTCGTGGCCGGGTGAAACGGCGCGGATGTGACATGCCGAATTGCATTTGCCTCCATGAATGCTGCGAACTCAGCGGACGTGAAGCAACTGGCGTTATCGCTGACCAAAGTGTCGGGTAAACCGAACGTGGAAAAGACCCTTCTTAGCTGGAGAATGGTCGTGGCGGAGGATGTGCTCTTTACCAGAATGACCTCCAGCCACTTTGAGTATGCATCCACCACCAGGAGAAACATGGTTCCTCGGAACGGGCCAGCAAAATCTACGTGCACCCTGGACCACGGTCCCCTTGCTGCGTCCCATTCCCTATGCGGGAGGCGGGCCACCTCCGGTCGGGAGCACTGACATGCCTCACAAGTGCCCACCATATGCTCTATGTCGGCGTCCAGCTGGGGCCACCAGAAGTAACTCCGGGCCAACGCCTTGGAACGGACGATTCCCGGGTGGCAACAGCTTTAGCACCTTCGGCCGCAGGGACGTAGGAACCACCACCCGTTGGCCCCACAAAAGGCACCCCCTCTCTAAAGACAACTCTACTCGCTTTCGGAAAAATGGGTCGAATTCCGCGCCTGGGGATGACGCCGGCCACCCCTTCTGCACCCACGAGCATACTTTCTCTAGTGTTCTGTCCTTTCCGGTCGCCCTGGCGACATCGGCCGGTACTATCGGGGGTGACTCCAAGACCTCTATTAATAATACCTGGTGGTCTCTTCTTACCCCTGCCTTCTGGTCGTCCGACAAGGGTAACGGCGACCGTGAGAGTGCGTCTGCATGGCTGATTTCCTTCCCTGGCCGGTATTCTAACTCATGTTGATATGCGTTAAGAAAAATAGCCCACCGCAGCATCCTCGGGGACAGGATCTGTGGCGTGGGCTTATTTGCAGTGAATATTCCTAACAGGGGCTTGTGATCAGTAACGACCTTGAACGGCCGACCATACAGAAAATCGTGAAATTTCTTGGTTCCCGCTACTATCGCTAGTGCCTCCCTATCGGTCTGTGCGTAATTCCGCTCTGCTTGGGACAGGGACCTTGAATAAAACGCTATCGGGGCCTCCCTTCCGTCGTTTAACACGTGGCAAAGCACCGCCCCCACCCCCACCGGGGATGCATCGCAGACTAAAACTATGGGCCGTTTGGGGTCGAAATGAGTCAGGATTGCCTCGGATGTGAGGAGTTGCTTTAACTCTGTGAACGCTCTTTCTTGCTCGTCACCCCACAGCCATTTTTCCTCTTTTTTAAGTAACCGATGGAGCGGCTCGGCAACAGACGCCTTCCGTGGAAGGAAGGTATGGTAGAAATTGAGAAGCCCCAGAAACGACTGTAGCTCGGTTTTGGAAGTGGGGCGAGGGGCTTTCTTAATGGCGGCTACCTTAGATTTGGACGGCCTAATTCCCTCGGGTGTGACACGGAACCCTAAAAACTCAACCTCTGTTTCGAAAAATACACATTTGTCTTTTCTCAGTCGCAGCCCCGCTTTTTCGAACACGGTCAGGACCTTATCCAGTCTGCGAGCCAGCTCGTCCTTACTCCCCCCCCCCGTTATCAACACGTCATCAAAATATGGCAACACCCCCTCCAGTCCCTTCAGGAGGCGTTCCACTAGCGACTGAAAAATGCCAGGTGCCGAGTTCACGCCGAACTGTAACCTCGACACCTGGAACGCCCCCTTATGTGTGACTATTGTTTGTGCCGCCGCTGTGGCGGGGGTTACCGGGAGTTGCTGGTAGGCCTGTGCTAAATCGAGTTTAGCGAAACACTTTCCCCCATTTAGCCTGGCCAGAAGGTGGCTGACCACTGGCACCGGGTATGCATTAGGGCGGATTGCCTTATTAATGGTACACTTATAATCAGCGCAAATGCGCACCTCCCCGTTAGCCTTCAGTGCTGTTACAATTGGAGTCTCCCACTCCGCGGAATCCACAGGAACAAGAATCCCTTGACCCACCAGTTTGTCCAGTTCCGCCTCTATTTTGTCCTTTAGCGCGAACGGTACCCTGCGCGGTTTAAGCCTTATCGGGCGGACCTCCGGGTCTAAGTCGAAGGCTACAGGGGGTCCCTTGAACTGTCCCAGTCCACTTTTAAAAACGGCGGGGTGTGCGTCACACACCGCTTGTATTGGGTCCTCGCCTACGGCATGCACCCCCCCTATGAACAGACCTAAGGGCTGAAACCACTGGGTTCCGAGGAGGCTACAACTCCCCCCTTTTAGCACCACTAGGGGAAGTTCCGCAGAATGTCTCTTAAAACGAACCCGGAATGTCCCGACCCCCAACACTGGAATGCTGTTCCCCTGTACGTCCCGTAGTGTGGCCCTCAACGCTTTAAGTTTGGGCCGCACGTGGGGGTCGATTTTCAAGAACTCTCTCTGGGGAATTATAGAATAGGAGGACCCCGAGTCAACTTCCATCCTAATGGGGGTCCCTTGTACTAGTACCTCAACAAAGTAATGGGGCTGTCCCGCAGACACGCTGAACACAGGAGCGTCGCCCTCGCTGTCGTCCGAGATGCGGCCCACGCCGTCCTGCTTCCTCGTGGCCCGGGCGCCATCTTTGGGCCTCGCTGGACGGTCCGGTCTGGCTGAACGGTCCTGCGACTGTCTCCGGCCCTCTTTCCATTTCCTGCACGCCTTGGCGATGTGCCCCCGACGTCCACAGTTGAAACACTCGGCTTTCCTGAATGGGCACTTCACGCGCTCATGGGGCGCTCCGCAACCATCGCAGCGGCGCCCACCTCTCCGGACCTTCTGGACCTCCTCGCCATCGCTGCTTTCTGAAGACAATTTCGAGGTCGGTCGGGTTGCATGCACCGACTGACCGGACTTCCCGTGCGACGAGTTTTCCCCTTTGCCGGCCCTCGGACGCCACTCACGCCACTTGTGCATCTCATCTACTCCAGCGTTCGTGGATTCCGCGGCTTCCGCGGCCTCTACAACCTCTTCCAGTGTGGGTGGTGGCTCCTTGTTCATCAGGCTGCGCTGTACTTCCTTGTCCTTCAGGCCACACAGCACTCCGTCCCTGAGGGCCATCTCTAGGATGTGGTCCCATTTGCAGGGGGCGGCTGCTACCCTCATAGCCGTTACGAAGGCTTCTACCGACTCGTCCGGCGCTTGAACTCGCCTCCAAAACGCGCTCCGAGCGGGAAACATTGCCCTCGAGGGTCGGAAACGCTCACGCAGCAGTTTCATGATGTCACCGGCTTTGAAATCGCTCACCTTCTTCGGTGCGAGGATGCCCACCAGCGTCCGCTTGGTTTCCATCCCGAGCATGCGGGTGAGGATGGCCCTCTTCCTTTCCTCGTCGTCTTCTTTGACTTTGAGTTCCACCAGTGCCGCCTGGAAGTCCATCTCAAAAAGCTCCCAGTCTTGCGGTTTGGTGATGTTGAACCCGCTCTGTGTCCTGGCTCCATGGGGATCCATTATCCCACCTTCGTCGCCAATTTAGTATATGAGAGTCAAGACACAAGACACAGCCAACAGCTGGGTTAACTCAGGTTTATTGCATGGTGGACAGAGGGAACATGAGGTAATGGCGGACGAACAGCTCTATATATATGGTAGTAACGTATTTTGAATGTGGCTCCACGGTAGCCCGTTGGCTACTGGTCCGCGTGACGTCATGGCTGGTCACGCCCTTCTTGTCCAGGTGTAGGTAGCGGCGGGAAAACTTCCCGCGCTGCGGTCTTTGATGGGTTTGAACCAAGAGAGCTTGGACGCTCGCTGCTGCCAGCTGGTGGTCATTAGCTCGCGTCCTATTACAGGGTTTATGTGATACAGCTGAAGGTTACATTGTTACTCATAGGCAAGGTTACATTGGTTCAGATACATTGATATCACATGTGGAAGGTTACACTATTAGAACACAACACAGTGACTGCAGTGAATGCAGTGGCTCAAGTGGCTAAGATGCTGACTGGAAGGTGGGAGGTCAGCAGTTCAATTCCTGAGTATTGCAGGACACAATGAGCCCCTGTCTCTGTCCCAGCTCCTGCCAACTTAGCAGTTCAAAAGCAAGAAATTGCAAGTAGATAAATAGGGACCACTTCAGTGGGAAGGTCAACAGCGTTCCCTGCGCTCCAGTGTTTAGTCATGCCTGCCACATGACCACAGAAACGTCTGCAGAAGCAGACAGTGCTGGCTCTTTGGCTTTGAAACAGATGAGCACTGAACTCTAGAGTTGGATACGCCTAGCTTTACCTATACTTAAATGAAAGGATAGCAGAGAGTAAACATAACAAGACAAAAGACAAAAAGGTTGTGGTACCTTAAAGACTAACTCCTGTATTTTAATGTTAACATTAAAATACAGGAGTTAGTCTTTAAGGTGCCACAGCCTTTTTGTCTTTTGTCCTGTTTTGTTTACTC
Organism: Bradypodion pumilum; assembly: GCA_035047305.1. Classification (NCBI taxonomy): domain Eukaryota; kingdom Metazoa; phylum Chordata; class Lepidosauria; order Squamata; family Chamaeleonidae; genus Bradypodion; species Bradypodion pumilum. The sequence goes on along the minus strand of JAWDJD010000002.1, from coordinate 284,640,587 downwards.
TCTGATATGCTTGCACAGACTAACACAGCTAACACTTCAAAAATTTAAGTGAAAGGAGGCTCACTTACCAAGGCCACGGCAGAGGGACACCCAGGCCGGCTTTTCCTCCTCCTCCTCCTCCTCAAGTGGCTGCTGTGGGTCCCGCTCAGGTGGCAGTGGTGTGCAGGCTGGTCCAGGCAGTGTGAGCTCCTCTTTCCCTCCCCCCACTGCCCCGTCACCAGTTCTAGCCGCAGCAATGCCTGTCGGGCAGACTTCGCGCCAGGCGGGCAGAAGGTCGGTCAAGGGCTGAGGCCAAGGCGACGTTTGCGGTTGGGGGGAGAGGAGAGAGGAGCTTGCACCACCTTGGCCTCAGCCCTTGACTGAACTTCCGCTCATCCGGTATGGACTCCGCCCATCCGGCGCTGCTGCTGCTAGAACCAGCGGCGGAGTGGCGGCCGGGGAAGGGGAGGAGGAGCTCGCACACTGCCTCCTGCTGCTAGAAGAAGTGGTGATGGCAGCGGTGCATGGGCTGGTATGGGCAGCGCGAGCTCCTCTTCCCCTTCCCCCACCACTGGCACCGGTTCTAGCAGCAGCAGCAGTGATGGACAGGCGGAGTTCGCACTGGTTGGGCAGAAGGTTGGTCAAGGGCTGTGGCCAAGGTGGTGCAAGCTCCTATCTCCCCTTCCCCCGCTGCCACCGTCACTGTCGCTCCGCCACTGGTTCTAGCAGCAACAGCGCCGGACAGGCAGAGTTCGCGCCGGACAGGCAGAAGGTCGGTCAAGGGCTGAGGCCAAGGTGGTGCAAGCTCCTCTTTCTCCTTCCCCCAGTCACACACACCACCTTGGCCTCAGCCCTCGACCAACCTTCTGCCCGCCCAGCGCCAACTCCCCTGCTGCTTCCGCTCTGCTGAAGCCGCTGCCCCCAGGCCTCCATGCTCCGCTCTCCCTGCTGCCTCACTCAGCTCCAAGCAGGGGAAGAAAATGGTCTGGCACAGAACACCACCACCACCACCACCCCGGCTTGGCTTAGTTTGGGTTTTCACGGTGCTGGCGGAGATCTGCAGCCATGCATGTGCGCAGAGATCTGCAGCCACGCATGCGTGAGAGCACAGGGAGGGACCTCTCTGTGCTCTCGCGCTTGCGCTGAGGGAGATCTCAATGCACATGTACTGAGGCAGATCTCTGTGCACACTGCAAAAACCCAAGGTAAACCAAGCTTGAGGGTTTTTGGTGGCAGGTGCCGGTGACCTGTGGCCAGATGGACATTGCCAGCCGGACTTTTTGCTACCGGTACACGCGTACCAGAGCATACCGGGAGGACCCCAACACTGGTTCTTTGTTTGGTTGTGTAAACTTTGTTTCAAGGTAGATAGCCACTAGGGTTAGTCTGTATGTGTAGGACTGTATAAAAGAACATAAGAACATAAGAACAGCCTTGCTGGAACAGGCCACAGCCCATCCAGTCCAGCATTCTGTCTCACACAGTGGCTCACCATTTCCTTCAGGGTATTCCCAAGCAGATGCCTTCACCTGCTTAGGATTCCCTGGAAATGATATTGAGAGATATCCTGCCTATCTCTCCAACCCGGAGGTTGTCCTTAAGTATCCATAATTATAGCCATTGATACTCTTGTCCTCCATGAACTTGTCTAATCCTTTCTTAAAGCTGTCAAGACTGACAGCTGTCACCACTTCTTCTGGCAGGGAGTTCCATAGACCAGTAATCCTCTCGGTGAAAAAGTACTTTCTCTTATTTGTTTGAGAACTAGTACCCAAAAGTTTTATAGAGTGGCCCCTAGTTCTAGTGTTATGCGATAGGGAAAACAGTTTTTCCTTATCTACTTTGTCCACACCGTGCATGATTTTATAAACTTCAATCAAGTCACCTCTTAGACGTCGTCGTTCAAGAGTGAAGAGGCCCAACCGTTGCAGCCTCAGATGGTAAGGAAGGTGTTCCAGTCCCCTAATCATTCTGGTTGCCCTCCTCTGCACTTTTTCCAGCTCCATAATATCCTTCTGGAGGTATGGCGACCAGAACTGTACACAGTATTCCAGATGGGGCCTCACCATAGATTTATAAAGAGGCAAAATGACACTTGCTGACTTATTTTCTATACCCTTCCTAATGATCCCTAGCATTGAGTTTGCTTTTTTCACTGCTGAGGCACACTGGGTTGACACCTTCATTGAGTTGTCCACCAGGACACCAAGGTCCCTTTCCTGGTTTGTCGCAGAGAGTTCAGACCCCATCAGTTTATAAATGTAATTGGGGTTCTTTGCCCCAACATGCATCACTCTGCACTTACTAATGTTGAAACTCATTTGCCACTGTTTTGCCCACTCCCCCAGTGTCGAGAGATCCCTCTGGAGCTCCTCACAATCTCTCACAGTTTTCACTACCCTGTATAATTTAGTGTCATCAGCAAATTTGGCTACCTTGCTTTTTTACTCCTACCTCTAGATCATTTATGAAGAGGTTGAAAAGCAGGGGTCCCAGTACTGAACCTTGGGGGACCCCACTCTTTACTTCCCTCCACTTGGAGAAGTGTCCATTTAGTGCTACCCTCTGTTTCCTGTTCCTTAGCCAGTTGCTGATCAAGGACAAGACTTGTCCCTTTATTCCATGACTGGTAACTTTATTCAAGAGCCTTTGGTGTGGGACCTTGTCAAAAGCCTTCTGAAAGTCCAGATAAACAATGTCAACTGGATCCCCCTTATCCACATGCTTGTTGACACTCTCAAAAAATTCCAACAGATTAGTGAGGCATGATTTGCCCTTGCAAAAGCCATGTTGGCTCTCCTTTAGAAGCGCCTTCTCTTCTATGTGCCTATTAATTCTATCTTTTAGGATGGTTTCCATCACTTTACCTGGGACACATGTCAAACTGACAGGTCGGTAATTTCCTGGATCCCCCCTGGATCCTTTTTTGAAAATTGGTGTTACATTCGCTACCTTCCAGTCATCAGGCATAAAGCCTGATTTGAGGGAAAGATTATATATTTTGGCTAGGAGATCAGCAATTTCATCTTTAAGTTCCCTGAGAACTCGTGGATGGATGCCATCTGGTCCTGGTGATTTGTTAGTGTTTAGTTTAACAAGACATGCAAGGACCTCCTCCCTGGTTATTTCTATCTGGCTTAATTCTTCGGTTTCCCTCCCTACGAAGATAGGCTCTGTTTTGGGCATGTGGCCTCTGTCTTCTTCAGTGAATACTGAAGCAAAGAATTCATTGAGTCTCTCTGCAATCTCTGTTTCCTCTTTAATAACCCCTTGCCTTCCATTGTCATCTAATGGTCCAATGGCCTTCCTAGTTGGGTTCTTACTTCTAATGTACTTAAAGAAGTCTTTGTTATTTCTCTGAGTATTTTTAGCTATATGCTCCTCAAAGTCTTGCTTTGCTTTCCTGATTGTTGCCTTGCATTTGTTCTGCCAGAATTTATGTTTCTGCCTGCTGTCCTCATTCGGACAAGCCTTCCATCTTCTAAATGAGCTTTTCTTGCTCTTGATCACTTCCCGAACAGTTCCTGTAAGCCACATCGGAGTCCTCTTGGACCTGGCAGTGCCCTTTTTCCTTTTGGGTATGCATTCCAATTGAGCCTCTGTTATTGTTTTTGTAAACAGCCTCCATGCCTCTTGGAGTGTTTGGACTCTCTCAGTTTTCCCTTTCAGCTTCTTTTTTACTAGTTTCCTCAACTTTGGGAAATTTCCTTTTTGAAAATTTAAGGTCTCTGTGTTAGATTTTATCAGTGACTTGCGGTCTATGATCAAGTTAAACATAATTGAGTTGTGGTCACTGTTCCCTATTGGATCAGTCACATTAACATCTTGCACCAGATCCTGAGTATTACTCAGGATCAAGTCAAGGATTCTTGTACCTCTAGTTGGGTCTTCAACCATCTGTCCCAGGGAACAATCATTTAGCATATCTAGGAACTTTATCTCTTTATCATGTTTTAGTATATGAGAGTCAAGACACAAGGCACAGCCAAAGGCTGGGTTAATTCAGGTTTATTGCATGGCGGGCAGAGGGAACATGAGGTAATGGCGGACGAACAGCTCTATATATATGGTAGTAACGTATTTGAATGTGGCTCCACGGTAGCCCGTTGGCTACTGGTCCGCGTGACGTCATGGCTGGTCACGCCCTTCTTGTCCAGGTGTAGGTAGCGGCGGGAAGCTTCCCGCGCTGCGGTCTTTGATGGGTTTGAACCAAGAGAGCTTGGACGCTCGCTGCTGCCAGCTGGTGGTCATTAGCTCGCGTCCTATTACAGGGTTTATGTGATACAGCTGAAGGTTACATTGTTACTCATCGGCAAGGTTACATTGGTTCAGATACATTGATATCACATGTAGAAGGTTACACTATTAGGACACAACACTCCTCCCCCCTAGGATGAGACGAAGTCCCTCAGCCAAGATGGCTTATTTCGAACACGCTGGGGTCTCGGCGCGGGCTGCCCTGCCCCGGCTTCGCTCCCTCCTCCTTGCTCCCTGGCTTCCTGCCCTGCAATCGGAGAGGATGACTTGTTAGTGGTTTGCCGCGGCTCTGCGGCTTTGTTGGGAGGTGTGTGCTTTGTTTGGGAAGAACCGGGGGCACTGGGGACTAACGAAAAACCCCTCTTCTCGCTTGGATGGGTGGGGGAACACTCCGAAAAACCCCCCCGGCTAGCAAAATCAAAATCAAAATCGGATTCGGGGAAAGCGGCAGCGGCGGCCGCACACTCCTTTTCCCTCCCCCCGGGCTCGGATAGAACTGGGGTATCAAAAGGATACGAGTCGGGCTCGCTGCTTTCCCCCCTGTCTCCCCCTTGGGCTAAACGGGTGGGGGAGAACCCTATCGCTGAATCCTGTCGCTGAGCCCCACTGGTCGGCCCCTCGCTCACTCGGTGTCTCAGTTGGTCAGCGTGCCTCCTCCAGAGGAGGCCGGTGCTAGTTTCCACCCGATAGGACACTGGCCCCGTCTGTTCTATTATCGTCCCTGGCACCCAGGCTGGGCCTGCGTTGGCATAGTTCCTGCAGTGTACAGGATCGCCTACGCCGAAACCCTTCGAGACCGCTAACCCTATGTTCTTCCCTTTGTCCTCGACCCTCGACGGGTCGAGCCTGGACAAAAGCGTGGTCAGTTTCCTCCGCATCAGCAGCTCAGCCGGCGAGTAACCAGACGCTAAGGGGGTCACTCTGTACGCTAATAGAAATTGACAAACTTGGTGATTTAGATCTCCCGAGCCCATGCGCCGCAGCGCATCTTTTGTGGTGCGCACCAACCGTTCCACTTGGCCATTCGTGGCCGGGTGAAACGGTGCGGATGTGACATGCCGAATTGCATTTGCCTCCATGAATGCTGCGAACTCAGCGGACTTGAAGCAACTGGCGTTATCGCTGACCAAAGTGTCGGGTAAACCGAACGTGGAAAAGACCCTCCTTAGCTGGCGAATGGTAGTGGCGGAGGATGTGCTCTTTACCGGGATGACCTCCAGCCACTTTGAGTATGCATCCACCACCAGGAGAAACATGGTTCCTCGGAACGGGCCAGCAAAATCTACGTGTACCCTGGACCACGGTCCCCTTGCTGCGTCCCATTCCCTGTGCGGGAGGCGGGCCACCTCCGGCCGGGAGCACTGACATGCCTCACAAGTGCCAACCATATGCTCTATGTCGGCGTCCAGCTGGGGCCACCAGAAGTAACTCCGGGCCAACGCCTTGGAGCGGACGATTCCCGGGTGGCTGACGTGCAACAGCTTTAGCACCTTCGGTCGCAGGGACGTAGGAACCACCACCCGTTGGCCCCACAAAAGGCACCCCCTCTCTAAAGACAACTCCACTCGCTTTCGGAAGAATGGGTCGAATTCCGTGCCTGGGGATGACGCCGGCCACCCCTTCTGCACCCACGAGCATACCTTCTCTAGTGTTCTATCCTTTCCGGTCGCCCTGGCAATGTCGGCCGGTACTATCGGGGGTGACTCCAAGACCTCTATTAACAATACCTGGCGGTCTCTTCTTACCCCTGCCTTCTGGTCGTCCGACAATGGTAACGGCGACCGTGAGAGCGCGTCTGCATGGCTGATTTCCTTCCCTGGCCGGTATTCTAACTCATGTTGATATGCGTTAAGAAAAATAGCCCACCGCAGCATCCTCGGGGACAGGATCTGTGGCGTGGGCTTATTTGCAGTGAAGATTCCTAACAGGGGCTTATGATCAGTAACAATCTTGAACGGCCGACCATACAGAAAATCGTGAAATTTCTTGGTTCCCGCTACTATCGCTAGTGCCTCCCTATCGGTCTGTGCGTAATTCCGTTCCGCTTGGGACAGGGACCTTGAATAAAACGCTATCGGGACCTCCCTTCCGTCGTCTAACACGTGGCAAAGCACCGCCCCCACCCCCACCGGGGATGCATCGCAGACCAAAACTATGGGCCGTTTGGGGTCGAAATGAGTCAGGATTGCCTCGGATGTGAGGAGTTGCTTTAACTCTGTGAACGCTCTTTCTTGCTCGTCACCCCACAGCCATTTTTCCTCTTTTTTAAGTAGCCGATGGAGCGGTTCGGCAACAGACGCCTTCCGTGGAAGGAAGGTATGGTAGAAATTGAGAAGCCCCAGAAACGACTGTAGCTCGGTTTTGGAAGTGGGGCGAGGGGCTTTCTTAATGGCGGCTACCTTAGACTTGGACGGCCTAATTCCCTCGGGTGTGACACGGAACCCTAAAAACTCAACCTCTGTTTCGAAAAATACACATTTGTCTTTTCTCAGTCGCAGCCCCGCTTTCTCGAACACGGTCAGGACCTTATCCAGTCTGTGGGCCAGCTCGGCCTTACTCCCCCCCGTTATCAACACGTCATCAAAATATGGCAACACCCCCTCCAGCCCCTTCAGGAGGCGTTCCACTAGCGACTGAAAAATGCCAGGTGCCGAGTTCACGCCGAACTGTAACCTCGACACCTGGAACGCCCCCTTATGTGTGACTATAGTTTGTGCCGCCGCTGTGGCGGGGGTTACCGGGAGTTGCTGGTAGGCCTGTGCTAAATCGAGTTTAGCGAAACACTTTCCCCCATTCAGCCTGGCCAGAAGGTGGCTGACCACTGGCACCGGGTATGCATTAGGGCGGATTGCCTTATTAATGGTACACTTATAATCAGCGCAAATGCGCACCTCCCCGTTAGCCTTCAGTGCTGTTACAATTGGAGTCTCCCACTCCGCGGAATCCACAGGAACAAGAATCCCTTGACCCACCAGTTTGTCCAGTTCCGCCTCTATTTTGTCCTTTAGCGCGAACGGTACCCTGCGCGGTTTAAGTCTTATCGGGCGGACCTCCGGGTCTAAGTCGAAGGCTACAGGGGGTCCCTTGAACTTTCCCAGTCCACTTTTAAACACAGCGGGGTGTGCGTCACACGCCGCTTGTATTGGGTCCTCGCCTACGGCATGCACCCCCCCTATGAACAGACCTAAGGGCTGAAACCACTGGGTTCCGAGGAGGCTACAACTCCCCCCCTTTAGCACCACTAGGGGAAGTTCCGCAGAATGTCTCTTAAAACGGACCCGGAATGTCCCGACCCCCAACACCGGAATGCTGTTCCCCTGTACGTCCCGTAGGGTGGCTCTCAACGCCTTAAGTTTGGGCCGCACGTGGGGGTCAATTTTCAAGAACTCTCTCTGGGGAATTATAGAATAGGAGGACCCCGAGTCAACTTCCATCCTAATGGGGGTCCCTTGTACTAGTACCTCAACAAAGTAATGGGGCTGTCCCGCAGACACGTTGAACACAGGAGTGTCGCCCTCGCTGTCGTCCGAGATGCGGCCCACGCCGTCCTGCTTTCTCGTGGCCCGGGCGCCATCTTTGGATCTCGCTGGACGGTCCGATCTGGCTGAGCGGTCTTGTGACTGTCTCCGGTCCTCTTTCCGCTTCTTGCACGCCTTGGCGATGTGCCCCCGACTTCCACAGTTGAAACACTCTGCTTTCCTGAATGGGCACTTCACGCGCTCATGGGCCGCTCCGCAACCATCACAGCGGCGCCCGCCTCTCCGGACCTTCTGGACCTCCTCGCCATCGCTGCTTTCTGAGGACGATTTCGAGGTCGGTCGGGTTGCATGCACCGACTGACCGGACTTCCCGTGTGTTATGTATGTATGTATGCATGCTCATGATACTGTAAAGGCAAGATTGTAACCACTCCAGATACAAACGACATCAGCTGTAAAGGAACGCGAGCAGACAGCCTATAGAGGGCAGCTGCGAGCGTTCACTCTCACATGGTTCACATTGCGCAATCACGGATAGCCGCGGGAAAACCTTCCCCGCAAACAGCAGCAGGAAAGGAGGCGTGCCTGGGCGAGGCCACGCCGGTAGCAGCCAATGAGCTACCGTGCTACAGGATTCAAATGAAGAACGCTACTGTATATATTGAGATGTATCACCGCCATTACCTCATGCTTAACTGGAACCTCATGCAATAAACCTGTGTTAAACCAACCCTTCGGTTGTCCGGTCGTCTTTGGTCCCATACACTAAATTGGCGACGAAGGTGGGATCAATGGCTGCCCACGGGACCAAGACATGCGCCGGCTACGAGATCAGGAAGCCGGGAGACTTGGAGCTGTTTGAGATAGACTTCAACGCAGCGCTGGTGGAGCTCGAAGTCTCAGATGAGGCCAAAAAGAGGGCCATTTTCGTCCGCATGCTCGGACACGAGACCAAGAGGACCTTGGTGGACCTGATCGCGCCGAGGAAGGTGAGCGACCTCAAAGCCACAGAGCTCCTGGCGGCGCTGCGCGCCCATCTCCGGCCAGCAATAGCGATGTTCCCCGCTCGGAGCGCGTTCTGGAGGCGAGTCCAGGCACCCGGGGAATCGGTCGATGAGTTCGCCGCGGCCCTGCGGTTGGCCGCCGGCCCATGCAAGTGGGAACTCCCCGACGTCACCCTCCGAGACTGCCTGCTCTGCGGTCTGAGGGACACAGAGACTCAGCGCGCGCTGATGAAAAGGGAGCCGCCTCCCACGTGGCAACAAGTCCTCGACGCGGCACAGGCCGCAGAGGCCACGTCGGCCGGGGTGCACGAACTTCAGGACTGGCGCCCGAAGACCGCCAAGGCAGAGAGTTCGGTGCGCGCGGCCCGGCGGACTTCGAACTCGTCTGCAGAGAGCAGCGACGACGAGGACGTCCGGAGGGTCCAGAGAGAGGGCCGGCGCTGCGATGGCTGCGGCGCCGCCCACGCCCGCACCAAATGCCCATTCCGCAAGGCCGAGTGCCACAACTGCGGCCGGCGCGGGCACATCGCCAAGGTCTGCCGGAAACGACGCGAGGCCACCCGGAGTTCCCCAGACCGCTCGGCGAGGCAGGACCGCACCACGAGGCAGGACCGCACCACGAGGCCGAAGGACGGCACCCGGACCACGAGGACGCGGGACGGAGTAGGGCGAGTCTCCGACGACAGCGAGGACGACGCGCCGGTTTGCAGCGTTTCCACGGAGCACCCCCGTTACTTCGTTGAGGTAGTAATACAAGGGGCCCCTGTTAGAATGGAGGTGGACTCGGGTTCTTCATACTCCATTATTTCCCAGGGGGAGTTCATGAAAATCGCCCCCCGCGTGCGGCCCAAGCTCAAGGCGTTGAGGGCCACGCTGAAGGACGTGCAAGGGAACCGCATCCCAGTGTTGGGGGTTGGGAAGTTCCAGGTCCAGTTCAAAAAGTACACCGCAACGCTTCCCTTAGTCGTCCTCAAGGGGGGTAAATGCAGCCTCCTCGGGACTCAATGGTTCCAGCCCCTGGGGTTGTTCATTGGGGGGGTGCACGCCGTGGGAGCACACGCCGCCGGGACTGATCCAATACAGAGCGTGTGCGACGCGCACCCCGAGGTTTTTAAAAAGGGGCTAGGAAAATTCAAGGGCCCCCCAGTGACTTTCGACCTGGACCCTGGAGTGCGTCCAATCAGACTTAAACCGCGCAGAGTGCCTTTCGCACTAAAGGACAAAATAGAGGTGGAATTGGACAAATTAGTGGGCCAGGGGATTCTTGTTCCTGTTGATTCTGCGGAGTGGGAAACTCCAATTGTAACAGCGCTCAAGGCCAACGGGGAAGTCCGAATATGCGCTGATTACAAGTGCACCATCAATAAGGCGATCCGCCCTAATGCGTATCCGGTGCCGGTAGTCAGCCACTTGTTGGCCAGGTTACACGGGGGGAGGTGTTTCGCCAAACTCGACCTGGCCCAAGCCTACCAGCAACTCCCGGTGACCCCCGCCGCAGCTGCTGCACAAACCATAGTCACCCACAAAGGGGCGTTCCAGGTTTCGCGCCTCCAATTCGGCGTGAATTCGGCGCCCGGGATTTTCCAGTCATTGGTGGAACGCCTCCTGAAGGGGTTGGAGGGGGTGTTACCCTATTTTGATGACGTATTAATTACAGGGGGGAGCCGGGCCGAATTAGCAACAAGGTTGGGAAAGGTCCTGACAATATTCGAAAAGGCGGGGTTGAGGTTGCGGAAAGACAAATGCGTCTTCTTCGCTACAGAGGTTGAGTTCCTAGGGTTCCGTGTTACTCCCGAGGGAATTAGGCCAGCCCAATCCAAGGTAGCCGCCATCAAAAAGGCCCCTCGCCCCACCTCCAAGCCCGAGTTGCAGTCGTTCCTCGGACTGCTCAACTTCTACCACTCCTTCCTCCCGCGGAAGGCAGCCGTGGCAGAACCGCTACACAAATTGTTAAAAAAGGACGAGGCATGGAAGTAGGGCGACGACCAGGAAAAGGCTTTCAATGACCTGAAGCGACTCCTGGCATCAGATGCTGTACTGACCCACTTCAATCCCAAACGCCCGGTGGTCCTGATATGCGATGCATCCCCGGTGGGGGTGGGGGCGGTGCTTTGCCACGTGCTGGAGAACGGTAGGGAGGCCCCGATAGCTTTCTACTCTAGATCCCTGTCCCAAGCGGAGAGGAATTATGCTCAGACAGACAGGGAGGCGCTAGCAATAATTGCGGGGACCAAGAAATTTCATGATTTCGTGTACGGCCGCCCATTCACCATAGTGACTGACCACAAGCCTTTGCTGGGCATCTTCACCGCAGACAAGCCCACACCCCAGATCCTGTCCCCGAGAATGCTCAGATGGGCCATTTTTCTCAACGCGTATCAGCACGCGTTGGTATACCGGCCCGGGAGGGAGATAAGCCATGCCGACGCTCTGTCGAGGTCCCCCATTCCCCGGGATTGCTGCCACGTGGGCGGAGTAGAGAGGGACCACCAGGTCTTAATGATAGAGGTCCTAGACTCCCCTCCAGTAGTACCGGCCGAAATCGCCAAAGCGACAGGCAAGGACAAAGCGCTGGCCACAGTTTGCTCCTGGGTGCAGAAAGGGTGGCCCGTGTCTTCCCCAGCAGCGGAATTCGACACATTTTTCAAAAAGAGATTAGAGTTGTCCCTGGAGAGGGGTTGCCTCTTGTGGGGACAGCGGGTAGTGATCCCCACGTCTCTCCGGCCGAGGGTGCTTAAACTGCTGCACGTCAGCCACCCGGGGATCGTACGCTCTAAGGCACTAGCCCGCAGTTACTTTTGGTGGCCCCAGTTAGACGCCGACATCGAACACATGGTCGGCACTTGCGAGGCGTGCCAAAGCTCAAGGCCAGAAGAGGCTCGCTCGCCACCTAGGGAATGGGACGCTGCAAGGGGGCCCTGGTCCCGAATACACGTAGACTTTGCTGGCCCGTTCAGGGGAACGCTTTTCCTCCTCGTGGTGGACGCGTTCTCTAAGTGGTTGGAGGTCATTCCAGTCTCGAGCACCTCCTCGACCACAACCATTAAACAGTTAAGGAGGGTCTTTTCCACGTTCGGTTTACCCGACACCCTCGTCAGCGATAACGCTAGCTGTTTCACGTCCGCCGAGTTCAGGGCATTCATGGAGCGCAACGCCATTCGGCACGTCACCTCCGCCCCCTTTCACCCGGCCACCAATGGCCAAGTAGAGCGCCTCGTGCGCACCACGAAAGACGCGCTACTGCGCATGGGTCCCGGAGACCTCGACCTGAAATTGTGCCAATTCCTGCTGAGATACAGGGTCACCCCTTTAGCGTCAGGGTACTCCCCCGCAGAGCTGTTGATGCGCAGGAAGCTGGCCACGGGGATATCCAAGCTAGACCCCACGAGAGTAGAGGACAAAGGGCGGAACATAGGGGTGGAACCCACAAAGAGTTTCAGCATAGGCGCCCCAGTACACTGCAGGAATTACGCCAGCGCGGGGCCAGCCTGGGTGCCGGGCACCGTAGTAGATCAAACCGGCCCCGTCTCATACCGCGTAGAGACCAGTACAGGTTTTCTGTGGAGGCGACACGTGGACCAACTCAGGCGTAGGGTCCCCGGAGAGCAAGACGCGGATGAGATCAGCATTGAATCAGCGTTAGGGTACTCCCCCACCCGTTTAGCCCAAGGGGGAGGAAAAGGGGAGCATGGGTCCCCACCAAGGGGGGAGGAAAGGGAATCGATCCACGGAAATCTTTTGCGGGAGTCCCCGCCAGAGAGGAGGAGCCCCGGGTTGCGGGAGTCCCCGTCAGAAAGGAGGAGCCCCAACCACACTCATACCCCGCGGAAGCCGCGGAAGTCCCCCCGAGGCTCAGAGGCCCATAGAGGTTTAGACGTTGATTTACAGTACCAGGGGGAGTTAGCGGAGTGGTCCCCCACCCGTCCTAGCGAAAAGAGGGGTTTCAGTTCAGCCCCTGGTACCTCCAGTCCCAGTAGCCCCTGTGAGTTAGAATGCAACATAGCGCCCATGTTCCGGAGACCGACACCTCCAAGACCGGAGGCATCAGCGAGTCCGCCCACCACAGTCTTAAGGTCCCCCGAGCAGGGATCAGAAGGTAGCCATTCCCCAAGGGCGACCTCATCGGTTCCGCGGTTCACACTAGGAGGGTCCCCGGGGTCCGAGGGCAATAGGCAGGGATTTACCTCCCAACTGTTCATCCCATTCCCTTCCCCAAGCGCAAGGCAGGCACGGACGCCCCACAGAGCCACTAACGAATCCCCGTTTCCCGTTGCAGGACAAGCACCCGCGGAGTCAGGGATCACGGGCTCTCCAGAATTAGGGCAGGCGCAAGCACGCCCCAAGCGAACGTGCGGCAAGCCACAATGGTTGCGGGACTTCGTCCCATCCTAGGGGGGAGGGATGTTATGTATGTATGTATGCATGCTCATGATACTGTAAAGGCAAGATTGTAACCACTCCAGATACAAACGACATCAGCTGTAAAGGAACGCGAGCAGACAGCCTATAGAGGGCAGCTGCGAGCGTTCACTCTCACATGGTTCACATTGCGCAATCACGGACAGCCGCGGGAAAACCTTCCCCGCAAACAGCAGCAGGAAAGGAGGCGTGCCTGGGCGAGGCCACGCCGGTAGCAGCCAATGAGCTACCGTGCTACAGGATTCAAATGAAGAACGCTACTGTATATATTGAGATGTATCACCGCCATTACCTCATGCTTAACTGGAACCTCATGCAATAAACCTGTGTTAAACCAACCCTTCGGTTGTCCGGTCGTCTTTGGTCCCATACACTAAACCGTGGGACGAGTTTTCCGCTTTGCCGGCCCTCGGACGCCACTCACGCCACTTGTGCATCTCATCCACTCCAGCATTCGTGGATTCCGCGGCTTCCGCGGCCTCTACAACCTCTTCCAGCGTGGGTGGTGGCTCCTTGTTCATCAGGCTGCGCTGGACTCCCTTGTCCTTCAGGCCACACAGCACTCCGTCCCTGAGGGCCATATCTAGGATGTGGTCCCATTTGCAGGGGGCGGCGGCTACCCTCATAGCCGTTACGAAGGCTTCTACCGACTCGTCCGGCGCTTGAACTCGCCTCCAAAACGCGCTCCGAGCGGGAAACATTGCCCTCGAGGGTCGGAACCGCTCACGCAGCAGTTTCATGATGTCACCGGCTTTGAAATCGCTCACCTTCTTCGGTGCGAGGATGCCCACCAGCGTCCGCTTGGTTTCCATCCCGAGCATGCGGGTGAGGATGGCCCTCTTCCTTTCCTCGTCGTCTTCTTTGACTTTGAGTTCCACCAGTGCCGCCTGGAAGTCCATCTCAAAGAGCTCCCAGTCTTGCGGTTTGGTGATGTTGAACCCGCTCTGTGTCCTGGCTCCATGGGGATCCATCATCCCACCTTCGTCGCCAATTTAGTATATGAGAGTCAAGACACAAGGCACAGCCAAAGGCTGGGTTAATTCAGGTTTATTGCATGGCGGGCAGAGGGAACATGAGGTAATGGCGGACGAACAGCTCTATATATATGGTAGTAACGTATTTGAATGTGGCTCCACGGTAGCCCGTTGGCTACTGGTCCGCGTGACGTCATGGCTGGTCACGCCCTTCTTGTCCAGGTGTAGGTAGCGGCGGGAAGCTTCCCGCGCTGCGGTCTTTGATGGGTTTGAACCAAGAGAGCTTGGACGCTCGCTGCTGCCAGCTGGTGGTCATTAGCTCGCATCCTATTACAGGGTTTATGTGATACAGCTGAAGGTTACATTGTTACTCATCGGCAAGGTTACATTGGTTCAGATACATTGATATCACATGTAGAAGGTTACACTATTAGGACACAACACATGTGCTGAACAACAGTTCACCCAGTCTATGTGAGGGTAATTGAAGTCCCCCATTATAACCAGGCTTCCCTTCTTGGATGCCTCCTTTACAACATTCTCCAACTGCCAGTCTCCCTCAAGAGTTTGGGTCGGAGGCCGATAGTATATGCCTACTGTTAGACCATCATTGTGGCCTGATACTCTTACCCACAGAGCTTCTAATGGTGATTCCAAATCACCTAGATATTCCAATTCATACGCTTTTATCACTTCTTTGACATACAAGGCCACACCACCTCCCATTTGCCCCTTCCTATCCTTCCTGTACAGTTTGTAGCCTGGGATAACTGTATCCCATTGGTTATCATCCGTCCACCAGGTTTCAGTGATACCAATAATATCAATATTCTTATCTATTGCTAAGTATTCCAGCTCCCCTATCTTGTTCCGGAGGCTTCTGGCATTTGTATACAAGCATTTATATATGCTTTTCTGACACAGTCTTTTGTGTCCAGTTGCATTGTTAGACTGCCTCTTGCATCCTTCTGCTAGAATGCTAGTGACTAGCTCCTCGCTCTGCTCAGTAATTTTTGCATCCTCCTCACTACTCAAATACACACTTTCCCGAACTGGATGCTGCCCAGCTCCTGTCGGCTTTCCCCTAGTTATCAGTTTAAAAGCTGCTCTGCAGCCCTTTTGATGTTGAGTGCCAGCAATCTGGTCCCATCATGGTTCAAATGCAACCCATCCCTCCTGAACAGATTTGGCTTGTCCCAAAATGTTCTCCAGTTCCTGACAAATCTGAACCCCTCCTCTCGACACCACCACCTCATCCACGCATTGAGGCTTCTGAGCTCTGCCTGCCTGGTAGGTCCTGCACGAGGGACAGGCAGCACTTCTGAAAATGCTACCTTGGAAGTCCGGGACTTCAATCTTCTTCCTAACAACCTGAATTTGGCTTCCAGGACAGACCGCTTGGCCTTCCCAACATCATTGGTACCAACGTGTACCATGACAACTGGCTCGTTTCCAGTTCTCTCTAATAATCTATCTAGCTACTTCGTTCCTTTCAGCTCCAGCTCTCTTCTACATCAACTTAGTTAGGGGCTTATTTTGTGGGTGGACTTTGTTCAATTGAATGGTACCTCAATTTAATAAACTCCTTTTTTATTTTAACCCACAATCTAATGTGGTCTTTGGTTCCTGATTCAACCCTGCCTGTGAGACGATCCCCCAATTTTAAAAGGTAACAGTTTTTCAGGTAACAATAGCAACAGTAAAAATGGTTCCCACTTCCCCATATACTGCTGAGATGAAGACAACCCGGAATAACCAGGCTGTAGTTTCTTCTGCAGAAGAATTGAAAATTTCATTCATTTCTTACTCTTAAAATCCCAGTGTTTTAGTGTAAACTAGAGTAGTCCCTGCAAGTACGGTGGCCACTGAAGGCAGGAGGAGACTCATCCCAGTCCAAAATTTATTTATTTAATAGTTCATAGCACTGTACACTTTCCTCCCCGAGTATGCCTGAAAGATTCCCACACTCATTCCTGCAAGCCACCCATCTCTGGTTTAGAAGACTCTGCTGTACAATACAAAGTGCTACAAAGTGTAGTTCTGGCAATGAGATCCAGATTTATTTTTTTTTATTTTTTTTGGTGAAATTAAGAGAAGACTGCAAATATTTTTGAAAACATACTTGTAGGGGTGGGAAAGGAGGGGAAAGTACCTCCAACGAACCTAAGTTAACACTGTTTTCTGTATCTGAATGCTTTGTTGCTGTGTACTTAAGAGCACACCTGGCATATGGTCTGAAAATGAAGATAAGGGTGCTGGGAAGAGGAAATGAATGAAGATTAACATTTCCTCTGGGAGCAAGACAATTTTCCCTTTGAGAACAAGATGATGCCTGTAAATTCAAACAGCTGGGCTATAGTTTCCAGGTGCTTATGGTAGCAGTTAGGTATAGAGAGAAAAATCACACACACATGGTGTCTGCATTACATGATGTTTAGCAACAGAGACTTCACTCGTTTCCTGTGAGTTTTATTACTTTCTTCCTGGTTTCCTTTGGTGGTATGCTGAAAAAGTCAGTTATTGGTCACCTTAACGGCTATATGCCTGACTGGAAGGGGAGCAGTTGTCTGTGCATTATTGCATTATATAGCTCAACCCAGCACTAACAACTAGAAAACACAGCATTCCTTTTGGCCTAGCTCAGTTTCTTTATCTCCCAGGTGTAAGGTGGGTACAGCTTGTCTATACCAGAAGCATACAGATGAAACTCGGAAAATTAGAATATCTGTGCAAATGTCCATTCATTTCACTTAAAAGGTGAAACAAATATATGAGATAGACTCACTACATGCAGAGCGAGAGATATCATGCCTTAATTCGTTAGAATTGTGATGATCATGGCGTACAGTGTACATGAGATTATGTGATGATTATGGGGTACATGAGATTGGGGGGTTGGGGTTTTCATAAGTTGTAAGCCATAAGCATCAATATTATAACAAAGTAAGGCTTGAACTATCTCACTTTGCATGTAATGAGTCTATCTCATATATTTGTTTCACCTTTTAAGTAGCATTACTGAACTGAATGAACATTTGCACGATATTCTAATTTTCCGAGTTTCACCTGTATTTTCACTATATGTAACATTGAGGTCAAGGCTAGGGAATGTGTGGTCCACCAGATACTTTTGGATTGCAATTCCATTCTTTTCCAGCAACATCTAGAATGCTTAAAGCTGATGAATTTTGCCACCCAATAATATCTGGAAGGCAACATGTGCTGAGTAGCCTTCAGAAGCTCTAAAATCGAGTAGGGGGATGATTTAAAAATCACCACTGCCAGCCCTGGTCCCACCATGGGAAACTTAAAAATATTTTCTGTGTGACCATTTGAGGGCACAACATGGGAGCACATAAGCCATTTTAAAAACAACAACCCATTTTTCAAAGGCCTCTCAGTTTAAGTACCTTCTGTATCAGCAAACGTTACAAGGGCTTGTAGTTTTCTAGTTGAACTCTAACCTAAGTGAGCATACAGTGTATATACTTGGGAATGATGAAGATGGAGAGAGAATTCCCCAACCCCTTTCATCATACTGGCACAAAGGCTCATGTGCTAAGAGTGTGCACATGTATGTCTGGCTCCAATGCTAAAGAATGCAAGTCCTTAGGAAAGAGCTGCTATGCCTTACCTCAGAGCATTCATCAAAGGACTGAGCTGAGGCTGCAAGAAGCACCAATCATCACCCTCATGTCCCACTTCAGTCAGTGCAAGCATAGTGAAGGCAAAGTTCTGCAGGGCATAGGCCCCTCTGGCCTTTTTGATAGTTGCTGAGCCACCCTTTAGTGTATGAGAGTCAAGACACAGGAAACAGCCAAGGGCTGGGTTAACTCAGGTTTATTGCATGGTGGACAGAGGGAACATGAGGTAATGGCGGACGTACAGCTCTATATATATATGGTAGTAACGTATTTGAATGTGGCTCCACGATAGCCCATTGGCTACTGCCCGCGTGACGTCATGGCTGGTCACGCCCTTCTTGTCCAGGTGTAGGTAGCGGCGGGAAACTTCCCGCGCTGTGGCCTTTAATGGGTTTGAACCAAGAGAGCTTGGACGCTCGCTGCTGCCAGCTGGTGGTCATTAGCTCGCGTCCCATTACAGGGTTTATAGTGATCAGCTGAAGGTTACATTGTTACTCGTAGGCAAGGTTACATTGGTTCAGATACATTGTTATCACATGTAGAAGGTTACACTGTTAGAACACAACACTCCTCCCCCCTAGGATGAGACGAAGTCTCTCAGCCAAGATGGCTTATTTCGAACACCCTGGGGTCTCGGCGCGGGCTGCCCTGCCCCGGCTTCGCTCCCTCCTCCTTGCTCCCTGGCTTCCTGCCCTGTAATCGGAGAGGATGACTCGTTAGTGGCTTGCCGCGGCTCTGCGGTTTTGTTGGGAGGTGTGTGCTTTGTTTGGGAAGAACCGGGGGCACTGGGGGCTAACGAAAAACCCCTCTTCTCGCTTGGACGGGTGGGGGAACACTCCAACCCCCCCCCCCGGCTATCAAAATTGAAATCGTAATCGAATTCGGGGGAAGCGGCAGCGGCGGCCGCAAACTCCTTTTCCCCCTCCCCGGGCTCGGATAGGGCTGGTAGAGCTGGCGTGTCAAAAGGATATGAGCCGGGCTCACTGCTTTCCCCCTTGGCTTTGGACTGGTGTCCTTCTCTGTCTCCCCCTTGGGCTAAACGGGTGGGGGAGAACCCTATCGCTGAATCTGGTTGCTGAGCCCCACTGATCGGTCCCTCACTCACTCGGCGCCGCAGTTGGTCAGCGTGCCTCCTCCAGAGGAGACCGGTGTTCGTTTCCACCCGATACGACACTGGTCCCGTCTGTTCTACTATCGTCCCTGGCACCCAGGCTGGGCCTGCGTTGGCATAGTTCCTGCAGTGTACAGGATCGCCTACGCCAAAACCCTTCGAGACCGCTAAACCTATGTTCTTCCCTTTGTCCTCGACCCTCGTCGGGTCCAACCTGGACAAGAGCGTGGTCAGTTTCCTCCGCATCAGCAGCTCAGCCGGCGAGTATCCGGACGCTAAGGGGGTCACTCTGTACGCTAACAGAAATTGACAGACTTGGTGATTTAGATCCCCCGAGCTCATGCGCCGCAGCGCATCTTTTGTTGTGCGCACTAACCGTTCCACTTGGCCATTCGTGGCCGGGTGAAATGGCGCGGATGTGACGTGCCTGATTGCATTTGCCCCCATGAATGCCGCGAACTCAGCGGACGTGAAACAGCTAGCGTTATCGCTGACCAGAGTGTCGGGTAAACCGAACGTGGAAAAAACCCTCCTCAGCTGGCCAATGGTAGTGGCGGAGGATGTGCTCTTTACCGGAATGACCTCCAGCCACTTTGAGTACGCATCCACTACCAGGAGAAAAATGGTTCCTCGGAACGGGCCAGCAAAATCTACGTGCACCCTGGACCACGGCCCCCTTGCTGTGTCCCATTCCCTATGCGGGAGACGGGCTACCTCCGGTTGGGAGCCCTGACATGCCTCACAAGTGCCAATCATATGCTCTATGTCGGCGTCCAGCTGGGGCCACCAGAAATAACTCCGGGCCAGTGCAGTTTTACTCATCACTTCATTGCAGTTTCAGGCAAAGCCTTGTGCTTAATTTATGTGTCAGCCTGTGTTGGATTGGGGCCGCAAAGCAGACGATGGGTCCCGGAGGAGACTGGTCAAGAAGGAGACGCGAGGCAAGATGGAGCGAAGACCAGTGATTTATTGAGGGGAAATCATCAGTATATATTATGTTCAAGGCTGCGTCAGAAAAAGCTGCGACCCACATGACATGTTTACACAGGTTAATTGGGAACCTCTCTCGGGGAAGTTAATTAACTAAATTAAACACTGACAGGGGAACTCCATTGTTCCATGCTTATCAGGAGTAAACATGGCCGATGTTGGTTTAAGGGCTTGGGGTAATCCGCGGGTGCGATATTACCTATTTCCTAACTGATTAGTTAGACATTCAATCTCCTCTTGCTCGGCCCGCTTGTCATGTCAGATATGGGTGAATTAAACTATGGCTATTAATCCGCTCCCCAATTTCTATCCCCTCTGAGCCAATGGCTCAGAGAGTTATATTCCAAGTTATGGCTTCTGTCAGGGACAGTATACCAATTGTGCTCGCGGAACCCGCAAGCCTGTATTTTTAAGGCACAGGAGCAAATCCATTTGTGATTTAACTAGTAAAAATACAAGTGCGAAGCACAATTTGAATTGAATGAAATAACTTTTTTCTTCTGGACTACTGTTATGATTGAGGGACTGCAGTGGCTCAAGTGGTTAAGATGCTGAACTCGCTGACTGGAAGGTTAGAGTTCGATTCCCGAGTACTGCAGGACGGAATGAGCACCCATCTCTCTGTCCCAGCTCCTGCCAACTTAGCAGTTTGAAAGCAAGAAATTGCAAGTAGATAAATAGGGACCACTTCGGAGGGAAGCTAAACAGCATTCCGTGCACTCCAGTGTTGAGGCGTGCCTGCCACATGTCCATGGAAACATCTGCAGTCACAGATAGTGCTGGCTCTTTGGCTATAAACAGAATGAGCACTGGACCCTAGAGTTGAATACAACTGGATTTTGAGCTAGGTTGACCTTTACCTTTACCTTACTGCAGTGGTGGGCTCCAAAAAAAATTGCTACCACACTGTGGGTGTGGTATGGTGGGCATGGTATGGTGATCGTGGCCAAGGGGAAAGCCCTGCATTGCACCCAAATTAGGACTACAGTAAAACCCCAACTTACATATGTCTCGAGTTACATAAAACTCGACTTACATAATGATTTTGTGCTAAAACCATTTCCTGATGTACATGGTTTCCTATGGGTTTGCTTTAAATTACATAAAAATTTTATTTTTCCTATGGGTTTGCTTCGAGTTACGTAAAAAACCAATGTAAGCAAAAGCCTACTGAACGGACTTTTTTCATACGGAGGGGTTTTACTATACTTTTATTTCAAAATTTGGATGGGTGGAGCCAGCTAGAATTTCTGCTACCGGTTCTGCTGAACTGGTGCAAACCTGCTGATGCCCACCACTGCCTTACTGGTATGATTCATTGTCTGTTCTAGGTATCGTTCAGTCATATACAAATCTGAGCTTCATCCACTCTGTTGTAAGCCCCATGGGAATCAGTGGGGCCTAGTCCCACCCACGTGTGCATAGAATTGCAGCCTGTGATTTTCAGCTCAAGAAACCTAGACCAAAGGTCATAGTATAGCTCCTTTATCTTTTCTACAATTTAAAGTCTAATCATATTCTGGCAGAGGTACATTCTAGAGGCTTACTCCATAAGAATTGTACTTTGGATCCAAAATGTCAAAGTTCTTGTTTTAAACTGGCCACAGCCCATTTCTCTTGCATTACTGTTATCAACTCCACCTCATCCTTTAATAATCAAACACAAATATTTCTCACCTCTGCATGCATGTGTTAGTGATAGAGTATATACTAAGGCAGGAGTTCTCAACCTTTTTAAGCCGGGGGCTGGGTCACACTCCCTCAGACAGCTTTAGGGGCTGGATGGCCATTTTGCCCTTCCTCCACCACATAACACTTCCTGGTGTGGTGGAGGCAGTGGTGGACCACATGAAAAGGTGCCATGGGCCGCATCCGGCCCACGGACTGCAGGTTGAGAATCCCTGTACTAAGTAGTGGCTGGGTAAGGCTCATTTCCGATGCCTGTTTGGAGCAACAATAATCACTAATTTCATCTCTCACCACAAATTGCAGCTGGATGCTTGTACATTTGTGACCCTTTTTTTAACCAGTTGCACTTTCTGAATCACAACATTATTTCTGCCACTCTCAAAATGTGGATGGTTGTAAGTGCTGAGGATGTTGGGCACATGAGCATTTAAGATGCTGCATATTGGCATTTACAGCATTTAGAACAGTTTCATGTTGCCAACTGTTGAGATTTAAATGGCTTACTTGCCTTTCACTTCTATTTACCAGACCATTTCTCCTGGTATGTTGTCTTGGTAAATCAATCTTTCTTTCTCTCCTTCCTTCCTTCCTTCATAGTGTAAAATATTCAAAGCTACTAGTTTTCAGATCTCAGTTCCCTTCCTATGGTTTCTAGAAACTGAATATCTCAGAGGTTGCAGGGATTCATTGAGAATCACTGATTTAATGCCTTCCTATACCAAAAACAGCTCCAGGTGCCGACCCTGAGATTAGCTAGGAAGACCGTGACTAGGAAGAGGGCCTTCTCGGTGGCAGCACCAATGCTGTGGAATTCCCTCCCAGTGGAGCTGCACCTGGTACCATCTCTCCATATTTTTAAAAAGCAATTGAAAGCTTCCCCTTTTAAAGAGGCCTTTTGCAATATTTTACCAACGGCCGATAGTTAGGCATTTTATTCTGGCCCACTGCTTCCAAAATAGGCTTTCTTATTAGGGTGTTTGGGTTTTGAGGGGTTTATATGAAATTTTTAATATTTGTGTCAGTTTGTATTTTTGAATTTTATGCTGTAAGCCGCCCTGAGTATGAAAGTTTTTCCTAGAAGAGCAGAATATAACTTTAATAAATTAAAAACTCTTAAAGTTGAAGTTAGGTTTATCACATATGCATAGGTGCATTGACTGGCTCTGTCCCTTTTTGAAAAAAATATTAGTTTAGCTAAGTATAGTATAGGCTTGCAGGATTTTTAAGGCATTTATGGAATAGTTGCAAAGTTGATATAAACTGTATATAATATAATTATGTGCTGTCAAATCAATTACTGTATAAATTATAGGCAGTGGTGGGAGTTAACAAAATTACTACCCACTCTGTGGGTGTGGCCTCTGGGCCAGCCCCACGCCTCACTCTGTGCACACCACCACTGCTGCCACAAAAGCCCCAGCTTGAGCCGCCTGTCATGAGAGCGTGATGCCATGGCGAGGGAGGATAATTCCTCCTACTCTCCCCTTTTTGTTTTGTGCCGGGAGGGGACAGGAGGGAGATGAAGCCTCCGACCTGGGTGTGCAGGAGCATGTCTGCTTTCCATTAAGGGGAAGGGTGGGCGCCACTATCATCCACTCTTCTCTCCCTCTTCGGCTCTTGCTCTACCCTCTGATGTTGGGGGTGGGGGAGAGGCTGCTGCCGCTGGAGCCCTTTGTGTGGGCGCAAGAGCGAGAATGATTGTGGCACTCATGTTCTCCCCACACCTGGGGGTCCCAAGCCAGCCAAACCTGCTCTCCTTCCTCAGTCACCTGCTGGCTGGAGCTTTGGCGGCGCATGGCTTTGCACCTCCCTCACCATGCTCGCCAGACAGGCGGCTCAGGCTGGGGCTTATTTGGCACGAACTGGGGCATACTGCCTGAATACCACCACTGCTTACAGGGGTTATAAAGGGTTTTCTAGGTATAGAGTCCTCAGATGGACTTACTATTCTGTTCTTCCAGGAGCACTCTGAGACTGCAGTTTGCCTAAGGCTCTGCAATCCAATGTTTACTCATTTAGCTATTTAGTCACTGGGGTGTTTAGTCATACAAAAAGCCAGACTATTTTAAGATGAAAGAGGTGTGAAAATGGGTGGAAGAAACATAAATAGTTTATGACAACATCTTAGTGGCAGAAAACAGCAGTGACTTGAAATAATTTTTAGTGAAAATGAAAGAAGAAAGTGCCGAAGCAGGGCTGAAGTTGAGCATTAAGACAAAAATCATGACTACAGAAGAATTGTGCCACTTTAAGGTTGACAATGAAGAAACAGAGAGAGTGAAACATTTTGTATATCTATGCTCACTCATCAATCCAAATGGGGGACTGCAGCCAAGAAATCAGAAGACTGAGACTTGGAAGAGCATCAATGTAGGAATTAGAAAATACCAAGTGCATGTTTTGAGATTGGCTTTCTTTACAACCAATGTATTGCTAAAAACTAGGCACACAAACTAGGCCATTGACTTCAACAATAAGAAAAAAATAATTTATCAATTTCTCTTGGAAAGATTGACTCTGCATCAACTTTTCTTTTCTTTATAGTCACCATTTGTAGGATGTCACATCACTTCAGTGATCCAATGTGTGTTGCCAGTGAGGCTAGTATTTTGGTTTGATCATTTTTCTAATCCTGCATCTTGGATTTGGAACATATCCAACATTTGTATCGAATGTACCGTAATTTTTTTATCTTCTTCTGAGATTCAGTTTTTGCAAGGATTGTTGATCGTGGACATGTGAATAAAGGTTGGGTTGGAGCTATCTTCTGAGTTCACAAAGAAGTTGACAACATCGTTGTCAGCCATCGGAGATAAGATCATCAACGTTGTGATGAATCATTTTATGTCTCCTGTCTATCCTGTAATGGATGTTCCTTGCTTGTCCTTCAAAATGTACATTTTTATTATGATTATGAATATAAATTTATGTTGCTATGAAAAAAGCTTATACAGTAGATTTATTGAATTTCGAGTCCTGCCTGTGGCTGCCTTGGCAGGATCAAACCAAATGATTTTGTGGGCCTTATACAGCCCGTGGGCCGGATGTTCCCCACCCCTGTCCTAAAGGAACCTCAGACTATAACTTGCAGGAGTTGAACAGAGCTATTGAGAACAGGACATTTTGGAGATCTCTCATTCATAGGGTTGCCATACCCCAAATAAGACTTGATGGCACATAACAACAACACTGAGCTATCTAGCTACCCTTAAAAGTTTTACATAGGAAGGAATCAACATGTTCATCCCATCACAGAGAAACTGGGGAAGCTACTTTTATGTTTAGCCATTTTTACCTACTTTTCAACCACAAAGGGTTCCAGAGAAGCTAATAATGACATGTAAAGCTAGCCTAATAAAATAGGACAAACAACAGTACTTTTTAAAAAAAACAGGTACCCCCTCCCCTTGTTGCACAACTATTATTAAATATACTAAAGTTCTATTAGAGAAGAGGTTGGAATTGCAACCGCTGCAGTGCATACATAAACTCCTGGGAAAGCTGGTCAAACAGGCCAGGCTGGTTGGGTTTGAAGGCTAGAATATGAGGGGGCTTGCAGATACCAAACTATGGGAACAAGAAGCTTGGTCTATTTGAGAAACATCTGTTCCTTCACTAAAAAGTATCTGTTTATATTTTAATCCCTGGTTTTCTTTTATGGCATCGACCAATAAAAACTCAAGATAACATTTCCAACAATAATAGGCAGAAATAAAAAGTATTCCTCCTTCAGCTCTTTGGTGTCACCTCCCAGTACAAGATAGGCCCAGACGTTCAACCAGTTGCAACTAGCCAGCTCAGAACCTCTGACAAATGACTTGCTTTCTTGGCTGTGGGACTTTAACCCAACAGGTTAGGACATGTCTATCCAGGGGAAAAAGAGAGTCCATGGCATGGAGAACTGGTTTGGATTAGGAAACAACTTCTGGGGAAGGGAAGAGAAGAAGAATGATGAAGAAGGAGATGCCTCCTAGAAAGGGAATAAATGTTCCTCATAAATATTTGCTCAACTATAGCTTTGCTGTTCTGATAAATAATAATGATTACTGTAATTCAATGCAGCTAAATACCTTTGTTCTGCTCCGATGGACTTTTATCATTAAAGAAATAGTGACAAATCACAGGCAGGTACTTAATGTGCATCATTTATTCTTTAATATTATACCTCTAATTGCGGAATCTTGCTTCAGTATACAATTGTTAAGGACAAAGATGAACCAAGCCCTAGAACTGGTTACTCTAAATGTGACTCACTGAAGTCTCAACACTCCACGAGTTGCATGCTGGTAAGTGCTTCCAGACAGAGAAGTCATTAAAATACTTTACTTACTTACTTACTTACTTACTTACTGTTGTGTTCTGTAAAGCTGTGCCTTTAACAATGTACCTTTGCCATGTGTTAACAATGTAACCTTTCTGTGTGCAACATTATAACCTTCAGCTGTATCAATGTAAACCTGATAAGGGGACGCGAGCTAGTGACCACTAGATGGCAATAGCGAGCGTCCAGCTCTCATGGCTCAGATTCACCTGGTTCAGCAGCGCGGGAAGATTCCCCGCCACCTCTTCACCTGGTCAAGAAGGGCGTGACCTTCTACGACGTCACGCAGGCAGCAACCAATAGTCTGTCGACGAGCCACTTTCAAATGTATAGCCAGCTGTATATATTGAGCTACCCATCCGCCATTACCACATGTTCCTCCGGATCATCATGCAATAAACCTGTGTTAAGCCAACCCTTTGGCTGTTTCGTTGTCTTTGGTCCCTTACACTAAATTGGCGACGAAGGTGGGATATGGCAGCCCACGGGACCAAGACATGCGCCGGTTTCGAAATCAGGAAACCGGGCGACTGGGAGATCTTCGAGATGGACTTCCAGGCAGCACTGATTGAGTCCGAAGTCACGGAAGAGGCAAAGAAAAGGGCCATCTTCACCAGGATGCTCGGACAAGAAACCAAAAGGACCTTGGTGGACCTGATTGCACCGAGGAGGGTGAGCGAATTCAAGGCCAAGGAACTCATGCAGATGCTGCGTGAGCACGTCTGGCCCGCCACGGCGATGTTTCCCGCTCGGAGTGCGTTCTGGAGGCGAGTCCAAGCGCCCGGGGAGACGGTCGCCGCATTCGTGGCGGCCCTGCGGCTGGCGGCCGGCCCGTGCAAATGGGAGAATGCCGAAATCACCCTCCGGGACTGTGTGCTGTGCGGCCTGAACGACGCTGAAACCCAGCGCACATTAATGAACCAAGAGCCGCCTCCCACATTGCAGGAGGTCGTCAGAGCGGCCCAGGCCGCAGAAGCTACAAAGGCCGGGGTCCAAGAACTCCAGGACTGGCGGCCGAAGTCGAGCAAGGCAGAGGCTCCGGTACAGGCGGCCCGGCGAACTTCGAGGTCGTCCACAGAGAGCAGCGACGACGAGGACGTCCGGAGGGTCCGGAAGGAGAGCCGGCAGTGCGATGGCTGTGGAGCGGCCCACGACCGCGTAAAGTGCCCGTTCCGGAAGGCCGAGTGCCACAACTGCAGCCGCCACGGGCACGTCGCCAATGTGTGCAGGAAGAAGCGCGAGACCCGGCGGAGCTCAGCAGACCGTTCCGCGGGACAAGACCGCTCAACGAGACCCAAGGACGGCGCTCAGGCCACGCGGAAGCAGGACGGCGTGGGCCGCATCTCCGACAGCAGCGAGGACGACGCCCCAGTGTTCAGCGTGTCTGCAGGACACCCCCGCTACTTTGTTGAGGTACTAGTCCAAGGGGTTCCCATTAGGATGGAAATTGACTCGGGGTCCTCATATTCAATCATTTCCCAGAGGGAGTTTTTGGGAATTGCCCCCCACAAGCGACCCAAGCTCAAAGCGTTGAGGTCCACACTACGGGACGTGCAAGGGAACAGCATTCCAGTGTTGGGGGTTGGAGAATTTCAGGTTAAATTCAAGAAGCACGCCGCGTCCCTCCCCCTAGTCGTGCTCAAAGGGGGAGATTGCAGCCTCCTCGGGACTCAATGGTTCCAGCCCCTGGGTTTGTTTATTGGGGGGGTGCACGCCGTTGGGATGCACGCCGTTGGGACTGATCCAATTCAGGAGGTGTGCGAGGCGCACCCCGAAGTTTTCAAAAAAGGACTGGGGAAATTCAAGGGGCCCCCAGTGACATTCGACCTGGACCCGGAGGTCCGCCCAATTCGTCTTAAACCACGCCGGGTGCCGTTCGCACTCAAGGACAAGATAGAGGCGGAACTGGACAAATTGGTGGGCCAGGGAATCCTTGTGCCTGTTGATTCCGCAGAGTGGGAAACTCCAATTGTAACCGCACTAAAGGCCAATGGGGAGGTCCGCATATGCGCCGACTACAAGTGCACCATCAACAAGGCGATCCGCCCGAATGCATATCCGGTGCCGGTAGTCAGCTATCTGCTGGCCAGGTTACACGGGGGAAAGTGTTTCGCTAAGCTCGACTTAGCACAGGCCTACCAGCAGCTTACGGTGTCCCCTGCCGCAGCTGCTGCGCTGACCATAGTCACCCATAAGGGGGCGTTCCAGGTGACGCGCCTCCAGTTCGGCGTGAATTCGGCGCCTGGAATTTTCCAGTCACTCGTGGAACGCCTCCTGAAGGGACTGGAGGGGGTGTTGCCTTATTTTGATGACGTGTTAATAACGGGGGGGAGTCGGGTTGAATTGGCCAAGAGGTTGGGGAAGGTCCTGACAATATTCGAAAAAGCGGGGCTGAGACTGCGAAAGGACAAATGCGTCTTCTTCGAAACCGAGGTTGAGTTCCTAGGGTTTTGTGTGACTCCTGAGGGAATAAAACCATCCAAGTCCAAGGTGGCAGCCATTAAGAAAGCCCCCCGCCCCACCTCCAAGCCCGAGCTGCAGTCGTTCCTAGGGCTGCTCAACTTTTACCACTCCTTCCTCCCCCGGAAGGCAGCGGTGGCTGAACCGCTACACAAACTGCTAAAGAAAGACCAGGCATGGAAGTGGGGCAATGACCAAGAAAGGGCATTTAGTGAGCTAAAAAGCCTCCTAGCGTCCGATGCCATACTGACCCACTTCAACCCCAAACGCCTGGTAGTTCTGACCTGTGATGCATCCCCGGTGGGGGTGGGGGCGGTGCTGTGCCACGTGTTGGAAAATGGAAGGGAGGCCCCGATAGCATTTTACTCCAGGTCCCTGTCCCAAGCGGAGAGAAACTACGCACAGACAGACAGGGAGGCACTAGCAATAGTCGCGGGGACGAAAAAATTTCACGATTTTCTGTATGGCCGCCCCTTCACCATTGTAACGGACCACAAGCCCCTGCTAGGCATCTTTACCGCAGATTAGCCCACCCCACAGATCCTGTCCCCGAGGATGCTCAGGTGGGCCATTTTTCTCAACGCGTATCAGCACGTGTTGGTCTACCGGCCCGGGAAAGAGATCAGCCATGCGGACGCTCTATCAAGGTCTCCCCTCCCCCTAACGCCCAGCCAGGTGAGCAAGGGGGAGCGGGACCATCAGGTTCTTATGATAGAGGTGCTGGATTCGCCCCCCGTAATGCCCGCCGACATTGCCAAAGCGACAGAGAAGGACAAGACTTTAGCGGCAGTTAGCTCCTGGGTGCAGAAAGGGTGCCCGGCGTCCTCCCCAGCGGAGGAGTTCGCCCCATTTTTCAGGAAAAAGCTAGAACTGTCCCTAGAGAGGGGGTGCCTCTTGTGGGGGCAGCGGGTGGTGATTCCCACGTCCCTTCGGCCGAGGGTGCTCAAACTGCTGCACGTCAGCCACCCCGGCATCGTGCGATCCAAGGCGCTGGCCCGGAGTTACTTCTGGTGGCCCCAGCTGGACGCCGACATCGAGCACATGGTCGGCACTTGTGAAAGTTGCCAATGCTCCAGACCAGAGGAGGCCCGCCTTCCCCACAGGGAATGGGACGCGGCTAAGGGGCCGTGGTCCCGGGTGCACGTTGATTTCGCGGGCCCGTTCAGAGGCACCCTGTTCCTTCTTGTGGTGGACGCCTTCTCCAAGTGGTTGGAGGTTATCCCAGTCACGAGCACCTCCTCGGCCCAGACCATTAGGCATTTGCGGAGACTCTTTTCCACGTTCGGCATACCCGACACATTAATTAGCGACAACGCTAGTTGTTTCACGTCCTCCGAGTTTAGGGCATTCATGGAGATTAACGCCGTTCGGCATATCACCTCCGCCCCGTTTCACCCAGCCACCAATGGCCAAGTAGAGCGCCTCGTCCGCACCACGAAGGACGCGTTGCGGCGCATGGGCCCGGGGATCTGAACCTACAAGTGTGTCAGTTTCTGCTAGGGTACAGGGTGACCCCGTTGGCGTCAGGATACTCCCCCGCAGAGCTCTTAATGCGTAGGAAACTGACCACCATTCTTACGAGGCTAGACCCCACGAGGGTAGAGGACAAAGGAAGGAACATCGGGCTGGAGGCCACAAAGAGTTTCAGTGTAGGCGCCCCCGTGCATTGCAGGAATTACGCCAGCACGGGCCCAGCCTGGGTGCCGGGCGTAGTTGTGGAGCAAACCGGCCCCGTGTCGTACCGCGTGGAAACCAGTACAGGGCTCCTGTGGAGGCAGCACGCGGACCAGCTCCGACGCAGGGTCTCCGATGAGCAGGGCACAGACCAAACAGAGAAAAAATCAGCGTTAGGGTTCTCCCCCACCCGTTCAGCCCAAGGGGGAGGAAAAGGGGACCGCGGGTCCCCACCAAGGGGGGAGGAGGATGTTCTCGTAGATATCCTAGGGGATCTTTCTGAGGAGGAGGAGGAACCCGACCCCATACATATCTCGCGGAATGTCCCCACAAATGCGGATACCCCTACTAAGTTAGATTTTGATTTTCAGAACCGGGGGGGGGGTTTCGGAGTGGTCCCCCACCCGTCCAAGCGAGAAGAGGGGTTTTTCGTTAGCCCCGATTGCCCCCGGTCTGCCCACAATGGAGTTCTTCCCTTCCCCTAAGGCCGCCAGACCGCGGCAAGCCACTAACGAGTCTCCCTCTCCCTTTTCAGGACAAGGGACCAGGAAACAAAGAAGCAATAGCGCCCCCGGGGGGGGTCAGCCCTCTTCACGGCCCAAACGCACATGCAACAAGCCATCTTGGCTGAGAGACTTCGTCTCATCCTAGGGGGGAGGGATGTTGTGTTCTGTAAAGCTGTGCCTTTAACAATGTACCATTGCCATGTGTTATTAATGTAACCTTTCTGTGTGCAACATTATAACCATCAGCTGTATCAATGTAAACCTGATAAGGGGATGCGAGCTAGTGACCACCAGAGGGCATTAGCGAGCGTCCAGCTCTCATGGATCATATTCACCTGGTTCAGCAGCGCGGGAAGATTCCCCGCCACCTCTTCACCTGGTCAAGAAGGGCGTGACCTCCTACGACGTCACGCAGGCAGCAACCAATAGTCTGTCAACGAGCCACATTCAAATGTATAGCCAGCTGTATATATTGAGCTACCCATCCGCCATTACCACATGTTCCTCCGGATCATCATGCAATAAACCTATGTTAAGCCAACCCTTCGGCTGTTTCGTTGTCTTTGGTCCCTTACACTAAACATACTTACTTACTTACTTACTTACTTACTTACTTACTTACTTACTTACTTACTTACTTACTTACTTACTTACTTACTTACTTACTTACTGTCCGATTAGTGAGTACACACAACTCTTGGTAGTGTATAAGACAAACAGCCCCTACCAGCTACATTCCCAATAAGTTATTCAGGGCTAGTGTAGCATAAGTTATTCAGGGTTAGTGTAGCAAGCAGAGTAGGTGGGCTCCCAATCTTCACTTTTTCTGGGCCACAAGTTGGGCCTGCCTGTTGTAAATGCTCAACAATCGGCAACAATTTCAAGCCCCTTGCGTTTCTCATGGATTTTATCATGAGATATTTTTTTGGTGTGTTGCTGTACTAAACCAGATTCTTAGGCTGAAACTAATTTTCCACGTCTCTTTTTTTACCTCCAGGTCACAGTTCATCCTATTTATTTTCCTGCAGAGAGAAGTCAGCATTTTAGTTAAGGCATTTGGCTTGTTTAGTTCATCCCACTGTCCTCTATGAACAGACACGCTGGACTTTGAGCTGAATTACTTTAGCTGGTGCTTCCAAAAAGGGAACTTGGTGAGCCGAGTTGTCTGTGATGACGTGTCCTAATAATACCAAGTTTAACAGGCTCTCTCTCAATTGCCCGCAGTCAGTACATGCATATCTTGATGAAGAAAGAGAACTGTCTGAACAGCTAAACCAGTTTGGCTGAGGAAAACATTTCCAAGACTAAAAAAAGATTAATAACAGTGTAACAGAAATGTAGTGGATCATTGAAGGACTTCATATATATTGTTCAAAACAACCCTCCCTCCTTCCTACTGTGCATAGTGGAACTTGCATCACTATCCTGACCAGAGTTAGGACCCATTTAATTGTAATCCAGAGTATTCTGCAACTATTCAGGGGGTCTAGTTCCAAAGAAAGATCTTTGAACAAAAATAAAGTTGATGTTTTTCAAATAAACTAGCCCATTTAAATGCAACTTTATTATTGCAACTTTTTAATGACTTGCAGGTAGGGACAAAGAGAATCAGTATAGTAGTTCTTGTACAGAAATTGAAAAGGGCAATGAAAAAGGGGGGGGGGAATACCGTATTTTCCGGCGTATAAGACGACTGGGCGTATAAGACGACCCCCAACTTTTCCAGTTAAAATATAGAGTTTGGAATATACTTGTCAGCTGCAGTTAAGTACCTGTCCTATAAGACAACCCCCGACTTTGGCACAGATTTTTCGGGGTTAAAAAGTAGTCTTATACGCCAGAAAATACAGTACCTTCCATAAAATGTAGGAAATTAAAGGGAAAATTAAATCAAGAATAGGAACACTGGAAGATCCTTAGGGGAATATTGCAACAGATCAAGATAAAGTTAAGATGGAAGCACTACACTCAAGAATAGATGAGATGAAAGATTCCTTCAAACAATAATCTTTTGATAAAAACCTGCAGTTTTATAAAGTGAAATGAAAGCTGCTCTCAAGGCAATCTGACAAAAATACATAATCAGGAGTAAGTAGGGTAGCAAGAGAACAATCTCGTGCTGCAGAGACTGAGCCAATAGCAATAACACTTATATACCACCCCATCATACCTCTCAACCATCCCGATTTGGCCGGGAAAACCCCGTAATTTGACGTCGATTGACGTCATAACCCGCCCCCCGCTGCCAAAACCCTGTAATTTGGCAGCGGGGGAAAATGCTTTCCGCGCATGCGTGGAAGTGCTACGTCACTTGCACAGCCCCTATGCAAGCGGCGTAGCGCTTTCCGCGCATGTGTGGAAAGTTACCTGCGCACATCGCTTGTGCGCAGGTCCCGTTTTTCCAGAGCCGCGGGTTGACAGGTATGCACCCCATAGCACTTAGTTCACTTTCTGGGTAATTTTGCCCAGCATTTTGCTCCCAACATGCTGGATATTCATTTTACCAACCTCAGAAGGATGGAAGGCTGAGTCAACCTTCATCCCCATCAGGATTGAACTCACAACGTCAGCAGTTTTGGCTGCAGTACAGCAGTTTAACCATTGTGCCACCAGGGCCTTATCAACATTCTAATAAGAATAAATCAACAGATACAGAAAACAAAACAATGGCCCAGAGACTGGGAATATTTAATGCCCATTCCAATCCCACAGAAAGGAGATGCCAACGACTATGGTAACTATAAAGCTACTGCATTCATTTCCCATAGAAGCAACATGCATGCCTGTCAAGTTTCAGGAAATTTCTGTCAAACCCCCATATTTTACACTCTTTCTCATCGTCATCCCATACTAGTTAGACTGGAGTTAGACTGGAGTCCAGCACAGGATAAGTTTCCTGTCCAGTTTCCTGTTTTGGCTGGGAAATTTCTCTTATTTGACAGAAATTTCCCAAAATGTGACAGGTATGAACATGATGTTAAAGATTTTGCAACATTACTAGTTCTGCAGCAAGAACTAGAAGACATTCAAACTGGATTTGAAAAAGGCACTAGATATGACACTAGCTACCAGAAAAGTGACTAGCAGCTCTTTATCTACAAAGAACTTGAAGAGTAATGTCAACTGCATTAGCCAGCTTTAGTGGGGGCCTTCTTTGGGGGTTTGGATTGTGTGGGAATTCAGTGTGTTGTTAATCCAGATAGAATTGGTAGTCAGAGAATAGCCCTCAGTGGGAGGGGCTGTCGGACTGGAGACTGGTGTGAGGTTCCCGGGGCCTACATTCCGGTAGTGACGGGCATGGGGTAATATGGCGGGAACCGAGGGGCGGGCCGCACATGGGGAAGGAGGGACAGATGTTTGTTATCTGTCCCTCGTTCCAGCCCCCCTGTTCACTCTCTGGTTCCTGGTCAGTCGGTTCAGAGTGACCCCTCCCTTAGGCTGCTTTTGGTAAATGCCAGGTCGGTTTGTAATAAAGCTCCCCTCTTATGTGATGAGATCTTGGGTGAGCGAGCTGACCTGGCTTGCATCACCGAGACCTGGCTGACACCGGAGGACGGGGTCCCCCTTTCAGAATTGTGTCCAGCCGGGTATGGGGTGTGGCATCAGCCTAGGGATCAGGGGAAGGGTGGCGGTGTCACCATTGTAGCCCGAGAATCGCTGGGAGTTACTAGGGTTACCGCACCACAGGTGCAGGGTTGTGAGTTGTTGCTTCTTCGGTTGGGCCTTAGGGGTTGGTTGGGAATCCTACTCTTGTCCCTGCCCCCCCTGCAGGGTAGTTGATTCCCTGCCCGATCTGCTTGAGGCGGGCGCGGCGCTGGCGGTGGAGTTCCCAGGGCTTATGGTCCTTGGGGACTTCAACTTGCCATCGCTGGGACCGTCTTCAAAGCTGGCTCGGGAGTTCATGGCTTCCATGACAGCCATGGGCCTGACTCAAGTACTTGGGGCCCCCACTAGATGCAGCGGCCACTCCCCTGACTTAGTTTTCCTGTCGGAGCGGTGGCTGAATGATCTGAAATTACAGCACATAGAGATAACACCTGTGTCATGGTCAGATCACTATCTGGTGACTCTGGATTTTCTGGGAGTGATGCCTTGCCGCGGGGTGGTAGGACCTATTAAATTGTTCCGGCCTCGGCATCTTATGGATTCTGATAGATTCCAGACAGAGCTGGGGTCTGTTCCTCTGGACAGGCTGCACGATTCGCCTGAGGCCTTGGTCGCTCTCTGGGAAAGGGAAGTGACATCGATCTTGGATGCAATCGTGCCAATGCGACCTTTCCGTTCCCGCAGGTTACGCTCAGCTCCTTGGTATATGGTTGAGCTGAGGGAGCTGAAGCGGGTTAGGAGAC
The DNA here is from genome assembly GCA_035047305.1 of Bradypodion pumilum. Taxonomy (NCBI): domain Eukaryota; kingdom Metazoa; phylum Chordata; class Lepidosauria; order Squamata; family Chamaeleonidae; genus Bradypodion; species Bradypodion pumilum. The sequence continues at coordinate 284,605,731 of JAWDJD010000002.1, read as the reverse complement.
GCCTAGAGTGCCGTTGGTTGAAGACCCGGGGTGAGTGCGATCAAACACGAGTTAGAGCCTCTGTTTAAGCCTATCTCGTGGCGATGAGGGCGGTGAAGGGTCAGTACTTCACCGCTCTCATTGCCTCGGCTGACAATCGTCCAGCGGCCCTGTTCCAGGTCACCAGGTCCCTCCTGGGTAGGGCGGGGCCTGGTCCTGGGTGGCAGGGCTCGGCTGACGATTTTGCTGACCATCTTGCAGAGAAAGTTGCTCGCATTCGTTGGGGGTTTAATCCTGACATGGAAATTGATTGCCTGGAGAGGGCTGGAGCAGAGTCTAGCCATGTTATCTGGGATCAGTTTGCCCCTTTTGCCCCTGATGAAGTGGACAGGCTCCTTGGAGCTGTGCGTGATACCACTTGCTTACTTGATCACTGCCCTGCCTGGCTGATTAGAGCTGCCAAGGCTACAACGGGCAGTTGGGTGGGCCTCTCTGCGGGAGGGGGTGTTTCCAGCAGCTTTTAAGCATGCGCTGGTTCTGCCCCTCCTGAAAAAGCCTTTGCTCGACCCTACGGTTATTTCAAACTTTAGACCGATCTCCAACCTTCCCTTCGTGGGGAAGGTGTTGGAGAAAGCAGTGGCTTGACAGCTCCAGGGGGTTCTGGATGATACGGATTATCTGGACCTGTTTCAGTCAGGGTTCAGGCCCGGTTATTGTACCGAGACAGCATTGGTCGCTCTCATGGATGATCTTTGGCGGGAGCGGGATGGAGGTAACCCCTCTGTCCTTGCTCTTCTTGACCTCTCAGCGGCTTTCGATACTGTCGACCACGGTATCCTTCTGGGCCGGCTTCGAGGGTTGGCGGTCCAGGGCACTGTGTTGTCCTGGTTTTCCTCATTTCTCAGTCGGTGTCTTTAGAGAGTGGGCAGTCCAGCCCTAGGTTGCTCCCTTGTGGGGTACCTCAGGGTTCGGTACTCTCACCTCTATTGTTTAACATCTACATGAAACCATTGGGTGAGATCATTCGTTCCCATGGGGTGAGGTATCATCAGTATGCAGATGATACCCACCTGTACATCTCAGCCCGTGGGGACCCGAGTGATGCTGTCAAAGTCCTAACCAGGTGTCTGGAGGCTGTTCAGGTCTGGATGGGGGACAATAGGTTACAGCTGAATCCTGGCAAGACTGAGTGGCTATGGATCAGGGGCCCCGTGATTTCCCGAGAGCTACCATCTTTGGTCCTGGCTGGGGCTTCTTTACCCCAGTCAGATCCGGTGCATGATTTGGGGGTTCTCCTGGACTCACGGCTACTGCTCGAGGAGCAGGTGGCAGCTGTGGCTAGGAGGGCCTTTGCACAACTTCGTGTTATCTACCTGTTGTGTTCTGATGGTTTTATCTTACACATGGATTACAATGTATCTGAGCCAATGTAACCTTGCCTATAGCAACAATGTAACCTTCAGCTGTATCATATAAACCCTGTAATAGGACGCGAGCTAATGACCACCAGCTGGCAGCAGCGAGCGTCCAAGCTCTCTTGGTCCGAACTCATCAAAGGCAACAGCGCGGGAAGTTTTCCCGCCACCATCTACACCTGGACAAGAAGGGCGTGACCCGAAATGACGTCACGCAGACAGTAGCCAATGGGCTACCATGGCACCACGTTCAAATGTATTACCACTGTATATAAAGAGCTATCGATCCGCCATTACCTCATGTTCCCTCTGTCCACGATGCAATAAACCTGAGTTAACCCAGCCCGAGGCTGTGTCCTGTGTCTTGGTTTGCATACACCAAATTGGCGACGAGGATGGGATGATGGATCCCCACGGAACAGCCAGGGCACAGAGCGGGTTCAACATCACCAAACCGCAAGACTGGGAGCTGCTTGAGATGGACTTCCAGGCGGCACTGGTGGAACTCAGAGTCAAAGGAGACGACGAGGAGAGGAAGAGGGCCATCCTCACCAGAATGCTCGGGATGGAAACCAAGCGGACGCTGGTGGGCATAATCGCTCCGAAGAAGGTGAGCGAATTTAAGGCGAGCGACATCATGAAGCTGCTGCGAGAGCGGTTCTGCCCCTCGAGGGCAATGTTTCCCGCTCGGAGCGCGTTTTGGAGGCGAGTCCAAGCGCCGGATGAGTCGGTTGAGGCATTCGTGGCCGCCATGAGGATAGCCGCCGCCCCCTGTAAATGGGGCGACATCCTGGAGATGGCCCTCAGGGACGGCGTGTTGTGTGGCCTGAAAGACAAGGAGGTACAGCGCAGCTTGATGAATAAGGAGCCGCCACCCACGCTGGCAGAGGTCGTAGAGGCCGCGGAAGCCGCAGAGTCCACGAATGCTGGAGTGGACGAGATGCACCAGTGGCGTGAGTGGCGTCCTAGAGCCGGCAAGGCGGAAAATTCGGTGCACGGGAAGACCGGACAGTCGGTGCACGCGACTCGACGGGCCTCAAAGTCGTCTACGGAAGGCAGCGACGGCGAGGAGGTCCAGAAGGTCCGAAAGGGTGGTCGACGCTGCGAGGGTTGCGGAGCGGCCCACGAGCGCGCGAGATGCCCGTTCAGGAAGGCCGAGTGTTACACCTGCGGCCGTCGGGGGCACATCGCCAAGGCATGCAGAAAACGGAAAGAGGGCCGGAGGCAGTCACAAGACCGTGCGGCCAGACCGGACCATCCAGCGAGGCCCAAAGATGGCGCCCAGACCACGAGGAAGCAGGACGGCGTGGGCCGCGTCTCGGACGACAGCGAGGACGACGCCCCAGTGTTCAGCGTGTCCGCGGGACAGTCCCATTACTTCGTTGAGGTATTAGTACAAGGGGCCCCTATTAAGATGGAAATTGACTCGGGGTCCTCCTATTCCATAATTCCCCAGAAAGAGTTCCTGAAAATCGACCCCCACGTGCGGCCCAAACTTAAAGCGTTGAGGTCCACGCTACGAGACGTACAGGGAAACAGCATTCCGGTGTTGGGGGTCGGGAAATTTCGGGTCAATTTTAAGAGACATTCTGCGGAACTGCCCCTAGTTGTCCTCAAGGGGGGAAGCTGTAGCCTCCTAGGGACACAGTGGTTTCAGCCCTTAGGATTGTTCATAGGGGGGGTGCATACCGTGGGGGGGGACCCAATACAAGCGGTTTGCGATGCGCATCCCGCCGTTTTTAAGAAAGGACTCGGAAAGTTCAAGGGACCCCCTGTAGCTTTCGACATAGACCCGGAGGTCCGCCCGATTAGACTCAAACCGCGCAGGGTGCCGTTCGCACTCAAGGACAAGATAGAGGCGGAACTGGACAAACTGGTGGGCCAGGGGATTCTTATTCCTGTTGATTCCGCGGAGTGGGAAACTCCAATTGTAACGGCTCTAAAGGCTAACGGGGAGGTGCGCATTTGCGCTGATTATAAGTGTATAATTAACAAGGCGATCCGCCCTAATGCATACCCGGTGCCGGTGATCAGTCACCTTTTGGCCAGGCTAAATGGGGGAAAGTGTTTCGCTAAACTCGATTTGGCACAAGCCTATCAGCAACTTCCTGTGACCCCCGCCACGGCCGCGGCACAAACGATAGTTACACATAAAGGAGCGTTCCAGGTGTCGCGGTTACAGTTTGGCGTGAACTCGGCACCCGGCCTGTTTCAGTCGCTTGTGGAACGCCTCCTGAAGGGACTGGAGGGGGTGTTGCCTTATTTTGATGACGTGTTGATAACAGGGGGGAGTGAGGCTGAACTGGCAAAGAGGTTGGACAAAGTACTGACCGTGTTCGAGAAAGCGGGGCTGAGATTGAGGAAGGACAAATGTGTTTTTTTCGAAACCGAGGTCGAGTTTTTAGGTTTCCGGATCACACCCGAGGGGATTAAGCCGTCTAAATCCAAAGTAACAGCCATTAAAAAGGCCCCTCGCCCCACATCCAAAACCGAGCTACAGTCCTTCCTGGGGCTCCTCAATTTTTACCATACATTCCTCCCGCGGAAGGCGTCCGTGGCCGAGCCGCTCCATCAGTTACTGAAAAAGGAGGAGCCATGGATGTGGGGTGACGAGCACGAGAGGGCGTTCAAGGAGCTAAAGCAACTCCTAACATCTGAGGCAATCCTGACGCACTTCGACCCCAAACGGCCAGTGGTCCTAGTCTGTGATGCATCCCCGGTGGGGGTGGGGGCGGTGCTTTGCCACGTGTTGGAGGACGGAAGGGAGGCCCCGGTAGCGTTTTACTCAAGGTCCCTGTCCCAAGCGGAGCGAAATTACGCACAAACCGACAGGGAGGCGTTAGCAATAGTAGCGGGAACCAAAAAATTTCACGATTTTTTGTATGGCCGCCCGTTCAAAATCGTGACCGATCACAAGCCACTGTTAGGGATTTTCACGGCAAGCAAGCCCACGCCGCAGATCCTGTCCCCGAGAATGCTGCGCTGGGCTATTTTCCTCAACGCATACCAACATGAGTTGGAGTACCGGCCCGGAAAGGAGATCAGCCATGCTGATGCACTTTCGAGATCCCCTTTGCCCTTGTCGGACGACCAAAAGGCGAGAGTAGAAAGAGACCGCCAGGTGTTGCTAATTGAGGTTTTAGACGCACCCCCAATAGTGCCAGCCGACATTGCCAGGGCGACGGGCAAGGACAGAACGCTGGAGAAAGTTAGTTCATGGGTACAGAAGGGGTGGCCGGCATCGTCCCCGAGTACGGAGTTCGACCCTTTCTTTCGGAAAAAGCTAGAGTTGTCCCTAGAAAGGGGGTGCCTTTTGTGGGGCCAGCGGGTGGTGGTCCCTACGCCCCTGCGGACGAGGGTGCTCGAACTGCTGCACGTCAGCCACCCGGGCATAGTTCGCTCGAAGGCGCTGGCCCGGAGTTACTTCTGGTGGCCACAGCTGGACGCGGACATTGAGCACATGGTCGGCACTTGCGGGGCATGCCAGGGATCCCGGCCTGAGGCGGCCCGTCTTCCGCATAGGGAATGGGACACAGCTAGGGGGCCATGGTCCAGGGTGCATGTAGATTTCGCTGGCCCATTCCGAGGAACCATGTTTCTCCTGGTGGTGGATGCGTTCTCCAAGTGGCTGGAGGTTATCCCGGTAAAGAGCACGTCCTCCGCCACGACAATTAGCCGGCTAAGGAGAGTCTTTTCCACGTTCGGCTTACCCGACACTTTAGTCAGCGATAACGCTAGTTGTTTCACCTCCGCTGAGTTCGGAGCATTCATGGAGGCGAATGCCATTCGGCATGTCACATCCGCACCGTTTCACCCGGCCACGAATGGCCAAGTGGAACGGCTGGTGCGTACAACAAAGGAGGCGCTGCGGCGCATGGGCCCGGGGGACCTAAATCACCAAGTATGCCAGTTCCTCTTGGCGTATAGGGTAACCCCCTTAGCGTCAGGCTACTCGCCGGCAGAGCTCTTGATGCGGCGAAAACTGACCACGATCCTGTCCAGGCTAGACCCGACGAGAGTCGAGGATAAAGGAAAAAACATAGGGTTGGCGGTCTCGAAAGGTTTCGCCGCCGGTGACCCTGTTCACTGCAGGAACTATTCCAGCGCAGGGCCAGCCTGGGTGCCAGGGACGGTTGTAGAACAGACGGGGCCAGTGTCGTACCGGGTCGAGACTAACACCGGCCTCCTCTGGAGGAGGCACGCGGACCAACTGAGGCACCGAGTCAGTGGGCCAGTCAGTGGGGCTCAGCAACAGGATTCAGCGTTAGGGTTCTCCCCCACCCGCTTAACCCAAGGGGGAGACAGCAGTGGACAACAGTCCCAAGCAAGGGGGGAAGGCAGAAGCAGCGGCCCCGACTCATATCCTTTTGATACGCCAGTCCTATCAGGGACCGGGGAAGGGGGAGAGGAGTTCGCGACCGCTGCCCCCGATTGTAGTTTTGATTTAGATTTTGCGAGCCGGGGGGGTTTTCAGGAGTGTTCCCCCACCCATCCAAGCGAGAAGAGGGGTTTTTCGTTAGCCCCCAGTGCCCCCGGTTCCTCCCTAAGAAAGAGCACACCTCCCAACAACGCCGCGGAGCCGCGGCAAGTCACTAACGAGTCTCCCTCTCCAATTACAGGACAGGAAACCAGGGGACAAAGAGAAGGTAGCAAACCCGGGGAGAGGCAGCCCGCATCGAGACCCCAGCGTGTTCGTAATAAGCCATCTTGGCTGAGAGACTTTGTCTCCTAAGGGGGGGGGGAGTGTGTTTAAGTGTGGGCTCGAGACTTTGTCTCGTCCTAGGGGGGAGGGGTGTTGTGTTCTGATGGTTTTATCTTACACATGGATTACAATGTATCTGAGCCAATGTAACCTTGCCTATAGCAACAATGTAACCTTCAGCTGTATCATATAAACCCTGTAATAGGACGCGAGCTAATGACCACCAGCTGGCAGCAGCGAGCGTCCAAGCTCTCTTGGTCCGAACTCATCAAAGGCAACAGCGCGGGAAGTTTTCCCGCCACCATCTACACCTGGACAAGAAGGGCGTGACCCGAAATGACGTCACGCAGACAGTAGCCAATGGGCTACCATGGCACCACGTTCAAATGTATTACCACTGTATATAAAGAGCTATCGATCCGCCATTACCTCATGTTCCCTCTGTCCACGATGCAATAAACCTGAGTTAACCCAGCCCGAGGCTGTGTCCTGTGTCTTGGTTTGCATACACCAAACTACCAATTACGCCCGCTCTTGGACCGGGACTCCTTGATCACGGTCACTCATGCTCTGGTCTCCTCCAGATTGGATTGCTGTAATGCGCTCTACATGGGGCTGCCCTTGGCGACCATCCGGAGGCTTCAGTTGGTCCAGAATGCGGCTGCTCGGGTGGTGATGGGGTGTGGGCGTTATGCACATGCCTCACCGCTGCTTCAGGAGTTGCACTGGCTTCCGATTTGCCTCCGGGTGCAATTCAAGGTGCTGGTTTTGACCTTTAAAGCCCTACATGGCATTGGGCCAGGGTACTTAAGAGACCGCATTACCTCTAGGTGGTCAGCCCGTCCTACTAGGACAGACAGGAGGGGCTCAGTGGTGGTCCCATCTGTGAAGCAAGTCCACCTCAGTGGGGCCAGGAAGAGAGCCTTCTCCATGTCTGCCCCTGCCCTGTGGAAACTTTTACCACCAGAATTGTGTCTCCAGTCAGATCTTCTCCCCTTTAGAAAAATGTTGAAGACTTGGCTATGTCAGCGGGCTTGGGGTATGTGTGACTCTTTTGCACAAGCCCGTTGGCTCATTTAGCATTCTAAGGGGTCCAGTTCTTTCACTGTCTGTGGATTGTTTTTGTCATTTTATGATGGGTGGGGGTGGGTGTTTATTAGCTACAACTTGTGTAGTTTTTTATGCATTTTAGGCTGTTTTTTAGTGTGTTGGGTTGGGGTTTTTAATGTTATTGTCTTACTTGTGTTTTTACTGTATTTTGTATATGCTGTTAGCCACCCTGAGTGATGTTTTTTTCATCAGAAGGGTGGGATAGAAATTTACAAATAAATAAAATAAATAAATTAGATGTGGTAAAGTTTGGAGCTTGCAACCCAAAACCAACTCCATAGTGCTGCAGCCTCCATTTTGGAACTTACTTTAAGCAAAAGAATCTGGCATCTGCATTTAGCAAGGACTGTCTTGGTTCTGTGCCTCATTAACTCTATAATACTTGGCTTGTTCAATATTCCTTGCACAAAAGTTAGTGCATGTTTGTTAGAGTGCATTGGTTTAATATTGCCTGCCCTTGTTTTCAAATTGGTTACTGATAAGCACCAAAGAATTTCAGAATTTCAGAAAACCAATCTGTGCCGTATAGATAACAATAAAGCACAAAACTGTAAATCATCAAAACCTATGAACTGTCAATTGGAATGGGAATGGCAACCAAGAAATCAGAAGACAACTGATTCTTGGAAGGGCAATTATGAAGAAACTATAAGAAACTATAAAAGATCCTTATATGTAAGGAGGTTATGCTGGACCATACCTCTCAAGTATCCCGTTTGGGCCGGGATTTCCTGTAATTCACAGCTCCGTCATGCTCCTTCCTGCTGTCATCCCGTATTTGAATGGCCAGGAAAGGGGTTACTGCGCATGTGCACTGCTGCCTTTGACGGGCACGCATGCGCAGTAACCCCTTTCCTGGCCGAAGGGGTTTCTGTGCATGTGCGCAGGGGTTACTGCACATGCATGCAGGGGTTACTGCACATGTGTGTCACTGCCTCTGACATCAGAGGCAGCGGTGCCCATGCGCCAACGCCAGCACCCGGAAACCTTCCCGTATTTGGACACCAGCAACTTGACAGGTATGTGCTGGATCCCAACATCAAGATCATCCATATACTGTAAAGTTATTTCCTAATTGCTGTCAATAGATGTGAATGCTAGACAGGTAAAAAAAGTGTTAGGACAAAATTGATTTGTCCAAAATGTGACATTGTACGAGAACTTTTAGTGATGCCAGAAAACCAAATAAGTGGGTTCATCTAGACCAAATCAATCGGGTCTAAACAGGGCTCTTAATGACAGACCTTTTGGAGATCATTAATTCAAAGTACTTTACTGCCATAATTTGGAAGTTACTTGACAACAACAAATTTTACATATGTCTGCCAACCTAGCAGTTTGAAAGCAAGAAATTGCAAGTAGAAAAATAGGTACCACTTCTGTGGGAAGGTAAACAGCGTTCTATGCACTCCGGTGTCTAGGTATGCCTGCCACACATCTACAGAAATGTCTGCAGACGCAGACAGCGCTGGTTCTTTGGCTATAAACAGAGATGAGCACTGAACCCTAGAGTTGGATACAACTGGCTTTCGAACAAGAGCAACCTTTACCTTTTGTTGTTGTTGTTCAGTCGCACAGTCAATTCCGACCATTTGCGACCCCATGGACCATTGTCCTCCACCATCCTCCTCAGCCCACCCAGCTCTGTGCCCATTGTGTCTACAATACCATCTAGCCATCTCATCTTTGGCCGCCCCCTTCTTCTTTTGCCCTCCACCTTTCCCAGCATCAAGGCCTTCTCAAGTGAATCCTCTCTTCTCATTTGATGTCCAAAGTATTTAAGCTTTATCTTCACTATTTGTCCCTCCAATGAACAGTCAGGGTTGATTTCTTCTAAGATTGACCTATTTGTTCTCCTCACTGTCCAAGGGACTCTCAAAACTCTCCTCCAACACCACATCTCAAAGGAATCTATTCTTCTACGCTCAGCTTTCCTAATGGTCCACCTCTCATACCCACACATTACCACCGGGAATACCATTGCTTTGACTACACAATTTTTTTTAAGGTGATGTCTCTACTTTTTACTATGTTCCCCAGTTTTCTCATAGCTTGTCTCCCAAGAATCAGTCGCTTTTTTATTTCATGGCTGCGATCCTCATCTGCAGTGATCGTTGATCCTAAGAATGTAAAATCTGTCACTGCTTCTATTTCTCCCCCATTTATTTTCCAGGAACTGATCGGATCTGTTGCCATTATCTTGCTTTTCTTGATATTGAGTCTCAAGCCAGCTTTTGCACTCTCTTCTTTCAACCAGTCAATAGATTCTTCAGGTCTTCCTTACTTTCTGCCATCAGGGTGGTATCGTCTGCATATCTCAAATTGTTGATGTTCCTCCCAGCATTTTTGATCCCATATTGTGATTCCTCCATCCCTGCATTGCGCATTATGTGTTCTGTATATAGATTGAATAAGTAGGTTGACAAAATGCAATCTTGTCTTACTCCGTTTCCTATTCCAAACCACTCTGTCATTCCGTATTCTGTCCTAACTGTTGCTTCTTGATTCATGTACAGATATCTCATGAGGCATATGAGGTGTTCTGGTATTCCCATCTCTTTAAGTACTTGCCACATTTTGTTGTGTCCACACAGTCAAAAGCCTTGGTGTAGTCAATAAAACAGAAGTAGGCTTATTTCTGATATTCCTTTGTTTTTTCCATGATCCAACTTATTTGATTTGATTTGATTTGAAGTTTAATTTATATACCGCTTATCTCTGCCCCATGGGCAGACTCAAAGCGGTTTACATAAACAGGTTACAATAATATAATAACATAATTCATACAACTAACATTGAAATCCACGCTATTGATACTACATAGTTCTACAATCAAAACAATAATAAAGCATTAATCATCATGAATACAGTATAAACTCATTAAAGCTTAATAATACTAAATCAAGAAAAATAGAAAAAATAAATAAATACAACAATCAATAAGTCCCACCGACCACCCAACCACAGTCCCAGCCCCTCAACACCCGGCTGAACAGCAGGGCTCATAGCAGTGGGGACGAACACAGTCCTGGTCACAAAGACCATCCACAGCGAACACCTTCACCTCCCACGGCCGGCCAGGCCAAAGGAGGAGCCGGGTTGATGACAACCAGAGGAGCGCCGGCAGGGAAGACTAGCCGCCAGAGCAGCCCCAGGTGCTGCCCATCTCCTCCGTCCGGCTGCCGGTCGAGGTGGCGGTGTTGGTCCTCGATGGGGGAAACAGGCGTCTTTTGAAGCCGCCAGAGCAGCCCCAGGTGCTGCCCATCTCCTCCAGCTGGCTGCCGGTCGAGGCGGTGGTGTTGGTCCTCGGCGGGGGAAACGGGCATCTTTTGAAGCCGCCAGAGGGGTCCCAGGTGCTGCCCATCTCCTCCAGCTGGCTTATGTTTGCAATGTGGTCTCTAGTTCCCCTGCCTCTTCTGAACCCAGCCTGCACCTCTGGTAGTCCTCTACGTGTTGCTGAAGTCTATCTTGTATTATCTTGAGCATCACCTTGCTGGCGTGTGTGATAAGCGCAATTGTTCGATAATTTGAGCATTCTTTGGCATTGCCCTTTTTTGGGATTGGAACGTATACTGATCTTTTCCACTCCTGTGGCCATTGTCTTGTTCTCCAAATCTACTGGCATATTGTATGCAGTAATTTGATTCCGTCATCTTCTAGGGTTTTGAAAAATTCAGAGCCCTAGAAGATGACCTTTACCTACTCAAACGTCAGTTCCATGGGGCATACTTACAGGTATGTGTGCACAGCATTACATACTTTAGCCACCTGATACCACCCAGACACACACCCACACACCACAATAGGATGTTTTACAATGTTTGGGGGCTCGACTTAGCATGTTTAATATATTTAGTAAGCATATCTAAAGAAGCTCTGAGGCATATCTGTTCCAAAATGACTTTAATGATGTTCTTATTAAGAGTTATTTTATTGATTGAGTTTGCAGTACAGACAATTTTAGCAGATTCAGGGGTAAATTTTCTGCACTCCAAGAACCTTCAAAAACTGGTGGAAAATTAAAGTTGGAAATGTCCTGGAATCTGAGTTCCATTTTTTAAAAATCAGGATTTGTTTGATATTAAATGGGTGTGTGGGCTGCACAGGTTGTAACCTATGTCAAATAAATGAATTTCTGCTTATGGAGGCTTTCAAAAATAATTCAACCTTTTTTTTTGAAAAAAAAAAAAAAAAAGAAGAGACTCCCACAAAAACAGCCCTAAAGTACAGTTTGATCAGCCCAGTCTATGACAAGGGCAACCTACACCATTTTATTTATTTTTTATTTATTTATTGTTAGACTTCTATATTGCCCACTCAACCACGGCCGACTCTGGGTGGTTCACCACATGAATAAAAACAGATAAAAACAGAGTTAAGAACCCATCCCTAAAAAGGGGTGCAGGTATCGAGGAATCTTCACTGATAGAAGATTTCTATCTAAATGATAAAAGACGAAGAAATCAACAATTAAGCAATCATTGCATCACAGCAAGCAGGGTAAGATGAAAGTTGAGAGAAGCTGTTTTTTTCCTTGTCTTCTTTACCTTCTAAAAAAAGAACAAGGAAATTAATTGCATCAGCTCTATGGCTAGCACTTTTGGACTTTTGTATAACACAAGAGTTCTGTAGATTCATATTTCTCCACCACATAGTTCTTAGTCTTAGTGTCACTAGAACAGCACTATCTGAGAAAGTGGGCTTTCCCTGTAGATGACAGCCTGCGTGAATGTGGAGAAGAAAAAACTATCAGCCATATGATACAATGCACACAATACCCCTCAACGTGCACCGAGGAGGATCTCATGTTGGCAAGAGGAAATGCTGTTGATGTGGCCTGATATTGGGCACATATTATCTAGCCCTTTTAATTCTATTTTGTCTTAGAGCTGTTAATTTTAGCATTGTATGTTATTATATGCTGGTCCTGCGTCGAAGCAGAAAGAATGATGCAGTGGCAGAATGTTAGCTTACTGCCAGTGATGTACTGAGGCCGGTTCTGAACGGTTCGTGCAAACCCGTAGCAGAAATTCCAGGCCACGGCCACTTGGCCAGCCACACCGACCTCTCGGCCTCCCCCTCCCAGCGCCGCCAGAAACGCGTCCCATTTGCCTCGCCCAGCGCTGAAAGCGGCTCACCTCCGCACTTCCTTCACGCCTTTGGCCCTGGGCGAGGCGAATGGGACGCATTTCTGGCAGCACTGGGAGGGGGAGGCCAGTGCCAGACCACCAACCTGTCCCGCCCACCTCCCAGCAGCACCACTGGTGAAAGCATGCCCGGATGGTGAGAGGCTGACGCTGACCCGCCAACAGCGCCTGGCTGCTCTGGGACAATAAAAGAGCAAGGTAGGCTTTTTCCTTTGGGAGGGGGGGTGTTTGAGGCCACACCCACAGACATCCACGCTCACAGACATCCACGCCCACAGATAGCCACGCCCACCAAGTGGGTAGTAATTTTTTTTACAGTGCATCACTGCTTACTGCTAACTTCTTTGATCAATAAACAAAATTTGGTAAACTTGTTGACCAATTCTGGAGGGCTGGGTTTGAATTGCACCCCCCACCCACCCACATTGAAAGTTACAGCTTCGAAGAGGGTCATCTTGGGGGAAGGGAATATACAGTGGTGGGATTCAATTTTTTTACTACCTCTTCTGTGGGCGTGGTATGGTAGGCGTGGCCAGGGGAAAAGCCCTGCGTTATTTCAAAACTTGGATGGGTGGGGCCAGCCAGACTTTTTGCTACCAGTTCTGGGGAACTGGAGCAAACCTGCTGAATCCCACCACTGAATATACAAGCTCCTTGCTTCCTGCGTTTAGATTGTAAAAGGATGTAGCTGTTGTCTGTTTTCCCATTTAACATCTAAGAATAAAGCCTGGCTGGGACTACAGTCCATGCCATGGTTTTGCTCAAAGAAGTAACTATGAGTTATGAAAGCTTGCAGAGTTTTGAATTTTTAAAGTGACCTAGATGAGGTATCGTTTCATTCCTTCTTTGATCAGACTCAGTGGGGGGAAACTGCTCTGACAAGGTGTACAATAGCATCAGATTCCTGGACTTTTGCACTATTGATTGCCTTCTTTCAGAGTACTTGTATTATACTTTATCTGTAGAAATAAGATCCTCCCGTTAAACATTATTGACACATGTACACTGGATTACAGAGTGCTGGGAGTTCCTGTTCAAAAGAGCAAACCTCTATACCACATTTCCAACCTGGGTCAGCTTCGTGATTCCTTCATTATAGTTGAATTTCATTGCCACCCAGAACTTTCAAGTGGCCCCTAAAGACTGCCCTCTTTATTTGGATTATAATTTACTTAGAGCTGGTATAGTGTGGTGAGTCGGACCACATGGCTGATTTAGGGGTCAGTTGTTTGAGTTCCTATTGTACCTCTCAAGAAAAGGGGCCAGTGAAGATGACTTGAAGTATGCATGGCTGATAGGATTACATGTGCCACCACTTGCATAGCCTTGGGCAAGCTATAGAATCCTACGTCACCTCTAGAAGAAGTGGCTGTTAAAGACTGCTGAGAGGCTTACACGGTGAAAACCTCCAAGATCATCACTACTTGACATCACATAACTGGTGCAAGTGGTTAAATTGCAGCCCAAACTGCTCACATTGAGTTCAGTCCTGACAGGCTCAAGGTTGACTCAGCCTTCTATCATTGAGGTTGATAAAATGAGTACCCAACATGTTTCCCTTTCAGCTTCTTTTTTACTAGTTTCCTCAACTTTGGGAAATTTCCTTTTTGAAAATTTAAGGTCTCTGTGTTAGATTTTATCAGTGACTTGCGGTCTATGATCAAGTTAAACATAATTGAGTTGTGGTCACTGTTCCCTATTGGATCAGTCACATTAACATCTTGCACCAGATCCTGAGTATTACTCAGGATCAAGTCAAGGATTCTTGTACCTCTAGTTGGGTCTTCAACCATCTGTCCCAGGGAACAATCATTTAGCATATCTAGGAACTTTATCTCTTTATCATGTGCTGAACAACAGTTCACCCAGTCTATGTGAGGGTAATTGAAGTCCCCCATTATAACCAGGCTTCCCTTCTTGGATGCCTCCTTTACAACATTCTCCAACTGCCAGTCTCCCTCAAGAGTTTGGGTCGGAGGCCGATAGTATATGCCTACTGTTAGACCATCCTTGTGGCCTGGTACTCTTACCCACAGAGCTTCTAATGGTGACTCCAAATCACCTAGATATTCCAATTCATACGCTTTTATCACTTCTTTGACATACAAGGCTACACCACCTCCCGTTTGCCCCTTCCTATCCTTCCTGTACAGTTTGTAGCCTGGGATAACTGTATCCCATTGGTTATCATCCGTCCACCAGGTTTCAGTGATACCAATAATATCAATATTCTTATCTATTGCTAAGTATTCCAGCTCCCCTATTTTGTTCCGGAGGCTTCTGGCATTTGTATACAAGCATTTATATATGCTTCTCTGACACAGTCTTTTGTGTCCAGTTGCATTGTTAGACTGCCTCTTGCATCCTTCTGCTAGAATGCTAGTGACTAGCTCCTCGCTCTGCTCAGTAATTTTTGCATCCTCCTCACTACCCAAGTACACACTTTCCCGAACCGGATGCTGCCCAGCTCCTGTCGGCTTTCCCCCAGTTATCAGTTTAAAAGCTGCTCTGCAGCCTTTTTGATGTTGAGTGCCAGCAATCTGGTCCCATCATGGTTCAAATGCAACCCATCCCTCCTGAACAGATTTGGCTTGTCCCAAAATGTTCTCCAGTTCCTGACAAATCTGAAACCCTCCTCTCGACACCACCGCCTCATCCACGCATTGAGGCTTCTGAGCTCTGCCTGCCTGGTAGGTCCTGCGCGAGGGACAGGCAGCACTTCTGAAAATGCTACCTTGGAAGTCCGGGACTTCAATCTTCTTCCTAACAACCTGAATTTGGCTTCCAGGACAGACCGTTTGGCCTTCCCAACATCATTGGTACCAACGTGTACCATGACAACTGGCTCTTTCCCAGTTCTCTCTAACAATCTATCTAGATTTCTTGTGATGTCTGCAACTTTTGCACCTGGCAGGCAAGTCACCATACGGTTATCATGTGCATCACAAATCCATTTCTCTGTATTTCTAATTATTGAATTGCCTAGTACAAGGAGCCTTTCTCCTGCAATCTGTTCATCTACATGCACCTCATCAACCATATTAAGGGAGAGAACCTCAGTTTGTTCCTGTTGTTCATCTTCCTGGATCTCATCAAGTGTGATGAAGGAGAGATCATCAGGTGGAACCAGTTGTTCCTCTGTGTGTTCCTCATCAGGTGTGATGAGGGAAAGAGCCTCAAATTTATTCTGTAATTTCAGACTCTCAGAGTGATCCCCTACTCTTCTCCTCCTTTGAGTCACATTCCTCCAACCATCTCCCTCCTGAGTTAGTGAAGGGCCTTCTCCCTCAGAACTGTGCCCTGTCTCTTCTTTGTCCAGCATAGTCTGCTCTGCTCTGTCCAAGAACAGCTCAAGCTCTTTAATTTGTTGATGGTTAGATATGCGGGCCTCTAGCTGCTGGACCTTCTCTTCTAGTAGTGCAACCAGCTTGCACTTGCTGCAAGTGTAGTTCTCCATAAGCTTTGGCAAGAACACAAACATGGCACAAGTATTGCAGGTAACTACAACGGTTCCCTCAGAATCCATTTTAACAAGTGCAGTATTCTGGGCCTCAAAAATGTACACGTTTACTACCTTTCTACCTAGTAAGATTATATTCTTCTTTTGTTACTAGTTTGCAATCTCGCGCGCCGTTAGGCGCTCGGGCCTCTAAAGCAGCTCTACTCCAACTGCAAAACTTACCAGTGCTCACTTCCTTTGTTTGGCTCTCCTCAGCAGCAGCTCTGCTTAAGAGCACATGCAGAGTCAAAAGGGGGTGTTGGGGGTGGGGTGGGGTGGGGTGAGGAAATGCTAATTACATTGTGAACTGCCTAGACTAGAGAGTGCTCGAAGCTGTAAGGGGCAGTATATGAGTGTAACTACTACTATATTCTACGATACTTAAGAATCTGGTTATGTTTCTATAGAAATATAGAAAGCTATTGATGTTTAATGTCATTCTATTATTTTTGTGATTTTAAAGTTTGGTTGTATATCACCCAAAGGTTTATCCAAAAAGATGTCTTATAATTTTTAAAAAAAATATCAAAATGATCAGTAACATTTTTACTCCAAGTAGTGAACACACTCTGTGTTATCCACACAATAAGATAGCCATTACTTTCAGGAATACAATACTGTACTGGCCTGCTTGTTGCAAACATTTTGTTCAGTAAAGGACTATCCATATGATCCTGGATTCAGTAATTCAGTTTGACCAATTATTTTAACAGCCACTGTGTGATATAACATGAGAGATAATGCAAGAGGCAGTAATTTACTAAATTGCATCATGAGTCAATTAGTTTGCAATGTTCCTTGCATACTTGATCTTCAGCAACAGAAATGCAAATATAGATTGAGCAAATGACTTTTCTGATCTGCTTCCAATATATTGTCTATACAGTATCAATGTTTTCATTTCTTTGTAATTCCACAGTTTAGATCATTTGATGCAATTAAGTGACAAACTGGGGTACACAGAAAGAGCATCCTCGAAGACTGTGGTATTTTTGAACCAAAATCAGGCGTACCCTGGTAACCGCAACCTTGTTACTGGCTAATCTTTCTCACACTAGGTCAGGTCAGTATGAATTCACCAAAAGGTACCTTCATTTTGGCAGTTTCACATCTGGCCTAGACATGGAAGAGTTGATAAATTGAATAGCCAGACATTGTAGCATCCCATTTCCAAAGCAAAAATAAATTAAAATGTTAGATTTGGGGACCATTACCGCAGTTTGAGATAAATTATACTTTTTAGCAGGCTGGTTAGTTTGAGATTCTTTTTACATCTTGACTTTAACCAGTCTATTTGTTGCCATGACAGCCTTGATAAGATAGGAACTGAATCAAGAATGTGCAGTTCTAGCAGCTGTGCATGGTAAAATTAAATTGGACTCATCTCAATTAGGTATGGATAGGATGCAGTTACATGTGTGTGTGTGTGTGTATATATATATATAGGACCAAAAACTCTTTCACTGCCAAGTGGAACTTTCTTATCTGTAAACATGCAAGAACTAGTACTGTTAAAATTCTACCCCAGACATGGAAGGAATAAAAACATTGCATTGCAAAAACAAACGGCCACTCTGGTTGCAAACCTGTAAGCACTTAATTCGGGGTTAGTCCCACTGGGGCTCAAGTGGCTAAGACGCTGACTGAGAGGCGGAAGGTCAGCAGTTCGATTCCCGAGTACTGCAGGACGGAATGAGCTCTCGTCTTTGTCCCAGCTCCTGCCAACCTAGCAGTTTGAAAGCAAGACATTGTAAGTAGATAAATAGGGACCACTTCGGTGGGAAGGTAACAGCGTTCCGTGCGCTCCGGTGTCGTCATGCCTGCCACATGACCCCGGAAACGTCTGCAGAAGCAGACAGCACTGGCTCTTTGGCTTTGAAACAGAGATGAGCACTGCACCCTAGAGTCGGATACGACTGGCTTTCGAGCAAGGAAAACCTTTATCCACTGGGGCTAAAAGTCTATGAATTCTTTCTGAACGCACATGTATTGAGAAATACATCGAGCCCAACTGGGGTTCCTTTTAATGAGCAACAACCCCATTTATATTCTTAAATAAATACATATCCTATCCACCCTCTTCTTTATCAACCCCGGGGCGGGGCCGGAAGCCCATCTTTTATTTTATTTCCGGGTCACCTGCCGAACGCGGCCCACTCAGAATCAAACACGAACGAGGTCTATCCGCCACACTCGAGTACGCATGCGCCAGACTTTAGCTAGGCGTGACCCCAGCTAATGCCACGTTCTGAGTGTTGAGAAGTGATTCAGAATTGGGAGGGGGGAGGAGAGAGAAGCTTCGCAGAGTTTTAACCAATGACAAGCAACCAAACAGACTCCAGACTGCACCCGGCCTAACCCAACCGCGGGGCCAGGAAAGGCCCGGCGCGCCCAATCAGAGACGACGGGGCAGAAAAGAACGCTCAGGCTTGATGGGCAATTGGAGGGAAAAGGTGACGAGACATTCTATGTTGACCAATCAGAGAGCCGCGACGGTCCAGTTTGGCTCAATGAGAGCCGGGGGGTGTGTGTGTGGGGGGGGGGGAGAGGCGGAAGTAACCAATAGGCGGCCGCTACGGCGGGGAAAAGGCGGGTTTATAAGCAGAGGCGGAGGGGTGGCTCGTTCTCTTTCCCTCTGGCTGGGCTGCTTTAGTTGGGGAGTCTCTCTCGCCGTCACCCTCCGCGCCATGAAGTCTCTGCTGCTCCGGCTGTGCTCCCCTCCCTTCCTCTGCCTGCTCTTGCTAGGCCGGGCTTGGGCCGCCGACGAGGAGGCGGCGGCGGACATCGAGGAGGAGGAAGGCGTGCTGGTCCTCAAGACGGCCAACTTCGGGCGGGCGCTGGAGAAATTCCCCCACCTCCTGGTGGAGTTCTGTGAGTGGGGGCAGGCCCGGGGGCGGGGGGCAGGCCTGGACTCGAACCCGAGGCGGCGGGATGGGCCTCCTAAGGAAAGCAGGGGGTTGGGTCGGGTCGGGGGCCGGGGAAACTTCTCGCGGGGCTCTCGCCACATGCCCAGGAAAAAGGCGGTTGCTGTGGGTCGAACGCACACACAGACACACATAGAGCAGAGACCCCCTGGTTGTAGGGAGGAAGCAAGCGGGTACGTGGAAGCGGAGGAGGAGGAGGAGGAGGGTGTGGTTTGCAGGGCTTGTTCGGGTTGACACGAGAGCCTGAGGGGCGGTTTGGGTTCAGAAGAGACGGCGCGGCTGGTTAGGAAGGCCCCGGTTGAGGAGAGGAGGGGGGGGGAGGCTGAGGTACAAACCCCCTCCCTCTAAACGTCCTTGGAGATGGGGCGTCAAGGAAGGAGGGAATGGGGGCCCTGCTCCCAGGGAGGGTAAAAGGTTTCCCATGCTCGAAAGCCAGTCGTATCCGACTCTAGGGTGCAGTGCTCCTCTCTGCTTCCAAGCCGAAGAGCCAGCGCTGTCTGCTTCTGCAGACGCTCCCGTGGTCATGTGGCAGGCATGACTAGACCCCAGAGCACATGGGACAGTTACCTTCCCACCAAAGTGGTCCCTCTTTATCTACTTGCAATGTCTTGCTTTCGAACTGCTTGGTTGGCAGGAGCTGGGACAATTAAGATGGGAGCTCGTCCAGTCCTGCAGGCCCGCTACTCAACGATGCGTCCGTATCCAAGATGGGGCTCTTGGGTGGGTGGGCTGGCTTGCTTGCTTGCTTGCTGAGAGGACAGCCCTGAAATGGGTTCAGTGTAAGAGAACTGTAGGAAAGGAATATCACAGTAGGGCTTAATGGGGGCTGTAGAAGCCTGACTCTTCCCTGAAGCGTCCCCAAAACACTTGACAAGGTTCTTGCTTGGGGTTATGCCTTGATTTTGGGACCATGACTGTTGCCTAAGGGCAGAGTTTGGGAGCAAAGGGTAAGAAGAGCCTGTGTTTTCTTTCCTGCTGGCAGAATTGTCCTCTCATTTGTACTTCCTCCCTTTGAGAGGAAAAGGATGGAGCAAGGCGGGGCCGATTCTCCTTATTAGTTACCTGACCTTGGTGGTGGTTGTGAGGTTTTGGAAGTTACACTGCATATGAATTTCTTTCTTTCTGTTTCAAGTTGTTTGCCATGACTTCTGACAGTGTTGCCTAGCTTTCTTTTGCTGTTATAGTAGCGATAGCGAATACAGTGGAACCTCGTATAACCATCGCCCCGTATAGCAACGAAATCTCATAACATTTAAGTTTTGAGAGAGAAAAAGTGTCCTGCTGCTCCCGCATAACAGTTTTCCCTATGGGAAAAATCATACAACAACTTTTCAATGGGGAAAAACCACTTAGCAAAAATAAATAAATTATTGTACAATGCATAGTAAGTAAAGGTTTCCCTTGCTCGAAGGCCAGTCATATATGACTCAAGAGTCCAGTGCTCATCTCTGTTTCAAAGCTGAAGAGCCAGCGCTTTCTGCTTCTGCAGATGTTTCTATGGTCATGTGGCAGGCATGACTAGACACCAGAGCACACGCTGTTACCTTCCCACTGAAGTGGTCCCTATTTATCTACTTGCAATGTCTTGCTTTTGAACTGCTAGGTTGGCAGGACCTGAGACAAAGACGGGAGCTTATTCCATCCTGCAGTACTCTAAACTGCTGACCTTCAGCCTCCCAGTCAGCGTCTTAGCCACTTGAGCCTATGCATTCCATAGGGAAAATCACTATACGATCCATGTATCGTATAGCAATTGTTTTGTACAACAAGAAGCCCCATGGAACGGATTAAAATTGTTGTATGAGGTACAGTACCACTGTACTTAAATACTGGCCCAAAGCTCTTAGTGCACACTCTCTGGGCATTTCACAGAGTATAATTAGCATTTTGCCCCCAGCATGCTGGGTACTCCTTTTACCAACATGGAAGGCTGAGTGAACCTTGAGACCCATCAGGATTGAACTCACAAGACACCTATAAAGACTTGGAAGTGTGAGATATTCTAAGTTTATTTGGTTATAAGCATGCTGCTTAGGTATGGAGGTATGGTGCAGTTAAATGTGAAGCTTTCTTGGATGCAGAATTCCACATTTTTATGATTTCTATGGAACAATCTACATGCCATATTCCTTGTTGTAGTTAAATTTATGTAAGTAAAAGGTGTCAAAGTATGACAGGAGATTGCACAATAATTGCTTTGGTATCAAGTTCTTCCATTTCCTCCCCACCAGATGCACCATGGTGTGGTCACTGCAAAGCTCTAGCACCTGAGTATGCAAAGGCAGCAGCTAAGTTGAAATCTGAGAACTCAGAAATTAGGTTGGCTAAGGTGGATGCCACAGAAGAGTCTGAACTTGCCCAACAGTTTGGTGTTCGAGGATATCCTACTATCAAATTCTTCAAGAATGGAGATAAATCTTCACCCAAAGAGTATACAGGTGAGATTGTAATTATCATCATGGTAGTAATGTTAAAGAGCTCTGCTAAGAAGTAACTTTAAGGGGTTGATTTTGGAACACAGGGCAAAAAGACCATGGGTTTACTCTGCAATACAATAGTTCTTCTTTTCTAGTAACATCTCAACTATAATTTTATCCTTTCATCAGTTGCCTATTTGCTCATGTTGCAAGTATCCTTTGCCAGCATGACCAGAGTATTTGAATTCTGTTGTGCACAGTCATGATTGTGGTATTGTTTTCTGTAGTAAAATTCACATTCTTTAACATTGCATGTGAAATTACACAATTGGGCAAAACTGTTGCATGAATTAATGCTGGTTTAATGTAAGTCAGGAGCCAAAAATATTTAATGTAAAATAACAGAAAACCCCATATTATTTTGAGGCTCCCCAGGACTCCATCCCCCCCCCCCAATTGTCCCTTGGAAGCATTAGGATGGGGAAGTAGTCATAAAAATTGTCATTGAGTTGTGGCAATTTGCTCCCCAGTTTCTATTCCCCTTTTGACTTGAGGCTTCCTCCCCCCCCCCCCCCAATCTCCATTTGATGCTCAGTACAGCCTGTTTCTTTCCAATGCATCAGTTCCTTCTTTGCAAACTGTAAGGGGAATAGCACAGGTAGTGTACCTATTTGCTGTGTTGCCAATGGCAACTTAGTTGGTATCAGAGTAAATGAGTGCATTAGGGAAAAAAATTCATATTGTTAGCTTCAAGTAAGTTACTAGCACCTTCACTTTTAGTAAAGTCAAAAAGTCACCGAATTTCTGCATGTTACCTGTTAGGAAAAGGGTTCAAAAAGTCTGGGGTGGCTTAGGTACACATGTGTAGTAGGCAGATTTTACAAGTAGATATGTTGGTAATTCGGAGTAAAATCAAAAGCTCTAGCCTGTATTACTGGAGAGGAAAGCTTATCTTTGTTTTGCTGTTTTGCACTAAGCCTTCCTGCTCAGTTTAGATGTGCAGAGAGGATTTTCTCTAATTGCATTGGGATTGTAAGGCCACTTGGAGTGCAGGAAATGTAGGGATAGCTGCCATTCCTGCTTAAAGCTAAAGAGAGACAAGTGATTGTTCCCAACTATTTTTGGTTGGTCACCAATTGCTGGCCAAAATTCGTTGACCAGTGTTTGGTGGCTTAGAAAGTTAGAGTGAGCAGCTTGCATTGGTAATACAGTACAGTACTTGGTTTCTGAGACTTGATAGCAAATACCGTTTTTTTGATATACCTATACTTAATGTTGAGAACTCTTTTCAGTATAACTAAGTGAGTGAAAAATCCAGATTTCGAGGCATCTATATTGATTTGTAGAAATATGAGCTGATGTATATAGACCATGTGTGAAATTGAAACTTGGAATTATTTTTTAAAAAAAATATCTTCTATCTCTTATTCATCTGCTAAATCTTGTTGCCTCTTCCTTTGTAATAGCATTAAAGTCTCTCCTTATATCTCAGCAAAAATTGAATGCTAGATTTCTCTTCGTGATTGCAATAATAATAATAATAATAAAAATAATAATAATAATAATAATAATAATAATAATAAATTTTAATTTATATCCCGCACTTTCTCAGCCAAAGCCGACTCAAGGCGGCCATTACAACATGTAGATATACAACAATAATAAAGAAGCATGAAAAGTAAATTTGATACAATAATCAATAGTCAATAATAAACATAAATTAATCAATACAATATAAACAGTACAATTCAAAAAGCAGTGCAGTACAATTCGAAAGGTCAAATTTGAATGCAAAATATCACATCAAAAAATAAACCCATTAACAACAATAAACACAAGAAATATCCAAGACCATCCATGAAATCCCCCCTCCCGCCTTAGAGTCTTTTGAGTCCAAGCAGGGCGAGGGTGGGCGGGGCCCAAACACCAGCCAGGTGGGGTGGCTATAGCAATTTTCTTTTGGTTATTCTGGTCTCAAATGATTGCTCTTTCTTTCTAGAACCAGGTTCCCCAAACTTTGCTCTTGGACTTCAATTGCCACAGGATTGCCCAAACAATGGCCCATGGGCCAGATTCGGCCCCCAACTCCAATTAATCCTGCCTTTGTTGCTCCCAGAAGCCAAAATAAAACATGAATGTGTGGGTGCATTATACGCCTGCGCATGCACAGAACACTGGCATAAATGACTATGGCTGTTGCAAACGCAAATGCATTTTACTTCCACCGGAAGTGACCCGTGTTTACAACAGCAGCGGGTCATTTATGGCAGCATTCTGCGCATGCATGGACACATAACACGCCTATGCACACACATTTTACTTCCATTGGGAGGAACCACAGGACCAGCCTGCAGCCCGAAAAGTTTGGGCACCCCTACATTACCAGCAAGCCCAAGTCAGCACTTTTGCTGTTCTGGGAATTGAAGTCCAAAAGCATCTAGAGAGCTAAGGAGCCCTGGTCTAGAACATCCACCCACCCTTGTTCCTCTGGATTGTATTTTTGGAGCAACCTCTTTCTCCATTCAGATCTTTCCTTAATCACTGTGGTGTTTTTTTTTAATACTTTGCTGTTCCTGAGTATTGTACCAATCTAGTACCCTCTATCTCAGTGGTTCCCAACCTTTTTATGGCAATACCCCCACCTAAGCATCTCTAAAATCCTGATCCCCCCACCCCCACACACACACATATAATTCTTTTTATTCAAAAAGTGAGCTCCAGTTCACATTGAGGCCACTCACTGTTAATAACTGATTCTCCCTTAAAAATCAAATTGCTTCCCTGTGGTGTGTGTGCCCCATGTTGGGAACCACGGCTCTAGGTGTTTTGGACTGCTTATCATGCCCATAATTCCTGACTCTCGTTCCTATTGGCTTTATGTGAGTTGCATTCCAAAACATCTAGCAGGTACTACCTTACTTTCCTCAGTAGAAGTAAATCATAATACGTTGCTGTAATTTAAGTGTGTAACTGAAGTAGTTATATTTTTTCATTTTCTACTGCTTTCATTTCTATACCTTTCCTCTTCATTTTTTCCATTCTCTTTCAACCTTTGTTTAGTATGGGAAACACTGTAAGATTAAAGTCAGACCAAAGGTCAAGAGAAACCTTTCTAGCTGATTGCTAGATGACAACGATTGTCAGTAACTATGCTTATATTGGTTGCAACATGAGACTGGTTAACCTAGTCATATATCTGATGAATTCAATGTTCTTAAGCAATTCATAAGAAACTCAATATTGATTTAAATCTTCCAAAAGCAACCTGAAAAAATGAATAGGGGCATGTGGATGTACTTGTGAGTGCACACTCAGGAGAGAATGAGTTGATTATAAAGGTGAGGAGAAAAGTGAGAGTAAAGTGGCTTTGGACCCTTCAGGCACTTATTCAGTCCATGACGTCTTGCCCTGAGGGAGTGTCAGCATGGGTCAGTTCAATCATGATTGCAGATGGCTAAGTAACAGTGCTTATTACCTAGCAGTTATTAATTCACACGTGGAGTAACCATTGAAAAGGCTTGCTAAACCTATCATAGTCACATTTGTTGAGAGTACTTAGAAGTAGGTCCTTGCCCATGACTTCAGAGTCTAGCCAGTGGTGGCTAACCCTGACACTAGCTGTTTTTGAACTTCAATTACCAGAAGCCCAAGTCAGCACAGTTGCTGATCAGGGAATTGAAGTTCAAGAACAGCTAGAGTGCCAAAGTTAGCCACCACTTTAGGCTGTTTTGGAAGACTCTTCACTCCTGTGTTAATTATTAGCATTGCTGCTCTGTAAATTACATTGGGATAATGGAGAATAGCTGTGTTTTCAGTCATTGGGGCTATTAACATTAGATACTTTATTTGGTGAGAAGATGGGGCAAGGAGTTCTAGGCTTTCTCATATGGTGGCTGATCAATACTCCCAACAGGAAGAAGTATGTAAAATGGTCACTGGTCATTTGATTCTGTCAGGTACAGTTCGCTATAGGAGTGTAACTATCCTTGTCAATGACTTTTCAGTTTCTGGCTTCACCTTTCTCAGAAAAGCATTCCGTAAAGCACCTTTGGCTGTTGTCAGATACAGACATTATCTATGAAAGATGTTTTGTTAACAATTTGCTGAAAGCTGGCCGTAGTTTTAAAACATAACTTAACAACTAACCCTGTATAAATTGTTCTGACAAAAGATGGAATGGAGGTTGGGGGATAAAAATCCTTGTCATAGCACTAATACAACTGAATCCTCTACAAGTAAGGCTTCTAATAAGGCAGGCTGGAGATCCTTAAGCCATCTCTACCAGAGGATGCAGGAAAGATAGGCTGTAGTCAGTAATACTTTGGCTTTCTGCAAGTGGGATTCCTTCTGATTTAAAATGCCGCTCTTCCATGGGCAAAAGTCATTTTGCTATCTGCACAATGGAGATCTGTAGTGGGGCTAGGAACTGACTACATTGGAACCCTGACTTACAAAAAATTTGACAAATAGATAGAAATCCTGGCTTTAAAAAATTGACTTACAAATTTTAATAGGAAAAATTTGACATACAAAAAAAACCCATACAGTGACATTTAGTGGCCTCTTTTGGTGATCCAATGTGTTTTTGACATACAATTTTTTTTACATACAAATAACTTTGTGGAACAGGGGGGAAATCGTATGTAGAGGTTTTACTGTATTTCTGTTGCATAATCAGCTGCAGAATTGCATGAAGGCTCTGCTTGTTTTTCTCCTAAGAGATTGATTTGTTTACAATTGGGGCATTCAACCAGATTGTAAATGGAAGCTTAAGTTTAACAACATTTAAAAGTTGTTGTTCTTGAGCCAAGTATAAAGTTTTAAAAGGTGCTTCCTCTTTAATCTTTGTGTTGAGTGAGATTCTTTAGCGTGAAACTTGTTTGATGATAGAATGTGTTACGTCATTGATAATATGACCCAAAGTTTAAGACCCATTAAACAGCATGCTATGTGCTCAATGTAGTAGTTTAGCTTGAAGTAGTGCTTCTGTGAGCTCAGCAGCACCTTCTGGTGGTTACTTGGTCAATAAACGCAAAGAGGTAAGAGTGAAAATGGAAATACAGTATTGTACTGTAGTGTTTAATGGATTTAGCAGTCTGTTTGGTTTTTGCTTGGTGAATTTTCAAACTCTGTAAGTTTTTCATCTGAAAGCAAGATGAGCACTTGTTTCTCCCTCCGAGTCTCTACAAATTGTGTGAAATGTGACAAGTTTCCTTTTGAGAAGCAAAGCACAGAACAGGTACAGAAGGACAGGCTGAAAATGAAGAGAGCTTTCATCAGTCCCATCTAATACTTCAGATTCTCAAAGCAGCAGTCACCTCAATTTTGGCCAATTTGTACAATTCACAGATTGCTGCTTTTGTACCTCCCCCCCCCCCCAACAGTTTTTACTCATTTGAGAGGTCTAGGTAATTCCTTGCATGTTAGGAGGGGAAGAATATAACAATTTCTTATCCTTGCTTTTGAGAAAGAGATAAACTGAGGATTCACATCATTGCGTAAAAGGTGACATTTTTCTGACTGCAAAGTGTGAAGTGCTCTTGCTATCTAAGCAGTAATGAGTTTTCTTCTTGCATGGTCATGTTCACTGCTCCAATCTGAAAGTGGAATAATACTACAATGTGTCATCGCCCCCCCCCCCCCTTCATGTAGCTGGCAGGGAAGCAGATGACATTTTGAACTGGTTGAAGAAACGTACAGGCCCAGCAGCGACTACCCTGTCGGATGTAGCTGCAGCCGAGGATCTAGTGGAGTCCAATGAAGTTGCTGTGATTGGGTTCTTTAAGGTAGGTTTTTTTAAACATCTAGACCAGGGGTGGGGAACCTTTTAAAATTAAGGGCCATAGTCCTCTGTGAGATAATCTTTGTGGGTGTTGGTGGTGAGGCTTTTCTGTGAGGGTATATGGAACTGGAATCCATTGGGGGGTGAGGCAGGTCTGCCCCTTTATTTATTTCTGCCCAGCAGTGGCCAGAAGAGGGAGAGATCCATCTTGAAAGTGACTGATTGCAGAGAGCTTTTGAAAATTGGGCTGTGAGATCATGAATTTGAACTTAGGACATAGGTTACCCATCCCTGCTCTAGACCTGTGCTTATTGATGCCTTAGCTGCTGTCTTTTGTAGGCCTCCTCGTTAGTCAGGAGAAGCTTAGCAAACTAATTCAAATTTGGTGCAAGATTTCTGATCTTGGGTCTTTATAATTGGGGTGGGTTTTTGCAAGACAAAACAAATCAAGCCATGGTGAAGAATTTTAATAGGATCTTTCTCTCCCCCCCCCCCCCCCCCAAATTAGGATGCAGAATCTGATGTGGCCAAGCAATTCTTGTTGGCAGCAGAGTCCACTGATGACATTCCTTTTGGGATTACTTCCAGTAAGGATGTCTTTGCCAAATACAAGCTCAGCAAAGATGGAGTTGCCCTATTTAAGAAGGTGAGTGACTGAAAAGATGTTTGGCTGCACTTGGTAAAGTTCATGGCACTTCTTCTTCCCCATGATTTTAAAAATATTTTCTCCTGATAACATGTTTGTACAGGAAGAAACTGGAAGCTTCTTAAACCTTTTTTTCCCCTAGCATACTGCAGCACCAGTATTCTAAACCATTTTTAAAAAAATCTGCATTATCAGAGCACATAATTTCAACTTAATTGAACCTATTGGTTCTTCAAAGAGTGGTGTCTCTAGTACAGTAGAATGGTTGAAACAGGCATACTAGTTCTATGTTGCCCCTTTCAGAAACTAAATAGGAAGTGTAGGCAGTTAAAAAGAGTTTAATCATCTGCACCAAGAATTTACATGTTGCTACGGTGAATGTTCTTGGGAAAACAGAACAGGAAGATATGCCTTTATTGCATAGTTGCCTGAACTGTTGAGATGTTGGAATCAGAACAGATGTGGTGAGTGGAGTCAACCCATTGCTTGACATTCAGAGCATACAGATGAAGCAGAAAGTTGCTTCAAGTTTTCACATAGAAGATTGGCCATGGTGGCTCATTTCACCAGAATCTAGAGGAGATCCTGCAAGACATTAAGACTACACTTAGAAAAAACCCTTACACAATCCTTTTCAAGGATTCAGGTAGTCCCGCAAACCAGTATAGTCCTTTCCCTGTAAAGGAGAGCTGTCACTTGTTTTCTGATCAGAGCACTCTGTCAATTTTAAAGTTGTGGCTGCAGTTTCTCATGGGTGTGTATGAGGTTTGGGTAGCTGAACAAGTTCTTCTCTAATCTGCCTTGGCAGGTGAATGGAGTCTTCACTACCTGGGACCTAATTACATGTCCCTTGGGCCTCAAGTAGGATTTTTATTTCAAGTGCTTGACATGTTAATTTAATCAGGCATCTGGCACTAAACCAGTTCAAACCTTGGAGAAAGTTGCATTTTTATTAGCATTCCTTCACTGCTGGTTACCACCTTTTTCTAAAAGAAGTGTGGACGGGGGCTTCTTTGATTTACTAGACTTGAGCCTGATAACAAGTTGCATTTTGGGTTTTCAAGAACCAGGAAAAAATCCCTCTTAAATTGACTTATGCAAGATATTAAAGGGTAGTGAGTAGATGACCACAGCTGTACTTTGCTCCACACAAGTAAGATTAGTTCTGTCCCAGCTCCCAAGCTGCCAGGCTTGGAATTCACTTTTCTTTCTTATACAACAGTGGTTCCTAATGTGAGGCACACACCCCACAGGGGGACCTCAATTCCCAGTAGCCTAAGTTAGTACATTGACTAATCAGTGCTTTGGAGAATTGACTTAGGTTTCTGGGAATTGAAGTCCAAAAAACCAAAACATTGCTCTATAACAACTCCAGATGGTGCTTTTTGGTTTGAAGTTAAAAAACCATTTAAAATGTTAAATGTTGGTCATGAAGAAGGTTAATTCATGTCCTTAAGCTTCTTGAATTTTACTGTTTTTCCCACGGAAGGTTTTTGGCAGCTATGTAACCTGGCATTTCTTCCCTGCCCCCTAAGAGTGTGTGTGTGTGTGAGCCAGTTCAAAATCTGAAAATTACTGTCAAAAACTGGTACGTGTATTTCCAAGGCAATTGTTAGCTCAAGCAGGTATGTCTGAATGTATTACAACCTTCAGTCAGGTAAATAAATTTTGTGTCCAGAAATTACTCTGGGTTGAAAGGACTTTTGCTGGAGAAACTCCACTTAGGGAATGCCCGAATGAGGCTCCTTTCATCTCCCCATGATATCTCGTGCAGCAGTTGGATATCAAACCCCAACCTTACAGTCTTCAAGCTCAGTATTTTAACCACTAAGTCACCACAGCACTGCTAATCCATTCTTATAATGTTCTTGATCTTTTAAATTTACCAGCCAAAATAAAGACATGTCTTTTTATCCTAAAAACAACTGGCCTGTATCTGCAAACAAAACAAAGTTGATTTGTAGCTAACTAAACATTTTATATTCTGAAAATGTACTTCATTTTAATAAATCATTATCTAATTATGTATGCTGGATCCAGCTAGTAAAACATGGGCGTAGGTAGTACACATCCATACATCTAAACATGTTGGTGTATGCCCTCAGTGAACTTTGCTCTAATACGAAGCTAAATGCATTAAAACCAAGGAATATTGTGGAAAGGCATATTTCTTCTCTAACATCTGATATTTCTGTTCTAATGAACTAGAAACTTGATCATATAATATGCCTGCTGTTACATGTTAAGTTTCACAAAATGTAAAGCTTGTTGTCCCAGGATAGCCAGAAGCATCAGTAGCTTATTTACAGAGGTTCCCTCTCTTTGTGCTAGATGTGCCTCAATCATAAGGGGGATAGGAATGGAATTCCTATCTTGTGAAGTTTACCATTCATTGAGCAAAATCCTTTTGCATATCAAAGCAAATGATGTAACAGTTGGAGGTAAATTGCCCCAAGTTAAAAATTATTGTAGATATTACCAGCTGCAAGTTGAGTCACATAACTTGGCATGCAACTAATAATTGCTATGGTGACTTCTTAATTTGAAGCAGTTCATCTCCCAACATTATGCTGTTTGTGATATTCCTTCATGGAAAGCAGATTTTTTCACATGTGTTTCATTCATAGGTATTTAAAATAAGTTGAAATGTTGGTCGTTAGCCTACCTTAGAGGGCTGTTATGTGTTGTTTTGTCTGCAAATATTATGCTTTCCTCCAATATTGGTTGGATGACTTGACGCAGACTTGTCAGTTTAAGTGAAGGTAGGACTTAAATATTGCCAGACCTAAATGGAGAGAAAAACAGAACTCTGTGCTGGATGGTAGTGACACTTAGCCAGTTTGACTTGTATCTCTCTAAAGCAGAGGTTGGTCAGGGGCCGGGTTGCGCACCCTCAGACAGTTGAGGGGCCCAGTCTGGTGGTCCCCCTCACCATAAAGGCATCCACAGCTGTGGTAGACATGTCCACAGCTGTCGTAAATGAGTCTGCGGCCAATGGCGGCTGCAGTGGTGGTTGGAGCGAGGGCATGGGCCAGATTCAGCCCATGGGCCATAGGTTGCCGACCCATGTTCTAAAACTACTTTGTTCCAGACTGTAGTATGAAGAAAGATTTGATTGGGTCTTAGTTCATTGTTCCAGAAGTGCAGGCTAGTGGGTTTTACTTGGTAGTTTTGCATGTATAGTACATGCAAACAGGCTGGTGATTTAGCTGGAGGAAAATAAGCAACATTCTACAACTTTGGAGACTCTGGTCAAGTAGCAAAAAAACCACAGCAAAATAAATAAATAAATAAATAAATAAAAAAGACAAATGTAGTGGCACCTTAAAGAATAACTTGTATTTAAATGTGAGATTTTTTTATCATTAAAAAACAATACACATATAAAAATAAACATAAAAAGAAGCATATAAAATACATCTATTTGCTTAATACAAAATCTACTGTATATTAATTTTTCATCATTGTTTGCAATAATTAAATAATAACTACATTAACAAGTTGACACATGTACCCAAATTGCCAGTGTCAAATGTGAGCTTTCATGGATGAAATATACTACATGCTTGGCTTTTCTGCCTGCTCATGCAAAACACAGGAGAGAACTTAGTCACTTTGAAGATTTTATTTATGCTTTTATTTGTTGGGAACCGCCTTGAGTCACCCGTTGGGTTTGAATAAGGCGGTATGCAAATAAAATCTGAAATGAAATTTCAGGAGCTTCTATGCCATGTTCTGAGTGGCTCCATGTCTATGTATGCTCACTTTGACCACAAGATTTGGTCTCTCTTCCAAGTTACATGTTCTAGCACAGTGATGACAAACTTTGGCAATCCAGCTGTTCTTGAACTTCAGTTCCCAGAAGCCCTGATCAGCAGGAGTGCTGAGTTGGGCTTCTGTTAATTAAAATCCAAAAACACCTGAAGTGCCAAGGTTAGCCATCACTGTCCTAGTAAATTATTTTCAAGATTATAATATGCATATTTATATCTTATTTAGTGTAGTGATTCTGACTATATGAGTGCTATGCAATTTACATGTATGTTACCAGTGATAATAATTCTGAAACTAGCAGATCGCTGTAGCTATGTGATTAATTACAGTAATTTCTGTTAAAATAAGATTAAACCAGGAACCTTGTAGCTCATAGGATTCATTTAGCTAATACCTGCCTTACCACATTAGCCTATGTATGCTTCCCCCAAAGTGGTGTTGCTGGGGAATTTAGCCAGTGGGATAAAAGCTGTGTCTAGTTTGTCCCTCATGGTGAATAAATGTGATTACTCTTCTTTCCTTTTTCACCTCCCAGTCAGTTCCGGTGTATCAGGAAAAGTTCTGACAATCTGTGCAGTAAAGTGGTGTTACTCTGTGCTAAGCTTATTTCTGGAGCTGGAAATATAATGCACACTCTCGAACATCTGTTCCACTGTTGCTAACAATAGATCTGCAGAGATGTGTTGGCCTTTGAGTAAACAGCTATTTATTATGTAGCTTCATGCTGTGTCTTGCTGGCTAGGGTGCTAACACTTTTTTAATAATTCTGTCAATGGGATATATTTGTCTACTTCCAGCAATAGAGGTAACTTGTTGCTCATTTGGAAAATGGTTGCCAATTGTTTCCAGCTCTGAAAGCTAAATTAGCTTCTCAGTTACTTGCTTTAGGCATTGTAAGACATCGATAGGGACGCTGAAAGTGGGTATTCTACTAAGAATCTGGCCTCTCTGTTCATGCCAAGCTTCTTTCTGCTTGCTCTTGTGGAGCCTTCAAGTCTAGGTTGCTAGTAAGATGAGATCTTTGGGTTGAGATTTCAGCCTGGATCTTAATTCTGTGCCTTGCTTGCAGCATGAAATGGACACCCTTGCCTGTGTGAATGGGGTACTGGAGCCTTTAGATGTAAATTGCCATTTGGTACTTCATCTTCTTGTTCTACCGTATCCAAATCCGAATATTGGCAATCTTCATGGCGATCAGCCATGAAGACTGTCCTGAGAATATAATACAGTGGCCTTTCATCTGCCTTCCACATCACAGCATAACACCGGTACCATTGATCCAGTTCAGTGAGTCACTTTCTGGTCCTGAGCCCTTTTGGCATGCAAATCCCCATTGGCCCCAGGCCAGTATTGGTGAAGCTTCTGCCCTCCTTCTGGATTGAGTCAAGTGGGATTTAATCCACTTGGGGACTACCACCCTTCCCTGTGGACTTTGGCACCCAAGGCCGTTAGTCCTGAGGGTTTCAGGTTAGTTCACCTCCACCTGATGATTGGTATTGAGTTGCTGGCAGTATGGTCTACCATAGCAGGATAACCTGGCCAGACAGACTTTCTGTATAGTTTGTTAAAAATTCTGTGCCAACCCCCTGCCCTCAATTTATGTTGCTATAAATTGAACAACTTCACACAACATCTTTTTTGTATAATTATGAATCTGCTCTTAAAAAAAATAAAGGAACAAGGACCTATAGAGTATTTAGGCTCCAGCTCCATTGGTTTTATTCTGTCGCCTTTCTGACCATTGAGACTTTATCAGATGTCATTCACGCACATCTCAAAAAGCTGACTTGCACAACCGGTACCACATCTTGTTCTCTAGAATTTTGGCATCAAGCTAACCTCTTTATGTATTTTAGTTCTAAATAGCCTAATGTCTGAATTAAGTCTGACTTTATTAATTGTGTAAAGTTTTAAATTGCTTTTCCCCCTCAGTTTGATGAAGGACGTAACAACTTTGATGGGGAGATAACGAAAGAGAATCTGTTGAACTTCATCAAATCAAACCAGCTGCCATTGGTGATTGAATTCACTGAACAGGTACTGAAACAGCTCTCTAGCCTGACCCATAGGGTAATTGTGGCGGAAATAGGTTGGGGATCTTATCTGTAACAAGAGGGAGTCGTGGAGGGAAGGTAGCAGCCAGGATTCCTTGTAATGGTACTGCAGTGCATGTGTTTTCTTTCCAGACGGCACCCAAAATCTTTGGAGGAGAGATCAAGACCCACATCCTGTTGTTCCTGCCCAAAAGTGTTACAGACTATCAAGGAAAACTGGATAACTTTAAAAAAGCAGCAGAGAGCTTCAAAGGAAAGGTGAGGAGCAAGAAGTCAGATATTTAGCTTTTCTTTTTATCTTTTACAGTAAAACCCCTACTTACAAAAAGAAAGTCCATTCCGTAGGCTTTTGCTTAAATTGAATTTTTATGTAACTCAAAGCAAACCCATAGGAATTTGTGTAAATTGGGACATGGTTTTAGCACAAAATCATTATGTAAGTCGAATTTTATGTAACTCGAGGTATTTGTATGTCTGGGGTTTACTGTATATTAATTTTATGATGTAAATGGTTTCAGTCTTGGGGAAGTGCTTCGGCATCCTCATATGTCATTTTCGGGGTCCTTAACTCTGTCATGAAAGTTCTTCACCATGTATTTTGAGGGCATCCTCCTTGTCATTTGGCATTGGGAAGGAAGGGTCCCACTTATTGCTAACTAGGAGTCCTGGTTTTCCCCATACGGAAAATATGGCCTGCCATTTGGAATCCTCTTCATGCAACAATATTATGTAACTTGCATGAGCCACTCCTTCCAAGCAACCTCCTCCTTGGTAATATGGTCAAAATATCTAATCTTAAATTTGGTAGAGGCATCTCTGCTGGGAGTCGTCAAGTTTCTTGTTGATACCTGCTGATGCTTTTCAAGTCTCACAGGCATAGATGGCTGTCAGGATCACTATGGAGGTGAACAATCAAGAGTTTATTTTCAGCCATATAGTTGATGAGGACCAAATCTCATTCATTCTCCCATAAGATAAACACAAATAACAAATTATAATGCAAACTGTGTGACCCCTACACCACTTTTGGGACATTAAGAATAGCTATTCATTTTGTTTTATGTCATCCTTTAGTTAGTGTACTCCACTTCTTTAAAAAAGATAGTTAGAAGGAGAAAGGCATATGAGCTTTCCCATTCAATAAAAGCTCCCCTTTTATCTTTAAATCTCTTACCTTTCAGCAGTCTGCTTTTTCCTTACATGTCAATTTATGATAAATGACTATATTCCAAGTTATACACTCAGTAAGTTGAAGCTTAATTCCTACTTTCCTTTTTTTTTAAGTACTGTATTGAATGGTAGCATCAATACTTTTGCTATCACTATTCTTTGTCTTCTCTACATAACATGAGGAAGGGTGTAAAGACTTTTCATAGGTTAGTGCAGGGGTGTCCAAACTATGGCCCGGGGACCAAATCCGGCCCCCGACATCAATTCATTCGGGTGCGTTTTACTTCCGCTTGAAAGTAACGAGGGTTTCACGGGCCGGATGAATTTGCATCTGGGGCGGATCTGGCCCCTGGGCTATAGTGACCAGCCCTCTAAACCATGTGACTGGCCCATGGCCTGAAAAGTTTGGGCACCCCTGGGTTAGTGCAACAGAAACACAGGGATGATGGAAGGAGAAGGAGCACCTCTTGCTAAAGGATTTTCCTACAAGATCAGTGTAACTGTCCATTGCATTTGCTTAATGCATTCTATTGTTCTTCCATCCCAGATCTTGTTCATCTTCATAGACAGTGACCACGGTGATAACCAGAGGATCTTGGAGTTCTTTGGCCTCAAGAAGGAAGAATGCCCTGCTATACGTCTCATTACTCTAGAAGAAGAGATGACTAAATATAAGCCAGAGTCAGATGAGCTGACTCCAGAGAACATCAAAGATTTCTGCAACAGGTTCCTGGATGGCAAAGTTAAGGTAATAATTTTGTTTTGTGTTTTAATAAAAAAAAACGGGGGGAGGGGACTGGCACCCATGTGAGATGATTCCAACACCAGAAATGACTTGGAACCTGAGTCCCATCCTATGCTTTGAAGCCTTTCAAATTAGCTTTGCAAGCACGTCCAACAGCACAGTATTTAAAGCTTCATGCTGAGAAACCCAAAGGGCAAAGTCAGTGGGCACAGTGCCAGTATGTAAATAGCTTTAATGTTACCGATAAACCTAAGCCTCGATCTGGGGGCTCTTCATAGCATGGCTGGTGTTCCAGGTTTAGGAATGGCACAGTAGAAGAGGCCACTGTTGCCTTGCCCTCACATTGCACAAGCCTTTTGAGAGTTTGCCATCTTCATCTGGAGACACTTCCACCTCTTTCTTTTGTTAATCTTTCTGAAGCAGGGGTGCCCAAACTTTTTGGGCCATGGGCCAGTTATGTTGTTCAGCAGGCCAGTCACGAAATTCCTCCCACCAGAAGCGGAAGTAAAATGTGCCTTGCAATCTGTTTTGCAACAGGATGAGATAGATTTTTAAGCTGCCATTTTCTCTGCTTAAACCAGGGGTGTCCAAACTATGGTCTGTGGGCCGGATCCACCCTGCGTCACCCTCTTCGCTCCCAGAATCAGAAGTAAAATGCGCTGGCACATTTTACCTCCACTTCTGAGAGCAACAAGGGTGGTGTGGGCTGGATGAATTGGTGTTGGGGGCTGGATCTGGCCCACAGGCTGTAGTTTGGACACCCCTGTTCTAAAACACTCCTCAGCTCTGCCTCATTATACTCTATTTGACTTAAACTTTCTCTGCTGTTTATCCTTTTCAATCGAGGTGCAGGTTTCGTCTTGACTAAAATCAGTGGAGTAGATGGGAAACTTTTTTAAAAATTGCAGTATGCTTGAAAAATTGGAAAGGGTTGTTGGCGGAGTGGTTAAACTGCTGTCCTACAACCAAAAGGTTGTGAGTTCAGTCCTGACCAGGGATCAAGGTTGACTCAGCCCTCCATCCTTCTGAGGTTGGTAAAATCAGTACCCAGCTTGTTGGGGGCAAAATGCTAATTAACTTGTGAGCCACCCAGAGAGTGCACTAAGCACTATGGGGTGGTATATAAGTGTGATTGCTTTGCTTTGTTAATGAGAAAGTTGTTAAAGGAGACTTTTGCCATTGGAAAAGCACAGCTAATGACAGAAGTATTAAGTGTTGTTAGGAAACCGCTGAGTAGGATACAAGATTGAAGATTAAAGTATGGCCCATATTGTGAATACAGTCTAGATTGTTTTAATAGCCCCATATTCAATTAACAGCACTCCAGTGATCAGCATTATTTGGAACCTTTGTACCTATTAGAAGTAGCATGTGGTATGGTCAAAACAACTTTGCTCTGAATTAAAGGAATTCTACATGAATATTTCTATTCATCTTCCAACAAAAATTAACAAATTACCATGTAAAATATTATGAGTGATGTTTTACCTGCTGTTTTTAGTACTGATCAACTTGTAGCTTTCCAGGTGATATGCCCTGGGTTGGCTGGGTTGATGGTAGCTGCAGTCTGACAACACCTGGAAGCCCATTGAGATTCCTACTCATTTATGTAAAGAGCAGAATGGATCTTCTTCCATTAAAGCCGGGGTTCCCAACGTTTTTACACTACGGGCCTGACCACGCCCCGGGACAGCTGAGCAGGCTGGACTATGCTCCCCAGAAGCAGAAGTAAATGCACCTGCTTCTGTGTTTATGACAGCCGTGGATGCATTTGCGGCTGATATAACCATGTTTACACATGTACAGGCGCGTTTTATGGCGGCCATAAACACATCCACTTCTGGGTGCGATGGGCTGGATGGAATGGTGCTCCGGGCTGTAGGTTGGGAACCCTTTTTGATATATTCATATATGATATTTGTTATATTGCTGCAGTAGTATTGCTGAAACGGTACCTTGTACTTGTAATTTGTATTACGCTGTAATGCCGCCCTGAGTACAAATCAAAATTGAAATTGAAACCCCTGCATTAAAGGGAGGTTAGGGCTGAGCAGTTAAAGTTAGAATGTTTTGTGAGCATTTGACACATGGGCATGTAATCTAAGGGACATGTAGCCCCCTTTTCATTGAGGTTAAGGACAAACCAGATATTCATTAATCCATGTTTCCTTGGAGCACAGTTCTGAAACCATGGCTTGAGGTGATCTCCTTCAGTATGGAGCTACCCAGGGATATTTGGGCATACAATTCCCATCAGCCCCAGCCATCCTAATGGAACATCAGGGATAGTGTTAGAAGTTAGTATCCAGACTTTGGAGAGCTCTGCATTGAAAAGGGTTGGTTTTGGAAGTGCTATGGAAAACACCGTCTGCCACCTCTTGTTGTTTCCTTTGCTTCTTGCATGTGCTGGGCCAGTGATGGCGATCCTTGGCACTCTAGCTGCTCTTGAACTTCAAATCCCAGAAGCCCTGATCAGCAGGAGTGCTGACTTGAGCATTTGGTAATTGAAGTCCAAGAACAACTGGAGTGCCAAGGTTCACCATCACATTGCTAGGCTTTTCTTCAGTTTTTTTTTAATTGTACAGGTAATCAGCCTGGCCTGTGGCAGTTCAATGTGTGCTAGGCCTGCTCTGTGTATAGTCAGCATGCAACCTTTTTACAGCAGTTCCAACATTTCCTGGTCATGTGGTGGTGGACCTTGAAGGAGAAAGTCTGTATTAGTCTGACTTTTTATAGCCCAGAACTTCTCAGTTGCTCTTGAGTCATCTTGGAACAGTGGGTGGGGAGTTTCCTGCTGGCACGTACCATGCTGTTGCTCTCATGTAGCTCCTCTGGCTTGCCTGTTTCAGCCACATCTGATGAGCCAAGATGTTCCTGACGACTGGGACAAGCAGGCTGTCAAAATTCTGGTTGGGAAGAACTTTGAGGACGTGGCCTTTGATGAGACAAAGAATGTATTTGTGGAATTCTGTGAGTAGTTTGAGGCTGCAGTGGACCTGGATGCGCAGTAAGGGCATCCTGGGTTGAGTTGCATGTTGGCCACTGGCGGGGGGAGGGGGGATGTGTCTTTGCCCTGCTAGAAAATGGGGCATGAAAGCAATTTTTGCTAAACCCAAATTTGTCACCTTCTGGCTTACAGATGCTCCCTGGTGTGGCCACTGCAAACAGTTGGCTCCTATCTGGGATAAATTAGGAGAGACTTATAAGGATCATGAAAATATTATCATTGCCAAGATGGACTCTACAGCCAATGAAGTTGAAGCAGTGAAGGTCCACAGCTTCCCTACCCTCAAATTTTTCCCTGCAGGTTCTGGTAAAGCGGTGAGTAGGCTCCATTTAGCTGTGGGCGGCATGGGATGTCTGTTGGGTGGGAAGATCCTTAAAAAGTGAGAATTTGACTGGGAAGTATAGGGGGGAACCCTTCACATGCGTTTCCACTCAGAAAGGTGGATTGCTTAGTGGAAGCTGATGCTCATTTTGAAGGTTACTCATTCCTCACAGGAACCGTGGGGATCATAGTGGCTGGCTGTTCTTCGGTCCATGTGGGCAAAAAATGAATTTTCCCAGTCTCTTTTGCTTGGCAGTTCTGGGAATGGATTTTTCAGCCAACAAGACCTTTTGTTTATATTTAAGGTGCTCACTGTCTTACTCTTTTCCTTTTATAGGTTGTAGACTATAATGGTGAAAGGACATTGGAAGGCTTTAAGAAATTCCTAGAGAGCGGTGGAAAAGATGGTGGTGTAGATGAAGACGTGAGTATCTTAACTTGGGGCTGTGGGTTCTTTGTGGGTCCTTGTGTGCATGTGCTTCAGGAAAGGGTTCCGTTGTGATCCCAGAGGGGAGGGAAAATTCTGTTGGGCTGCTTATGGCTTAATTACGGTGTCAGCAGAGAATGTTAGTCCCATAGCAACTTGTAAACAAAGCACAGCTGGTTATATCCAAGCTGAGGTGGAATGGTCATGAGGATGTTCCTGAACACTTGCAATTCCATGTGGACTAACCAAGCCACGTAAATTTCAGAGTACTGGACACAATGTCCCGTTCCTTTCCAAATTCCTGCCTTTTCCAAATAATCACAAGCCCTCGATTTGCTGTTTACGTTCCCCTCAGATTTGATTCAGCTACTCTAGTTTTCGTAAGATGAACCTTGACTGGGCAGGCTTGGTCTGCAGCACCCAAAACCAGGTGTGCGCATCCTCTTGCTTAAGACCCAACTGGTTGCTGTTTTTGGCATGTATGGAAATCCTTTGCTCATTCTTTTGTGATTGGCCAATCTTAACAGTAATGCTCTAGCTCCAGGGTCGGCAACCTATGACCCACGGGCTGAATCGGGTCCATGATGCCAAATCATCCAGCCCCTGCCCTCACTCCAACTGCTGTCGGAAGTGGCTGCGGACATGTTTACAGAAACTGTAAACACATTTATGGCAACCCCAGATGCATTTTCAGTGGAGGGGGAGACACCAGTCCGGCCCCCTCAACGGTCTGAGTGAGTGTGACCTGGCTCCTGACTTTAAAAGGTTGCCAACCCCTGCTCTAGCTCTTTGTAGTCCTGTTGAGTGTTGTCTTGGAAGATGGAAGTATTGTTGCTTAACCAGCATGGCAGGTGAACCTGGAGGGCTCCAGGTTACAAGATGTGTATTTAGCGTTCAGGACTGGTTTCCCTGGATATATTGGGGGCACTGAGAAGCTTCAACATCTTTATATTTCTGACACCTCTACAATGGGTTCTGTTTAGTTTTTGAAAGCTTGGTTTTTTCT
Source organism: Bradypodion pumilum (assembly GCA_035047305.1). Taxonomy (NCBI): domain Eukaryota; kingdom Metazoa; phylum Chordata; class Lepidosauria; order Squamata; family Chamaeleonidae; genus Bradypodion; species Bradypodion pumilum. The sequence goes on along the minus strand of JAWDJD010000002.1, from coordinate 284,565,606 downwards.
TGGATAGAAACCCCATTCATTTCATCGTAGAGCTGCAGTTATCATTCTTCCCGTGGTTTGAGAAGATTTGCTTCTGCATATATGAAAACGCAGGACTGATTTGATTTTCGGCTTAAATTTTGACCCTTAACAGATTTCTGCACCTGTTATTGTGATCAAAGAGTGAATTAGGTTAAAATATCTTGATATCTAAACATTTGTCTTAATTATACGAACTTTTTGAGGTCTAGCACTAGCAGAGAAATGCTGGCTGTCCTTATTTTGCTTTAAGTTTTCTTATTTTTTTAACCAGGCCCATAACTGTTTAAATAAAAAAGGCAATTAAAGTTTCCTTCAACTGCATAAGGTAAAGCTTGAATTCTGGGTAAAGAATTTTAGTTAGGTTAAAATGTGATTAAACAGGAGGGAAATAGCAGGTATGCCTTTCTGAAAATTTTGATTCTCGCTGATTGGAGCAGCTCCTGGCTGACATCATTGTACATTTACTAGAAAGGAACATACTAGGTTTTGTGCAAATGAAGATTGAGAATCTGTAATAAACTGTTCTGCCTTATTTTACTATGTCTCATTAAGTAGAGCAGGGTTCACATTCATCAGAAATACATGGATACCCAATATTGAGATCAGAAATCCTACGATGATGCACTAATGGATGCAGAAAATGACCTAAAAGACCATCAGATCCAATCTCCTGCCAAGAACAGACCATGTTGCCTTTCCTATAGCTTTGTCTGTTGAGGTTAGCCTACGCAGCTGTTGAAAGATATATTTGGGGGAGAAAAGTGTACTTTTTAAGTTCAGAGGCTATACAAGTGGACAAACCAGATTGGTTTTGCTCATGCTCTTTTCCTGCATACAAGACTGCCATTTCTCCACAGCTGATGGTAGATCAGCTAATTGACAGAGTACTGTGGATGGAAACTACAGTGTAAAGACTAAAGAAAGTAGAAACTCGGGAGTTCCTCTGGAATCCCTCTACTGTGGAACAGTCTATTGGATCTGTTGTACCAAGTATAGTCTCAGTGTGTTTCTGAGTTTGTTCTCTATGTGCTTTACTTACTCTTTTGGATGTGTGCAGTTTGCTGGCAAGGCATCCCTTGGAATGGATATGAGTGTGGGCTGTTGAGGACAAGGTGTTTAACTATTATTACAGTGGGCGGTGAAAGGTATAGTCTGGTGGTCTTGAACTTATGGCACGCGTGCCAAACGTGGCACTCACAAGCCTTTCGGTTGGCATGCGCACTGTCACCCGAGCACAGAGTTCACCCAGCCCCTCTCTGCCCAGCATACCAATGGGAGTGCTCCCCCCCCCCCCTGCACAGAGTTTGCCTCGCCCCTCTGTTTGGGCACTTGGTTTCTAAAAGGTTTGCCATCACTGGCATAGTCTTACAGGCTGTCTTAGTCCAGGCTTCTGGAATGGCATAGGAAGTTCTACAAATTGAGACATCAAGCTGTTTATACTGAAGTTACGATCTTTTTATCCATTTAAGTGTCTTGAGGGGTTTTTGTAGGCAAACGGAAAGCCAGCCAGATTAAATCCTGCCTGTTTGGTTTAAAATCCCCTTCTGCCTGATATATGGGAATGTTTGTAGGCTGTGTGCTTTTGTTATTTTCCATGTTTGTCTGTGGCTCCTTGAAAAGCATGGGGTTCTAGCCTGCATGTGTGAGTGCAGGTAAGGCTCAACCTGCTAATACAGTATAACTGAATTTCAGAGCCTGGAAGCACATCCGTTTGTTATCATGCCAGTAGAGGTAATGGTTGCCGTTCTGACAGGATCCTTGACGCCAGTCAGAAAAGGCTAAAACTGACTAATCCTTTTGTGCTCTTTGTTTAAAACAGGATCTGGAAGATCTAGAAGATGCAGAGGAGACAGACATTGAAGGGGAGGAAGAGGAGGAAGATGCTACAATTAAAAAGGATGAACTGTAAATTTGAGTCTACTCTGTATATCCCCAGACACTACACTGTGGCTGCCTAACTGATGCGGTCAAACTAAGTCCAGAAACCAATTCTAATCAGAATACTGAAGCTGTCTGAAGAGTACAGGGAACGGTCTAAAGTAATCCTTAATCCTCACCTGTCAACCGGTTATTCTCATTTTATTTTTTTCTTCTTCTGAGAGGGAGATCTATTCTAGGTAGACAGACCTACTGGATCTCTCCCCCACCTGCCCCGCCTCCAATCTACATACTGTAATGAATGTTTCTTTTCTTAGAGTGATCTGTGATCTGGGTAGAAGGAAACTAAAATGACAGCATGCCCTATCACCTAACCCTCAGCCTTATCAGTAATGTCTTTTCCTTCAAACTTTTTCTGATCGCCTGAAGTTTCTGTTGGTCCACCAGGGCCTTGGTTGCTCTCTCACCTGTCCTCATGTTGGGGCCACTCCAGCATGGATGCAACTTTGAGTGGTGTCAGTGGAAATGAAAAAGAATGAGCAGGATGGGGGATGGTCATCTTAACTCACTGCATAGTCTTGCTTCCCTTTATGCCGAACAGTATGTGTCACACTTCCAAAAGTTGGGGTTGGGGTGGGGGGATGAACAGGCACTGAAGAAAAAGGATCCTGTTGTTCCCTCTTCTAGGACAAAATCTTAACTGGTGTTGCTGCCACTGCCCTGCTCCTGAACAAATATCAGACTTGCTCACTACGCATTGCTTTGGGAAAGGGTTTCCCTGGTTATTTACAGAGCTGTTTAGAAAACAGCCCATCAGAATGCAACAAAGAGACTCTCATTAACTAGAGGTGGGTTTTTTTCTTCACTTTTCATGGGGGTACTTGAGAGCCAAGGAGTGCTGTGGCAGGGGGAATGTGTTTCAGCTGAATTGGAATTAGTTTTGAGCATCCATGATGCTAAAAAGAATGGAACTCATTGGCCAAATAAAAAATGGAATTTTAATACTACCTTATATGTGTCTGTAGTTTGAATTCTTTAAAGGAGAACTCTATTGCATATGGACCTGGAAAGGGTCCACATGAATCAAAGATTTCCTTTGGAGAGAGTTCCTTACACCCACGTTGTCCCCTTCCAATACCTAGACTTTCCATGCTACAGGTTGCCCCAACAACTGCCATACTACAGCTATTGACAAAATATTCATTATTACAAAATCTTACAAAAACTTATAAAATATTCTCTATGTGTTGGCCACCTTTTTCTACACACACACAGTCTCTCTCTCCCCCTCCCCCCACTCATGGTGAACACGTTGCAAGATATCTGTTATGTATGGTGACTTTTACAATACCCTGTATAATGTGGAATATTGACACCAGTTACAGTGGACCCTCGATTAATGATGCGTTCGAATAGCGTCATTTTAGATTTGCGACACTACGACGGTCCCAGTGTAATTATTCCAATAACGACAAAAAATGTTATGCGAATAACAACGGTATTTTTACTGTTATGCGAATAATGTTTTTTGTTCAAAATGTTATTTGAATAGCAACGCTACTTGGGGAACCAAGTAACGTCATTATTTGAGGGTCCACTGTATTGGAAATAGTCATACTTTGAAACAAGACTGAATGTCTTTAATGCAAAGCCATTTTAGGGTATTTTCTGCTCATTATAAAAGATTAAGTCCTGTGCAATGCTGTCTTGCTTATTTTCCCTTGCCCTGGGGCTGTACACACCACCCAAAACTACTCTAGAAAATTTCTTGAACAGTTTTTGGAAATACAAATATTACCCAAGGAGAAAAATCAAAGCATTTGTCTTGGGTTACCAAAAGTTAATTAAATATGAGCACTTTAGCATGAGGACGGTGTATAAATAGGTAGATTTAGCACATTTTGGCTGCATATGTCAGTTTGGACAAATGTACCAGTAACTTGTATTTGCCATTTACTTAACTGAAGAATTGAAGCAAAGAGGAATCCAACTCTGGCCCACAGCAGTGCAGTTCCTGGTATCCCAGATTGTTTTTGGAATGCCAAGACAATTTGGCTAAGATGATAACATTCTGCACCTCTTGTAATTCTGCTCCTTAGCTGTAGCACAACCTTCAAGAGGGAAAAGTACATGCATCTGCCCTTCTTTTTTGGTAGCTGACTTGAGCAGTACTTGCTTTCTGTTAGCGCCTAATGAGCTTCAGAGCCAAGGTCTGGATTCAGCAGCTTAGAGTGCCCAGTGAAACCAACAACACTCAGGCTGTTGTTTTTTAACCAAAAGAACAAGGACTTCCACATGTACAAGGTGTCAGGATGGGAAAGTAAAGCTGCTGAATAAATCCAAAAGGAAAATGTGAAACCTTTTAGGTCACCCAACCCAAAACTCAGAGAGCACAAACAGGTGAAAATTACTAGCCTTGGCAGTTGATAGCAAGTAGGACCAGAGTGTCAATCCTTTCCTGTTATCTACCCTAAGCCTGTGAATGCTGCATTTGTGTAAGATACCTTTTGTGGTGTAGACCTAGTCATAAAAGATTGCTTAAACTCTAACCACCATCCTATCTTAAGATGATCGCTCTTGCACCCATCCTCCCCTCACCTGGTCTTAATTTGGCCAATCAGGACCATGGGTGTAATGGCTACAGGATAATTTGCCACAGATACAGTGTCATCGTCCAGCTGGTTCATTCTAACCCAGATGTCCCTCATACATCACCCTCCAGCTGTCCAGAGGTCCCCAAAGCTGGCCTTAGGGGGCGAGAGAGAGATGGCAGTACCCTAACACCCATCCACCCGATACTTTGCATCTCTGGGACTGCCTGGTTTTTACGCATGCTCTTCTTGCCCAGATGTTAACCCTTGGGGAGCAATTCCTTCATAATACTGAAGGGCATTCAGGATTTATCATCTTTAGCTACTATATGGAGATAGTCTATGTACTTTGTGCTGTTATGTGTTATCACATTGTCCCAGACATATGGCAACCCCATAAATTAACGTTTTCCTAAATTTTCTGCTCAGCTTTTACAAACTTCAGGCTATGGCTCCCTTTATCCATGTCATATTGGGTTGTCTTTTCTTGCTGCCTTCAAATTTTCCCTGCAGTACTGTATTGTCTTTTCAGGGAATCTTGCCTTGTGGTGTGTCTGAAGTAAGACAGCCTCAGTTTTATCCTTTTTGGCTCCATAAGTAGTTCAAGTTTGATATGTTCTACCACCACCTTTTTTTCTTTCTGGTAGTCCAGGATATCCACAAAGCTCTCTTCCAGCACCATATTCCCAGCAAATCATTTTTCCCCTTTCAGCTTTCTTTAATTTCCTGCTTTCACACCCATACATAATGATCAAGAACACAAGACATCTCCAATGAGATATCCTTACACTTGATGGATCTTTTCTAATTATTTCCCTGCTGAGTTTCCAAAACTCGTTGTCTTCTGATTTCTTGGCTTCAGTCTCCATTTGGATTGATGATTAAACCAAAGTAATCAAAATCTTTCACACTTTCAGTTTTTTCCTTTGTCAGTGTTTAAATTGTATAGTTTTTGGGTAATCATGATACTACTGCTTTGGCACTTCTTTCACTTCGACTAAAAGTAATTTCAAGCCATTGATGCTTTCTGCCAGCAAAATGGTGTCTTCTGCATATCTTAAATTACTGATGTTTCTCCCACCAAGTTTCACTCCTCCATCTGAATCTAATCTGGCTTTATGTATGATATGTTTTGTTTACATACTGAGCAGATAAGGGGATAAATTGCACCCTTGTCTGAGACCTTTCTCTGTAAGAAACCATTCTGTCCTAATGGTAGCTTCTCGTCCACAATACGGGTTATGTATCAGGACAATCAAGAGCTGAAGCCCACACATTTCTTTCAGAATAACCCTTAGTCTCTCATGATCGACACAGTCAAAAGCTGTAATATGTAAAGCATAGGCTGATCTGAAATTCTTTGGCAAAATCCAAGAGCCAGTCAATATTTGCAATATTATCTTGAGTGTCTCTTTTTGACTGTATGGTTAACAAATGCTGCTCCAGCTATAATTTTATATGTTTGAAAACCATATTCTATGTGCTATGTTAGGTTTCAGATTAGAGCCATACAACTTTTGCCAGATCTAAAGCCTGCCTGCTCTAGAATTAGAAAATATTAGAAGATTTAATATTTGTTCATATACGTTGTAAAACTGCCATAACAGGAAGATTGATCTGTAGCTTTTGTGATCTGATGGGTATTTTAACCAGTTTCAGTATAGCGAGTACTTTTGTCTTCTGCCATATTTTTGAAATACTCACCTGTCCAGCAGTTATGAAAGAGCTGAAGGAGGCATTCCTTTGTGTTTTACCTAAAACATTTAATTTGGTCAATCCAGATATCAAGCCCACCCATTTTGCCATTCCTATGTTGCCTTTCTCTGTTTCTGTCTATATGAAGGCAGGAGAAAGTTCATTGGGTTCACTCTGAATAGCCCTTTGACACTTCATTTTCATTATGCATTGGTGGGCCTTCTCCTGCCATGAGCAGTAGTTGTGCTTTTCGGTTTGGGCTTATATTTACATACTATGTCCATTTATTTGGATCATTGACCAGTCTTTTCAGTAATCTTCAAGCTTTATGGCTGCTTCTTCCCATGTCATACTGTGTTAGCTAGTTCTTTTTGTCGGAGTATGGGTTGAGGTTAATTTTCTCCCAGAGTTTATATTAACTAAAAATCTTTTCTTTAAAATGTGAAATAAAATTGAAGTATTTGGCATGTGTTTCCAAAGTGAGACCTGGGATATATATACTGCTCAAAAAAATAAAGGGAACACAAAAATAAGGCATCCCACAATCTGAATGACTGAAATACTGTATTCCTATTGTTGTTCACATACTGTAGTTGAATATGCTGACAACAAAATCACACAAAACTCAACAATGGGAATCAAATTCATCAACCCATGGAGCTCTGGATTTGGAGTCACACAGAGTGACAGTGGAAGAAAACATTACAGGCTGATTCAACTGTGATGTAATGCCCTTAAATCGAGTCAAAATGAGGCTCAGTAGTCTGTGTGGCCTCCACGTGCCTGTATGACCTCCCTACAATGCCTGGGCATGCTCCTGATGAGGTGGTGGATGGTCTCCTGAGGGATCTCCTCCCACACCTGGACTAAAGCAACCCCCAACTCCTGGACAGTCTGTGGTGCAACGTGGCATTGGTGGATGGAGCGAGAAATGTGCTCAGTTGGATTCAGGTCGGGAACGGGTGGGCCGGTCCATAGCATCAATGCTTTCATCTTGCAGGAACCGCTGGCACACTAGCCACATGAGGTCTAGCATTGTCGTGCATTAGGTGGAACCCAGGGCAAACTGCACCAGCATATGGTCTCTCAAGTGGTCTGAGGATCTCATCTCGGGACCTAATGGCAGTCAGGCTACCTCTGGCAAGCACATGGAGGGCTGTGCAGCCCTCCAGGGAAATGCTACCCCACACCATTACTGACCCTCCGCCAAACTGGTCATGCTGAAGGATGTTACAGGCAGCATAACGTTCTCCACGGCGTCTACAGACCCTGATACGTCTGTCACGTGTGCTCAGTGTGAACCTGCTTTCATCTGTGAACAGCACAGGGCACCAGTGACGAACCTGCCAATCTTGGTGTTCTCTAGCAAATGCCAAACGTCTTGCACGGTGTTGGGCTGTGAGCACAACCCCCACCTGTGGACATCGGGCCCTCATACCACCCTCATGCAGTCTGTTCCTGACCGTTTGAGCAGACACATGCACATTGGTGGCAAGCTGGAGGTCATTTTTGCAGGTCTCTGGCAGTGCTCCACCTGTTCCTCCTTGCACAAAGGCAGAGGTAGTGGTCCTGCTGCTGGGTTGCTAGGTTGTTGCCCTCCTTTGTCCTCCACGTCTCCTGATGTACTGGCCTGTATCCTGGTAGTGCCTCCATGCTCTGGACCCAACGCTGGCAGACACAGCAAACCTTCATGCCACAGCTCGCATTGATGTGCCATCCTGGATGAGCTGCACTACCTGAGCCACTTGTATGGGTTGTAGGCTCCGTCTCATGCTACCACTAGAGTGAAGGCATCGCCAGCGTTCAACAGTGACCAAACCATCAGCCAGAAAGCAAAGGAACTGAGAAGTGGTCTGTGATCACCTCCTGCTGAACCACACCTTTATTGGGGATGCCTTGCTAATTGCCTCTGATGTCCACCTGTTGTCTCTTCCATTTGCACAATAGCATGTGGGATTGAATGTCAATCGGTGTTGCTACCAGGGTGGACAGTTTGATTTCACAGAAGTGTAATTGACTTGGGGTTACATTGTGTTGTTTAGGTGTTCCCTTTATTTTTTTGAGCAGCATATTTTGTCCGGCACCCTCTTGGAATGGAGGCATGAAAACATTCCAAAATGGAAGTTACAGATTCATCATACTTCTCTGGTTGAGGGGCAGTCTGAAGCATAGCTGTGCCTAGCACTGTTGCAAACTTTTTCAAGTTGGCTTTTGGAAATATTTTACACAATGGCATATATATTAAGATCAGTTGGCTGAGTAGATTTGTCACAAAATGAGCCTATGTTGAGTATTTGGGATTGGATTTCTGTGCTCTGAATGCAATGCTAGGGACTGCGGTGGCTCACTGGTTAAGAAACTCATCTTGTTAGCTGGAAGGTCGGCAAGTTGGCAGTTTGAGATCTGAGTGCTGCATGACAGAATGAGTGCCCATTGTCTATCCCAGCTCCTGCCAACCTGGCAGTTCAAAAGCAAGAAATTGCAAGTAGATAAATAGGGACCACTTTGGTGGGAAAATATCTTGGGGGCATGAAAGGAGCCTCATTTGGGCGTCCCCTGAGCAGAGTTCCTCCAGAAAAAATCCTCTCAACCCAGAAAGCACTTTTGTGTGCTTCTGACATGATAAAAAGTGCAATGCTTTCGTGTTCAGGGAATGAAGAAGCAGACGAGTGAATTAGTGAAATTCAGCTCTTTATTAGTGGGGTTTGAACACAGTTTGGATGGGGTTTTACTATAAACAGTAAAAGTAACAATACAACAAGCCCATTGGCTAACAGCGTGTGCACATTTTCGATCCACTTATTTGTATAAGAATAGATACATGAGAAAAGATGCATTCTGCTCCTGTCAGAAAACACAATTAACATACATAACAAATGTTGAGCTATTATTTGATCTAATTGACAAAAATTAGATTTCGTGTGTATCCTGTCTGCCACCTGCAACTCTTAAATAAACTGGGTAATTTAGAATTATATATAAGGCACATTGAATGGGATTCTGCCCATTTTATAATGGCTTGGCCATCATGTTGATAACTCCAGTTGTTGTTATGGTTGTTGAAATCTCCAACTAGAAAGTGAACATTTTGTTTTTTCATATTAGATGACTCTTTGAAACAAAATGGTATTTTATGTAGTTTATAAATCACTGTTACTATACTTACTGTATATGAAGCCAGTTCAACCATCAAGATTTCTATGTTGCTCTTTTCAGTATAGTCTGAGGACTATAATACCTGTTTTTATGAAAATGGTCTTATGATATCTGATCTTATGAAAATGGTCTTATGATACCTGGGCTTATGAAAATGTCACTTCCGTATTGTTTGTGGGGTCTCTCAGCAACTAGACACATACCAGGAACATTTAGTTGACACTGATCAACTTCTCTGAATTTGTTGGACACAAATGACATCGCTTTCCTTTTCCCAGTAAAGTGAAACAAAGAATTCCTGTTTCAATGAAGATATGCCATCTATATTAATAGTAATTATTGTTGTTTGTGGTTCTCAAAATAACTGTTGGGGCATTTTGCTTGTCAGCAAGTTTATGGTGTAACATTTTTGGGATCGGAAGGATTGGTTGGCTCTATGATTTTCCCTGGAAGATGCCTGAGGGTACTTGCAATGCTTTCCACTCTTTGGGGAGGCTCCCATGTCCAAACATAGAACTATATGTCCAACACAATTGATTGGAACATGGAATATGAGAACTATGAATCAAAGCAAACTAGAATCCATAAATCAAGAAATAGAATGTATAAACATTGCATGGTGTCAGTGGACTGGAATGGGATATTTTCAGTCGGACATGTACAAAGCGTTCTACTCTGGAAGTGAAAAAACAACTGAGAAGACATGGAGTGGCTCTAATTGTGAAACAGAGCATAGCATAAACAGGGGCTATAAAGTCTGACCGAATAATATCAAGCTCTGGGAAATATGTATAACATTACCATCATTTAAGACTTCTTTCATTATGCTTATGTAAGAAAAAGCTTTCTTGAATGTCTAAAGTGGAAGAAAGTCTAAATAAAGTTCTCGTAATTTACAAAAAGAGCTGAACTGGCAATATAAACTGATGGCTTGGAGGGGCGGATATCTCGCCTTATTTTGGAACTTAGTGGAATTAAAAACAGAAAAACAGTTGAGTAATAGCTATCTTTCTTCTTAGTGTATATCTAGAAATGTGAAACTTCTGAGAATCCCTAATAAATGTCAGCAGAAAGGTATCATACGAGTAGTGAACCAGCTATTTAAAGTTGTTTCTTGATACAAGAACGTATTTCATGTATATTTTTAGAATGAAGGTAACCTGTAAGGTATACATGGTCAAAGATGTTTCAGACTTTCTGCATCAAGGTCAACAATTTAAGTTAAGTGAAGGATAGAAGGACTCTAAGGTGTAGATGTAACAATTTCCCCAAATACTGTATAACCATTCCCTTGTAAATTGAACACTTTCCTGGACTATTATACTCTGCAACCTGTATAAATCATGCAAAGTTAGCAACTTGACATAACTATTTACACAATTTTGCCTTCACTCATTCTATGGAGGGGCAACTATCCTTTTAGGGCCTTTCTCTATCCCCTTCTGTAGCCTTTGTAACTTTGAGCTTTAATCCGGCATTTGGGCCATTTATAAAACAGACTGACTATACTACTATCAGCCATAGGCATGAAGTCATGAGAGGTATCACACTTGTTAACTTTTTGAGCAGGGAAAGTTTGCATAAGCAAATATGGTTTTCTGTCACAAGAGGGGATGGATGCCGCCTCCTTCAGTAGCAGTCACTAGCATAGGAAAACCTATTGCCACAAGTTGTGCTGGGGAGGGAGGGAGCTGGAAAGAGGTTTGTTTTCTTCCTCTGTTCAGTTGGGTTGTCGGGCAAGTTTATTTATTTATTTAAATTCAAATTTCTATGCCGCCCAATCAGGTAAACCCGACTCTGGGTGGCTCACAACAAGTTAAAACATACACAAAAAACAAATAAACCATTAAAAACCCAATATACCCACCCACCTACCCCATTCAGCATTAAAACTACCCAGATTAAAACTGCCTGCATTGACAATTAAAAGAAATGGGGGCTTATGTTATAAACCAACAGGCGGGCCCCATCTGGGCCCCACACCAGTTGGGACTCAGATTCTAATAACACCCCAAATAGTTGCTGCTTCATATATGAATCCATGTAGCTTTTGACCACAAACAGTTGTCTGAGTGTGCTTGAACGTACAGGATGGCTGTTCAAGGATAATCTTTCTTTTTAAAAATAAATAAATATATTATTTTTATTTATTTGTCCAATTTATATAGCCGCCCAACTTGAAACGACTCTGGGTGGCTCACAACATTAAAATCAAAACCACAATCTAAAGCTTAAAACCCAATTAAAAATACTACAAGTGTTACCCCAAGCAGCTAAAAGAACAAGGGAGCAATATTGCTATATCAGCCAGCAGGCGGGGGTCACCACATCACTGGTGCCCCACACCTGTTTTGACAGCCAGGTTTTTAGCTCTTTCCTGAAGGGCAGCAACTTCGTCTGGAGTCGTAACTCAATAGGCAGGAGGTTCCATAGGGACGGAGCACACACAGAGAAAGTCCTCCTTCTGGTGCTAGAGAGATGAACCTCCCTAGCAGATGGGACAATAAGAGAGCCTCTCCGGTCTGCTCCGGTGGAACAGACAAATGTTCTCAGGGTGATCGGTCTCTTAAGTATCCTGGCCCACTACCATGTAGGGCTTTAAAGGTCATTACCAGCACCTTGAATTGCACCCGGAGGCAAATTGGTAACCAGTGCAGCTCTCACAGCAGTGGAGAGGTTTGTTTTCTTCAATGGGAGCGGATAGCAGAAGATTTACTGGAAAGAGCAGGTTGGATTATAGGGGAAGTGAGAGGCACTCAAAGACATTGACCTTCCTGCCCCGGTGCCTTTTTGGGTTTCTGACTTTGCTTATGCCAGCCTTTTTCTATCATCAACAGAAGAAGAAGAAACTGAACTGTATGGCCCATGAGTAAAACAAAAAAAGCAAAGTTGAGTAATTCTTTATTGGGTTTCCAAAATGCTTTTTAAAAAAGAACAAAACTATTTTCAAGTCCTTTAGAACTCCTTATTAAAGTGGACATTATAAAATTAGGGAAGAATAGGGGCAGTAGCAAGAACATCAGGAATCATCCTGGTGAAATGTTATAAGTGTAGAAGCTTTAGTGATTTGCATTCCAAAATGGAGACTGCAAGGTTGGAGAGCCAGCTTGATATGTGGCATAATTGGCTTGCACCACAAGGAATTTAGAAACCATTTCCCATCTTCCTCTATCTAGACCAGGGGTTCCCAACATGGGGCACACATCCCACAGGGGGACTTCAATTCCAAAAAGCCTCAGTCAGTACATTGGCTGATCGGTGCTTTGGGGAATTGGCTGAGGCTTCTGGGAATTGAAGTCCAAACACTGTTCTAGAGGATGACTTGGGTTATACTCCAAACCTCTGAAAAACTGAGTTTGCAGAAGATGAAACCAGGGGTACCCAAACTACAGCCCATGGGCCAGATCCGGCCCTTGATGCCAATTCATCTGGCCCTCATCACTCCTAGAAGCGAAAGTAAAACGCGTCCATGTGGGCACATTTTACTTCCACTTCCAGGAGCGACGGTGGCGTGGGCCAAATGAATTGGTGTTGGGGGCTGGATCCAGCCCACGGGCCATACTTTAAACACCTCTGGTTTAAGCAGAGGAAATGGCAGCCTAAAATCTATCTCATCCTGTTGCAACACAGATTGCAAGGTGTGTTTTACTCCCTCTTCTGGTGGGAGGAACTACATGACCAGCCCACAGCCTGAAAAGTTTGGGCACACCTGGAGTAAAATCTGTGTTCAGCTCACATGTTTCCTCTAATACATGCTTGTAGCTTTCTGGTGTCTTGGGATGACAGGAGGCTGAGAAAGGACTTGATCCCTTACCACAGTGCAGGAGGCAGCCAGGTTGTTTTCATCTTACAGCACACAGAACGTAAAATGGCATCTGTGCGTATTCTCATTACAACTTCTTGCTGCTCACTACTGTTTATCCTCTGCTGCCTGGTAAAGTGCCCAATGAAAATAGATGACTGATGCACTTTTGTTTCACAGAAGCAGTTGCTTTGCTTACATCTTCAGGAAGAGAAAGACAAAAGCTTATTTCATCATGTCATTCTGTTGGTAAACCTTTTTTAGATGGTGCATTCCTGCCCAACCGTAAAGATAATTTTGATGTATGAGATGCTGTCATGGGAGAGGTGTGGCACAGATATTTGTGTTATGCATTTTTCTGTATTTCAGCTTGGTGCGTAAGACAAAAAAAAAAAGGATTAGGAAGAGAAAGCAGCTGTGATGGTGAAAAGAGGTATAATTGTTCACAGTTTTTGTGATTCCACACAAATTGGAGGTTAGATAGACCCTAGAGTCGGATTTGACTGGCTTTGAAGCAAGGGTGGCCTTTATCTAATCAGTAAAAAAGCTTTAATGAAAGTTAGATGATTGGATAACAGAAGGTACAGATACCAAGAACACAAAAGTTTATACTGCTTTTCAAATTGTATTTTGGCATTTTTAGAAAAGTCCTTACTGATTGGATAGTTTGAGATGCTATTGATAACATCAACTATGCAGATGTGAGTTAACTTTAGAAAAAAAGATAATAAGGAAGGCACAGTAATATTGCATTTCAAACATAATGACTGAAAATGAGGCACTCAGCATGCAGACAATGTAGACATGTTATCTTCCAATGGTCTACAAAGGTTGTTTAGTTAGAAATGAATATGGCCTAAAAATGAATGTTGAGAAATTGAAGTTTATATTAATCATTGAGAAGCAAAAGACTCTCCCTCTAATAATAATAATTAAATATCCATATCAAAATTGTGAGTATGTTGACAAAGATACTGTAAGTAGTTTGGATATTTCTCTAATGAGCAGTTGAATCACAGAAGTGCAGCAAGTCTGAACAGTGCTGGCCCAGAAGACCTTCATCAAGTTAAGGGACACCTTATGCAACAAAAGCTTAGAACTGACTCTACCCAGGCTCTCCTTGTTGAATAATGGAGGCAAGGCAAGGCAGATATACATTGTATAGTCCTATTTGCTTTCAGTTCTGATTTGTTGATGAAGACATGTACAGTACTTCAACATAGTAAAGGTCACCCTTGCTCAAAAGCCAGCCGTATCCGACTCTAGAGTTCAGTGCTCATCTCTGTTTCATAGCCAAAGAGCCAGTTCTGTATGCTTCTGCAGATGTTCAGGCTATTGTAAAAAAAAAGTGGATTTATTCCAGATTGCTAGGAATTTATAAGACTGGGAAGATGACCAGTGAAGCAATATGCAGAAATTACAAAATCCACGCAACACAGAAAGCTAGTGAAAACTTGTGGGATACACAGAAAGAACCTCCTCAAAGATTGTAGTATTTTTGAACCACAGTCAGGTGTAACCTGGTAATGGCAACTTTGTGTTGTTGGCTAATCTTTCTCACGCTAGATCTGTGGAAGGAACTGCGGAATGAACCCACCAAATGGTGCCTTCATTTTGGCAGTTTCACGTCTGGCCTAGGCACAGAAGAAGCAACAATAAACCCTAGTAGATTTATTATACTGTATCAAGAATCAATATTGTCATTGTTGTGATATTTTGTCTATTTATTCTTTCCCGCTATGGGCAGTTTACATCGTTACAATAACAGCATACATAATATAAATAGCATAATCAACCCCCATCAGATGTTGACATGTTTGAGAGAAGAAATAAGAAAAACTCATAGAAAAACTGGCAAAAACTAAATGGCTGTAGGGAGGATGTTTTGGAAAGCCTCCTTGAACAATGAGGTCTTTAGTAGTTTTTAAAATATATCCAGGGATGGGGCCTGGCACAATTCCACTGATAAGGTGTTCCACAGTGTGGGTGTTGCCACTAAGCAGGCCCTTTTCCTTGTCAAGATATTTCTTTCTATTCCTGGTGTTTGGCATAATTAGCTGCTCTGTTTGAGATGGCTGAGAGACTCAGTGTTGTGTATTGAGGCATAGTTGCAAGTAGCGCGGCAGCACCTTGCAAGAGGAAAATGGCAGTTTCCCGCCATACAAATTAGGAGCCTAAAAATGGTGTGAAAACCCCCTGCGCAGGGCACGCTAATTATGCTAATCCAAGCCCTGTGATTGGATACAGTTTTGGATCCTGTTCTCCATTGGTTTCGTACATATTTTCCCTGTTATGATTGGTTAGCTATGGTTATCTGGCAGGTTGCTACTTTGTATCAAGGAGCCACCACTGAGGAGACACTATATAAGCCCCACAAGTAAACAAGGGTGGGGCCGGACTGGACTACACTTCTCATTCCGTACAGGTAGCCAGATACGCGCTAAGCCTGGGTCCCTCCATTATGCTACACTCCTATGCTAGCTAGTGTATTGCCACGTTATGGCAAGAGTCAGGAGGGACTGATTCCTTTGGGATTGTGGAGCCATCTCTGTGTCCGGAACATTTTGTAAGCTCCTCTCTAAAAGACCGTTTAATAAAGACTTGTTGCTGTCAATAAAAACATTTATTGTCAAAAAAACATGTACTTTCACATTTTTAAAATTATTACCTACGGTACAACTATTAATTACCAATAGCCCAAGTCAGCACTCCTGCTGATCAGGGCTTCTGGGAATTGAAGTTCAAGAACAGCTGGAGTACAAATGTTCACCATCACTGGTACTGTATAAGGTTTTGCATGTCAGAGTTAAAACCTTGTGTCTGATATGAAAAGGGAAGGGAAGTCAGTGCAAGTGAGCCA
This sequence comes from Bradypodion pumilum, assembly GCA_035047305.1. Classification (NCBI taxonomy): domain Eukaryota; kingdom Metazoa; phylum Chordata; class Lepidosauria; order Squamata; family Chamaeleonidae; genus Bradypodion; species Bradypodion pumilum. The sequence continues at coordinate 284,549,603 of JAWDJD010000002.1, read as the reverse complement.
GTGAAATATGATCAAATATTTTATCCTGGTTATCAGCCCGGTTACTGCATTCTGTTCCCATTGTACTCGTCATATCGGGATCAAGGGCAGTCCTACATAGAGAGTATTACAGTAGTCAGTATTTGAGACTACCAGTGCATGGACCAGAGTTGTCAGGGATCATCTGTTGATATCTGGATAGGTGCGCTCCATCCTCAAATTAAATGCCGCCAGTACATCTAGTCACATAAGATGTCAGAAACTATCTAAAGAAACTGCAATCTACACACAATCTCCTTGATAACACCATCTTAGCCATAATGGATGTTGAAGCTCTTTGCACTAACACTCCACATGGAGATGGACTATAACAGTGATGGCAAATCTGGCACTCCAGATGTTATTGAACTTCAATTCCCAGAAGTCCTGATCAGCAGGAGTGCTGACTTGGGCTATTGGTAATTAAAGTCCAAAAACACCTGGAGTGCCAATGTTTGCCACCACTGGATTATAGGCAGTCAGGGTTATAGGCTTTCAAAATAAGAACAAAGCCCACCCTCTGTAGATTCATGTTCACAAATATTTCACCTTTGACAATAAAACTTGCCTCCAAATCAGTGGAACTGCTATGGGTACTTGCATGGCTCCACAATATCTTAACCTATAAAACCAAGCGTTAACCGTTGGAACTTCAGATACAATCCTAAGCCAGGCCATACTAGCCCACAACGACCATTCGTGCACACGCCCGAACTGGGTCCACAGGTCAACGAAGGATTGAGAAATGCGCCAGTGGGGCAAGAGCCCCACAAACGCAAAAAAAGGGAAACAACTTCATTTCCCAACATTCCTTGCACCACGCCACAGCCAATCAGGCTGAAAGGCATGAGCAAAAGGAACGTTCGGAAATGCACCACGGCCAATCAAAAGAGAACTGCAGAAAAAAACGACGCACAAGCCGAAAACGCAAACGCCAAACTACAAGCCCCAGCATCCTGCGCGCCATGAGCACGCAGAACACTGAGTAAGCTGGCGAGCGAAGAAAAAAAACACAGGGAGCCCAAGTCCGCCGCAGCAGGACACAGCATCTCACAGAAAAACAAAAACAGGGAGGGGTCAAGGGGGGGAAAAGGCACTGCCCCCCCCTTGAAAGTAAACCCATTCCCTGGTAAGCAAAGCCATTGGACGGCGCTCCGTCCACTGACTTTACTAACTGCAAAAGGGTTTCGCTTTCAGTGAGGCCAAGCCACGGGAACCAAAGCCCCCCTCCCCAAGGCACCTGAAGCTCCCGATCGGAGTTTCCCCTTTAATATCCCTGGGTGGGGGGGTTGCGCTCCCCCTCTCTACTGGCTCCCCTGGGATTGGGAGGGTTGGGGGGACAAAAGGGGTCTGTCTCCCCAACTCTCCTGACCTCAGGGGACCTGACAGAGAGGGGATTCCCCTCTACACACATACACACACACCCCATATTAAAGAGAAGAAACCAAGCGGTTACTTCTCTTTAAAAACAGAGGTTTTTTGGGGGGGTATCCCCCTCTCCGATGGCTCTCCCGGAAGGGTTGGGGAGACAGACCCCTTCTGTCCCCCCAATCATCCCAAACCCAAGGAAGCCAGCGGAGAGGGGGACCACAACCCCCCCCCCCCACACACACACTGATATTAAAAGGGAAACCACAATTGAGATTTCCCTTTTAATATCAGAGGGTGGCCTGGATTCGATCCCCTCTCCTGGGTCCCATGAGTCTGGAAGGTTTGGGGGGACAAAAAGGGTCTGTCCCCCCAACCCTTCCAGAGCCAGGGGACCCTGCAGAGAGGGGTTCCCCCCCGTAGGACACCAAAAAACACAAAAAATCAAAAACATCCAAAAATACACAAAAACAACCAAAAATAACACCAAAAAACAATACAAAGTAAACAAAAACAAAAATTTCCAAACACACACAGCGCCCAGCCAAACACCACAAAATCCAACACACATACCCCAAATAAAGAAAAACAGCCAACTCACCACCACACGACCTCACTCCATGACCACCGGAAAAGAAATTAATAAAGAAAGAGACTACTTACCGGAAGAAGCTCCACCCAGAGGCCATGAGAGAAAAAACAATCAAAATACAAGATAACCCCTACCAGCCCCACCTGCTGGCCACAATAGTAAAAACAATTCAAAAAGACACAACAGCTCCACACAAAAGGCCCCAAGAATAAAAACAAGTCAAAAACATAACACAAAATCACAATTTTACACAAATCACAAACATATGTCAATAAAATAAAATAAAAACTATTCAAAAATCCTGTGCTGAATTTTAACTCAAATAAAAACCAAAAACATCTAAACACAGTTTTAAAAAAACATTTATTGTCAAAAAAACATGTACTTTCACATTTTTAAAATTATTACCTACGGTACAACTATTAAAAAAAAACATACTAAAACATTATTTGGTTAAATAATTTTTTTAAAAAAGTATATCATCCTTTGGTGTTTTGGATTTGTGGATTATAAAAAGAACAAACAAAACTGATCACAGTTTATAACAGCCCGCCAATTTTTTTTGTATAAATAAAAAAAATATTAAAATTTCAATTATAGACTAACCTCTTCTTTACAAACATTAACAACAAAATAAAAACCTTCCAACACCATTTAAAACAGTCCGGCAATGCCGGGCAACCTCTGCTAGTATGACTATATTCACAGTTGACCTGAAACAACACTTGCTTAATTTTTGTACATAAAAATCCCTCTGTGAGGTGCATTGATGACACTTTTTCATCTCAACCCACAAAAAGGAAACCCTAGAGAAATCCCACCAGGATTTCAATAACTTTCATTCAAATATCAAGCCCACCTTGGAGATACTGTACACAACAGGTGCATTTTCTAGACACCGGTGTAACACTGCAAAATGGCTATCTCAGCAACATGATGTATCAAAATCCCACTGATGGATATACCTTCTTACATACCACCGCCACCCCCATCTTCCATCCAGGGCATATTAGAAAATCAATCATTTACAGGAAAGCCCTCAGGTAAATTGTATTTGTTTGGGCCCACAAAATAGGGAATCCAAATTCAAGGATCTACAAAAATGCATTTCTCAGACTTCAATACCCATCCAATATGGTTAAGGAACAAATTAACTGGGCAAAGATGACTACCCAGAAGCCTACTGCAAGATGGACCCAGAAGAGAAAACAAATGACTAGCGGTCACTATTTACAGAACAGAGCTTCAAAAGAAAAGTATAGCATATCAAATTTGGTCTTAAGTCATTATCAGGTGTGAAATGCCAAGTTGACTCATATAATTTACAACTTCTTTCTACTGACTAACCACCATCACTTTATTTTGAGGCTATATATACATATTTGTAAAGTAGTCTCACTCTTATGTCTTAAGAAGCAGACTTGATCCATGAAAGCTCACTTTTAAATATAGCAGTTAGTCTTTGAGATGCCACAAGTCTTCATCTTCAATTTCTTCTTCTTCTGTCTAATAAAAAGTTAGGCTGTTTGTGACATGTAATAAGCAAAACATTCAGACGTTTACAATTTACTTAATTCTACAATCATGTAGAATTAAGTAAATAAGGAGAACATTGTTTTTGCAAGAAGGAATAAAACATACTGGCTGAACTTTGGCGATTGGCTTGGATGCAGCAGTGTTGTTGAGATCTGATGCATCCAAAGCCAAAACAAACATGGAGTCCAACGTCTTACAGCAGAGGAACATTAAGAAAAATAAATGACAAAGGGGAGAGATTACGCCATTATTTGGGACCCACGAAGCCAATCACAATTCTTCATTGCTGTTGGCGGCAGCAGATGTGAAACTGCCAAAATGAAGCCACCATTTGGTGAGTTCATTTTGCAGTTTCTTTCGCCTGACCTGGTGTGAGAAAGATTAGCCAACAACTCAAGGTTGCTGTTACCAGGGTACACACGATTGTGGTTCCAAAATACCACAATCTTCGAGGAGGCTCTTTCTGTGTACACCTTGCAGTCAAGAAACGGATTAAGGTGGAGAATTCTACCAATGGGATTCTCTGAGAGTTTGGAAATATGATTACAAACAATGTTTGTGTGTTATGTGCCATTTTGTAGCAACTCTAATAGGTTTACAAGGTAAGTGAGAAATTTAAGGGGTGGTTTTACCAGCTCCAAACTTCATGAGTTTCCAAGGCCAAGCAATGATTCACACCCTCATGTCCCGGGTCCTAATGTATCACCCTATTGTCTGCTCCACACTGGGTAGCATACAGACAGCGTAATTGCCAAGGGGCTGCTGTGGCTCAGTGGTTAAGAAGCTCATCTTGTTAGCTGGGAGGCCTGCACGTCAGCAGTTTGAGCCCCGGGTACTGCATGGCAGATTGAGCACTCGTCTTTGTCCCAGCTCCTGCCTGTGGATTCCGCGTACACAATTGGCACACTGTCCCTGACAGAACCCCAGTTATGGGAGAACACTCCTTCAAGCTGTTGATTTCGAGAGGACAGAAATTGGGGAGCGGAATATTAGATATAGTTTGATTCACCGATTGCTGACCTGACAGGCAGCTAGGACAATAGAGGGCTAAAGATCACAGGTGGTTAACTCGATAGGCACACAATGAGTAATCTCGCATTCGCAGAAGCTCTAAAACCTTAGAGTCAACTTCGGCCACTTGTTTGTTCCCGATAACAATGAACAATGCATGTTCCCGGTAGTTAATTAGCTAGATAAGAAACTTCCCCCGGTGAAGACTTCCCCAATTAACTTGTGTAAACATGATGTGCAGACTCAGGGCTTCCTCTGTATCGCTACGCGCAACGTATGCACGCAGCCAGGTCAGGCAGGTATAAAACCTTCTGATTTCTGATCAATAAACGCTGGTCCTCGCTCCATGTTGCCTCACGTGTCTTGCTTGACCAGTCTCCTCCGGGACCCTCCGGCCCACATCGGGCCCCGATCCAACACCTGCCAACCTAGCAGTTTGAAAACAAGAAATTGCAAGTAGATAAATAGGGACCTTACAGTGGGAAAAGATCTTGGAGACATGAAAGGAGCCTCTTTCAGGCGTCCCCTGAGCAGAATTTCTCCAGCAAAAATCCTTTCAACCCAGAATAATTTTGGACATGAAACTATTATTATCATAGCATAATTGCCTGCATTGAGCTACTTTTTAAAAAATAAGAATGAAGATGTGGCAAAATTGTATTTCAGAGGTAAGAAGCATGAATGGTGCAACCTTTTTATTTATTTATTAGAATTTTTAAAGAGATAAGTAAAGTTTTATAGTTATCTTTTAGGTTTATCAATTAATAAATAAATATGACTATAAATAAATTACTCCCCAACAGTAAAAATTCAATTTTGCAGAGCTCTAAATGTTATATTAAAGGCTCTTGTTGCATTACTTATTTCTTGACAATCAGCAACAATAATTTGTTTTATTGCAAGCTTTAACACATTACATGTCCTTCACCAAGTAGCCAGAAAAGTAAGGGAAATATGGTACTTTCTGCTTTCCGCTAGTGGCCAAAGACTGAAAACAAAAGTTGCCATTTAGGTTTGATAAGAGAATTGCAGAAACACTGCTGTCAAAATGCCTTAAAATGAGTAATTTTTAAAACTAGTCACTCCTTAACTATACAGAATTGATACTATCATGTAAAAATGACTCTGTATCTAATAGTTACTAACATGGCTACTGCTTCAATAATTAATACTGTCTGTCAGGATTCCTAAGCAATTACAGGGTTCCAAACGAGGCACGTACAGAGGTCTAACTGTATCATGTTCTGCCACAGGGAGTGAGACGGACGTTTGTATTGATGCAACTTTGCAGAATTTAGAAACTAAAATATGTCAGATGCTTGGAACGGGGTGCTGCCATGACTGGAATTATATATCAGGCTGTCTTCAACCTGATGTTTCAGTGTTTCTACTACATGATTGGCTAATATTCTTAGATATCCAAATTGCACCATGTTGGACCAATGCCGCTTAAGTATAAGTAAATGAATAATTCTTTTAAAGACTACAATGTGCTATGTTTGTATTTCATTTACCTGAAGTTTAGCTTCCTTGTAGAACTTCAAAATCCCTGATGATTTTTGCTTCCTGGGCATTTATCTACTCTTCCATGCATTGGATTCTAGAAAATGATGACAGTGGCTGCCAACTGCTTCCTGAAACAAAAGACACCATGATTGTCGCAAGCAGTCGTTTGCAAAACCAGAGACTGCTGTGGTCGTACACACAGCTTGTGAAAGAAGAGTGACCTGTTGGCTATTGCACATCAACAGGTGGGTGTGTAACCTGAGACTCTGACTTGCGGTGGAAAGGGGGAGGCAGCAGGGGGGAGGCAGCTCAGTTAACAAAATCACAGGCAAACAGCATGAGCTGGTTGCTCTCAAAATAGCCAAGGGAAGCTATATAACAGGAGCCACCGCTGGAAATTGTCAGCCTTCTGTAGATTGTTGCCTTTGTGCAGTACTCTCCAAAGGAAGTCTTCAGAAAAGCAGAGACCTGCTCTTTTGATTCAAGTGATTCAAGAGTCTGTAGTGGGGGAAAGATCCTTCCAGTCAACACACTTGTCTTTCAGCACCTGGACTCAATGTGTGGTCGTCTGGCTGTTGCCTGCCTCTCTTTATGCGTAGAGACTGTCTAGCCTCCTTTCCTCATTCATCTCTTGCACCCTCATTTCCCCTTTCTATAATGAAGTATTACTACCCAGATTCGCGTCCCAGGTACAGGCGAAAAGGAAGAAACCTGAAGACTGTCCGTTTCCCCAATGATGTTCTCTTTCAAGACCACATTCGGCAGGGTGACCTGGAACAGGTTGGGCGCTTCATCCGTGCCAGGAAGGTCACTTTGGATACCATCTACCCTTGTGGTGAGTAGACTGTGGTTACATATGCCTGAGGAATAGTTGTGTAGCACTATATATTTGCAGCTCACCTGCAGAATCTCCAGATAGAGGTTATGGGATTGACAGATTTTCTCTTCTCTATGGAAGAGAGTCCCTTCTCCCACACTGCTATAGGGAACCCTACAACTGGAATACCTCTTAATTTTGAGGGGGTAGCTGACCAGAATAGAATACAGTACACGCACACAGCACTCACTCCAGCTGAGAAAGCTTAAGAACCTCTTAATTTGTAAAACTTCTTGTTCCTAATGATGAAAAATATATGCTGTGAGGATCAGGTATCAGAGAATATTCCAAAAATGTCAAGATGACCTACTTGAATAGTCTTTCTGCTGGACAGGAAGTATTCTACAGAGTCACATCCCACTCTGGTCAAGCAATCTCACTGCCCCTTTGAACCATTCCTTCTGCTATTATCCTGGTTAGAATATCTGATCTAATCAGATTAGTCTTTACCGTAGACCTCTAAGTGTTCGACCTCCAAGCAGACAGTAAGACTGAATTATGTTCCTAACAATGGGCAATACTTGGGTAATCTTAGCTATGGCTCAGGATTACTTAAATGCTTCCTCTGGAAAGCTCCTATAATTGGTATTGGTATTGACTATTTTATTTTGAACAAACTGCTTAATTCCCTGCCCAATCTTCATTTTAAAAAAAAAACAACTTGTGCATCTGTCTGTCTGAGACCCAAAAAGAGCACCCTACTCAATTTTCCCTTTCCCACTACTTTTCCTAAACTAAAAGAGCTGTGAAAATAGTAAGATTTGGATCTAGTTTTGTGGGAAGCATTTTATTAGATGGGAAGATGTTTCTCTTCACTTCACTCCATCACTCACTCCATCTGCATATTTTTCTCTTCACTTCACTCCATCACTCACTCCATCTGCATATTTTTCTCCCTAGTTTATTTTAATATTTTAATCTATATATGACATCTATTAAAGTAGAAACTCGCACTTAAGGAAAATGTCCAGAAATGTACGATCTCCTGGGTATGTCTGCTTCTGGGAAACGTACTGGTAAGATCTATCAGCTGAGGTTGATGGTATCCCCTTTGACTCAATAGGTATGGCTGCCCTCCATGAAGCTGTGCTCTCTGGGAACCTCGATTGTGTGAAGCTCTTAGTGAAATACGGTGCTGACATCAATCAGAAAGATGAGGACGGCTGGACGGCCCTGCATATAGCTTGCAGTGACGGACATGCTGACATTGCAAGGTCAGAGATGCCAGATATATATATATATATGTTTATCTCTTTCCCTCTTATCCAGCTGTGCCTCCCTGATGACAGGCTGCAATATCTGACTACATGGCCAAGCAAATGGGAAGGGAAGAAGTGGCTGCCCCATAGTGAGCCTTATAGACTCAGAACTTGAGAGGGTGAATAGAAGTACCTGCTGGCTCAGGACATGAGGTGGATAACTGTATTACAGGCAGCACTAGTCCTTAGAGGCCAGCCAGGACGGAGGTATGCTTTGCTGGCACATTAAATGACCAGTGGAGTTTTCTAACTACTAAATATATAGTGGAAGAAGATGGGAATAGAAACCATGTATGCATATGGCATATGTCTTTATGTACTAGTGGTGCAGTGGATAAACTGCTATACTGCAGCCAAAACATTGCAAGTTCTGTCCTGATGGGGATCCAGGTTGATTCAGCTTTCCATCCTTCCAAGGTTGGTAAAATGAGAACCCAGTATGTTGGGGGGCAGGGAATGCTAATTAACTTGTGAACCACCCAAAGAGTGCACTAAGCTCTATGGGGAGGTATATAAGTATAATCGCTATTGCTATTTATGGAGAAAGAAAAGCTTTACTTTGTGGACTGGCTCCTTAGGTTTCATCTCTTAGAGTTCGGACCAGGCCAACTCATACACAGACACATGGGAGAAAGTATGTACATTTGAACTATACTATGCATATGTAGGAAACAAGTATTTCTTTGATTCTGGGTGCAATATTTCCAGCAGATAGATAGATAAATCTTTATTGTCATTGTCCTACACAGAACAATGAGATTGAAAAACCACTTATCGACCCAACAAAACCTAAACAAAATAAACTATACAAAATTATCAACATACTCCCACCCCAAATATACACATTTAACCCCTAAAAGCTCTAAAACTCTAAAAACTATATACAGAAGCTCCCTCACAAACTGCATTTCACTGCATTCAAAGCCAGAACCACTTTTGGGTAGAAACTATTTCTCAAGCAACTGGTCCTGGTCTTTATGACCCTTCTTCTAGAAGGCAGAAGCTGAAAGACATCATTTCCGGGGTGCGTACTATCCTGTGCAATCTCTACAGCAGTTGTATTCATAGAAATAGCTGTTGATCCAAACAAATTATGCCAGCAATTTTCTGTTACACAGAAAAAAAATTGGATTAGAAGTGTGCACTGTCTATAAAAAAAGGATTCTGAGCACTAGTGTAGGTTTAAGGCAGCTTTATGTTACAATCACTAGAGTTGAACTGCTACCTCTCCACTTGGTCTTACAAGACATAATGCTACGTGAAGAAATGAAATAGGAGTTTTGACCGGAATGGGTAACTTCAATTGTGTCTCCACATTAATTGGTTCTTCCTTTCAACAACCTTGCAGGTATCTCGTCTCCCTTGGGGCCCAGTGTGATGCTACTAATGATGAAGGAAATAAGCCATCTGACCTTATCGATCCTGATTACAAAGACCTTGTGGAGCTTTTCAAAGCAGCACGAGTGGATTAAGCTGCTATCTATCAGCAATTCCCCATATAGAATCTGCCTCTATGGCATGCTGCCACATTGGTTGCATGCAGGTAGGAGGCCAAGAAAGTTGCCCCGTGCTAGATTGGAAAAGGGGATGTATGGGCCCCCTGAAGAGTCTATGGTTTGGCTGTAATGTTAACTGTTTTGCGGCTTCTCAGAGAACTATGTCAGGGATAGCCCATTCAAAAAGAATTGTAACCTTTCCTATTATGACCTATTACTCAGCACCTGCTGGGATCAGGCTTTAGTCAAAGTGGATATAATGGCTGGGACAAATATATGGCACTATCCTATGTTGCTCACAAGGGTGGTTATGAATTGAACTGGGTATCATTTTGTGCAACCATTGATCTTTCCAGTTTGCGTCTGTCAATGACTGTGACTTAAACCATGCTATCTTAGCAACATTCAAGCTATTTTCCTGAAGGATTCTTACCAAATTGTTCTAAATAGGAAAAAGTGGGGAGAAAAAGAGGCCTCCACTTCAAGATGGCATCTCTCTCTCTCTTGCTATCTCTCTGTGTGTATAGGTCTAAAAATGTCTTGTATAAAATCTTATTTCCAATGTTTGGTCATCCTAGATTTGCTTTTTTATTGTGATTTTTTTAAAATGTGGTTTTTGAAAAGCTTTATATTTTTTCAATAAAGTAATTTCCAAACTTTGGTTCATTTCTCTTCCCCCACACTCATGGAAGAATAGCTATATTTCCCACCTAGCTACACATTGGTGTCATTCCTAAAGGAGGCCTTTTGGCTCTTTAATGGTGCAATAAGTATTCTCAGGAGAAGAGGAACAGGCTGATATGGAATCCACAAATTCAAATTAGAAAAACAATTACAGTATAAGGCAACAAAAGAGTCATGGAATAATTCTTCATCAAAATCATAATTCTCCTGCATCTAGCCACTCTTTCTTTTATTTATTCATATCAGAGCATTGCATGATTTAAAATTAGGAGCATATGTTAACTACAGGTAAAATTAAAAACAAATTAAAATGTTAAAATAATTAGACTTCAATAGCATTATTTTGGCCCCTTGTTAGATCTTATATAATACACATGATAGGACATAAATTGCAAAGCACATAAATATTGCATTGATAGTGTTTTTACACATTCACAGAACATTTGCCCTGTATCCAAGTACAGTAGCTCCTTTTATCTTGATTATTGTTTTATCTTACTTCATTTTAAAGTCTATTAAGTGGTTTCCAGAAGATCCAGACACAATCTTGTCCTGGTGAGAGACACTCTCTAGCATTCATTTGTTCAGCAAGATGTTTTTGCTTCTCCATAGGTTTAACCTTAGCTTCTTCTGGTTTAACATTTAGAGCAGCAGGTCTCAACCTTTTCAAGCTGAGGGCCAGGTCATTCTCCCTCAGACAGCTTCAGGGGCCGGACAGCCATTTTGCCCTGCCTGCCACACATGGCACTTCTGGGTGTGGTGGAAGCAGTGGGGGCCACATGAAATGGAATCACAGGCCACATCTGGGCCCCAGGCCGTAGGTTGAGAAATCCCTGATTTAGAGGTTGAGCAGTATGCAGAAAACCTTTCCTCAGTTTTAGTCATTGTCTAAGGGGTTGGTAATGCTAATCCATGAGTGGATGGGATTGGTGGTATATTAATTTATTTTGTTTGTAATCTGCCAGCACCTCTCTACATACTTCTGAAGGGGCAATGTTAGCCCAATAATAGACATTTTCAAGCAACCAGTTATAATCCTGCATGATTTTTAAAAGCTGCATGTACTTGTTTGGCATGTGCTAATTTATACCATATGGCACTAGCATATTCTGCTGAGAAGTAGCACAGGAACAGAACTGTCATTCTTATTGTTTGTGGCTGTGAACCCTAGTCTGAACCACTCAGTTTCCTAAGTATGTTATTTCTGATGGCAACTTTCTTTTTGGTCAGGGTTAGATCCAGAGTGATGGCCGAATACTGTTGAATAGAGCATTGTTCCATTTTTTTGTCCACCCAACTAACTTGGAGCTTCCTCTATGCTTCTTTGTTCTTTAAATGGAAGTCACAGACCTATGTTTAAAGGGCTTCATTTCATTTGGTTGTTTGTATAAAGTAAGGAAAATTTTTCTAAGGCAGAAATCAGCTCATGCCTGAACGATTTAAGTATTTCTACCTGGACTACTGAGGCAAGATAATCATATAGATGAAACTCTTGGCACAAGAAAACTTCAGTTGATAATATGTGAAAATGTAATGGTACCACGATGCTACCCTGTGGAAGATAATTCCTTTGATTTCTCCAGCCACTGTGCCTCCCTTAAAAGTCATCGAAGAATGTTTGGTTTTGAAGTAGAACAACAACCATTTCTATTATTCTGTAATTTTTACTAAGGAGGTGGAACTTTTTTTAGCAGTAATTGATGGTGGACAGTGTCATGCCACAGTATGGTCAACAAATGCTGTTCCAGCTATTTTATATATTTCAAAAGCATCTTCTGTTTGGTGGGTTAGATTTAAGATTTTAGCCATACAGTTCTTGCCAGGTCTAAAGTCTGCCTGCTCTGGAATTAGAAGAAGTTCTAGTTTAGGGTCTAAAAGGTGATTCATTATCATTCATTGAAACACTTTGTATGAGTGGCATAGTAGGAAATTGGTCTGTAGCTTTCTGGATTTAATGGTTCTTTGCCCAGTTTCAGTATAATAATTGCTTTTCTCTTCTGCCATGTTTTTGAAATTTCTACCCTAGTCCAATAGTTATTAAAGGGTTGAAGGAGGCATTCCTTTGTGTTTTGCCTAAAATGATTAATTTGCTCAATCTAGATATCACGTCCTGCTGCTTTGTCATTCCTACATCTTCCAGTGGTCTCCTCTAGTTCTGTCAATATGAAGGCAGGGGATAGGTTGTTGGATATCCCTTTGATGTTTTATTTTTATTATGTGATGATTAGACTTCCCTGCCAAGAGCAGTGGGCATGCTATTCAGTTTGGGGTTATATTTGCATACAGTGCCCATTTAATTGGATCATTGTTCAGCCTTTTCAGCAATCTCCAAACTTTCTGGCTGCTTCTTGCTTTGTCAAGCTCTGTTGCAGTTTCCAACCAGCTAGGTTTTCCCCCCACTTCAGAATGACTTGAGATAAAATGTATCCCAGCTTTTATTGTATGCTCACTAAATTGATTTTCTTTGGAGTGTGAAATAAAATCTATGTATTGGGCATGTGTTTTTGGAATCAGACCTGGGATATAGTCAATCTAGCTCCCTCTTAGAATGGAGGCACGAGAACATCCCAAAATGGAAGCTAGTAAGTAAAATTGTCTGGTTCGTTAAAACTAAAATTTGCTTCTGACGGCTTATAGACAGAGGTAACAGGGAATTGTGGGGTTTGGATGGTGAGAATTTCAGTGTTGTTTTATATTTCCCTCAGTGCAGCTGATATTATGCAAGGTGAGGTCTAACAAAAATTGACCTCTCATATTGGTCATGAGGTCTCTCAATCACTAGTTCTATTCCAGACACTTTGGGTCTGTATCTTGCTGTTCTGGAGTGTGTTCCCTGGAGCAGAAGTACTGTATGTCACATTTGTATTTCCTGCACATGTCCGCCAAGAGGACACTTTTATTACTCAAAAGTCCTTCAATATTTATTGAGATCATTGTTACAGTTGGTCTTGAGAAAGACCTTTCTGGTGGATTCATTTTTCAGTTCCTTTGGTTTGATCCAGTGTTAGAAAGATTAGCCGGCAAGGTTGCCACCCAGGGTACGCCTGATTGTATTCACAATCTTCGTGGAGGCTCTTTTTGTGTGTACCCCATGGAAGTTAGTAATTCTCCTTCAACCAGAGAACTATGATCAATCTGAAACACAGCTGCATCTAGCTTTGTTGCAAACATATCCCAGTTGGCTCTTTTGAAATTATACCTCCTAGGTAATGATATAGATTTAGGTTGGATGGCTGAGTCTATCTTACACAGAATGTGTCTGTTTTGAGAGTTTGGGACTGGATTGCCTATGCCTCTCTACCACATGCAACTGTTAAATGAATTGGGTAGTTTAGAATTATGTATGAGGCACACTGAGAGGGCTTCTGCCCATTTTATAATGGCAGAATTGTTGCTATGGTGGTCAAAAGACAATGAAAAAAACAATAGAAATTGATTGTTTTTGTTTTCCTTATCAGAAGACACAAAATATGCCACATTCCTATTCATGGCCAAGTGAAGATATGCTCTCAATATTAATTGAACTTAATTGAAATTGCTGTACTGTATTGTCATTTGTGCTCCTAAAAAAGACCGTTGGGTCTTTTTGCTCATCGGTAAGTTTACGGTGCAACACTTTTGGATTGGTATAGTTGGCTGACTTTATGCTGTTGCCCATGGGGCACCCAGGTCTACTTTCAATGCTTTCCATTCTTCCATATGTTCCCCCATCTTGCCACTCAACACTAATGGAGAAAATGTTGAAGCTGCCTTTAGTATCTGGCATAGATATAGCCCAGTTTTAACTCCACATTTCATATTGTCAACAGAGGACTATATTTAGCAATTCTGCTTCTTAGATATTTTTGTAGCACCTATCATTTGCAAAGTACCATCTGAGGTTTTATTTTTTATTTTTATTTTTAAATAAGAGCAATCAAACAGGCAATGCAAGGTGAGAGATAGTTACAGGAAAGGTATTAGACCTCAGTTGCATCTATTCAGAGTGTAACTGCATGGCAAGCAGTAGCAGAGAAAGTTCTTTGATCTCCTCCTACGGGACACTCTCTGTGGCTTCATGTTTCTGATCAGACTCAGAAGTACTGTAGTGATTTGGCAGCTGTTAGATGTGACACTCCTTGGAGGAGTTTCAGTTTCAAATCTGATCCACGGTCAGTAGTGTTAAAATAACTTCCCTCTAGTCGGGTAGTTTCTTCCCAGTGAAAACTAATAGTGAATCACTTGTGCCATCTGGGTCAGCATGATTTATCAGAAGTAAGGCAGCTGGTCTTTTAAAGCTTTCTGCAGGACCAGGTCGAATGTCACAGTAGTGCCATTCAGGTGCATGTTCCCACGCAGATAGAGCAATATACAGAAATGCAGGGGAGACAGACAGAGCCTATGTGTTCAAAAAACTTATTTGCTATATCTCTGACTGTTAAATGAGGGTTTTGAAATGGAATCCATGTTAGTCTATGTTTTAAGCATATCAGAGAGTAACCAAAACAAAACAAAAAGACCAAAAATGTTGTGGGACTTTAAAGACTAACTGTTGTAGTTTAATGTTAGCTTTCATGGATTAAGTCCACTGTCTGACGATGTGGACTTGATCCACAAAAGCTAACATTAAAATACAATAGTTGGCCTTTAAAGTTCCACAACGTTTTTGTCTTTCTGTTTTGTTTACACTGATATGTTTTGTTTGTTGTTCAGTCACACAGTTGATTCCGACCCTTCATGACACCATGGACCATTGCCCGCCAGGCACATCTGTCCTCCACCATCCTCCTTAACCCGCCCAGCTCTGTGCCCAGTGCATCTACAATACCATCTAGCCATCTCATTTTCTGCTGCCCCTTCTTCTTTTGCCCTCCACCTTTCCCAGCATCAAGGCTTTCTCAAGTGAATCCTCTCTTCTCATTTGATGTCCAAAGTACTTTAGCTTCATCTTTATTATTTGACCTCTTAAGGAGCAGTCAGGGTTGATTTCTTCTAAGATCAATGGCTATAATTATGGATTCTTAAGGACAACCTCCGGGTTGGAGAGATAGGCAGGATATCTCTCAATGCCATTTCCAGGGAATCCTAAGCAGGTGAAGGCATCTCCTTGGGAATACCCTGAAGGAAATGGTGAGCCTCTGTGTGAGACAGAATGCTGGACTGGATGGGCTGTGGCCTGTTCCAGCAAGGCTGTTCTTATGTTCTTATGTTCTTAAGATAGATCTATTTTTTCTCCTCGCTATGCAGGGGACTCTCAAAACTCTCCTCCAACACCACATTTCAAAGGCATCTATTCTTCTGTGCTCAGTTTTCCTAATGGTCCAGTTCTCACAACCATACATTACCACTGGGAATACCATTGCTTTGACTATGTGAATTTTAGTTTGCAAGGTGATGTCTCTACTTTTATGATATGTTAAGGAGAAACTAGGAAAACTCAAGCAATGGCACATCAATTTCTCTTTTGAAGGGTCCATAGATTTTTATAGTCAAGACCCACAAGGTAATGCATAGTCATGATCCATAATGCATAGTCATGATACACAAGGTTTCAGAAGATTGTTTTCTTCTGAAATTCTTTGGTATGCTCCAGTAGCCAATATACCTGTAGATTTCAAGTATAATGGCTGAAATCCTGTTGCTTAGTATAGTAAGTCACAACCAAAGTAAACTCACTGAATCAATAGAATTTATGGAGGACATGATTCATCAAACCCCCAGTGATTCAGTGGACCTATTGTATGCTAAGTAACAGGATTTCAGTCAATATCTAGTGCATCTTTTCTGAATCCAGCTTCAACATCTGGTAATTCTTCAATTCCATAATCAAAGTCTTTCTTGATCATTATTTTGCGTACGTGGAAAATTATTGCTATAGCAGTATAGTTACTACACTCTTCGGTGTCTTTTTTCTTTGAACATGTCCAATCTGTAGGCCATTGTTTTATTTTTATATATTTGTTGACATATTCCTGTTAGGATTTTGATAGATTCAGTCTCTGCAGCTCTGAAAAACCTTTAATAGTGTCTCATTTTTTCTAATGTTTTATTTTTTCCAAGTGCTTTGAAGGCAGCTGTTACTTTATCTTTTCAAATTTTAAGACTTTCATCAAAATATTGTTTTTGGAAGGAATCTGTCATCCTGCATCTCCTTTGTATAGTTTGTCATTATTTTGTTTCCATCTTGCATTTATTTGATGGTGACATTTGCCCTTTGCGCCACATTCCTTCCCTAGTTCAAAATTTCAGTTTGAATTCTCAGATCTTAAGGGAAGATTTTCTTTTTCTTTTTTTCTTGCTCTCTTCTATATCTTTGAAATAATAGCTGCAATAGTTTTCTTTGTTCCTGCATGCAAGTAGCTGAAAAGATGAATTTAATATTCTTACCCTATTTCTATCACATTTGGTTTTGCTTTGTAATTACTGTATTTAATTGAAAATGCCATATTGTAGTCTGCTTTTGTTCACTTACACCAACCACTATGATGGTTAAACCTTCCAATTTTTATTTTGCGACTTTTAGATTAATTTGATTCATTCTGCTAACATTCCAAGTTTCAATTGCAATATATGTGTCATGCAGTCTTGGACTTTCCTTTTGCATCTGTGGAAGATGGAGGAAGCTTGCTTTCGCTAATATAAGAACATAAGAAAAGCCTTGCTGGAACAGGCCACAGGAGCCCATCCAGTCCAGCATTCTGTCTCACACAGTGGCTCACCATTTGCTTCAGGGTATTCCCAAGGAGATGCCGTCACCTGCTTAGGATTCCCTGGAAATGGCATTGAGATATATCCTGCCTATTTCTCCAACCCGGATGTAGGCCTTAAGTATCCATAATTATAGCCATTGATACCCTTGTCCTCCATGAACTTGTCTAATCCTTTCTTGAAGCTGTCAAGACTGACAGCTGTCACCACTTCTTCTGGCAGGGAGTTCCATAGACCAGTGATCCTCTGGGTGAAAAAGTACTTTCTCTTATTTGTTTGAAAACTAGCACCCAAAAGTTTCATGGAGTGCCCCCTAGTTCTAGTGTTATGTGATAGGGAAAACAGTTTTTCCTTATCTACTTTGTCCACACAGTGCATAATTTTATAAACTTCAATCAGGTCACCTCTTAGACGCCATCGTTCAAGAGTGAAGAGGCCCAACCGTTGCAGCCTCAGATGGTAAGGAAGGTGTTCCAGTCCCCTAATCATTCTGGTTGCCCTCCTCTGCACTTTCTCCAGCTCCATAATATCCTTCTGGAGGTATGGCGACCAGAACTGTACACAGTATTCCAGATGGGGCCTTGTTGTGTTCTGTAAAGCTGTGCCTTTAACAATGTACCTTTGCCATGTGTTATCAATGTAACCTTTCGGTGTGCAACATTATAACCATCAGCTGTATCAATGTAAACCTAATAAGGGGACGCGAGCTAATGACCACCAGAGGGCAGTAGCGAGCGTCCAGCTCTCATGGATCATATTCACCTGGTTCAGCAGCGCGGGAAGATTCCCCGCCACCTCTTCACCTGGTCAAGAAGGGCGTGACCTCCTATGACGTCACGCAGGCAGCAACCAATAGTCTGTCGACGAGCCACATTCAAATGTATAGCCAGCTGTATATATTGAGCCACTCATCCGCCATTACCACATGTTCCTCCGGATCATCATGCAATAAACCTGTGTTAAGCCAACCTTTCGGCTGTTTCATTGTCTTTGGTCCCTTACACTAAATTGGCGACGAAGGTGGGATATGGCAGCCCACGGGACCAAGACATGCGCCGGTTTCGAAATCAGGAAACCGGGCGACTGGGAGATCTTCGAGATGGACTTCCAGGCCGCACTGATCGAGTCCGAAGTCACGGAAGAGGCGAAGAAAAGAGCCATCTTCACCAGGATGCTCGGACAAGAAACAAAAAGAACCTTGGTGGACCTGATTGCACCGAGGAGGGTGAGCGAATTCAAGGCCAAGGAACTCATGCAGATGCTGCGTGAGCACGTCCGGCCCGCCACGGCGATGTTTCCCGCTCGGAGTGCGTTTTGGAGGCGAGTCCAAGCGCCCGGGGAGACGGTCGCCGCATTCGTGGCGGCCCTGCGGCTGGCCCGTGCAAATGGGAGAATGCCGAAATCACCCTCCGGGACTGTGTGCTGTGCGGCCTGAACGACGCCGAAACCCAGCGCACATTAATGAACCAAGAGCCGCCTCCCACGTTGCAGGAGGTCGTCAGAGCGGCCCAGGCCGCAGAAGCTACGAAGGCCGGGGTCCAAGAACTTCAGGACTGGTGGCCAAAGTCGAGCAAAGCAGAGGCTCCGGTACAGGCGGCCCGGCGAACTTCGAGGTCGTCCACAGAGAGCAGCGACGACGAGGACGTCCGGAGGGTCCGGAAGGAGAGCCGGCGATGCAACGGCTGTGGAGCGGCCCACGACCGCGTGAAATGCCCCTTCCGGAAGGCCGAGTGCCACAACTGCGGCCGCCGCGGGCACATCGCCAAGGTGTGCAGGAAGAAGCGCGAGACCCGGAGGAGCTCCGCAGACCACTCCGCGGGACAAGACCGCCCAACGAGACCCAGGGACGGCGCCCAGGCCACGCGGAAGCAGGACGGCGTGGGCCGCATCTCCGACGGCAGCGAGGACGATGCCCCAGTGTTCAGCGTGTCTACAGGACACCCCCGCTACTTTGTTGAGGTACTAGTCCAAGGGGTTCCCATTAGGATGGAAATTGACTCGGGGTCCTCATATTCAATCATTTCCCAGAGGGAGTTCTTGGGAATTGCCCCCCACAAGCGACCCAAGCTCAAAGCATTGAGGTCCACACTACGGGACGTGCAAGGGAACAGTATTCCAGTGTTGGGGGTTGGAGAATTTCAAGTCAAATTCAAGGAGCACGCCGCGTCCCTTCCCCTAGTCATGCTCAAAGGAGGAGATTGCAGCCTCCTCGGGACTCAATGGTTCCAGCCCCTGGGGTTGTTTATTGGGGGGGTGCACGCCGTTGGGATGCACGCCGTTGGGACTGATCCAATTCAGGAGGTGTGCGAGGCGCACCCCGAAGTCTTCAAAAAGGGACTGGGGAAATTCAAGGGGCCCCCAGTGACTTTCGACCTGGACCCGGAGGTCCGCCCAATTCGCCTAAAACCACGCCGGGTGCCGTTCGCACTCAAGGACAGGATAGAGGCGGAACTGGACAAATTGGTGGGTCAGGGAATCCTTGTGCCTGTTGATTCTGCGGAGTGGGAAACTCCAATTGTAACCGCACTAAAAGCCAATGGGGAGGTCCGCATATGCGCCGACTACAAGTGCACTATCAACAAGGCGATCCGCCCGAATGCATACCCGGTGCCGGTAGTCAGCCATCTGCTGGCCAGGTTACACGGGGGGAAGTGTTTCGCTAAGATCGACTTAGCACAGGCCTACCAGCAGCTTACGGTGTCCCCTGCCGCAGCTGCTGCGCAGACCATAGTCACCCATAAGGGGGCGTTCCAGGTGACGCGCCTCCAATTCGGCGTGAATTCGGCGCCAGGAATTTTCCAGTCACTCGTGGAACGCCTCCTGAAGGGACTGGAGGGGGTGTTGCCTTATTTTGATGACGCGTTAATAACGGGGGGGAGTCGGGCTGAATTGGCCAAGAGGTTGGGGAAGGTCCTGACGATATTCGAAAAGGCGGGGCTGAGGTTGCGAAAGGACAGATGCGTCTTCTTCGCAACCGAGGTTGAGTTCCTAGGGTTTTGCGTGACTCCTGAGGGAATAAAACCATCCAAGTCCAAGGTGGCAGCCATTAAGAAAGCCCCCCGCCCCACCTCCAAGCCCGAGTTGCAGTCGTTCCTAGGGCTGCTCAACTTTTACCACTCCTTCCTCCCCCGAAAGGCAGCGGTGGCTGAGCCGCTACACAAACTGCTAAAGAAAGACCAGGCATGGAAGTGGGGCGATGACCAAGAAAGGCCATTTAGCGAGCTAAAACGCCTCCTGGCGTCCGATGCCATACTGACCCATTTCAACCCCAAACGCCCAGTAATTCTGACCTGTGATGCATCTCCAGTGGGGGTGGGGGCGGTGCTGTGCCACGTGTTGGAAAACGGAAGGGAGGCCCCGATAGCATTTTACTCCAGGTCCCTGTCCCAAGCGGAGAGAAACTACGCACAGACAGACAGGGAGGCGCTAGCAATAGTCGCGGGGACGAAAAAATTTCACGATTTTCTGTATGGCCGCCCCTTCACCATTGTGACGGACCACAAGCCCCTGCTAGGCATCTTTACCGCAGATAAGCCCACCCCTCAGATCCTGTCCCCGAGGATGCTCAGGTGGGCCATTTTTCTCAACGCGTATCAGCACGCGTTGGTCTACCGGCCCGGGAAAGAGATCAGCCATGCGGACGCTCTATCTAGGTCTCCCCTTCCCCTAACGCCCAGCCAGGTGAGCAAGGGGGAGCGGGACCATCAGGTTCTCATGATAGAGGTGCTGGATTCGCCCCCCGTAGTGCCCGCCGACATTGCCAAAGCGACAGAGAAGGACAAAATGCTAGCGGCAGTAAGCTCCTGGCTGCAGAAAGGGTGGCCCGCGTCCTCCCCAGCGGAGGAGTTCGCTCCATTTTTCAGAAAAAAGCTAGAACTGTCCCTAGAGAGGGGGGTGTCTCTTGTGGGGGCAGCGGGTGGTGATTCCCACTTCCCTTCGGCCGCGGGTGCTCAAACTGCTTCACGTCAGCCACCCCGGCATCGTGCGATCCAAGGCGCTGGCCCGGAGTTACTTCTGGTGGCCCCAGCTGGACGCCGACATCGAGCACATGGTCGGCACTTGTGAAAGTTGCCAATGCTCCAGACCAGAGAAGGCCCGCCTTCCCCACAGGGAATGGGACGCGGCCAAGGGGCCGTGGTCCCGGGTGCACGTTGATTTCGCGGGCCCGTTCAGAGGCACCCTGTTCCTTCTTGTAGTGGACGCCTTCTCCAAGTGGTTGGAGGTTATCCCAGTCACGAGCACCTACTCGGCCCAGACCATTAGGCATTTGCGGAGCTCTTTTCCACGTTCGGCATACCCGACACGTTAATTAGCGACAATGCTAGTTGTTTCACGTCCTCCGAGTTTAGGGCATTCATGGAGATCAATGCCGTTCGGCACATCACCTCCGCCCCTTTTCACCCGGCCACCAATGGCCAAGTAGAGCGCCTCGTCCGCACCACGAAGGACGCGTTGCGGCGCATGGGCCCCGGGGATCTGAACCTACAAGTCTGCCAGTTTCTGCTAGGGTACAGGGTGACCCCTTTGGCGTCAGGATACTCCCCCGCAGAGCTCTTAATGCGTAGGAAACTGACCACCATCCTTACTAGGCTAGACCCCACGAGGGTAGAGGACAAAGGAAGGAACATCGGGCTAGAGGCCACAAAGAGTTTCAGTATAGGCGCCCCCGTGCATTGCAGGAATTACGCCAGCACGGGCCCAGCCTGGGTGCCGGGCGTAGTCGTGGAACAAACCGGCCCCGTGTCGTACCGCGTGGAAACCAATACGGGACTCTTGTGGAGGCGGCACGCGGACCAGCTCCGACGCAGGGTCCCCGACGAGCAGGGCGCAGACCGAGCAGGGACTATGTCAGCGTTAGGGTTCTCCCTCACCCGTTTAGCCCAAGGGGGAGGGAAGGGGGACCGCGGGCCCCCACCAAGGGGGGAGGAGGATGTCCTCATAGATATCCTGGGGGATCTTTCCGAGGAGGAGGAACCCGACCCCATACATATCTCGCGGAAGGTTCCCACAAATGCGGATACCCCTACTAAGTTAGATTTTGATTTTCAGAACCGGGGGGTTTTTTCGGAGTGGTCCCCCACCCGTCCAAGCGAGAAGAGGGGTTTTTCGTTAGCCCCGACTGCCCCCGGTCTGCCCACAATGGAGTTTTTCCCTTCCCCTAAGGCCGCCAGACAGCGGCAAGCCACTAACAAGTCTCCCTCTCCCATTTCAGGACAAGGGACCAGGGAACAAAGAAGCAATAACGCCCCCGGGGGGGGCAGCCCTCTTCACGGCCCAAACGCACATGCAACAAGCCATCTTGGCTGAGAGACTTCGTCTCATCCTAGGGGGGAGGGATGTTGTGTTCTGTAAAGCTGTGCCTTTAACAATGTACCTTTGCCATGTGTTATCAATGTAACCTTTCGGTGTGCAACATTATAACCATCAGCTGTATCAATGTAAACCTAATAAGGGGACGCGAGCTAGTGACCACCAGAGGGCAGTAGCGAGCGTCCAGCTCTCATGGATCATATTCACCTGGTTCAGCAGCGCGGGAAGATTCCCCGCCACCTCTTCACCTGGTCAAGAAGGGCGTGACCTCCTATGACGTCACGCAGGCAGCAACCAATAGTCTGTCGACGAGCCACATTCAAATGTATAGCCAGCTGTATATATTGAGCCACTCATCCGCCATTACCACATGTTCCTCCGGATCATCATGCAATAAACCTGTGTTAAGCCAACCTTTCGGCTGTTTCATTGTCTTTGGTCCCTTACACTAAAGGCCTCACCATAGATTTATAAAGAGGCAAAGTGACACTTGCTGACTTATTTTCTATACCCTTCCTAATGATCCCTAGCATTGAGTTTGCTTTTTTCACTGCTGAGGCACACTGGGTTGACACCTTCAATGAGTTGTCCACCAAGACCCCTTTCCTGGTTTGTTGCAGAGAGTTCAGACCCAATCAGTTTATAAATGTAATTGGTTTTTTTTTTGCCCCAACGAGCATCACTCTGCACTTACTAATGTTGAAGCTCATTTGCCACTGTTTTGCCCACTCCCCCAGTGTCAAGAGATCCCTCTGGAGCTCCTCACAATCTCTCACAGTTTTCACTACCCTGTATAATTTAGTGTCGTCAGCAAATTTGGCTACCTTGCTTTTTACTCCTACCTCTAGATCAGCCAGTTGCTGATCCAGGACAAGACCTGTCCCTTTATTCCATGACTGGTAAGTTTATTCAAGAGCCTTTGGTGCGGGACCTTGTCAAAAGCCTTCTGAAAGTCCAGATAAACAATGTCAACTGGATCCCCCTTATCCACATGCTTGTTGAAACTCTAAAAAAAAATCCAACAGATTAGTGAGGCATGATTTGCCCTTGCAAAAGCCATGTTGGCTCTCCTTTAGCAGCGCCTTCTCTTCTATGTGCCTATTAATTCTATCTTTTAGGATGGTTTCCATCACTTTTATTTGGGACACATGTCAAACTGACAGGTCGGTAATTTCCTGGATCACCCCTGGATCCTTTTTTGAAAATTGGTGTTACATTTGCTACCTTCCAGTCATTTATTTTATTTATTTATTTTTGCACACTTATATCCCGCCCTCCTGATGGGTACACCACTCAGGGCGGCTAACAATATAATAAAAATTACAATAAAAACAATTCAGCAACAACAGCTGAAACAAACCTAACAACCCCAATTAAAACTAGCATTAAAAACACAAACAAATCATCATTAAAAAACAACCCACCTCCACTCTACCCCCGTTAAAACAGAATAACCAAGCCAGGGGGCAGCCCCTCACATAGGCTAAATCAGGCACCGGGCTTGACTGGTAGAGTCAAGCATGCCACAAACCTGCTGAAAGAGCCATGTCTTCAGCATCTTTCTAAAGGGGGCAATCAGGCACAAACCCTGATTTGAGGGAAATATTATATATTTTGGCTAGGAGATCAGCAATTTCATCTTTAAGTTCCCTGAGAACTCGTGGATGGATGCCATCTGGTCCTGGTGATTTGTTAGCATTTAGTTTAACAAGACATGCAAGGACCTCCTCCCTGGTTATTTCTATCTGGCTTAATTCTTCGGTTTCCCTCCCTACGAAGATAGGCTCTGTTTTGGGCATGTGGTCTCTGTCTTCTTTAGTGAATACTGAAGCAAAGAATTCATTGAGTCTCTCTGCAATCTCTGTTTCCTCTTTAATAACCCCTTGCCTTCCATTGTCATCTAATGGTCCAATGGCCTTCCTAGTTGGGGTCTTACCTCTAATGTACTTAAAGAAGTCTTTGTTATTTCTCTGAGTATTTTTAGCTATACGCTCCTCAAAGTCTTGCTTTGCTTTCCTGATTGTTGCCTTGCATTTGTTCTGCCAGAATGTATGTTTATTATGTTAATGCTAATGGATTCAAATGATGAGAAAGAAGATCTCGCTGAAACAATTTTTTTGACAGGAATTTTTGTTCAACAATGGACTGCATTACCTAAGAGACTGGTTGCTTTCTTTCACTGGAGGTTTTTAAACCGAGGTTAGATAGCTGTGGATTTCTTGTTTTGGCAGGGATTTGATTTGATAATCCTTAGGATAGCTTCCAGTTCCAGTTTTGTAATTCTATAGTTCTATATCCATAGTTCTCCTTTAGGACTGTTCCAATGACACGTCAAAGAAGAGGCTGATGCGGGAATGTAATAAGTCCATTCAAACTGTGACTAAAATTAAAATGTGTAGAAGTATACCTAAGAGTCCCATTCATTTCAATAGTGCTTGCGTCCAGGTAACTATATGTCTGAAGAACTGGATTATAATCAGGAACACTCACATTAAAATTAGTGTGTTAGACTTGAATAAGCCTTTGCTCTGTTCTGGTTCAGGTAAATGTAATGAAAGATAGGAAGAGTGTTTTGATTGCTACCTTCTGAAAAATTGAACAAGGAATGAGGAATGACTCCTAGCCCAACAAAACACAGCAATTTCTTATTTATTGAAATTCCCCTGCCATTTCTGCCAACTGTCCAACTCATGGTTTTGCTATCTAGTCAAAAAGGCTTTTAGACGAAACATATCTATATTCTACATAATACAGTGTGCACAAGTTGCAGGAACAAGAAATACTGCAGCATTGTCACATGAAAATGTGCAGGAATTACATCAGGGTATCCCAACCTACAGCCTGTGGGTTGGATCTGGCCCACAGCACCATTTCATGTGGCCCACTGCCACTGCACCCGGAAGTGGAAGCAGACACATTTATTAGAGCTGTAAAATGCACCCATGCATGCATAAACATGGTTACCATTATTAATGTGTCCATGGCTGTTGTAAACGTGGAAGCGGGCGCATTTACTTTTGCTTCCGGGGACGTGGTCCGGCCTGCTCAGCTGTCCGGGTGTGTGTGGTCAGGCCCATGGCGTTAAAAGGTTTGGAACCCCTGAATTACAGGCTTAATCATACTCAATTGAGATCGACTTGGGGGTGCAAGTTTTATGTAAGCAGTATGACTAGAAAAACCCTCAAAGTCAGCTCTGGCCTTGAAACAGTTAAAAAAAATTTCAAAGCACTAAACCACCTACATCACTACCTCTGGAGCAATTAAGAGCCCTGGCAGTGCAGTGGTTAAACTGCTGTACTGCAGCCAAAAAGGCTGAGTTCGATCCTGACCAGGAAACAAGGCTGACTCAGCTTTCCATCCTTCTAAGGTTGGTAAAACAAGTGCCAAGCATGTTGGGGGCAAAATGCTAATTACCTTGTGAAACCGCCCTATAGGGCGGTCTATAAATGTAATTGCTCTTGCTATTAAGACTAGAGATAAAAAAAATTAAAATTGGGGAAATCAAGGGAACATTTAAAGCAAAAATGACCATGATAAGGGACAAAAATGGCAGGGACCTAGCTGATGCAGAAGAGATTAAGAAAAGATGGAAAGAGTACACAGAGGAATGTTACAAAAAGGACCTCAACAACCCTGACAATCACAGTGATGAGAGCTTTGAACTGGAGCCAGACATCCTAGAGAGTGAAATCAGAAAAGCCCTAAAAAGTACTGCTAATAATAAAGCTAGTGGAGATGATGGTATTCCAGTTGAATTATTCAAAGCCCTAAGAGATGATGGAATTAAAGCATTGTATTCTATATGCCAGCAGATTTGGAAAACACAACAATGGCCACAGGACTGGAAAAGATCAGTATACGTTCCAATCCTAAAGAAGGGCAATGCCAAAGAATGCTCAAATTATCAAACCATTGCGCTCATCCCACATGCTAGCAAGGTCATGCTCAAGATAATACAGGATAGGCTTCTGCAGCACATGGAGAGAGAACTACCAGAAGTGCAGTCTGGGTTCCGAAGAGGCAGGGGGACTAGAGACCACATTGCCAACATACATTGGATCATGGAGAAAACAAAGGAATACCAGAAACAAGTCTACTTCTGTTTCATTGACTACACCAAGGCCTTTGACTGTGGGGACCACAATAAAATGTGGCAAGTAAAAAACGGAGTAGCCATAAAACAGAGTAGCCATAATTGGCAATAAAAGAGTGAGAAAAGCAGTAATGGGATATAATCTCAAAAATGATAGAATGATGTCAGTCAGAATCTAAGGCAAACCTTTCAATATCACTGTAATCCAAATACAGTAATACCTCATACAAAGTCTGCTTCATTTTTATTTATTTATTTATAGTCATATTTGTATATAACATCGGATTCATACAACATCGCCTAATTCCTTGAAAAAAGTTGCCTCATACAAAGTTGTGCGACTTTGTATGAGGCATTGGGGTTTCCCAGGTTGCATTGTGCCTGGGCAGTAGAAAAGGCAGGACACATGCGTGCATTGCTCTTGTGGGTTTTGCATGAGGTGAAGAGTGTTTAGGAGTGGTTTTGAGCACGATTTTGGATTTTTTTTGAGTTTTTTTCATTAGAATTTTTAGAAGCATTCCTGGGATTTTTGCAGCATTCTTCAGGTTCTTGGACAATCAGGGTTATTCGACATGCTTTTGTAATGTTTTTAGCCTTTAGACAATGATTTCTTAAAGTTCTGTCAGTTTCCTTTCTGTTTCCTTGACTTTGCCCTGAAGTATGTGCTGTTACAGTACAAGGTATCTCTATGGAAATGACGTTGTATGAGGCATCGCGGCAAGGATTTGGACGTTGTATGAGGATCGCGGCTAGGATTTTACATGCCTCATACAAAGTACAAATCCGTATAAAGTCCAAATTTGTGGAACCAAGTTTGGACGTTGTATGAGGTATCATTGTATACGCAACAACCACTGGTGCAGATGAAGCCACAGTTGAGCAGTTCTATGAGGACCTACAACACGTCATAGAACAGACACCAAGAAATGATGTCCACATTATTTTAGGAGATTGGAATGCCAAAGTAGGAAATCAAAAAGTAAACAGAATAACAGGCAAGTTTGGTCTTGGAACACAGAATGAAGCAGGGCAAAGATTGATAGAGTTCTGCCAAGATAACACACTAGTCATAGCAAACACCCTCTTCCAGCAACACAAGAGGCGACTTTACACATGGACATCACCAGATGGCCAGCTTCGAAAACAGATTGATTACATACTTTGTAGCCAAAGATGGAGAACCTCCATACAGTCAGCAAAAATGAGACCTGGAGCAGACTGTGGTTCAGATTATAATCTACTGATCGCAAAATTCAGGCTTAGACTAAAGAAAATAGGGGAAACAATCAGGCCAGAAAAGTATGACCTAGACAACATCCCTAGGGAATACATGGTGGAGGTGAGGAACAGATTTAATGACTTGGACCTGATGGACAGCATGCCAGAAGAATTATGGACAGAGATGCAGGACACCATGCAGGAGGCAGCAAGGAAAACCATACCAAAAGAAAAGAAGCATAAGAAAGCAAAGTGGCTGTCTGATGAGGCTCTTAAAATAGGAGAGGAAAGAAGGAACACAAAAGTCAAAGGAGAAAGGAAAAAATAAAATCACTTGAATACAGAATTTCAAAGAAAAGCAAGGAGAGATAAGGAAACCTACCTAAATGAACAGTGCAAAGAAATGGAGGAAAACAACAGAAGGGGCAGAACTAGAGACGTTTTTTTTAATATAAAAAAAGGGGAACTCAAGGGAACATTTAAAACAAAAATGACCATGATAAGGGACAAAGATGGCAAGGAGTTAGCTGATGCAGAAGAGATTAAGAAAATAAGGAAAGAGTACACAGAGGAACTCTACAAAAAGGACCTCAACACCACTGATAATCACAATTATGAGAACATTGAACTTGAGCCAGACATCCTAGAGAGTGAAGTCAGGAAAGCCCTAAAAAGCACTGCAAACAATAAAGCTAGTGGAGATGATGGTATCCCAGTTGAATTTTTCAAAGCCCTAAAAGATGATGGAATCAAATTACTGCATTCAATATGCCAGCAGATTTTGAAAACAAAACAGTGGCTACAGGATTGGAAAAGATCGGTATCCATTCCAATCCCAAAGAAGGGCAATGCCAAAGAATGTTCAAATTACTGAACAATTGCGCTCATCCCACACACTAGCAAGGTGATGCTCAAGAAAATACAGGACAGGTTTCAGCAGCATGTGGAGAGAGAACTACCAGAGGTACAGGCGGGATTCCGAAGAGGCAGGGGGACGAGAGACTACATTGCCAACATACATTGGATCATGCAAAAAACAAAGGAATACCAGAAACAAGTCTACTTCTCCTTCATTGACTACAGCAAGGCATTTGACTGCATGGACCACAACAAAATGTGGCAAATAATTAAAGAGATGGGAATACAACAGTTAGGACAGAATACGGAATGACAGAGTGGTTTGGAATAGGAAAAGGAGTAAGACAAGGCTGCATTTTATCACCCTGCTTATTCAACTTATACACAGAGCACATAATGCGCAATGCAGGGATGGAGAAATCACAATATGGGATCAAAATTGCTGGGAGAAACATCAACAATTTGAGATATGCAGATGATACTACCTTAATGGCAGAAAGTGAGGAAGACCTAAAGAATCTCTTGATTGGATTGAAGGAGGAGAGTGCAAAAGCCGGCTTGAGCCTCAATATCAAGAAAACCAAGATAATGGCAATAGGCCCAATCAGTGACAGATTTTACTTTCTTAGGATCAGAGATCACTGCAGATGGGGACTGCAGCCATGAAATAAAAAGGCGACTGATGCTTGGGAAACAAGCTATGAGAAACCTAGGGAACATAGTGAAAAGTAGAGACATCACATTGCAAACAAAAGTTCTTATAGCCAAAGCAATGGTATTCTGGTGGTAATGTATGGTTGTGAGAGCTGGACCATTAGGAAAGCTGAGCGCAGAAGAATAGATAGATGCCTTTGAAATGTGGTGTTGGAGGAGAGTTTTGAGAGTCCCCTGGACAGCGAGGAGAACAAATAAATCAATCTTAGAAGAAATCAACCCTGACTGTTCATTGGAGGGTCAAACAGTGAAGATGAAGATGAAGTACTTTGGACATCCAATGAGAAGAGAGGATTCACTTGAGAAGGTCTTGATGCTGGGAAAGGTGGAGGGCAAAAGAGGAAGGGGGCGGCCAAGGATGAGATGGCTAGATGGTATTGTAGACGCAATGGGATTGGGCACAGAGCTGGGCGGGTTGAGGAGGATGGTGGAGGACAGATGTGCCTGGTGTGCGGTGGTCCATGGGGTCGCGAAGGGTCGGAATCGACTGTGCGACTGAACAACAAAATTTAAGCATTGGATCTGGCAAAATCTCTCTCCCCCCCAATTTCCCCCCCCCCCCCAGGTATGGGTGGCGCCCTGACACCCTTTGCCCTGCTGGTCATCCTCGCGCTTCTGGGGCGGAGGGGGGAGCGGAGACCATTGCTGGTCGCGCCCCTCACTCCCGTTTCCATGGATACCCCTTCCGCTCCCTGCTCAGCCTCAGCCGCTCCGTTTCCATGGAAACCCTTTCCCCCTCGGGTCCTCCTCGGCGGAAGGGCTGTCCGGGGCCCCTTTCGCCCGCAGTGCGCACGCGCAGCAGCCCGGCCTACCTAGGCGCTCTCTCTTCCGCCCCGGGCCTGGCAGGCGGCAGCAGCAGCGGCAGCGGCAGCGGCAGCAAGAGAGGAGCCGGAGCCGGGACCGGGAGCCCCTCCTGGTGCCCAGGTGAGGCGGGGAGGGGGAGGAGGAGGCGGGCGGAGCTGAGCGCCGCGGCCCTTCTTCCTAACCGAGCCCCGTTGCTAGGGGCCTAGAGCGCGGGTGGTGGTACTTTCCTTCCTTCCACGTCAGTCCTCCTGTTGCAGTTCGGGGGGATGATGGGAGGGAAAGGAAAGGCAGCAGCAAGCCTTGGGACCACCACACGCCAATGGCGGTTGGTGCCAGCGACTCCCAGGCGGTTTATGTCAGAGCGGCCTCGGAGCGAGGGATGATGCCCAGAGTCTCTCTCTCTCCCTCGGGAGAAAGCGAGGGCTCCAGAGACCATTGGGGGGGGGGGGGGGACGGGGGACCCGGGGTTTTTGCAGGGCCTAAGACGCTGACTGGGAGGCGGAAGGTCAGCAGTTCGATTCCCGAGTACTGCAGGACGGAATGAGCTCCCGTCTTTGTCCCAGCTCCTGCCAACCTGGCAGTTTGAAAGCAAGACATTGCAAGTAGATAAATAGGGACCACTTCGGTGGGAAGGTAATCAGCGCTCTGTGCGCTCCAGTGTCTAGTCATGCCTGCCACATGACCACGGAAACATCTGTAGCGGCAGACAGTGCTGGCTCTTCGGCTTTGAAACATGAGCACTGAACCCTAGAGTCGGATACGACTGGATTTCGAGCAAGAGAAACCTTTACCTTTTTAAGTGAGGGGAGGCTATTATAATAATAATTTCGTGTCTGAAATTATTCTGGGTTGAAATGGGTTTTTTGCTGGAGAAACTCCACTCAGGGGACGCCCGAATGAGGCTCCTTGCACGTCTCCCAAGATCTTTTTCCCACCAAAGTGGTCCCTCTTTATCTACTTGCAATTTCTTGCTTTCAGACTGCTAGGTTGGCAGAAGCTGGGACAGAGATGGGCGCTCAGACCTTCATGCAGTACCCGAGTCTCGAACTGCTGACTTGCCGACCTTCCAGCTAATAAGGCAAGCTTCTTAACCGCTCAGCAACCACAGGCTTTGAAGTGTCCAGGTAAAAACAGGGGTTGTAACTTGTAATCCTTTTTTGGGGGAGGGGTGGTGGTGTAAACAGAAAGAGCCTCCTCAAAGATTGTGGTATTTTTGACCTACAATTGAGCTTACCCTGGTCATGGCAAGAGATAAGTGTTTTACTTCTTCCGCCATGTCTAGACCAGACGTGAAACTGCCAAAAATGGAGGCACTGTTTGGAGAGTCCATTCTGCAGTTCCCTTCGCCTGACCAAGTGTGAGAAAGATTAGCTGGCAACACAAGGTTGCCGTTATCAGGGTACGCCTGATTGTGGTTGAAAAGTACCACAATCTTCAAGGAGGCTCATTCTGTGTACCCCAGTGGTTTACTTAAGGAGTGTTTTTACCAGTTCCACTCCCCTCTCCTTGTGTGTTTCCATGGCTGAGTGGTGATTCGAAATTGAGCCTCTTGAGTCCCAGTCAATTATTCTATCCACTAGATTTCTCAACCTTGTATTCATAGATTTCAGTTCCCAGAAGTCCAAGTCAACACACCTGCTGATCGAGGCTTCTGGTAATTGAAGTCCAAAAACATCTGGGGGGCCAAGTTTGAGGAACCCCTTTCCCTGTTTTCAAAGTGTTTTGTACTGTTCAAGATGTATGAGCTGGAATACCCCACCACCCTTGCAACTTTTTGGGATTAGTGAGGGTTCATCCTCACTGAGCACTGTGTCTGTCTTTTGTTCCAGCATTGCCAGCCCTCATATCTAGTGCCTGGGCCACAGCTGGGGAAGAAGCAGCCATGACAAGGTGAGAAATGACATAGTTTTGAGAAGTGCAGTTTTGTCAGCACTGATCTAGCTGTGAAAGTACCCAAATCTGTCATTTTTCAGCTGCATGCTGATTTTTTCTCTTTTGTTGAGGATGAGTGAAGTTGTGTGGCTAGAATTATTTTTGTCTAGCTCTTGATGGTGGTTCAGGAACTACTTGGGCAATAAAGGTAAGTTTATACCATTAATTGACCTTACAATTAGTTGTCAGGATGGATCCAAAAATCTGATATTTAAATACTAATGCCTCCCCCATTCTGCACTTAAATTCTCTGGATACCTTTTGACAGCACATTCCCTCTATATCACAGTCTACCATGAGCCATGAGCATGAAATAACGGCAGGGCTGTAGCCAGGATTCTAGATTGGGGGTGGGGGGATTTTTCAGGAGGGGCAACAATGTCACACACACACATATATAACATTGGCATCCTGGGTTGGGTTGGGGGGGGGGACTGTTAGCTCAGGAGGGTTTTCTCTCTCTCCCCACCCCCGGCCCCCCTCTGGCTACGGCCCTGAATAAAGGTATTTAAATTGCTTGACCACTCAGAAGGTGTTATATGGCTAACAAGTGAACAAAATGAATAGTCCCCATCTGTGGTGTCCTACATCCTTTGGAAATGCTGAATGATCTAGAGACCTGGTGGCTAACCTTGGCACTCCAGCTGTTCTTGGACTTCAATTCCCAGAAGCCCAAGTCAGCACTTCTGCTGATCAGGGCTTCTAGGAATTGAAGTCCAAGAACATCTGGAGAGCCAAGTTTGAGGAACCTTGATCTAGAGAGTTATGGGATCTTTTTGTTGGATCATTTTTGTAAAACATCATCATTTTTTTTCTTTGTAGCAAAGAGTATGTTTTCTTATCTCTGTTTTTTCTTTTAGCTCTCCTGTCTCCAGAGTTGTTTACAATGGCAAGCGAAATAGCAGTCCTCGATCCCCAAGCAACAGCAGTGAAATCTTCACTCCTGCACATGAGGAGAATGTGCGCTTTATCTATGAAGGTACAGTGCTTATTTCTGGGAAGGCTGACCCCTGTACTTACTCATCTATACTCGATCAGTGGCACAATGGCATAGCATCAATTTAAAGATATATGTAAGATTAATGTAACACAAGAATTAATAACATTATAAAGACAAGTAAGAAACAGAGATAAAGGTAGGACAGAGATAAAGGTAGGATATATTTATCTTAAATATATTTTTAAATTGATGTCTGGCCAGGTTATCCTGCTATGGTAATAGAGTAGACCCTACTGCCAGGGACCAACGGTGATTGTCAGGCAGTAGTTAACTAACCTGCCAACCCTGAGGACTAAAAGCTGTGGGTGCCAAAGTCCATAGGGAAGGGTGATGGACTTTGAATGTCAAAAGGGCTCAGGAACAGAAAGTGATTTGTGGAACTGGATCAGTGGTATGGGTGTCATGCTGCGATGTGGAAGACAAATGGAAGAGAATACATTATATTCTCAGGACAATCTTCATGGCTGATCACCATGATGATTACCAATACAGTAAGACCCTGAGTTACAAATGCCTCGAGTTATGAAAAACCTGAGTTATAAAAGTTTTTTTGGGTAAATTGGTGTTCTGATTTACGCAAAAAAACAACAACTTATGAAAGGGGTTTTACTGTATTTAATTCAAATTTTTCACACTCAAAATGGTGGCACCACCATTTTGCGTGCTAAAAATCCACCTCTGCTCCTCCCACCCCACTGCCGGATGTGTAAACAAATTACTTACTGACAGTGGAGGCCTTCGCTGCGACCGAAAAAATAGGGGTGGATAACTTTTTCGGTCACAGCGAAGGCTCTGGGCTTCGGAGAATGGCAGGGGCTGAAGGAATCCCCCAACCCTTGCAGAGCCTGCTGGGCCGGCGGACGGGCCAGGGACAGTGGCAGAAACGGCCATGGGGACATTTTTTACAATGTCCCCTTGGCTGTTTCTGCTGCTGTCCCTGGCCCATCCACTGGCCTAGCAGGCTCCACATGGGTCAGGGGGGATTCTTTAGGTCCCCGCCATTCTCTGAAGCCCAGAGCCTTTGCTGCGACCAGAAAAGTCCCCCCCCACACACACACACACTTTTCTGGTTGCAGTGAAGGCTCTGGGCTATGCAGAAAGTTACGGAGGGAAGGAATCTTTTCCCCTGACCCTTGCACAGCCTGCTGGCCCGGCGGATGGGCCAGGGACAGTGGCAGAAACAGCCACAGGGACATCGCAAAAAATGTCCCCATGGCTGTTTCTGCCGCTGTTGCTGGCCCGTCCGCAGGCTCCGCAAGGGTTGGGGGCAAAGATTCCTTCCCTCCGCAACTTTCTGCATAGTCCAGAGCCTTTGCTGTGACCGAAAAAGTCCCCCCTTTTTCGGTTGCAGCGAAGGCTCTGGGCTACATAGAAAGTTGCAGAAGGAAGGAATGTTTTCCCCCAACCCTTGTGGAGCCTTTGGATGGGCCAGCGACAGTGGCCCGTCCGCAGGCTCTGCAAGGGTTGGGGGAAAAGATTTTTTCACTCCAGCAGAAGCCCAGGATGAAGAGCGCAATGGCTTTGGAGCTGAACCGCTCCATTGTGCTGTTTGTCCTGGGCTTTACCTGGGCTCTTTTTCACCCCAGAGCGCGTTCCCAGCCATCCAGTCTAGCTGAGAACGCGTTGTGGGGTGAAACACAGCCCAGCAGAAGCCCAGGACAAAGCACAGTGGCTTTGGAGCTGAACCACTCCATTGTGCTCTTCGTCCTGGGCTTCTGCTGGGCTGTGTTTCACCCGGGAGCACATTCCCAGCCATCCGATTTGCCTGGGAACACACTCTGGGGTGAAAATGAGTCCAGAAGAAGCCCATGACGAAGAGTGCAGTGGAGCGGTTGAGCTCCAAAGCCATTGCGCTCTTCATTCTAGGCTTCTGCTGGCACCTCCCCGGCGCATGTTCCCAGACATCCGATCTGCTTGGGAATGCACTCTGAGGTGAAATGCAGTCCAGCATTAGCCCGGGACGAAGAGCACAATGGCTTTGGAGCTGAACTGCTTCATTGCGCTCTTCGTCCTGGGCTTCTGCTGGGCCGCGTTTCACCCCGGAGCGTGTTCCCAGGCAGATCGGATGGCTGGGAACATGCCCTGGGGTGAAACGTAGCCCAGCAGAAGCCCAGGACGAAGAGCGCAGTGGAGCGGTTCAGCTCCAAAGCCATTCTGCTCTTCGTTCAAGGCTTTTGCTGGGCTCTATTTCACCTCTGAGCATGCCTGCAGCCAAACCGGATGGCTGTGGACACACTCCGGGCTGAAATAGAGCGTACCCACAGCAAAAGACTTGAACACTTCGGAGGTGAACCTCTTCCTTCCGCTCTTCATTCAAGGCTTCTCCAGTGCTCCATTTCACCCTGGAGCGCGTCCCCAGCCATCTGGTTTAGCTGTGGACAAGCTTCGAGATGAAACGAAGCACCCGAAAAATCTTGAATGAAGAGCGGAAGGGAGCGGTTCACCTCTGAACCTCGTCCCTGGCTAGACGAGAGCCCCCCCACCGCTCCCGCACTCTACTGGACCATAGAAGCAGTGGGGGCAGTGGTTCCCACTCTCCGGAGGAGCAGGAAGAAGGAAGCAGTAGCAGCAGCCTGCAGGTAGGAGATCTCTCTGTTTAAAGTCTGTTTTTTTTAAATGCATCCCTATGGGGATGCCTCGAGTTATGAAAAAAATAGAATTATGAAAGTTGCCAGGGAACTGATTTTTTTCGTAACTCGGGGTTTTACTGTATTCAGAATCAGATACAACACTAGAAGAAGAAAAAGAAATATTTAACTATACGGCTAGATAGCTCAGTGATTTAACTTTCTGGTTGCAGAGCTGGAGGTTGAGAGTTTGATTCCCCACTGTAGTAACAACAGAGTCATCTTATATAGCCTGGACAAATTGCACAGTGCCAGGAAGCTGCCAGAAGAAGAGAATGGTAAATTATTTCTGAGTAGTCTGTACCTGGAAAACCTGAAAAGGGTTGCTGTAAGTTAGAACTGACTTGATGGGACATGATTACTATTAAGCTGGTTGGATACCTCAATGAGTTAGTATCTTACTCTAGAGCTAGAGCCAGGATGTTTGACTCCCCACTGAACCTCTTGGGAGAAGAACCAGCCTATGTGGCCTTAGGAAAACTCCATGATGCCTCCAGTAAAAGGGATTGGTAAACCACTTCTGAAAACCCTGGAAAGGGTCGCTATAAGTCAGAATTAATTTATTGGCACATTATTATTATTAAGTGAAGGAGAATGGTTCTCAGGATGAAGTTCTTCATTTGTTTGTTCATTCAAACTTCTCTACCTCCCCACTAGTGCAACCACTCTCTGGGCTTTTAAACTCAAAGTTAAGCTATTTAGGTAGATATCTGATGTTTGGAACTGATAGATTGGCATTGCTAGTTTTTGTGTCAGACTTTTCTCTGATTTTATACATAGTATTGCAATAATTATTTCTCTGCTTCTTTATTTGCACCAATGAAATAATGGCAGAATCCACTTTATTTATTTGTTTGTTTGTTTTTTATTTGCATTTATATCCTGCCCATCTGTTATATTCTTCCACTCTGGGTGCCTTACAACACATTTAAAAAAAATCTTTACAATAACAATAAGAGATTAAACATAAAGAATAAACAAACAGAATAAAATTGTAAGTAATAACAAAAACCAACAATGATGCCCCCAAAACAGCATATATTGATGACGGTATACGCTAGTCCGTCCTATTGCTCTGCAGTTGGTAATATATCCTCAAAAGGCTCTTTAAAGAGAAAGGATTTTAGTTTTTTTTTTTTTTAGAAAAATGATTTTATTTTTACCGTATATACAGCAGACCCCTATGGACATGATTGTTCTTTTCTGGCAATTGCTCAGAGGAGTATTTGCTGCTATTTCCTCCATGCAGAAGCACAAAGCCAGAGATCACATGGAGGGTTACATCTAAGGAGCAGTATATTCTGTATTTCTGTAACAGGATAATTGCATTTTTATTCGCAGAGTTAGTTCATTCACTTCTAGATGTCTAGGATGCCTGAGTCTGCCAAAGGGTAGCAATAGTCTGTAGTTCCCCTGTTAAGTTTCCCTCCATCATTCTGTTGCTCTTCTCTGCAGCATGGCAGTGTGTGGAACGGGATCTTCGCAGCCAGGTGGCAGGTGGTGAAAGGGGAGTTGTGGAAGAGTATGTGGAGAAGATACCAAATCCCAGTCTGAAGGGTAGGTTTCCTTCAGCCAATTCTATTTTTTTTGCCACACTGATTTAATTATGGTAATATCATTTGATAATACTCATCTTGGATTACGGTAGTCAAATGCACTATAGTGAAGAAGTATTTTAGAAACAGTGGTGGGTCCTAACCTGAAACCTATATCTAAAAAATACTGCCAGCTTTGTTGGGTTCCTCTTTGTGTCTGGGTTAAATTAAAAGTGCTGTCCTTGACATTTAAAGAACAAAAATGCCTCCAGGACAGGGGTTCCCAACCTAAGGCCCATGGGACGGATCCGGCCTGCAACACCATTTCATGTTGCCCCCCACCCCCTCCAAACAAAATGGTTACCCCTTGAAGCTGTTGGGACAAAATGGCCACCCCCATCGTGCAGGCAGGGCAAAATGGCCATCTGGCCCTCAAAGCTGACTGAGAGAGCATGACCTGGCCAGCCCTGGCTTGAAAAGGTTGGGAGGCCCTGTTCTAGGACCTATAAGAGAATGCCTCTTTGACTATAAACTTGCCCATGCCCCTGAGGAAAATGGCTACATGGGAAAATACCTTTCCAGTTGGTCCAACACTTTATATTCTGCCCCTTGGTAAACCATTTGTCTACGCCTATTAGCCTTTTACTCTACACTGAAAATGCTCTTATTTAGGAAGGCATTTTGGAATTGTAGGAAATTGATCTGGCTTCTGTTGCTAATACCCCCTGACAGTTTTTGTCTTGCACAACAGCCATAAGTTGTTTTTTCTTTGATAATAAGTTGTGTTTAATTGTTCAGTTTGAAATATTATCTGTCTTGGTTTTGTTAGGCATGGAATAGTGCATAGAAATGTTATAACTGAAAATTATAACTTCAATATTCTATAACCTTATTACAACCATAATACATTTTCAGACTACAAAAGTTAGAGTACATCTAGAGATTTTAATTTCAGTTTATTCTTTAAAATGATTGATTGCAAGAATCTTGAATTTAGCATTCTGGGGTTAAATAGATTAGCTTTGCCAAAGAACCAATATCAGATAATTCATCTGAGTATGTTGTGCCCTTTGTAAGATGCAGAGATTCTCTGATGTCTATCTAGTTTGACTACTACCCACTACCTACTTGATTCACTATACATTGACTTTCATTAGTGAACAATCTGCAAACATTAAAGTGAATGGATGAAAGCATGTTGTAAATATAAATACTATAAGCAGATACAGAGTGAGGAAAAGTATGTTTTAAAATACATGGTATATGCAGAATCTTCCTAGGTCACATGAGAGGTCTGTCTCCAGATGTGGCAGTTTATGGCTTTCCAGATACTGTTGGATTGTAGCTGTCACTGTCCTTTATTATCGGTTAATTGGCTAGGGCTACTGGAAAATTCAAGCTAGATAGACCCCTTTGTGTGTTGGTTATAGTGTCCATTGCTAGGATTACTGCTGTGGCCTGCTGTGTCATACAGCTGGTTGAAGGAGCCAACTCAACCTGTTCATTGGATATTAGTTATCTGAAGCCTTGGTTTTAATTTAGTGTTGCAGTCTAGCATCTTTGTTCTTCCCCAAACCAAAAGATGTGGCGATAGGAACAGTGTAGACATTTCAGTCTGAATTGTTTTCTGAATTGTCACACCTTCCTTTTCTTTTTCTTTTTTGACAGCATTTAAACCTGTTGATTTGAGTGACTTAAAGCGGCGGAACACACAAGATGCTAAGAAATCCTAAGGTGGCTTGGAGTGGCCCAGCCCCAAAAGGTGGTGTGTGGCCACTGGTACATGAATTTGATGACTTTGTGTTGGTTTCTTCCTTTGGTCTGGACTGTGCCTGGGGCTGGCTCTGAATTCCCAAGGAAGGATAGACTTCCTACTTTGCCTTCACAGCATCCCCTGGCCTGGGCTTCCAGCCTTCATTCAACAATTGGGCCCTGGATTTCTCCTTTTTCCCCCCTTAGTAAATGACATTTTACTGTGATGGTGGTTGAGAGGCTGTTATGTGTCTTGCCTGACTAAAAGTGTAGAGTAAGACAGAAGAATCAAGAACAACCAGACCTGCTCTTTCTCTGTAACTCTTTTCAAGGCCCAGCACTTCTTAGAAAAAAGGTGTAAGAAAATGATGGGACAGAAACCATAAGGGTTACTGTAGTCTACCCTGCCAGTACAACATGAGAATTTAGACCGATTCAACAGACAACACCTGAGATTTGGTCTGGAGTGCAAAACATTGTGCTACAGCCTGTTACCTGCTCGGTCCTTTGGCGTTATATTATGGAAGAGCCAAAATCAGGTGGTTCTGGTTCTTTGGGATTCTGTTCTATTGAATAAAGCTGAGTTAACTTCCCTTATCCTGTGCTAAGCAAGCACTCCATGTTCTGCTGCCATTACATCCTGTTAACTTGCAGCCCCAGCCAGGGGGCAGGTAGCATTTCTGAGCTAGCCCAAGAGCCCAGCCCCCATGCCCCAGCAGGGCTGGGGATAGCCTCAGTGTATGCTGAGCACTGGCAAATGGTCCAAGTGCCCATGTCTGTGTCCAGCCCAGGCACTGATGTGTGGGACCCTACCCACAGTGGGTAGGCAGGGGGCATGGTGGCTGTTGCTTTTCCTTTGTTATGTTCCCCACCCCACCCTACCCCCTTGGTCTGTGTCAGTCTTTAAGGAGTATTGTAAATAAAAGATAGCTAGTCATTTTGATATTCTGCTCTGTGAATTTATCCTTCTTGCTTCATTCCTCTGAAATGCTTTTGCTGATCAACCTCTCTTTGGGTTCGTTGTTACAGACAATATTCTGATCTGTCTCGCATGACCTTGAGTGAATTTTTTCAGAAGGAAGGAGATGTTCCAGTACTTGGAAAATCCTTGCGTTTTTGTGCCACACAATTACTCTTCATTGCTGCTGAGCTTGTTGAAGGCTTAGTCAGACTTGTCTGAAGAAGTGGACTTGATCCACGAAAGCTAACAGTAAAAATATAGCAGTTAGTCTTTAAAGTGCTGCAGTGTTTTTGTTTTATTTATTTTTTCTTTTCTGATATGCCTTAGTCAGACTTAGTATGTTTTTCAAGAAGTAGCTCTGCATTATTTACAGTGCAGCTTGACCTCTTTGGTTGTGATTCTGCCACACCTCAGTGGTTAAGAAGCTCACCTTGTTAGCTGGAAGGCTGGCAAGTTGACAGTTCGAGACCTGGGTACTGCATGGTGGGATTGAGCATCCGTCTCTGTCCCAGCTCTTGGGGACATGGAATGAACCTCATTTGGGTATTCCCTGAGTGGAGTTTCTTCCACAAAAATCCTTTCAACCCAGAATAATTTCTGATACAAAACTATTATTCTGTACCTCCAAAAAAGTATTAAATTCTCCATATAAGCTCCTTTAGAATCACATATGAATGGAGAGATGAAATACCTAATTGTTGTGAAGAGTGATATACAGTATTCAGCTATTTACCATCAGAATGATTGCCTATAATTTGGTGCCTTTTCTGTTTCAACACATAATGCTTGGTAAACCACATAAAATGGTGATAACATCCTGATGCAGAAGAAGTGGGCTTAGTAAGAAGTACAGTAAATGTTTCATGTGAGGCATGATGCAACAGCTAATGTAAAGCAAAGGCTCTTGCACACTTGGAATGTCCTTGCCAAATACATATCCTGGTATCGCTAAGACGCTGACTGGGAAGCGGAAGGTCAGCAGTTCGATTCCCGAGTACTGCAGGACGGAAATGAGCTCCCGTCTTCATCCCAGCTCCTGCCAACCTAGCAGTTCGAAAGCAAGAAATTGCAAGTAGATAAATAGGGACCACTTCGGTGGGAAGGTAACAGCGTTCCGTGCGCTCTGGTGTCTAGTCATGCCTGCCACATGACCACGGAAACGTCTGCAGAAGCAGACAGCGCTGGCTCTTCGGCTTAGAAACAGAGATGAGCACTGCACCCTAGAGTCGGATACGACTGGCTTTCGAGCAAGGGAAACCTTTACCTTTACCTTTTATTGTTTCTTGCATGCACTTGACACTGGGCAAGTCAAGTGTTTCTTGAGCTTGGAACACTAACACCCAGGTGTAGAATAGGTCCTGTTTTCTGTACAGTCTGTACATTTGGTGATATTAGTGTCATTTATTTATCGTATTTGATGAACTTCAGTTGTCTACATTAATGTTGATATATACAGTAAGCACAAATTGTCCAGCTCAAGTTCCTAGCTAGAGGTCCACATCCAAGTTTGAAAGCCTTTGGAAGGCTTCATCTGTGACACTGCAGTGTGCCTCCAAACGTACGTAAAGGGCACCTAAATATAATGTGGTCCATGGTTTGATCTTCTACACTGTCACATTGAAGAGAGGACTTCCTACCCCATGTGAACAGAGTGGCTTCACATCTACCACAGCCAGTCCCCACTCTGTTCAGCATCCTCCACTGCTGTCTTGGAAGGGGAAATCTAGCTGGCCATTCGCAGGGATTCTTGATTATGTGATGATGGGGAAATCGACAACAGATATTCCCATAGTTCCATTTAGGCATCTGAGATATTAAAATGGTTATTCTGTAGGTTGACTGCAGTGCACCAAACAGGGTTTCTAGATTTTAAAAGTTGGGCAAAGGAGAGATGATAGAAGAATCTGCCTGGACAATAGGATGGTAAAAATCTTCAGTCATTCTTAAAGTGTTTTAAGCTTTTGGGGTACTGTGGAAGCTTTCCCTGGGAATTAAGAAACTGATGCAACTGTAGAAAAGGAGGGGCTGTATTTCCTTTCAAACAGC
Source organism: Bradypodion pumilum (assembly GCA_035047305.1). Classification (NCBI taxonomy): domain Eukaryota; kingdom Metazoa; phylum Chordata; class Lepidosauria; order Squamata; family Chamaeleonidae; genus Bradypodion; species Bradypodion pumilum. Next base: position 284,507,719 of record JAWDJD010000002.1, on the reverse strand, counting down.
ATAGTCTCACTGCAGATCGTAGTATTGTCTTCTGTGAGATTAGCAAAGATATATCACACTCAAACACGACAGCAGCTATATTCCCAGTTCTTTGCCATGTTGGGGGTCAGAGGTGTGCAGATTTGTAATTTTGGATTATAACTCAGAATTCCAAATCTGAGAACCGTAATCCAGAATCACAAATCTGAAACCTCAGGGGTGCCTGCATCAACTGAGTCTGCCTTCCCCAATATGCCACTGTACTGAGTTAGAACTCTTGTTGAACATTGTCTTTCTTCACGTGTACTTCATAAACAATATTTGTGTACCATTTCACTTACTTGCTTTAATCAGACACATTGTAGCAAGTTGGATTAAATCAGAGCTTGTTTCTGTGCAAACTACATAAATAACAAGCAATGAGATGCATTTGGTGGCACAGTGCCATGTAACTATTAGAAAATAAAAAATCAGGAACATCGAAAGGAAGAAATAAACTTTGCCTGTGGCATAATCTATACCTATAAAAAGTGGCCTTAACTGTTGGGTTCGTTCAAAGACTTCTGCACCCAGCAAAACCATCCCCGACCTAGCCCTCCGCACTCACTGTAACCCTTGTCTTCCCAATGCCACGGGGTTCTGGTGGTCACCAGTGGGGCAGCAGCCCCACAAACGCAACCAAAAAAAGAACGAGTCCCAGAGTTCTGCGCTGCGCAACCCCTCAGCCAATCAGGCGGAGAGATGCGAGCGCAGAGGAGGCTAGAAAATTGTGGCGCGGTGGTTTTAAAAGACAAACCGCGCCGGCCCGGGAAAGACTTTCAAAGACCCAGACGGAACCAGGAAAAGATAAGTGTGGTCGATGAGGGTTAGGGAGTTGGGGTGGCGAGGCACAGCCCCGGTAACCACGCCGTCCCCCCTGCCCCCCCACCTAGCCCCCCCTCCTTAACCTCCACCGACCCCATGTACCTGCTGCTGGCTCCGGCTGGGTCTTTGAAAGTCATTCCCTCCCGTCGCGGCCTTCTACGTAGGGAGAAGCACCGGCCTGTCCTTTGTCTCTATGCAGAAGGCCACGATGGGAGGGAAAGTGTTTCCCAGAGGGAACCGATTTGTCTTCCTAGGAGGACGGAGGTCAAAAGATTCCAAGGAAGATGAACACCTTAACAATGGGAGACAAAGGCCAAGCACGAAGCACCGTTCTCGGCCTCCGTTTCCCACAACCGCCCCCTCTTGCCCCACCCCCAGGCTTCTCACAGACAGCAGGGGAAAAAACATTTCCCTGCACAGCCTCGGAGGCCAGCACAAGGCGCCACCATAGCATGGGGGTAGGGAAAGAGGATACCCCTCTTCCCCCCCCAACCCATGCTTCGGCGAAGCAGTGGGGGAAAATGATGTTTTCCCCCACAGCCTCAAAGCCTAGCACAAGCCGGCCCATAGCTTGGGGGGGGGAGAGGGTTACCCCCTCTTCCCCCCCAACCCAAGCTATCGCAAGGCACCGGCTGGCCCCCCTGTAAAAAATAAAACAAATTAATCAATAAATAAATAACACCCCCACCCCAACGCAAGGATTTAACGCCTTGCCAGCAAGGCAAGGCCACATTAAACCCTCCTAACCCACCCACCCACCCACCCACACTCACACACACACACACACAAATGTAAAACCCTCCCACCCACAACAACAAAAACCGGGAGCACTTACGAGAGACGACTTCCCTCCATGCTGACGGAAACGAACTGAATTTAAAAAAACCTGAAAACTTACCACAGCACCACCTTCAGGCCGTAAGAGTAAAAACAATCAAAAACAATTTAAAAAACACCAAACACAGTACTCTTAAGCACAGCCCCACCTAGAGGCCACGAGTAAAAACAGTAAAAAATAATGAAAACAAAATAGACAATACAATAAATAAACAAATTCAAAGAAAGTCAAAAACAACAAATTCAAAACCACCCCTATATATAGGCCGGGCACCAGTATGCTAGTAGGTTAAATAAGATGATCCTAGACCAGCGATGGTGAACCTTTTAGAGATGAGTGCCCGAGGAGGGCAGGGCAAGCACCATGTGTGCCCCCGTGTGTGTGCCTCCTCCTCTTTGGATGTGTGGGTGGGGGTGTTTGGTTGTCTCACCTCTGCCTCCCAGGGGAGATTTCAGCCTCCCCCTCTTGCCTCCCCATTGGCGGAGGGATTGGGGTGTGTGGGAAAGCGGTGCTGGCATTGGCAGTGGTAGCACAGGGCAGGGCTTGCCTGCTAAGGTGCATGTGCCTACAGATATCTGTGTGTGCCACCCCTGACACGTGTGCTACAGGGTCACCTACACTGTCTTAGACTATCCTACAGGATCTGTATTGCTCTGGTCTTTTTCTTGCTGAACTCTGAAGCCAAAGTGAAAGTGGTTCAGTCAAATTAAATCTTATTTGTTACTCCAAGTGAAACAAAAAAGATTATCTTCAGATGTGTTATCTTCATGTGAACTCTCAACAGTCATGAATTTTACACTAGATTTTGCTTCATCTGCTCCGTTAATCTATATATATATCTTAACCTATAAAACCAAGTGTTCACCGTTGGAATTGGCTATACGTTGCTATGCGTCGCCCTACTGACCCGCACCCTCCCTTCGAGAGCACGGCCGAATTGGCTACGCAGGTCAACGAAGGATTTAAAAATCCGGCACGGGGGCCTCAGCCCCACTAACGGCAAGAAACGCAAAGAACTTCACGTCCCAAAAGTCATTGCGCCGTGGCGTGCCAGAGCCAATCAGGCTGAGAGGCTCACGCACGCCACAGCGTTCGGACACGCGCCGCAGCCAATCAAAAGGAACGCATGTTTTAAAAAACCAGCAAAAACACAAAGCACCAACCGATAACTACAAGCCCCAGCGTCCTGCGCGCCAACGCAGAACGCTGAGGAAAACGGCGGGCCGGAAAATTAAAAAGCAAAACAATTCACAAGAAAGCAAACAGCAGCCGCCTTTCTTTTACTCACCCGCGGCGCCTAAAGCTCCCGACTGCAGTTTCTCCTTTAACATCCAAACAAACAGGAAACAAAAGATAAGGCAGAGAGGATCCATGCCCCACCCCTCCTCCTTAAAACAACTCCGGCTTTTCTTCTCTTTAAAAACGGAGTTGAATTAAGGAGGGGGGGGATGGGATCAATCCTCTCTGCCTGTTTCTCAGTGTCCAGAAGTGTAGGGCCAAAACACACCTTTTCTCCCCACAAACCTAACAACACTAGGGAAGCCAGCGGGGAAGGGGACCGCAGCCCACACCCACTGATAATACAGGGGAAAAACGATCTACTTTCACGACTCCAGAAAAATAAATCACCATAAAACAATACAGCTCCCCTCCCCACCACCGAGCCCTTCCTTCCTAACCCCTAATAACAATGCTCCCCTCCCCACCACGGGCCGGCGACGTACATATATTCCAAATAATCCGGGCTGCAAAAAATACCACAACCTACCAACAATTACTATTTTAATGGCCCACCCAGCCAACGAGGCCGGACAATTATATGTTGCGGGCTCAAGAGTGGCAGCAGCAGAGAACATAACACATAAAACAATTACAATTACAGCAGACAGTAATAAATAGAAATAGTAAAACACCTTTACAAGAGATAACATGAAAACAGTTAAACTTACCCACAAAAAGAGTAAAGGAAGCACCCGAAGTCATCGACAGTACACATTGCTTCTCCATAAACTATCCCAAAGCCAGCCAAAGAACACTCACAGACGCTTCGAAAAGAAGCAAGACACGAAAACTTTAAAAGGAAAATACGCTCTCCCTTACAGCCATGCCTTCTGCACAGCAAAACAGCAACGCCGAACACAGACACACCTCCAAACAGGCAAATCCACTTAGCTCACTTCGCTCTCCCAAGCTCAAAAAACAGCGAGGGAAAATAACGCGATAACGAGATTTAACATACATACGGGAAACACACAGCTTAAAAACGAAACTAATCCATCAACAGAGATTTGCCAAAAACGTGACTGCAAACTTACAGAGGGGAAACAATAGCGAGGGAATCAAAACAAAATAGAAATGGAGAAAGAAAGCCAGAAATCATCAAACCAGAATTACACACAAAACGAAAATCAGCAAGAAGACTTTCTTTCCAAAATCCAGGACCCAAAAAAGACACTCACAGCCAGGAAACCAAGTAGCCAACACTGCATGCAATATCAGCATGCAAACATATTACCATGGAGACAACAGACAACAGAAATAACAGAGAGTGTCTCCAAAATTTACATAACAAACAAATCAGTGGAAGAGGAAACAACAAACGCAAACAAACATATTAATCCAAAAGAATATTTAGAAAATAGACAGCCAGAAATGCAAATTAACAAAACACAAGAAATGAAAGCCACAACAAAACCCAAAATAATTTTACCATGGAAACAACAATCAACAGAAACAGCAGACAATTACTATGAAATCAACAAAACAACCACAACAGACAAACAAGAAGAGCAACAAAATAAACAAGGTCAAATGCTAATTGTCAGAAAAAAAGAAAAACAAATCATAACTAAACCAAAATTGATATTGCCATGGAAACAGCAGACAACAGCAATAACAGCCAATAACAACACAAACCACAAAAACAACACAACAAAGGAAACAGAAACTACAACCACAATAAAAAGAAATTACAAACCAGAAGAAAGCGACAATAAACAACCAGAAATGAGCACAATCCCAAAAAAAGAAACACCAACATTCACCCAGAAAAACACAACACATTACTACAAAGAACAAGCAACGGAAAATGCAGAACAACAAGACAGGAACACAGAAATAAAACAACACCCAAACAATAAAAAATTAGAAGAAATAATTCAACAAGTAAACAACAAACAAACAGTGCAACAAGAGACACAAGAATTCACCAATGCAAAACAAAAGGACAACCAGCCACAACCGCAACAAAGAGACCCACACCTGCAAATTAAGGATGAATTAGATATAGATTCCATCATACGAAGGCATCTACTCATCATGACACATCCACCAACTCCATTCAACCAGCCACTAGCGGAATTAATGCTCCAACATTTTTTGAAGATCAAATTTGAACAGACCCAGAGAAAAAAAGGTAAATAAATAAAACAATGCCATTTTATAATATTGCAAAAAACAAATATATATAACTTTGTTATTACTCTCATTACACAGGTGCCCCAACAGATCAACAATCAACTACCTGAACGACAAAATTAAAAAAACATACTGAAGGTAAATAAAAAATTTAGAGCAAAAAGTTATCAAATTATATTTACTAACAACAATATTTTCAGATTAAAACACATGTTAAAATTTTAAAGAATCACAAATAATAAATTTCAAAAAGAAAAAAAACCAGACAAATATCAATATCTCTCCCTATGTTTTATGTTTTACAGATTAAAAACACACATTGCTGGACGACAAAGGAGGAAACAAAAAATATATATAGTTAAATGTTTAATATTACTTTGGAAAAAAACTTTAATGTGCAAATAACAGTAATGATACAAAGACTTAAATTAGAAATTAAGCATTTACAAACAAAAGTAACATACCTCAATGTGTAACTACCAGTAAAGACACAACCAGTTTAGAAATGAAACGTTAATTGTTAAACATGATGTTGAAAAATAAAAAATTTTTTTTGGACAAAACATTCCAATGCATCTTCTTTAATGCAACAGAGGGGGGAAAAAGCCCGGCAACGCCGGGCAACCCTTGCTAGTCTATACCTATAAAAAGGCCCCATAACCATTTGGTTCGTTCAAAGGCTCCCACACCAGGCCCAATCATCCCCGACCTAGCCCTCCGCACTCACCGTAACTCCTGCCTTCCCAATGCTGTGGGGTTTTGGTGGTCGCCAGTGGGGCAGCCACCCCACAAACGTGACAAAAAAGGAACTACGATTCCCTGAGTCCTCTGCACTGCGCAACCCCTCAGCCAATCAGGCTGAGGGATGTGAGCGCAGAGGAGGCTGGGAACGCGTGCGCTGACTTTAAAAAAAATGCCGGGAGCCGGAGGGAAAAACTTTGAAAGACTCAGCCGGAGCCAGGAAAAGGTAAGTGCGGTCGGTGGGGGTTAGGGGGTGGGTGGGTAAGGCACGGCCCCAGTAACCATGCCACCGCCCCGCCCAACCACCTAGCCCCCTCCTTCCCTAACCCCCACCGACCGCACTTACCTTTTGCTGGCTCCAGATGGATCTCTGAAACTCTCCCTTTTGGCGCGGCCTTCTGCGTAGGGAGAAGCACTGGTCTCTCCTTCATCCCTGCGGACGACGTGGCCTTGATGCCCGCATGGACAAAGGAGAGGCCGGAGCACCTCCTGGCCTACAGGAGAGAAGGACTCGCTTCTCTGTGGGTTGGCTGGGAACGAAAGCTCCATTCCCAGCCAACCCAGAGAGAAGCAAAGCCCCTTCATGATGGAGATTCCTTCTCTCCGGGAGGCAAAGGTGCTGAAGAGAGGGGATCCCCCCCCGCAGGACACCCTGTTATTAAAGAGAGGAAAGCAAGCGGTTTCTTTAAAAATGGAATGTTTGGGAGGGGGTGGATCGATCCCCTCTCTGCAGGGTCCCCTGGGGACCAGGGAGATGGGATCAAAGCCACCCCATCCCAAACACTCCGTTTTTAAAGAGAAGAAACTGCTTGGTTTCTTCTCTAATAACGGGGTGTCCTGCAGGGGGATCCCTTCTCTGCCTGGTCCCCTGGGTTCGGGGGGGGAGAGTTTGGGGGGAAAATACACACACACACACACACACACACACTGCTTCTCTCTCACTCACACACACACATACAATACACACACACACAACACTCCTGCCTTGGCAGGAATTTTTAATGTGTGTGTTGGTGGTTGGAGTGATATTGTATGGGTGGTGATGGTGGTGGTTGTGCACACCCCAAACTATCCCTAACCACCAACACACACTTTAAAAATGCCCGGCTCGCCGGGCACAAATATGCTAGTTATATATAAATCCAAGGTGTCGTGTTGTATGTTCTTCATACAAATCGACACCCCTGCACCGATTGCATTGGAAACTGCGCGCACACCTACCTCGAATGCCTGGGATGTCCAGCGCGGGGGACCGGCAGCCCATTTTGGGGTTTGTGAGCCTGAAAAGCAGCCACAAAGGCTCTCCCCACCAGCAGACAGAAATGACCAGGGGAGGCGCCAGTGCCTGCCTCCCATCCCAGGCAGCAGGGAGGTGACTGCGCCTGCATGAGTGTCTGCGCAGGCACCTAACCCCCAGTAGGGACAGCGGCAATTACGCCCAGTACACCTTGAAAATGGTGCGACGCCTGGCCAGGCCAGGCCGAAGGGCAGCAGTCGCACAGCTGGCCCTGCAGCGAGGTGCCAGCACAGCCAGCACCACAGTCTGCTCTGGAGCCCCTGACTGACCACCCGTCCCGCGTTGCCTCACTCCGGCCGGCGGTGATGGCAGTGGCCTCCCCATCGACTACTGCCAGCAGACGACCATTGCAGCCTGGCTCCTCCGCCCTCCTGTGGGGCACCACAGACAGAAAGGAGGACCCACATGGGGGGCAGACAGAGCCCGGAGACAGGACTGGGCCGCTGCCTTCCATGGGCCATGCAGCTGCAAGCACTGCCCCCCATGGAGCCTCTCTTCCACCTGAGGCGCCCCTCAGGAGGAAGATGAAGCCAGGCTGTGATGGCTGCCCCCAGACAGTAGTCGCTGGGGAGGCTGCCGCCGCCAGCTGGGGAGGAGCAAGGCGGGACGGGGGGCGGGCAGGGGCTCCGGAGCAGGCTGCTGCCCTGCCCTGGCCTGCCCGGGTGCCATGCTGTGCTTTTTCCGCCACCCAGAGCCATCCTGAACAGCTCCCGGCTCCGCCTCCAGGCATGTCTGGCGTCAGGCCCAGGCACAGCACCGCGGGCTCTGCTGAGGCCTAGGCCGCCTGCTGCCAGCACCATCATGAGGGTGACGCCAGCAGACAAAAAGGTAAGGCAACTGGGGTGGGGTGGGGGCAGGGGGGGCACCAGGCCCGGCTCTCTCCTTGGCCTGGGTTCGGTACCCCCAGGCAACACCGGGTCCTCTGCTTGTCATTATTATTTATATACACTGTTCACATTACTGGTAGTTAATGTGCTAAAGCAGTGCTATATTAGAAAAAGTAAGAGGTTGAAGCCTAAAATACTCCTGTGTCTAGCTTTATCTCTTTATTTGGAGGAAAAACAATATCTAGGTTCCATTCTTTTTCTCTTCTTAATCTTTCTATTTTCAGATATTTGTAATCTTGGAGATTTAAGAAAATATTTTAGTCTATCTGCAACATTGAGATATCTGCCTCAGAAGTATATCCTCTCACGCCTTTCCGATGATACTGTAATAATTTTGTGTCAGAAATTATTCTGGGTTGAAAAGATTTTTGCGGGAGAAACTCCGCTCAGGGAACGCCCAAATGAGGCTCCTTTCATGCCCCCAAGAGCTGGAACAGAGACGGGCACTCAATCTGTCATGCAGTACCCCAGTCTCAAACTGCCGACTTGCCAGCCTTCTAGCTAACAAGGTGAGCTTCTTAGCCACTGAGCCTCTGCCGCCCCTTTCTGTTAATGTGCTGCTTTGTGACTCTTTAAGGTTCAATCTTTTCCATAATCTGAAAAGCTACTTACTGGCTATCCAAAATTGAAAGAATCTTTGGTGCAGTCTTGCAGAAATTGAAAGCCCTACATACTTTGCCCAGGATATTCCTGACTATACAAACCAGCTGGTTTTAAAGGCGAACTCCTCTGGTCTTTGATGCAAAGTGCATTCTACACAAGCAAAGTGCATGCTACACAAGTTGATTTTTTTTCTGACATAGTTGGACAGAGTCAAATGATGGATGTTCTCATGTGTTCATACTGCTGCTGATTTTATACCTGCAGCTTTTAATATAAATATATGGTGGGCAAAATTGGATTTACTTAATAAATCTTTGTATGGTTTTCAGTGGATCAGTAATAGCTGCAACAAACTGACTCATTTATTGGACCTAAACTGGAATGCTGATTAAACCAATAAATCAAAGTCCCTGGTAGTGCAGTGGTTAAACTGCTGTACTGCAACCAGAATGTTGCAAGCTCGATTCTGACCAGGGCTCAAGGTCGACTCAACCTTCCATCCTTCTGAGTTTGGTAAAATGAGTACCCAGCATGTTGGGGACAAAATGCTAATTACTCTGTGAACTGCCCGGAGAGTGAACTACTGTATTTTCTGGCGTATAAGACTACTTTTTAACCCCGGAAAATCTGTGCCAAAGTCGGGGGTCGTCTTATAGGACAGGTACTTAACTGCAGCTGACAAGTATATTCCAAACTCTATATTTTAACTGGAAAAGTTGGGGGTCGTCTTATACGCCCAGTCGTCTTATACGCCGGAAAATACGGTAAGTGCTATGGGTTGGTAATTGCTTTGCTTCATGTAAACTAGGAGTGGCTTTTTGTGCTGGTGAATTGAACTCCATTCAGTTGTGTTATTTAAACCAGTTTCTGGGCTCAATATTCTTTAATTCAAAAAAAAAAATTGCATCAGCTTCCAGCTAGCAGATGTCAATATTCTAATAAATAAACTCCTATATTATTGGCATATGCATTACAAAATCACATGTTTTAGTTAAAAACAAAATAGATTCCACAAATCTGAAGTGTACCTGTATTCATTAGAGCAGTGTCACAATCTGAAAATATCATGGATTGGAATGCAGTGAAAATCTGTTCAATACATTCAAAATCAATGGAAAAAATTCAGTCCTCTTTGCCTTCCCATGCAAACATTTATCATGGCTGTTTGGAATAAGTATTGACCAGGGAGTTCTGTGGCAGCACTATTTGCGTTTGAGGATCAGAATTCTATTATTCACACTCAATCATATAAATCTGTCAGCATAAATCTCAGTGATAAGTTGTCACTAAGTAAGTTCTTGTAGGTATTTGATGTCACATGCCAGTCATATGACTTGGCATAAGTAAGTAATCATAGGTATTTCATGTCACACACCAGTCATATGGTTTGGCATATTGGTTTTTTAATTGACTTACAGCCATTATGTTTACTAATTCAGATTTGGAATTTGTTAACATATTTTTTATCACAGAGCAGAAGGGGAGAGATATACTTCAGAATAAACAGTAGATAGCTAAAACCAGTAGTCTATGGTGAAAGGTTTTGGTTGAGTATTTTTGTAGATTTTTATATTCTTTTAGTTGGAGTCCTCCTTGGCTTTTGAAAACACAAGTCCTCTCATTTATATAATGTATATTAACCACAATGCTAGGAACTTGCTGTCTCTTTTTACCTCTCAAAAGGGCTCAAATTTACAAGGTTGGAAAACCAGATCCTACAGAATAGGTGACAATCTGATTTGCAGTTGCACTGCAATTATCTAGCTATTCCCTTGGAGAGCTGCATTTTTTAATTTATTTTAAAAAATAGTATTTGCAATTGAGCAACGTCAGAAGGGCCAATGTTAACTTTAGTCACTGATTTCCATCCCATACCAACAACCATCAAATTTTTAAGAAGCCCCTTTGATTGCAGTGGTGGTGAACCTTGGCAGTCCAACTGTTCTTGAACTTCAATTCCCAGAAGCCCTGATCAGCAGGAGTGCTGACTTGGGCTTCTGGGAATTGAAGTCCAAGAACACCTGGAGTGCCACAGTTGGCCTTAACAGGATTAGGGTCTCAGTTCACAGTGATTTCCTTGTACTTTACTTTGTGGGGGATCTGCCCAAGGCTTTTTTGTTCACATTATAAAAGAGGTGGGACAATTAGCTTTACACACTTTGTGGGGATACAGTACTGTACTGTACTTTTGGTTTCTATATTGTGCTGTGTCCCATCTACTATTAGCAAATGTGATATAGCTACAAGAAGAGTGAATGGAAGTGCCTGAACAACTTCCTCCAGCGGACCTGCCCTAGGTTTCCTTTAATGAATAGTTTTGTTTGAGCTAAAGCACAATTGAAGTACAGTAGAACCCTGCATAAAAAACTCTGTTCCACGGAGCTCTTTGCTATGCGGTTTTTTTTTGTTATGCGGTTCCCTATGGGAGATACCACGCATAATGAAAAAAAGTTCGTTAACCAGGGTTCCCATTGAGTGGGTATACCCGTCCCTGGTTATCAAAAAAACCGTATAACGAATGATTTTTTTCATTATGCAGGGTATCGCCCTTGCATAACAAATGCTTTGATATGCTAATTTTTTGCTATGCGATGCGTTCGTTATGCGAAGTACCACTGTATACCTTATGTCTTTTAAAAGAATTGTAATGGATTTTAAGGCAATGAAGTAAGTCGTACGAACATGGCAACAATCGCAACAGCATGGTAGATTTTAAAGTCATAAAAATAAACCATGGAGGGTGATTATAATAATAATTTAATTAGAAGCATAGTAAGAATGTTCATTCTAAGATTAAAATACTGTAAATCAATACAATAATATAAAATGTGGTCCACTAGGAAGGTCACTGAAGATATTCCGATTGGTGATATTAAGTGGTAGACAATGTCTGATATCTAAAGGGCAATTTAATGGCTTGGAGACGTGCACAATATGTTTTCCACAGTAACACAGATCTCTGAAAGAGCATGGGACATCACTAGCAGTGGGCGTGGTTTGGGCTAAAATGTTATATCTATTAATACACCCAGATCTATTTTCTTTCTTCAGCCCAGATGATTTAATGCCATTTAAAGCATACTTACTAGAAGTATGAGTTCTCCCATCACTTCACAGGACTGAACTTGGACACCTTTGACTACATACAAATCTATTGAAACACAACTCTTTTATTTCAAGAGTTGGGATTCTTATGACTTTTAGTTTGTTTTCTTGCATTTCATCGCCTCAATGTTTCTTTGGTGTGTGGGTGTTTACATTTTGATAGATTGATCTTAAAGTGTAAAAGGGAGTATTAGCTTTCTTCCCTAGATGATAAAAATCCCAGGATTTTTATTCTGTTTCTTCTATTAGCACTGACCCACCACTGCCAGTTCACACCACAGTTTGCCTTTGACCCTTCTGATACTCTGGCATTTAGACATAGGCATTTAACACCCAGAAGCCTCAGTCGGCAGGTTCATTTGTAAAAGATATCATAGGAGCTGTCCAGCTCATAGAAGGCCAACCGTTATACCCACCCCTTGTAAAAATATTTGTGTGAATCTACTGTGTATTTGGCTTCTAAAAGTTTGAAACAATGACCCAAATCCTATAAATCAGGGCCCCCCAACCACCAGGCTGTCCCAAACCAGGCTGTGGTGCTGGGTGGCACTGGGAGCCCCGATGGCACTACTGCCCTCAATGTGTTCCGCCAGGTCTGCTCGGTGGAGCGAGAGCACAGGTTTCAGACATAGCAGATAGGCAGATGGCCAGGCCCTTCCTCCACATTGCTTAACTACGGTGGGGCTCCACCGCCCTGCCTGTGTGCAGTGTGATACCTCACTGCCCGAGTCGAACGGTCTGCAGCATGAGACTGGTCCCTGGTGCAAAAAAAGTTGGGGATCCTCTCTGTAAATGATCCATAATGCAATCAATACAAAGCTTGGCTGTAAATTGCTGCAAGTTAAGAAATTAGCTCTGATTTTCACTACACAACAGCATATATCTCCTTCACTTCTTAACTTGAAGTATTTCACTGCCAATATTTATTGCAACTGTGTTATAATAATAAGTAAATGTGTGCCATCAAGCCAATTCTGACTTATGGTGACCCTTTCCAGGGTTTTCTAGGTACAGAATATATAGAAGTGGTTTATTCATCCCTTCTTGGAGGTGCCCTGGGACTATACAGTTTATGTTTGACAATATGGGCTGGCTCCAGTGATGCACTCCAAAAATTGTTACTACCACCTCTGTGGGTGGGGCCAAATCTGTGGGTGGGGCCATATCTGTGGGTGGGGCCAACATAATTGTGTATGGAGGTGGGTGTGGCCAACTGGGTGGGCGTGGCCTGGGGAATTTCCGGTACCAGTTATCCCGAACAGGACAGAACCTGCTTCAGTGCATCACTGGCTGGCTCTTCTCCCAGGAGGCACAGTGGAGAATCGAACTCCCAATCTCTGGCTCCACTGCCAGATAGCTAGGCCATTGATCTATCCAGCCATGGCAGGGTGAATGGCAGCAATGGTAGCTTTCGAGACATTCCTTGTGAGTGCCCCCACCTATATTCATTCCCTTCTCTTGGGGGACCATGACAAAATGTGTGATATCTGGTTAAAAAATTAATTATGAATGAAACAATTTTTTTTGTTATATAATGGAGGGAATGAGCATTTGAACAATAAAAATTAATTGTGATTCTTATAGGAGCAGCAAGATGTGAAATTGCACAGTTCTGGAAAATGCACAAGACCTATCACTACAAAGATTTCTCAACAAAATTTGGCAAACTGTTCTGATGAAAAAAATTAACTAATCGGGCCAAAACATTTAGAAGAGTAATAAAGCATGATCAATTTATGTAAAGTTAGCAATCCATGTTAAAATATAGTACTGAACCGAGGAACAAGGAATGTTACAGGAAATAATTTGGATTGTTGGCCTGTGATCTTTTTTTATTTATTAAATATTTTTAAATTTATATGCATATAAAAATACAATACACAATACAGAACAAATAGATTATACAGGATAATACTTTAACAAAAAAGACTAAAATACAAAAAACAACAAATAAGGAAAAAATATACACACCTATCCTAATACATTTATATATTTATCTTTGTTAATCATATCTTAAAACCATCATTGTAAATACTAATCTCTTGACTTATTACTTAAGTAGTTATTCTCTAGTCTTAACTGCCATCTCAGAACTCATTTTCCAATAAGTCATATAATACCATTAAGGATAGGAGAAAAAAACTAAGAAAAAGCTAAAAAATAAAAAAATAAAATAATAACTATAAATAATAATCACCCAGTGTCTATTTACATTGCCCTGGAGAGCTCAGAATATCAGACTAATTTAATTTCAAAATCCACTTTGCTCAGGTACAGGTCTATTTCTTTCATCCCCCTTAAGGGAGTGATCCACAAAAGGTTTCCAAATATTCCAAAATCTATTTTCTTTCAAATTATCCCTTTTTTTCTTTATCTCCCAAGTCAATTTGTCATTCAATGCTAAATTCCACATTTCTTTATACCACTCTTCAGTTTGTATAATTAAATCATTTTTCCAATGTCTAGCAATACAATGTCTAGCTGTTGTAATCATTATTTCTAATAACTCTTTCTTATCCTTATTTAACTTAATACCTTCCACATTTGTTAACAGAGTGGTACCTGATCCTAATTTTACCATCTTGCCCAAAATTTCTCCAATTTCTTTTTCAATCCTACTCCAAAAATCTTTAACCACTTTACAGCTCCACCACATGTGTTCATACGTTCCAATGGTATCCTTACATCTCCAACACATTTTATCTTTTTTATTGTCCATTTGATGTAACCTCACTGGGGTCAGGTACCATCTCCACAACATTTATAATTATGTTCCTTTATTCTAACCGACATTGTTCTCATAATCCTTTTTTTCCATTTATTTCTCCAAGTATCTTTTTCTGTCTTTATATTCAATTCTTGTTCCCACCTTAATTTCATTTCCTCTTGTGGATCACCCTCCTTATTAAAAATTGTATAAACTTACTAACTAATCCCTTAATATTTTTATCTCCACTTCTGACTTTTAGAATCAGTTCTTCAAATTCAGTCTTTTCTCTTTCCAAATCATAATCACTCATATATTTACTATTCCATTTAATAATCCTCAGTCTCTGAAACCAATTAATTTTCAATTGCTCAAACAATTTTGACCTACTAACCTCATTATTGCATATCCGCAACCAGTCTTTCAACAGGATAACCTCATTTTTCTTCAACACGTCCTTTATCTCCTCATTTATATTAATTGGGAAACTCGCCATGTCTAGAATTTCCAGTATTGGAGAGACATTCGGGACCAAGTCCTTCTTCACCCTCTTCCATACACTCATTAATCCTTTCATCATAAAAATTTTAGTCACTACTTTTCCCAAGTTACAACCTAAAAAGACCATTTTACCCATGTGTCTATAATCCCTCATCTCGATTTCCCCCCATATTACCTTTTCCCTTGCCAAGATCTTCACAACATTCTTAATTTGAAATGCCCGGTAATATGCCATCAAATTCAGCATTCCAAACCCTCCTTCTTTCTGCGGAAAATACCATAACTTTTTTGGTAATCTAGATTTCTTTCCCCCATTACAATAATTGTTAATCAAATTTTGAAGCTCCTTAATTTCCTTATCCTTCAATTGAATCGCTAATGCATCAAATAAAAAGTTTATTCTGGGTAGCAACATCATTTTAGCAAGTGCAATTCTCCCGAACCATGACAGTTTCAACTTTTGAAACCTTTGTATCTTATTCTTAATTTCAATTTTCAAACTATCATAGTTCAGTCTTTTAAGATCTTCCAATTTGTTTGATATAATTATTCCCAGGTATTTCAATTTATTCTTAATCTGAATATTAACTGTGTCCTTTATCTTCCTCTGATCTTTCCCCCCCATATTACAAAACATCATTTCCGATTTATCCCAATTTATTTTCAACCCAGTAATATCCTCGAAATCTTTTAATTGATGCATAATTCTATTCATTACCTTCCCTGGTTGTTTTACAATTATCAAGGTATCATCGGCATACATACTTATCTTATTTCCCATAATCCCCTCTATTTTTTCATCTTCTCTTATATCTTTAGCTAATAACTCCATTGCCATGATAAACAATATTGGAGATAAAGGACAGCCCTGTCTCGTACCTGCCTCCAACTTTACCTCATCTGTAACCTCCTCATTTACTCTGACAGTGGCTATTCCTTGCTGATATAGTTGACCAATTACCCTTCTAAATTTGACACCAAATCCATAACGTTTAATTATCTCCTTAATTGAAATCCATTGTAGAGAGTCAAATGCCTTAAATATATCCAAAGATATTAATCCCACTTTTTCTTTTGTTTGACTCACCATATCAAGTAAATCCACTACTCTTCTGGTCAAATCTGCCATATGTCTTCCTTTTAAAAATCCTACTTGATCTACATTTATATATTCCCCCATAAAATTATTCAAGCGGTTAGCCAATATTGCTGTGAAGATCTTGGCATCTTGATTTATCAATGAGATAGGTCTATAGGATTCTACTTTCTCTAAATTCTTTCCAGGTTTTGGCAAAAGTACAATTGTGGTCCTATACCATGAGGTTGGAATTTGCCCTCCATCTAATATGTAATTATATAGTTTTACCAGCTTTGGTACCACAATATCTCCAAATTCCTTATAGAAATCCGCAGGCAACCCATCTTCCCAACTTCAATCTAGTAATTACCTCTTTTACTTCTTTTTCTGTCACTACTTCTTCCATTCTATCCCTGTGTTCCTGTTTTATTCCACTAATTATTTGCATCTCTAATTGCTTTTTAAGTTTCTCCTCATCTATTTCTTTTCTTGCATAGAAAGCTTGATAAAAATCCTTCACAATTTTACATTTATCCTTAATTTTATTGCACCTTATCCCTTGTTCATTAATCAAAACTCCAATTTCCCTCTTTTCCCTTTTATCCTTTGCTGCTTTTGCTAATAATTTTGAATTTTTATTACTAAATTCAAAATGTTCCCTTTTCAAATAAACCAAATCTCTTTTCACCTTTTCTTTTTCTTTACCTACCAATTCAGTCTTTAATCTTGATAAATTAGCGAAAACTTTTTTATTCTTTGTTTTTGAATGTTCCTCCTGTAACTGCTATATCCAATTCTCTGCGAACCTTAACGTATATCACCTTATACGTTATAATCCATCTATCTATCTATTCATCTATCTAGTTAATATTAACACACCTTGACAGAGGGTTATTTACATATTTCAGTCAATCAATCTCTTTTTAGAACCAAACTTCCTCCATCTTAGGGCATAACAATAAAGAAACCAGGGTCACAGCAAATAAAGATTATTATTATTATTATTATTATTATTTTTAAGGAAACAATTTAAAAGCTCTTCTTTAAGTTTCCTTCTTCCTTCTAATCCTTCTTTGACAATATTACATAACTGTAATATGACCAAAATCCCAATTTATTTACTTATCAAAACAACTTTTCTTACACAGAAGATTAACTCATATCCTTATCCCTTGACTATTTTAATTTTCTTCCTCCGTAATCTTTCTTCCTTTGTTATATCCTAATGGACAAGAGTAAGACGGATTCTTGCTAATATTTAAGACGTTAAATAACTTTTGTTGTTCATAACATGCAGCTGTTTTTCTCTCTTTTTTCCTCCTACTAATGGTTATTCTACCATTACACATGTCATTACCTTTCCTTCAAATCTTTTCTATTCAAATTTTTGATCCTAAAGTTATCTCCCCCTTTCTTTCCCTCCCCCTACAATTACTGTACTAGTTACACTTTCTGTACCTATTGCAAATTCTTACTCTTGTGTATTAGTTTATCTTTATACTGCTCATATGATATTCTCTGCAGTCTTCCCCAACATATCTTTCCTCATAATCTTAGACCCCATTAACAAAAGGTTATTTACATGTTTTAATCTCTTCCTTAAACCAAACCTCCTCCATCTTACATCAGAACAAATGTAGAAACCAAAATAACAACAAATGGAGACTCATTGAAAAACAACAATTTCCAAAACATCATATTCCACATTACTACTACTTGCCCTTCCTTGACATTCCTTGACAGAGGGTTATTTACAATTTCAAACATCTTAAACCTTATAATTCAAACTTTACACTGTAATTTTCCATCCAACTTACCCCCTTTTAACCATTCTTAACAGAAATCAATAACCTTTTTGTGACAATTTCATAGATATTCCCTTTTACCCTTATCTTTCTCTCTGTATTTTTCACTTCTTTTATATTTTGAATTAACTTCTCAAAATTAAAACCTCTTCTTTAAGTTTCCTCCATTCTTCTGATCCTCCCTTAATAATATTACAAGATTCTAGTATATCCAAATACTCAGTTTGCTTGTTTATCACAACAACTTTACCTGCTCAAAAGAATCTTAAATGATGTAATTTTTGCCAATTATATTTCACACCCTTATCCCTTAACAATGTAGTAACTGGTTTAATTTTCTTCCTCCACAATCTTTCTTCTTTAGATATGTCCTGATAAATATCCAGCTTTTCCCCATCCAATTTTGGTACTCGTATACCATTTCTTCTTAAAAATGCCATTAATTCTAATTTTCTGTCCAGACCTACAAATTTTACCAGAACAAACCTTTTAAAAGTCCCATTTCTTCTCTTTCCCAGTCTATAAACTGCTTGGATATCCTCTTGTGTGAATTCTCTCCCCGTCTTCAGTTCATTCAACCATTTAATAATTCTTTCTCTCAGGCAGTCTGGACTTCCCTCTGGAATATTTTTAATCAGCACGTTCTTTTGTCTCGCCATCTCCTCCAACATGTACAGTCTTTTTTCTTGCTTGCCTATTCTTTTATCTTTTTCTTGCAAGTGTTTTACCTTTGTTGTCTCAAAATTTTTAATTACTGCTTTCATAGAGTTGGCCAGTAGATCTCTTAGTTCTTGTTGTCCATTCATGGTGTCTTTCATTTCTTGCTTCCTTGTCACCTCTATTCTGTCCAACCTTTTCTCAAGTTTGCTCCAAATATCCATTTCTTTCTCCACTGCTTGCATGTGTTTTATCTCCTCTTCCACAGATTTTAATTTTGCCTCTATTGTCATAAAGTTATTATTTAATATTTCCATATAGCTAACCAGCATTTCCCTTAGTTCTTGTTGTCCATTCATAATTTCTTTTAATTTTGCTTCTATTGTGTCCTCCATGTACTGTCTTTTTTCTTGATTAGCCATTCTTACATCCTTTTCCCTTTCCTCTCTTCTTTTTTGCATCTCTTTTATCACCCTTGCGAGAGGTCCATTATCTATAGAATCAATTGCTGTTTTCATCATCCTTTCCACCTGATCCCTGAAATTGTTTATTTCTTCCATTTTGATAATTTTAGGATCTCTAAAATCTCTAGGGTAAATCTAAAGTCTGAATTCTTTGGGGTGACAATAACTCATTTAGGGCTGACTGTTTCCCACCTCTTCTTTCTCTCCTCTCTCCACTTCAAAGTCACAGCCACTTCATCAGCTGTTTCTCTTTTTCAGGGGCCTGTTCTTCTTCACTCACTCTCTCCTTTTTTATTTTATTTCGTCTTTCAAAGATTCTTCCTCTCAAAAAGAAGGGGGCAAACAGACACCCCCTCTTTCAGTCCATCAGCTCTCTTGCCTCAGAGTTCCCCTTTCATCTCTCTTTTTAGTTCGAAACTTTGCTCCAATACTTTAAGGGCATTCAAGGTTTCTTCCCTCACTTTCAAAGCTTATTTCCAGCTTGCTTTCTTAACCTTGCCTTTGAAACCCAATCTTTCACTCTCTTCCACAGTTCTTATTTTCCTTCTCAGTCTCATCAATCACACCTCCCTTGATTAGGTGGTCTTTACAGCCCAAAATAAACATTAAGAGCAAATGGAGGACTTACAGAGGCTTGCAAATCTGTGTCGTCCCATTCAGTCAGCGTCTCTTTGCCTTTTCGAGCTCTGTCACACTGGCCCAGACTCTCTTGACCCCCGAATTCTTCACCTTCTTCACCCCCACAGCACTCCTCTGTCTTTTTTTCTCAAATTTATCTTTAACAGCCTTTGTTTTTCCACCTTTTTATTACATTTATCTCGCAGCCTGCTTCACTCGTGTCTTACTCCCCCGCCATCTTGTTCCGGTCTCAGGAAGAGTTTATTTGTATCATGAGATTTTTGATGAGTTTCCTGTAAAAAGACTATGTCTGGTCTATCCCTCTTCAGAGCTGATTCTATCCTCCTCTTAATTTGGGATCCTGTACCTTTTACATTCCATGTTAATACTTTTATCGCTCTCATAATTTAAATTGTCCCCCACTTTTATCTCTCCTGAGCTCTCCATTGGGTGTGCTACTAATTAACCTAACATAACTAAAACAAAACTTAAAACATAAAACACTCATTAATGACCTCCCCGCTTTTTCCTTCAAAAAAAAGAAGGGGGAAAAAACTCCTTTGACTTCCAAAGAGGGGAGGGGGGGAACGTGTAGGATAAACATAATAATTAAAGCTCAAGCACACTATCCAAACAATTTTTTTAAAAAAAGCAAAAAACAAAACTGTTATGAACACCTCTTTACCTTTAAAAATTCTCACCTTCATTCCCTTTCCCTTCTAGCCTTTGCTTAACTCCTCCCCCACCATATCAATGACAATTCTCCCTCAGCTCCTCCCATTTGTTCTCCTCCCGAAGCACCTCCCTCATCTGTTCCACCATAGTCTCTTCTTATCCCTCCCGATGCCAGCAAATCTTTCCTTAACTCCAACCATTCATTTGAACCCACACTGACCAAGTCAAGTAAAGTTAAATATTCCAAAGCATCAGTCCTTTCATCAATCACCTGCATCTTTTTATCATAAAAAATTTTTAACTGTTGTGGGAATCTCCAATTGTATTTTATCCCTTTTTTTAATCAAAATTTTTGTTGCCGGTTTCATTTTATATCTCCAACCACGTTCCTTAATTGGAATATCATTATATACCTCCACATCTGCTCCATCAATTTTCAGAACTCCAGAACCAGCTTGTTTTAAAAAAAGCCATCACCTTCAATTTATCCCCCCAATTTGCAAATTTAACCAAAACTATGATCACTTTTCCCCCTTCTCGATCCCACTCTGTAGGCGCTTACGATATCCTCATTGACAAAATCCTTCTCCATTTTCAAACTATTTAACCAATTAATAATTCTATCTCTTAGCTGGTCTGGAGTTCTTTGAGTCACATGACGTATCACAATATTCTGCTTTCTCATCATCTCTTCCATCACATCAATCCTTTTCTCTTGCTCATCCATCTTCATCTTATTTTCTCTCACCTCCTCTTGTATCCCTTTCATTTTCCCTTTCATCGCTTTCATGTCATTTTGCATCAATTTAACATTACCCTCTAACTTATGAATATTTAAATCAATTTTTTTTAGAGATCAGTAATCAATCCAGTTAATTTATCCAACATTTCATTTTTATCCTTCACTCTTGCTTCATCCATCCTGTCAAATTTTTGAAATAATTTACCAAGTTCCACCATAATTTGAGTCTGGTCAAATGCGGGTTCAGGTGATGATGAAGATGACGATGGGGGTGGGTCCACAACCTGTGCTTTGCCCTTCCTTTTTGGTTTTACCACTTCCTCTCCCTTGCTCCTTGCAGCTTTATCCATTGTGATATCAAATAAAAGTTTCAATGCAGCAATCGTTTTTAATCCCACGTGACCCTCTCCTTGAAACTGTTCCAGGATTCAAACAAACCAAAGAAACCAAAATCTGTCCAATCCTCCTGACTTAATAAAGGTAAGTTCAAATCCAAAAGCTTGATTGAAGATTCTGTAGGGTCCAAAACTTGGGAACCAAATCCTTTATTATAATCCCCCAACAGCTGCTATTCCACTTGTAAAGTCTAACACCGACCAGCAGTTATAATCCATAAGAGGAGAGAAGGAACCACCAAAAATTAATTGAAGCTACCAAAAAATCAATAAACCATGAATTTCCAGCTTTAGCTATGCCACGAGCACTTCTTCTGTTGATACAATTGTAATCCAAATCGGCAAACATGTAACAGTGAAGCTCAGTATATCTCAAAATGAGAGGGAGAGGGAGGAGACACTATGCAGAAGGAACTGAAATGGACACAGTTGGAAGCTGATCAATGGTAAGAAGGCGGAGGAGTAGCGAACCCACATAAAACAAGCTGAAAACACTGTAATCCAAGAGATAGTCTTTTCTTAAAAACACAGTAAATTCAAATCTACAGTTTCTTCAAGCAATTTCTTCAAGCACAGAGCTCCTGTCTGGGCTCAGGATGACTCACTCGGGACGGCTTACCCCCCCCTTCTCCGAACTCCGAGCCTGTGCTTTGCTGATTTAAAGCTCAATATTCCCACTTTATAATCCAGTCATCTTTATTCCGGAGCAATAATAGCAATAATGTCAATGTCCGGGGGACTGTTTAACTTTCAGAGCTGATCTGAGTGACTACTTTCCACTTTTAAAGGTTGTTCACCACTTTCTTTGCCACCCGAGTCAACTTTCTCTCCCCCTCTCTTAAATTTCGATTTTGAAGTCACCCTCCGCCATTACTCCTTCTTCCCTGCTCACAATCTTCAAACGCTCAGCACTTACTTGCACTTTTCTACCCTCATACACAGGGGAATCTCGCCTCCGCCACCTCTGCTCCGATGTTTATTTTTAGAGCTTATCCTTTATTCGGATCCACCATTATAGCACTGTTTCCAAGCGCTGGGCTCCCGCCCGAGACCAAGATGTCTCTCAGCCCGACTTTCGCCGTGCCTCACTTACCGCCTGGTTTTCAGGCTTCGAGCCCGCTCTGCACCTCGTTTTTATCCACAACACTTCAGGGATCCGAATTTTATTTTTTTAAAGATTGCCAGTCATATAAATTTGCTTTTAAAATCCACTTTTCTTCCTCATTTCGGCGCGAGCCAAGACAAAATACATCTTACTCACAGCTCACCATAGCCACGCCACGCCTGTGATCTTTTAAGATATAGAATTATAACCAAAAGGTTAGAAAATAATTTCAAGTAGATTAGGATTTGAAACTAGTAGATGAGTGATTATAAAGTGATAACACATTAAGCAAGGGAAAATTATTATTATTATTATTATTATTATTATTATTATTATTATTATTATTATTATTATTATTATTATTATTATTATTATTATTATTATTTTTATTTTTATTTTTATTTATTTATTTATTTATTTATTTATTTATTTATTTACTGCAGCCATAAAATGCACCCATGCATGTGTAAATGTGCCCAGGCCTGCCGTAAATGCACCCATGGCTGTCATAAATGTATTTATGACAACCGTGGACACGTTTTATGCAGTGGTGGGCTCCAAAAAAAATTATTACCTACTCTGTGGGTGTGGCCTAGTGGGTGTGGCCAGGCAGAAAGCCCTGTGTTTCACCCAAATTAGGGCTACTTTATTTCAAAACTTGGATGGGTGGGAGCAGCCAGAATTTCTGCTACCGGTTCTGGCAAACTGGTGCGAACCTGCTGATGCCCACCACTGGTTTTATGGCAGTGTTTATGGTGGGAGGAACCACGTGACTGGCCTAATCAGCTATCGGGGGGGTATGGTCAGGCCCACAGTGCAAAAAGTTTGGGAAACCCTGGTCTACTCTATTGCCATAGCAGAATAACCTGGCCAGACACTATCTGCTGTTGCAGCTGGTCAAAATTTAAGGAAGGTCCTAGTTTACCAATAGTATTTGCAATATATCTATTTGCATGCCACTGTGGTCCAGTTTTCTAACCAATAAAAATGCACACCTAGAATATGATGCCTAGAGGATCGTATCCAATGCATTAGAATAGAGTAGCCATGGGTGTTTGTTCCATACTAATTCTCAGTGAAAGGTATACTTATTTCAACACTGAATGTATTTCCTCTGATGACACATTTCTCCAGAACTGGAGATTATTTTTTCTAAGTTGACTTCTACATTTTGAATCTATGTATTTGGTACCTTAGAGCCCATTACTGAATACTTACTCAGCTACTTGGCTGGGTAGATATTATCGGGATTCTGCTTGCAGGCCTTGCAGTTTTAATCTATAAGATTCCTAAAAGCATAATTAAAATTAAAATTCAGATAACGTTAGTGCTCATTATGTGTAAAATAAGTACGGCTGTTGTAAATGCGTCCGCTTCTGGTGGTGGTGGTGGCGGCGGCAGCGGCAATGTGGGCCTCATGAAATGGTGCTGAGGGGCGGGTCTGGACCACGTGCTGTAGGTTGAAAACTCCTGACCTAGACCTTTAATTAAGGAGTAAAAGGAAAAATAGAAGCAAGTATTTTCTAATGGGCATAAAGCAAAAATGGGAATTGTATCCCTTTGTAGCTCCCCTCAGCCCCAGCTGATATAGCCAATTGTGTTCAAATTTCAAGGCTGAAAATATCTGGACAGCTAACAGACAGGTTGAAATTTGTCTGGTAAGAGGGAGACAAAAAGATTAAACTAGTGTGCGGTTTCCCCATGCCCCGCGGGGCATGGAACGGCCCGCCAGAGGCCACCGTGGTGAGAGACGCTCCCAGCCCGTGGGCTCTGCGGCCGCCAAATTAAGGGGGGTGAATAAAATATAGGGTTTGATTCACCCAATTACCGTGACCTGACCTGCGACTCGGCCAAGTAAGCAGATAGCTGACTTCTGTCAAACATTAAGTACATAGTTCATCTCCCAGCTCGGGAAATCCCTGGCGCAAATAAGCCATGTTTGTCCCTGCCTAATCCCCAAGACAATGAGGTCCCTGAATCCATGTTTGCCCCAGCTGATTATACTCCCCTTTGAAGAATTCCCCATTAACCCGTGTACGTGAGCGAGGTAATTTTCCTGTCAGGTGACAGCTTGCCACCGTTGCGCTTTTTTCCCTATAAATGATGTTGCCTTTTTCCAATAAAGTACTGATCTGATCTCGCTCCTGTTGCCTCGTGTTGTCATTGATCAGTCTCCTCCGGGCTCTAACGCCGCCCTAGCGGCCAGATATCGCTACAGCTGGTGACCCCGACGTGATTTACTCGTGAGTAAGAGACCCCGGAGAGGTCTACTCGTGAGTAGCGATCCACGCGGTCCGGTTCTGCGCTTGAGCCGCGACCCGCCAGCCCGGAGGATAGCGCGGCGCTCTGGTCGGCAGCCAGCCGGACAGAGGACGGCCCGCCGCGAGGCATTCCAGAGAGACATTCCTACCGCTTCCTCCTCACTTTCGCGAGGTTTGCCATAGAGGGAAACGCGTTCCGCTCAGGGCAGGCTGTGAGCCCCTGACATCGCAGAGGCCGATAGAAGGGCCCGTGGCAGAAGGTCCACGCTCCGAGGTCTACCCCAGACACTCGTCGCCCGAACCTGTTGCCTGCAAAGACGCGTCGATCTTCGTCCCGAGAAGGAAACTTCGGAGGACCATCGCAGGTAATATGGGGACTTGTTCTCCTCGACCAAGTCCGTCCGCTAGCCAAAGAACTCGGGAGCAAGAGTTCATAATCCTGGCCAGGGTTTTTCAGTTACGATTTCACAGCAGGGAGCTAGCGAGACTTCTGGCGTACCTCAGGGAACACTGCCTACTTTACCCAGAAGTAGGTACGTTAACCCTGAAGCTCTGGGATCAGATAGGAGACTGCATTCAGCAAACCCCGAAAGCTCCAGGAGGGATAGTCCGCACATGGAGGAAATGTAGGAGACTCTTAGAGCAGATCGAGCCAGTCCGGGTAGAAGCGGAAGAACCCCCGTTAGAGAAGCCATCAGGCACGCCAGTCGAGCCGACTGCGCCCACCGCACTCTACCCGACATTCAAGTATCAGCAGAGTAGCGCAGGGAGCCTTCCCGCGGTGACAGCTGCAGACGTCACCGAGGGAACGCAAGGAATGAGAGGCGCTGGCGCTTCTCTGACAACCCCAGGTTCCCTAGTCGTGAAGAGTGCCCTTCAGCGCACAGCTGAGATAGAACTCAAGAAGGGGGAATTGCCAGTTGAACAGCTAGCAGAGCTTCGACAGATTTGTCCCATCCGCTTGGAGATGGACGCGCTCACGGGCGCACAGCAGGTAGTACACTCCCCAGTCCCGTACAAGCTTCTCATGGCTTTACGGAAAGCAATTTCAGAGACAGGGCTCCAAAGTCGTTTTACGAGGGGCACGCTCCAGCAAGTGTGCGAAACCACCATGTGGATCCCTCATGATTGGAAAGCCGTCATGAGGATGATGCTCACCCCCAGCCAGTACATGATTTGGGACAGCGAGTTCCGCCTAGAGGCGCAAGCTCGGGCTGCCAGGATGGGAGGCGCGGTAATCCCTGACCAGCTGTATGGTTCAGGTGCCTTTGAGTCCATCAACGCTCAAATCAACCTGCCTCTCGCCACCCTAGAGATGTCAGCCGAGGCTGCCTATAGGGCATACTTCAAGGTCCCAGCGTCTGGCAAAACGGCCAAAAATTACACCGCTATTAAGCAGGGAGCCCAAGAGCCCTACATGGACTTCATCAATCGCCTGGAAGAAGCAATTAGCAGGCAGATTGACAATGAGCAAGCCCAGGAAGAGCTCATGATTAAGCTAGCCAAAGACAACGCCAACTTGGACTGCCGTAAAGTCTTGCAGTCCCTGGGCAATCGCCCCGACATAACCTTAACGGACATGATTCGAGCATGCTCCGACATTGGCACAGACTCCTACAAGATGGGTCTGCTAGCGGCAGCGGTGCAGGGGGGAAGAAGACCTAATGGCAAGAACAAGGGGGCATGTCACACTTGTGGCAAGGTCGGTCACTTCGCTAGGGAGTGCCGATCCAAGGGAAGCGGACAAAAGTCCGGCCGTCCCAAGGCTCCGAACACCCTCTGCCCGAAGTGCAAGAAAGGCTACCATTGGGCCAGGTTTTGTCCGAATTCGGGAAACCGGAATCCGGGCACGTCTCTGGCCCCAGTCCAAACAGAGGCTTCCTTCACCCAGATCCAGAACTCCCCAGACCGAGACTAGATTCTAGGCTCATCCCAGGCACTGCGAGGGCACAGGCCAGCCCCAAGGGCAGCACGGGGCTAGAACTGACTTGCCAGGCGGACGTTACATGCGACCTGCCAGGCACGGTCTATCTAGTCGACACCCAGTACATGGGACCCCTGCCCAGAGGCTTTATAGGTTTAGTTTTGCCCCGTAGTGTAGCTGGAGCACGCGGAATTTTCATAATTCCAGGAGTCATTGACTCGAATTTTGCAGGCATTCTCCAGGTCCAGCTTTGGGCGCACCTGCCCCAAACCATCCACAAGGGAGACACGTTAGCGCAACTGATCATGGTTCCTTGTCACTCGCCAGCAGGCAGCCAGGGAAGGCTCAGGGACAGCTCAGAGTCCGGTTCAGCAGACCGCTCGAGCGCGAGTGAGGCAGTGCAAGGATACCAGGTCTTAGCGACAGTGGAGACCAACATTGAGTGGAAACAGCGCCCCGTTATCGAGGTATTTTTGAACAAAAGGGTGTTCTCAGGGTTACTCGATACCGGAGCGGATGTGAGCGTGATAAGCAGGAGCCAGTGGCCAAGAGAGTGGGCCATTGAGCCGGTCTCCGATGTGTGGGGGGTAGGAGGCGTCCAGGAAGCGTTCAGGAGCCGAGAGTGGGTAGAGGTCACAATCCCAAAGGCTGACGGCACAGCGGTAATTCGGCCGCACATTCTTGACGTGCACATCAACCTTTGGGGGCGAGACATTCTCCAGCAGTACGGTGCTACGCTTACCTTCGGGTAATGGCGTTGCCACTTAAATGGCTCACCGACACTCTGGTATGGGTAGAACAATGGCCGGTAGTGGGAGAGAAATTAGTTGCCCTCAAGCAGCTAGTTAAGGAACAGCTAGACGCAGGACACATAGAACAGTCCACAAGCCCCTGGAATTCGCCAATTTTTGTGATTAAGAAGAAGTCGGGGAAGTGGCGACTCCTCCACGATCTCAGGGAGATCAATAAATGCATTCAGCCGATGGGTCCGCTTCAATGCGGCATCCCAAATCCTAATATGATTCCCGAGGGGTGGGAGATCCTAGTTGTAGATCTCAAGGATTGCTTTTATACAATCCCCCTAGACCCCAGGGACCGGGAAAGGTTCGCCTTTACAGTGCCGGTCGTGAACCACGGTGAGCCCACGCAGCGTTACGCGTGGAAATTTTTGCCACAGGGCATGCTCAATTCGCCCACCCTGTGCCAAATTTATGTTCACGGCGCACTGGCAAAGTTCCGAAGCCTTTACCCTAAAGCTATTGTTTGTCACTTCATGGACGACATCTTAGTAGCGTTGCCGCAGCTCGGCAGCGAAATGTTTTCTGACCTCCAGGCCAGCCTGGGGGACAAAGGCTTACTCATTGCCCCGGAGAAAGTGCAGAGAACCGAGCCCTTCTCATACTTGGGCCATCGGCTTCTCCGCTCTTTTGCAGCGCCAGTTCTGCCTCAGATAAATTTACAAGACTCAGTCACCCTTGTAGAATTGCAGCAAGTTTTGGGGAACATCAATTGGGCCAGACCGTATTTTCATTTAGATACGGATCTTCTAAAACCGCTCTTCTCGCTGCTAACCTTAGGTAAGCAGCCGGCAGACCGGATAAAAATCTCTCGAGACGCGCGCTTGGCGCTCGAGAAGGTGAACCAAGCTCTCAGCCAGAGGTGGGTGGATAGGATCGCCCCGGGGCCATATGCCCCGATCCTGAATCTGTACATCGTACGGTCAGGGTCCATGTTCACTGGGGCGCTAGGAGTAGACTCAGAGAAGGGAGCGAAAATTGTGGAGTGGGTCTACTTGCCTAACACCTCTTCTCGGAACATTGTTCCGCCTCAAGAACTGGTCTCCGCGGTGATCTACCGCGGCAGGCTGAGAGCAAGGGACATTTCTGGGCACGATTTAGCTAAGATCACAGTCCCATTCACCAAGGAACAAATCCATCAGTTGATGCAGCTAGGTGACTCGCTTCCGATAGCTTTGGAAGGATTCACTGGAAGCTTGGCATACCATTTGCCCAAGGACCCTAGGCTTGTCTCACTTCAGACAGGAACAGTCAGTTTGTTCGAATTGCTCTCGCTGGTCCCGCTTCAGGGGGCCAAGACAGTTTTTACCGATGGGGGACGCACATATGGTGTCCTGACTTGGCAGGAGGGCGAAGCTTGGCGCACGCTGCTAACTCTTCCACAGAAGTCCGCGCAGCGGGCAGAGTTGGCAGCCGTGAACCTTGCCTTGCGCACCTTCGCCAAGGAACGTTTAAACATCATTACTGACAGCCTGTATGTAAGGAATTTGCTTCACAGTCTACCGGGAGCTTACATTACTCCCGCGATAGACAAGAAC
Source organism: Bradypodion pumilum (assembly GCA_035047305.1). Taxonomy (NCBI): domain Eukaryota; kingdom Metazoa; phylum Chordata; class Lepidosauria; order Squamata; family Chamaeleonidae; genus Bradypodion; species Bradypodion pumilum. The sequence continues at coordinate 284,478,721 of JAWDJD010000002.1, read as the reverse complement.
TTGCTCAGTCTGTTTCTCACTGCTCAATTTCATTTGCGGAACCGCACAGAACCGCTCTATATTGCCCACATCCGAAGTCACCAAGACCTACCGGGTCCGATTTCCGCGGGCAATAGCAGAGCGGATGCGGCGGCAAAGGAAATTCAGCAACGTTCAGTTTTGGGAGTTTTCACTACTCCAATCCAAAGTCATGCATTTTTTCACCAAAATGCCAAGGCACTCGCCAGACAGTTCAATCTGCCACTCTCTCAGGCCCAGGGTATAGTCCGCTCTTGCCAGCATTGCGCAGGAGCGCCGGGGGGGCCCTCGTGGGGGGTCAACCCACGAGGGACAGAGGCTAATCAGGTATGGCAGATGGACGTCACGCATGTGCCGCAGTTCGGCAGATGGCAATACATGCACGTCTGCATTGACACCTTTTCCCAGTTCGTTTGGGCAACGGCGCAGAAAGGGGAGGCTGCCACCCACGTGGAGCAGCACCTCCTTTCCTGCATTGCGGCGATGGGCAAGCCGCGGCACGTGAAGACGGACAACGCGCCGGCCTACAGTTCCAGGCAGTTGGCCGCCTTCATGGCTACTTGGGACATCAAGCACACATTTGGAATTCCCTACAATCCGCAAGGGCAAGCAATTGTAGAGCGGGTCAATCGGACGCTAAAGTCCTATATTGACAAACAAACAGAAAGGGGGGAGCCACCAGCCCTCCCCAAGTCACAGGGAGAAGCACAGATGTGTCTCAACAAGGTATTGTTCACTTACAATCACCTTAATGTTTTTGCGGATTGCACGCCGCAGGAGAAGCACTTCCGCCGTTCGGAAGCTCTCCCGCGACCTATGGTCCGGTACCGAGTGCCACCAGACCCTTCTTGGAGGGGCCCGGTGCCGCTCATAACCTGGGGAAGAGGGTATGCTGCAGTTATGTCTCCTACAGGTGTCGTTTGGATTCCAGCCCGGTGTGTCAAGCCCTACGTGGAACCGCATGGCGTGGAACCAGGCCGGCCCGAGTCCGATCCCGGAAATGGAGGACCTCACCCTGACCGAGAGGACCCGCCGGAGGAAACGGCCGCCGATGCCCAAGATCACCTGGGGGATGGTCAAGGCTCTTTGCAGTGACGCCCAGGACGCCGTTCAGCGCGAGGAGAAAGAGCCGACACCGGAGAACCTCACAGCTGCAGTTTTTGCCCTGATTCACGCCAACACAGCGGCGATCACCATCATCCTGGCCCTTTCCCTGCTCTTGGGGGGAGGCATTCAGGCTACTCCGATCCAGGCCGACGGTTTGCCGCCTGGGGAAGATATTTCCGCACGAATGCGGTACAACTTGTGGGAAAGGTTGGCGGGCCTCGTCAACCAGTCCGATTTTTGTCTACGGCAGGACATTGGTTCTGCATCTATCCTCAGCACCTGTCTCATCCCCGTGTGCCACGCTCTGGACGCGCGCACCAAGGATGGCGACTGGTTGTTGAAGGCGTTCTTTGGCCCGCACACTCCTACCACCTTCTCAGCATACGCACGCTGGGGGGGACGGCGACTTGCATCAACCTTGCCGGCTGACGCAGCCACTCTCCATACCCCTCGAGTGGCGGTCAGCCCGGACGCTGCTTGCACCCGAATGACTGGCTGCACCTCAGGCGGTCCGACTCGGCGCCGCTGCCTGGACCCCGGCAGCGGCAACTGGACTTGCAACAAACCAGAAACCCTCATTTCGCTATACGCTCATGTCATCCTACCTTCAGGGTGGTTTTTCACCTGCAACCAGTTCACATGGAACTATATTCCTGCGAATTTGTCGGACTCAATGTGTTGTATCAGCCGTTTGACACTGTTACTCCCTACTAAGGACATGATTGCCCCAAGCACAAATGTTTCTAATGTTTCACATGTTTCCAATACTTCAAATGCCTCCCCACTCATACGGCACACACGCACAACCCAGTTAGACAGCTCTTGTGACAGCAGCTTCAGAGTAATGAGTCCCGCTGAGCATGTATCCCTAGCAGTCAGCCTTGTCGGCGTGCCAGGCTTGGCCGTCGGCAACGCACGGAGGATTGGCCGCTTGGCTTGCGGTCTGGCAAAAGCCATTAACCATACCTCCACAGCGATAGCGCTCCTCAATCAGGAACAGGCAGAACTTCGCCAGGCCGTTCTTGACAATCGAGCGGCTATCGACTACCTCCTCTTGCTGCACCACCTGGGTTGCGAATCTTTTCATGGAATGTGCTGCTTCAATCTTACTGACAACTCCCGTAAGATCCAAAGCCAGATCACGAACCTCCACACCATAGTCCAGGGTATTACTGAGGGTTCTGCATGGGGGGCTTGGTGGAGTTCCCTGTGGAATTGGATGTGGTCATGGATTCCCTGGGGGTGGCTGCAAACGGTGCTTAAGGTAGTGGTGGGGATAACCATACTAGGCATTACGCTTTGTTGTTTTGCTCAGTGCATTCCCTCGCTGATCTCCAAGTGCCGCCCCAGAGAGAAACTCCGTGACGTCATACCCGCTCAACAGCTGATGCCGCTCTTGCGCAAGGTCGCCAGTCAGGTCCTTAAATAGAAAATAAAGGGGAGATGCGGTTTCCCCATGCCCCGCGGGGCATGGAACGGCCCGCCAGAGGCCACCGCGGTGAGAGACGCTCCCAGCCCGTGGGCTCTGCGGCCGCCAAATTAAGGGGGGTGAATAAAATATAGGGTTTGATTCACCCAATTACCGTGACCTGACCTGCGACTCGGCCAAGTAAGCAGATAGCTGACTTCTGTCAAACATTAAGTACATAGTTCATCTCCCAGCTCGGGAAATCCCTGGCGCAAATAAGCCATGTTTGTCCCTGCCTAATCCCCAAGACAATGAGGTCCCTGAATCCATGTTTGCCCCAGCTGATTATACTCCCCTTTGAAGAATTCCCCATTAACCCGTGTACGTGAGCGAGGTAATTTTCCTGTCAGGTGACAGCTTGCCACCGTTGCGCTTTTTTCCCTATAAATGATGTTGCCTTTTTCCAATAAAGTACTGATCTGATCTCGCTCCTGTTGCCTCGTGTTGTCATTGATCAGTCTCCTCCGGGCTCTAACGCCGCCCTAGCGGCCAGATATCGCTACACTAGTGTATTTAGATATATAATATACACCCATTCTGTTCTACTTTTAATTTTCTTTTTGAAAGCCAGAAATCAGTGCATTAAGATACAGAAGAAGGCAATTCATTTAGAAAAATCACATCCCCTCTGAAAGAGTCAATAACTACCCAGCATGGCTTTGTGCCTGTCATTCCCAGATACTCAAGAGGACTGCATTCTCTTTTGTCTAAGAGCAGAACTTGGACACCAAATGAGAAGAGAGCACTCACTCGAGAAGGCCTTGATGCTGGGAAAGATTGAAGGCAAAAGGAGAAGTGGGCGGCAGTGGATGAGATGGTTAGATGGCATTGTTGATGCAGTGGGTGTAGAGCTGAGCGGGCTGCAGAAGATGGTGGAGGATGGGGTGCCTGGTGTGCAGTGGTCCATGGGGTTGCAAAGGGTGGGACTCGACTATTCGACTGAACAAGAACAATTAGGTGAAAATAACAGTTCACAATTTTGAATGAAAGTTTTTCTCATTCTTCTATTGAGTCCCTCAGGTCAAGGCAAAGGAGCCAAAGAGAGAACTGGTGCTCTGTGTTCCCAGGGTTAGTGATGATTCTGGCTTCTTCCTTTTCTGGCCGGAAGATGGTGGTGTTGCTACAAATTTAAAATGCCTGATCAGGCAAGACTGACTTGTTTGGGAGGGAGTCAGTAAAATAGAAAAAGTAATAAGAAGTAAGGCATTTGGCTCAGAAGAATATAAACAAGGCCAATTAGGTTAAGTAGTGGCCTATTTGCTTTGATATGTTGTCCCAAATATGCCTCTGAGGAAAAGCTGTAAACATGTCTCCTCTTAGACCTAGCATTGAGAAATGGATGGCCCTCCGGTGTTGTGGGTGTGCAGTCTCCATCTGCCCTAGCCAAGGGTGAGAGAAAATGAGGGGGTTACATTCCAACATAGTGACAGGTACTTACTCTTTGGCTCTGATGCAAGTGGCTGTATCCTTTTGTTATTTATTCCCAGTCCCCAAAATGCTAGATGTATATTTGATAGTATCTGATTCAAGAGCTTTGTCTTGAGATTGGAGTGATCAGTTTAGCATCTGGCAGTAGTGAAGCCTAACATTCAAAGGATATGTGGGTTATGCTGGTGCAAAATTGGGGTCAATAAAGAATAATTGGAGAGAAAATAGAGATTAATGGTGTTGTTTATTACATTTCGATCCCACTTTCCTTTAAAGAGCTCCAGACCTCACAACACTGTAAGATAAATTGAGGGGAGGGGTGGAGAGACTGGCCCAAGGCCACTGCTCAGTGAGATTTGAGTTTGAATGGTGATTTGAACCTCTCTTTCTCCATCCCAGCTGAAGAGTGCAGCTGTAAAAGCATTGCTTAGCTATACCCAACCTTGCGCCAGCCTTTTAAAAAACTTAAATTGATCTTTCTAGAGATTATCACTGACTTCTGCAGATTATGCTAATTATTGTGTCCCATCTTGACCTGGGATCCTGTGAGTTCTCATACCAAATTTCGTTCTGCCAAACTAGGCACTGATTTTTATTTCAGTGGTAGAAATTAACACATGCAATCCTTTTGTATCCTCCCATATTTATCACAATCACCGTTTTTAATCTTTGAAATGTTTTGTAAGTTTATTCACGTGCTCTTCTCTTTGTCTGAATACTTTTGATTGAATACATTTCAATCTCTCAGCGATTCTTCCTTTTGAAGAACAGTTTTGTTTTTATTTGTTTTTTCATCCACTCGTTTCCAGGATCACTGCTGTCATTAAAAGCAAGACATGTAATGCATGTGCACTTTGCTGGCAAATCTAGTGCTTCTTGAAGGTTCTGGGAGGGCTGCTGGCTGGGGAAACATGATACAGATGCTGCGTATTTCTTTGCTGGTTTTGTCACTGTGGCAAATGTGGCAGTAGTTATGGAGTCAGGGTTTGGGAGACTGCAAAGATGGATAGAGACATTAATGCAGACCATGTATTATTGTTACATCACATGACATCATGCTGATGGCGGAGCATTTTCGGCCGGCCAGCTGTGGCGGTGGCGGTTTGATGGACGTGGCCAGCGTGCTGTTGCTGCCGCTCGCTGCTCCGTCCTCCAGGACCAGGGCATGTGGTGGCTTCAGGGTGCCCGGCATTGGCTGTGGCGGTGTTATGCTGGGACAGGGCCGCTGCCCAGTGGTTGCTCCTCGCTGCTCTGGCCCGCCACTGCCACTACCTCCTCGCTGCCACTACCTCCTCCTCTGCTGCCACCATTTTGGACGCTTGGATCGCCGGTGAGGGTGTGTTGCGCGCACAGATGTTCGTGCACATGCATTTCCATAAGAACATAAGAACATAAGAACAGCCTTGCTGGAACAGGCCACAGCCCATCCAGTCCAGCATTCTGTCTCACACAGAGGCTCACCATTTCCTTCAGGGTATTCCCAAGCAGATGCCTTCCCCTGCTTAGGATTCCCTGGAAATGATATTGAGAGATATCCTGCCTATCTCTCCAACCCGGAGGTTGTCCTTAAGTATCCATAATTATAGCCATTGATACTCTTGTCCTCCATGAACTTGTCTAATCCTTTCTTAAAGCTGTCAAGACTGACAGCTGTCACCACTTCTTCTGGCAGGGAGTTCCATAGACCAGTAATCCTCTGGGTGAAAAAGTACTTTCTCTTATTTGTTTGAGAACTAGTACCCAAAAGTTTCATGGAGTGTCCCCTAGTTCTAGTGTTATGCGATATGGAAAACAGTTTTTCCTTATCTACTTTGTCCACACCGTGCATGATTTTATAAACTTCAATCAGGTCACCTCTTAGACGTCGTCGTTCAAGAGTGAAGAGGCCCAACCGTTGCAGCCTCAGATGGTAAGGAAGGTGTTCCAGTCCCCTAATCATTCTGGTTGCCCTCCTCTGCACTTTTTCCAGCTCCATAATATCCTTCTGGAGGTATGGCGACCAGAACTGTACACAGTATTCCAGATGGGGCCTCACCATAGATTTATAAAGAGGCAAAATGACACTTGCTGACTTATTTTCTATACCCTTCCTAATGATCCCTAGCATTGAGTTTGCTTTTTTCACTGCTGAGGCACATTGGGTTGACACCTTCATTGAGTTGTCCACCAGGACACCAAGGTCCCTTTCCTGGTTTGTCGCAGAGAGTTCAGACCCCATCAGTTTATAAGTGTAATTGGGGTTCTTTGCCCCAACATGCATCACTCTGCACTTACTAATGTTGAAACTCATTTGCCACTGTTTTGCCCACTCCCCCAGTGTCGAGAGATCCCTCTGGAGCTCCTCACAATCTCTCACAGTTTTCACTACCCTGTATAATTTAGTGTCGTCAGCAAATTTGGCTACCTTGCTTTTTACTCCTACTTCTAGATCATTTATGAAGAGGTTGAAAAGCAGGGGTCCCAGTACTGAACCTTGGGGGACCCCACTCTTTACTTCCCTCCACTTGGAGAAGTGTCCATTTAGTGCTACCCTCTGTTTCCTGTCCCTTAGCCAGTTGCTGATCCAGGACAAGACCTGTCCCTTTATTCCATGACTGGTAAGTTTATTCAAGAGCCTTTGGTGTGGGACCTTGTCAAAAGCCTTCTGAAAGTCCAGATAAACAATGTCAACTGGATCCCCCTTATCCACATGCTTGTTGACACTCTCAAAAAATTCCAACAGATTAGTGAGGCATGATTTGCCCTTGCAAAAGCCATGTTGGCTCTCCTTTAGCAGCGCCTTCTCTTCTATGTGCCTATTAATTCTATCTTTTAGGATGGTTTCCATCACTTTACCTGGGACACATGTCAAACTGACAGGTCGGTAATTTCCTGGATCACCCCTGGATCCTTTTTTGAAAATTGGTGTTACATTCGCTACCTTCCAGTCATCAGGCACAAAGCCTGATTTGAGGGAAAGATTATATATTTTGGCTAGGAGATCAGCAATTTCATCTTTAAGTTCCCTGAGAATTCGTGGATGGATGCCATCTGGTCCTGGTGATTTGTTAGTGTTTAGTTTAACAAGACATGCAAGGACCTCCTCCCTGGTTATTTCTATCTGGCTTAATTCTTCGGTTTCCCTCCCTACGAAGATAGGCTCTGTTTTGGGCATGTGGCCTCTGTCTTCTTCAGTGAATACTGAAGCAAAGAATTCATTGAGTCTCTCTGCAATCTCTGTTTCCTCTTTAATAACCCCTTGCCTTCCATTGTCATCTAATGGTCCAATGGCCTTCCTAGTTGGGTTCTTACTTCTAATGTACTTAAAGAAGTCTTTGTTATTTCTCTGAGTATTTTTAGCTATACGCTCCTCAAAGTCTTGCTTTGCTTTCCTGATTGTTGCCTTGCATTTGTTCTGCCAGAATTTATGTTGCTGCCTGCTGTCCTCATTCGGACAAGCCTTCCATCTTCTAAATGAGCTTTTCTTGCTCTTGATCACTTCCCGAACAGCTCCTGTAAGCCACATTGGAGTCCTCTTGGACCTGGCAGTGCCCTTTTTCCTTTTGGGTATGCATTCCAATTGAGCCTCTGTTATTGTTTTTGTAAACAGCCTCCATGCCTCTTGGAGTGTATGGACTCTCTCAATTTTCCCTTTCAGCTTCTTTTTTACTAGTTTCCTCAACTTTGGGAAATTTCCTTTTTGAAAATTTAAGGTCTCTGTGTTAGATTTTATCAGTGACTTGCGGTCTATGATCAAGTTAAACATAATTGAGTTGTGGTCACTGTTCCCTATTGGATCAGTCACGTTAACATCTTGCACCAGATCCTGAGTATTACTCAGGATCAAGTCAAGGATTCTTGTACCTCTAGTTGGGTCTTCAACCATCTGTCCCAGGGAACGATCATTTAGCATATCTAGGAACTTTATCTCTTTATCATGTGCTGAACAACAGTTCACCCAGTCTATGTGAGGGTAATTGAAGTCCCCCATTATAACCAGGCTTCCCTTCTTGGATGCCTCCTTTACAACATTCTCAAACTGCCAGTCTCCCTCAAGAGTTTGGGTCGGAGGCCGATAGTATATGCCTACTGTTAGACCATCCTTGTGGCCTGGTACTCTTACCCACAGAGCTTCTAATGGTGACTCCAAATCACCTAGATATTCCAATTCATACGATTTTATCACTTCTTTGACATACAAGGCTACACCACCTCCTGTTTGCCCCTTCCTATCCTTCCTGTATAGTTTGTAGCCTGGGATAACTGTATCCCATTGGTTATCATCCGTCCACCAGGTTTCAGTGATACCAATAATATCAATATTCTTATCTATTGCTAAGTATTCCAGCTCCCCTATTTTGCTCCGGAGGCTTCTGGCATTTGTATACAAGCATTTATATATGCTTTTCTGACACAGTCTTTTGTGTCCAGTTGCATTGTTAGACTGCCTCTTGCATCCTTCTGCTAGAATGCTCGAATATCTGCTAGAATATTCCCTGGTTGTTTGTTCTGGCTGGTGGGGGTGCCCCCTGTGCGACCCATTTCTGGTGGTACAAATCCTTAATTGGACTGCTGTACCCCTGCAGTCGTGTTCTCGCATGTTCAAGGTGCGAAGTTTCAGTGCAGTCGGTACAGGGGTGCGGTTTTGTATACATCACATACAAGATAACACCTCTGTTTTAGATAGATAGATAGATAGATAGATAGATAAAGATAGTATGGAATTTCCACAAGTATATGCAACAATGTGGAGGAAACTCCTTGGATTAAGAAGCCAACATATATATTATTTGGATAATCATTATATCTGCTTATTTGATTGTACACATTGCAGTTTGATTGTTCCTTGTATATTTAAAAATCACATGTTAATGTTTTCTAAGCTACAAACAACTTTCCAATTAAATTAGTTGTTGAGGAAGTGTTTCTCTTGATAGTTGTGGGTGACCCAGCTTTGTGGTCTGTTCCATATATTTTAGTAACTTAATTTAAGCATTGCATGACCTAATCCTAAATTTGTTACTTTATATGCTGTAAACCTGCTTCTGACTTTTAACAATCCTAGCAAGTTTTCAAGGTATAAGACATATTTAAGGAGATGGTTAATACAGACAACCTCCACCCTACCCTCAATGAGAGTCTGTGACTGAACAGAGATCCAAAGGAGTCTTAGTCCATCACTTTAGCAACTATACCACACTAGCTAAATTATTGGGATGCTTAGTTGATTGAACTGAGTGGCGATATATATACTATGGAACCTCAAAATTTTATGCTAGACTCTTATCTCTGTCCATATGAGACATGGAGGTTTCTGCGCTTCCCAAGCTTGGCATTCATGATTCTGAAGAAGTTTAGCAAGGTGAACTTGCGGATCCCTCTGAGAACTTCAGCCTGTGTGCCTTATATACCAAGTATGACATAATTTTGCCCAAGGCTGTCTAGTTGATTTGGTGCATCTTTGTAAGAGAGGAGAAAGCTGTAAAGTACAACAAAGTCTATGAAAAACAAAAACCACAAATTTCATGACCTGGTAGCTTTCCAGCATGTCAGAGTTTACTGTGCAGTTCCATTAGCATACTAGTTTGAACCTGAGTTTCTTAAGTATTTTGACTTTGTGAATGTAGGCATCATGTGGGTGATATATGGAAGGAGATAGATCCCATTAAACCTGACAGAGCTTGATTAAGCATGCATATGGTTGGGCTCTAAGTCCTTCCCTTGCCACAGCAAATCATTTCGTTGCTCTTTATTGCAACGTCTTAGTTGTTCTTTGATGTCTTAAAAGCTTAAGACATTTTGAATAAGGACATTATTTACATTTAGCTGACATTCACAATTTGTTGTGTGACATCACAATAATTCTGTCTTATTTTATATAATCTTTTCTGATCCTTCCCAATGTAATTGGCTTTTTAATAACTAAGCAGTATATCAGGCTGATGTTTTCTGCAATTATTACCAGATGTTGTTTCTCCATTAATTTCAAACCTGACATTTCTGATAATCAAGCTTGATTTTTTTCTACAGAATTGCTCATTAAACACCCCAGTCTATGATATGTATGTGCAAATCTGTCACGGTTCTTTTTAGGTTTCACAGCATTTAATTAATTTGTATGCTTGGTCAGTTTTGTAAGCCACATTTCCCCCCAGATTATTATTGGGTAGATCCCAAGGTTCTCCTTCGTATAGTTTGTGAATCCCCACTATTGGGTTATGCGCCTGCGCAGAACGTCGATCGGAGGCTTGAAAAGCTATTGGTCAAAAGTTTTGGTGGTAAGACCGCCCACCGTACCGCCCACCCTGAGGCGCCCGCGCGCCATTTTACCTCAGTTCTCTTCTTTCCGCTGTAGCAGCAGGACGATCGTTGAGAGCTTCCTCAATTTTTTCGCCCTTCTGAGGGAAAGTCTTTTGGCTAACTTCGCGTACAATTTTTTCGGTGATCTTGTCCTTCGGGCAGGATCGCCACCCCGGTGCTGTTTCTTCCTTCTGGTGGACTCAGTTACCTACTCGCTTCGGTCACCGTTTCCCCCCTCAAGGGGGTGGCGGCTGGCCTGCCCTTCGGGGTACCCGCGTTCCAGAACCTTCCGTTGGAAGAATTTTTCTTTGATGGCCGCTGCCTTCAAGCAGTGTTCTGCTTGCCTGAAGAAGTTCCCTGCCTCCGACGGGCATAGCCTTTGCCTTTTCTGCCTGGGGGAGTCTCACCAGAGCCAGTCTTGCCCTCACTGCAAGAAATTTACCCGTCTTGCAGTGCAGAACCGGAGCTACCGGCTCAAAGCCCATCTGATGGAACTCTCTCTGGCTCCCGCCGCGGCCGCCTCTACCTCTGCTAGTGCCTCTCAGCCTCCTCCGCTTTCTGCTTCTTCTTCCACTCTCCCCATCAAGAAGAAGAAGAAGGACAAGAACGGAGATAAGAAAAAGAAGCATGGGTCGGAGAAGAGGCGATCGCTCCCGCCTACTCCTCACCCCCCTGTCTCGCCGGGGCCTTCGCCTCCGTACTCAGTCGCAAGATGTCCTTCGCCCGGGTCATCTATCTGGGGAGGACGGTCCTCCTCGGGATCTCCTGAAAAGGGACGCAGGGCTGGGGCTCCAGCTCGCCCACTTCAGGTTCTCCCGTCTCCTCCTCGTGGGAGGGCCCGTTCGCCTATGAGACAGGCCTCCGTCTCCCCAAGGTCCAGGACTCCAACGCTCGACGACACGGCAATCACCGTGCCGGCCACCGTTTCGTCGCCGATTCTACCAGCCACCGTTTCGTCGGCCACCGTTTCGTCGCTCCCACCGGTGGCGGATCCATCCCAGATGGAGTTCCTCAAGGGGATGTTTGAGGTCATGGCTCAGACATTTGCCAACCAGTTCAAGACCTCCATGCCTGCGGCCTCTGCGGCTCCGGTACCGACCACCGCAAGCCCCAGGGATGTTGGCCCTGCTGTGGCCCCTCCAACCTCCCGAGGGTCGAGTGTTCGCTCCGCTGGCCCACCCACATCGTCGCGGTGTGGTCCAGACGTTGATGCGGTGGACTCCCATCCCGCCGGCCCGCCCAGGCCGTACTGGTGCGGTCCCGACGTGGATGTAAGAGTTCCTCCCTCGTCCTCCGATGACTCCAGCGCCTCCTCGGAGGAGGACGAGGGAGACGTTGATGCCGAAAGGACACCGGACCAAGCCATCGGCGCGGTTGACCCACAGCGTGGTGAGGATCAACACTCGCTTACGGCTATGCTGACGCGCCTGGGGACCGCCCTGAACCTGAAGGTGGACCAGCCGCCACTGGAAGGCGAGGACCAAATGACCGCCAAACTGGACAGACGAGCGGTTCGGCCGGTCCATATCACCATGCTTCCGTCCATGTTGACGTCAGCGAAGGCGACATGGAGGAAGCCGGTATCAGCGCACTCCGTTTCGTCCAGGCTCGACGGCATGTACAGAGTCCTGGACGAGAACATCGAGTTCCTGCAAGCTCACCCCTTGCCAAATTCGCTGGTGGTCAAGGCTTTTCAACACAGGACGGCCACCAGCGGCTTCCCGGTGCCTTCGACTCTGGAAGGGAAGAAGCTGGACGCGGTGGGCCGTAAGTTCTACGCCACCGGTTCCCTCTTCCTCCGCGCTGCCAACTACTCGGCTGCCATGGGCCTTTACCAGTCCCACCTCTGGGAGCGGGTGAAGGCCGAGACGGCGACGTTGCCCGCCGACGTCCAGAAACGGATCGACGCACTGGCATCCGAAGGAGACTTCCTGTCGGAGCAGCAAATGAGGACGGCCAGGCACATCAACGACTACGCGGCGAAGGACATGGCCTCCGCCATTCTGCTCCGTCGCCACATCTGGCTCAGGGGCACCTCCCTCGATGATGCTATGAAGAAGCTCATCGAGGAGTTCCCCTTCGACGGACAAGGCCTCTTCGGACAGGACACGGACAAGGTCCTGAACGAGATGCGGCAAACAAACTCCACGGCCAAGTTCCTGGGGCTCACCACGCCGGCTCCGCCTGCCAGGCCGAGATTCCAGCCCTTCACGCGGCGGTATCAGGGGAACCCGCAACAACAGGGTGGCCCTATGGAGCAGCCCAGGTCTGGCTCCTACAAGCAACGGCGCCAGCACAAGCCCCGTTACCAGCCCTACGGGCAGGGCAAGTGTTCGGACGCGAAGTCCAAGTCCCGTGTTTGAAGCTGCGATGGCCGAGTCTCTCTCGCTCCACATCCCGTACCTTCCCCTCCGGAACTTCCTCCAGGTATGGTCAGGCATCACGGACGACCGGTGGGTCTTAAAGATCTTGTCCTCTGGCTACGCCATCGAGTTCGTGCAGGCGCCTCGGGTAGGAAGACATCGTTTCACCACCTCGTCCCCCCATTTGGAGGAAGAAATATCAACTCTTCTGTCCAAGGGAGCCATCGAGCGGGTGACGCCGCCCGACTGGGACAACGGCTTCTACTCGAGGTACTTCGTGGTTCAGAAGAAGGACGGTGGACTTCGCCCAATTCTGGGCCTACGCCGCCTCAACAAGTGCATCCACACCAGGAAGTTCCGGATGGTGACCCTGCAGACCGTCCTTCCCCTCATCAACAAAGGGGACTGGTTCACAGTCATAGACCTCAAAGACGCTTACTTCCATGTCTCCATCCTCGAGGAGCACCGAAGGTTCCTTCGATTCCGCATCGGCGATTCCGTGTACCAGTACCGGTGTCTACCGTTCGGTCTGGCCACGGCACCATGGGTCTTCACCAAATGCATGGCTCCGGTGGCTGCCTTCCTTCGCCAGCGGGGAATCAGGGTCTTCCCATACATCGACGACTGGCTGATTGTATCCCCCACCAGTTCGTCGGCCATTCGGGACACGCAATTCACGGTCCACCTCATGGAGAGTCTCGGCCTCAGGATCAACTTCACCAAATCGAAGTTGATTCCCTCTCAACGTGTCGAGTACATTGGAGCGGTACTCGACTCGCTTGCCACCAGAGCCTTTGCACCCCAGAAGCGCTTGCAGGACATCGCGCAGGGAGTGAACGACCTTCGCACCAAACCGTGCATCCGGGCGAAAAAGGCTCAAAGACTACTGGGCCTCATGGCCTCAACGACGGCGGTGATCCCTCACGCCAAGTTAAAGTTCCGGTCCCTGCAGTCATGGCTTCTTCACGAATTTGACGCACTCCGGGAGAGCCAGTCCAAACAGCTAACTCCGTCTCCGGAGCTGAGGGACCAGCTGCTGTGGTGGACGGCACCACTCAACGTGACAACGGGGAAGAGCTTTTACCCCCCGCAACCCTCGTTGCAAATATTGACCGACGCAAGCAACCTCGGCTGGGGGGCTGCCTGCGGGACTCTCACGGTCAACAACCCTTGGTCGCCTCAGGAGAGGGTGTACCATATCAACTACTTGGAACTACTGGCCATTTGGAAGGCCCTACGTTCCTTCGAGAGCCTGCTCACGGGCAAGGCGGTCCAAGTAGCCTCGGACAATACCACGGCTGTGGCATATCTGAACAAGCAGGGAGGAACGCGATCCACCACCCTTCTTTACCTCGCTGTGCAGCTCTGGGAGTGGTGCCTAGAGAGGCACATCTTCCCGATTGGAGTGCACATTCAGGGCAAGCTGAATGTCTTGGCCGACCATCTCAGCCGCCTCACCTCGACGACCCACGAATGGGAACTGGACGACGAGGTATTTCAGTCGCTTTGCGAGGCCTGGGGGACGCCGAACATCGACCTCTTTGCATCGGAGTCCAACAAGAAATGCCACAGGTACTGCTCCAGGGCAGGCATCGGATTGAACTCCGAGGGCGATGCCTTCATGAAACGGTGGGATCAGGACTATTTCTACGCTTTTCCTCCGTTTCCTCTGGTCCAGAAAGTTCTCACCAGAATGTATCAACAAGGGACCAATGCCATCCTTGTGGCCCCAGCATGGCCTCGCCAACCCTGGTTTCTGCTGCTGTTATGCATGTCATCTCAGTATCGCACGCTGCCGGAGTCACCGACGCTTCTCCAAATGGAGCAGGGCCAGCTTCACCACTCGGACCTGCCCAGCCTCCACCTCACCGCGTGGAGGATAACCCCAGACTGTCCAGGATCCTGGAACTAGCGAGGCGCCCTTCCACAAGGAAGTCCTACGCTTCCAAATACAGACGCTTTTGTGCTTTCCTGGCATCCCAGCAGACATCCCCTTCACAGGTGGGACTACAGGACGTCTTGACCTACCTCCTCCATCTGGCGGAGTCTGGCCTCAGCATCACCTCCATCCGAGTACACCTCGCAGCGGTGGTGGCTCACTCTCCGGCTGGCTCGCCCGCTTCTGGTGCTTTCCGCGACCAAATGGTGAAGCGTTTCCTCAAGGGGCTGCGGAACGCCTTCCCTCCGGTCAGGACTCCGATGGCCCAATGGTCACTCTCTACCGTCCTCAACGCGCTCACCAGGACTCCTTTCGAGCCCATGGCTACCGCGGATGCTCGTTTCCTCACATGGAAGACGGCGTTTCTGGTGGCTATCACGTCTGCTTGACGAGCTGGTGAACTGGTTGCTCTGCGGGCAGACGCACCATTTCTTCATTTCTTCAATGACCGTGTGGTACTCCAAGCGGATATCACCTTCCTTCCCAAGGTGGTCTCCCATTTTCATATGGCACAGACTATCTCCTTGCCAACCTTCTTCCAGAACCCCACTAACGCCCAAGAAAGGACTTGGCACACGCTGGATGTCAAACGGGCTTTATTGTTTTACACCAGCAGGACAAGGGAGTTCAGGAAGTCGCAACGCCTTTTTGTGGCGTATGGAGGCAGGTCCAAAGGTGAACCCATCTCTGCGCAGCAGTTCTCCAAATGGATCACGTCTACCATCTACTTGGCCTACGAGTCGGCCTCGCTGCCACCTCCGCCGCATGTCTACCAGAGCGGTTGCAACATCCACGGCCTTTCTGGAGGGCACACCGCTTGAGGACATATGTAAGGCTGCCACCTGGTCCAGACCTTCTACATTTGTCCAGCATTACAGGGTGGACACCAGAGCCACTGCGGACGCCAGGCTTGGCCGTGTCGTCCTCACTAGGGGGCTCCGGGCTCATCGCCCTTGACAGTTCACCCTGCCTGACCATCATCATCTTCATCGTGGGATCATCTCATCCGACTGCCCACCGACCAAGTAAGTGTGAGCTTGCTAATCTCCCAATAGTAGGGATTCACAAACTATACGAAGGAGAAAGTTCGGTTTCACTTACCAGTGATAACTTTCGTTCTTCGAGTATATAGTTTGTGAATACACACTACCCACCCTGCCTCCCCTCTTGAGCTGCACGGATGAGATCAATTGGTTTATCCTGTGCTTGGCTTAAGTATGGAACTGAGGTAAAATGGCGCGCGGGCGCCTCAGGGTGGGCGGTACGGTGGGCGGTCTTACCGCCAAAACTTTTGACCAATAGCTTTTCAAGCCTCCGATTGACGTTCTGCGCAGGCGCATA
Source organism: Bradypodion pumilum (assembly GCA_035047305.1). Classification (NCBI taxonomy): domain Eukaryota; kingdom Metazoa; phylum Chordata; class Lepidosauria; order Squamata; family Chamaeleonidae; genus Bradypodion; species Bradypodion pumilum. The sequence goes on along the minus strand of JAWDJD010000002.1, from coordinate 284,462,778 downwards.
ACCCAATAGTGTGTATTCACAAACTATATACTCGAAGAACGAAAGTTATCACTGGTAAGTGAAACCAAACTTACTCTGTGGTATACCTTTCAGCTTATCTTGCATTTGTTTAACCTAAGCTATCAATGAACTGGTTCTCCCCATCCTATGGAAGAAGATCAAGACAACCTGCAGGCCATGAACTATTGCATTTTGAGCAAATTCAAGTAGCTTTTCAGAATTTCTAGTATTTTATTATTTTAATAGGATCCATATTAGTTACTAATTTCTAGCTGCCTAAAAGGAAAGGCATGCAAAGGAAAGGAGTGGGTAGGTGAGACTGATTGTATTGTTTTTCCATAGTAGAAAAATAGTTAGCAATATAGTTAGTATTGCTTTAAAATAGTGGTGGCAAACCTATGGCACACGTGCCAGAGGTGGCACTCGGAGCCCTCTTTGAGGGCACCTGTGCAGTCACTCCAGCACAGAGTTCACCCCACCCCTCTGTCCAGCAGCCCAATGTGAGCACTTCCTCCCCCAGCACAGAGTTTGCCCCGCCCCTCTGTCCAGCAGCTCAATGGGAGCACTTTCTCCCTTCCCCCAGCACAGAGTTTGACCCGCCCCTCTGCTCAGCTCCAATGGGAGCATTTCCTCCCCCCTCCATTGCTGTGTTGGCACTTTGTGATAAATAAGTGGGTTTGGAGTTGCAGTTTGGGCACTCACTCTCTAAAAGGTTCACCATCACTTATTTAAGATATGCCAAACAACACATGAAAACTCATGAATGTTACCAACGTGTATTCCTGAAATGCTGCCTAAAGTTATTCTGCAAAATGAAATACTTGCTGTGTAAATGTGACCTCTTGCCTCTTCCTCAATTCCACAATGCCTTTTACACAGACTTAAATCACAGGAGCAGCTCACTTCAGTGGAATTGTATTTAGGCTGCTATTAGCACAGAGGAATATGGATACAGTAATCATTCAAGAGTAGAACTGGAGAAAAGTTTGCTTATTTGGGTTATGTAGTCCACATTGAGACAAAACTGGTGTTTCTACTGTTCAACAATGGTAGGAAGAAATAAAATGATTGGACTGCCGCTTGATATCTACGCAGCTTGGTTGCTAAATTTGCAGACCCCCATTAACTTCAGAGTCCATTATTGTACGTGTACAAGTACATAGTGCTCTGGCTGAATAGTGTCCTCTTCCAAAGAGAAAAAGCCAATGGACTTGAGGTTGTGAAGAGATGATCTGGATGGTCTCCAATCTATACTTACAATGTTTCTGTGTCCCAAAGTTTAGCAAAGCTGAACCCCAGCATCAAGCGCAACATTTCTACTAAGAGAGTCCAACTCTTTATCTGGGTCATGTCCCTGATGCCATTGCGCCCCTATTGCCATGGAAGCCTGTCTCTTACACATGAAGTGTCTGACATCACTGTCTTTCATTGCTGAGAGAAAATGTCACTATACTTGACCTTCTGCCTTGTGCTGCAATGCATGGAGTTTAGGCATACCAGAGGAGCAAAGAGCACATTTGAGCCCAGGAGATCCGCCAGTGTTTTTTGCTTAATTGTGCTGCGGGTCTTGATAAGGAATGGGGTAGACTGTCAGGGATGATATCATACTGCCATGAACTACATGTACCGTAATGCACCGCTTGTGTAACCCTACCCCCTCTGACCTCCTCTGACCTCACCTAACCCTATTAAAGGACCCTCACCTACCCAACGACCCCCTCTCCTATCCTGACCACTGATCCTCACTGACCGCCATGCGGCCAGTGGAAATAAAGAACTATAAAGGCAATGAATGAGTACTGGGGTCTTTGGGCCGAACCTTCAGAAACCCTCTAACATAGACTTCCCTGAATGAGCCTGTTTTCCCAGAGAAATGCAAGCAGTGACAGGGCCAGGTACAGTGGGATGCTTGTTGAGTTCAGCCTGGCTCAGTTTGTTTTGGGAACAGGCCTGAGAGATGTTGACGGTGGGATGGTTCCAGCTTGGTCAATACAGAGTATGTTAAGCCAGGCAGGAGAATGGCGCCAGCGTCTATTGTTTCTAAGGGAGCCTTTTTCTGGGCCCAGAGAATAATGATAATTGTTATCTGGAGCCAGAGACACCATGGACCTTTGCTGAAAAGTTCTGAGCATTTCAGTAAAAGAATGGGAAGAAATGCCCCCCCCCCTGCTGTGCTGTGTCTTGGGATCTGTGACTGCTCCTTGGGCTCCAGGATCTTCTTCTTGTGCTGTATCTGATTCCAAATATTGGCGATCCTCATGGTGATCAGCCATGAAGACTGTCCTGCGAATATAATGCTGTGGCCTTTCATCTGCCTTCAGCATTTGCATCCACGTCACTGATCCAGCTCTGTGAATCACTTTCTGGTCCTGAGCCCTTTTGGCATGCAAAGTCTTCCTCTTCCAGTATTGATGAAGCTACTGCCCTCCATCAAGATAGATTGAAGTAGGATTTAATTCATGTGTGGACCATCACCCTTCCCTGTAGGCTTTGCCAAGGCTGCTAAGTCCTCAGGGTTGTCAGGTTAACTAACCGCTGCCTGATGCTCAGCGTTGAGTCTCTGGCAGTATGGTCTGCTCTATTACCATAGCAGAATAACCTGGCCAGACTTGCCTCCAGGATTTGGACTGAGAAATTCACGAGTTTCTACATAAGAATCTGTCTGGGCTTAGAGACTCACTAAGTGGTGCAGCATTGTCCACACAGCAAGCAGGAGCACCTAGGGTGATGTGCTTTCTGAACTGCAATTTATTCTGCCAACTCAACTCAAGAATGCCGACTGAGACTCATTTCCCTTTACTGGACACAGATACGTAGGTTTGGGGTGGAGGGTGGGATGGTTTGTTCCAGCTAGACATTCTTGTAGCCAGCAGTAAAAAATCTGCCTATCTGCTCTAGCTACCCTTTCCTAGGTGGTAATGTGGTGGATTCCTATTAGCCAGAGTTAAATGTCTGTTCTCCTGAGTTTGTGCTCCTCTACACCACATTCCTATTGGCTGGGAAAGTCTGGAAAGGAACATTTCCATGCTATGGACTGATGAGTCCTATGATTCTTCTCTGGACTATCCTACCTGATTATCCCTCCATAACAATAGGATGTGCTTGCCACCAATTCAGCACAGCTCTTTCTGTATTCATATCAGAGTGTTGCACAATTTAAAATTATAGATGAATGTGAAATGTAGATAAAATTCAAACAAAATGTTAACATAATTTGACTACTTTTGACCAAAACCAGGCTACTTCAGTAGTGTTATCTTGACCATTTACAGGATCTTATTTTGCCATACCTCCAGGAGGATATTATGGAGCTGGAAAAAGTGCAGAGGAGGGCAACCAAAATGATTAGGGGACTGGAACACCTTCCTTACCATCTGAGGTTGCAACGGTTGGGCCTCTTCACTCTTGAACGACGACGTCTAAGAGGTGACCTGATTGAAGTTTATAAAATCATGCACGGTGTGGACAAAGTAGATAAGGAAAAACTGTTTTCCCTATCGCATAACACTAGAACTAGGGGACACTCCGTGAAACTTTTGGGTACTAGTTCTCAAACAAATAAGAAAAAGTACTTTTTCACCCAGAGGATCACTGGTCTATGGAACTCCCTGCCAGAAGAAGTGGTGACAGCTGTCAGTCTTGACAGCTTTAAGAAAGGATTAGACAGGTTCATGGAGGACAAGAGTATCAATGGCTATAATTATGGATACTTAAGGACAACCTCCGGGTTGGAGAGATAGGCAGGATATCTCTCAATGCCATTTCCAGGGAATCCTAAGCAGGTAAAGGCATCTCCTTGGGAATACCCTGAAGGAAATGGTGAGCCACTGTGTGAGACAGAATGCTGGACTGGATGGGCTGTGGCCTGTTCCAGCAAGGCTGTTCTTATGTTCTTATGTGTGGTAAGGGTATGACTTGCATGCACATAAATGCTGTATTGGTACTGTTTCTCAGTACAGTACCTTGCTTAAAAAGCATAATGCGTTCCACGGGATTGCTCTTTAAGTGAAACACAATTGTGACTTCTGGTGGTGGTGGTGGGGAATTGTGAACCCCGATTTAGTTGTTAAGCAAGTTTTTAGTTGGTTTTAGTTGTTAAGCGAGGCACATTCAGAGAAAATTCTGCTCTTTAAGCGAGTTAGTCTCTAAGTGAGGTGCTCTTTATGCAAGGTTTTACTGTATTGAATCTGCTCAGGAAATAATTCCCCTGGAAACACAATCCATTCCTTTTCAACATTACATACGAGAGTGGCCTTTAGTCCCCATCTCTAGTAATACCCCTTGGAAATAATATGTTATTTCAGGATTTTTTCACCGAATATTATTGGACCCGTCGGATAACTAAAACCATGGATACAGGGAGGGGTTGAACTGTATTCAGAAGTGCTTTGCCATTCACGTCTAGTGGTGCCTTGGCACTGTGCAGCTTGTCAATGTCTTTGCAGGCAGGCTATTCTTTCGGGAGACATGGTGGGGAAATGAACTTCCAGCCAGATACTTAAACTGCTTGCACTATTCAGCCAGCTCCAAATAGCTTAATATTCTGAGAGTGAGTCTATATACAACTCTCTAGTTCTATGGGTCTGTCGTCTTTTTTGTGAATATTGTAAACACAAGCTAAATCTTGTTTCATTCTATTGCATCAGAATTGTATGTTAAAGAGGACAAGGCCCATTTAATAAATGTTTGGTGATGCCAAGATAAGAATCAGGCAAAAGTTGCCATTTTGCATGGTGCTACCACTGTCAGTCTCTCCCACCAAAAAAGTTGCGGGATATTTTGTCATTATGAGGATGTAGTGCTCTGAGGAGGGAAGGCCACCAGAAAATGGGGTATATGCATGGGAAAAAAATTGGTCACCCACCCACCAGAGTTGCCCACCCTTGTTTACTGACAGAGAACTTGTGATGTCCCTGTAGGTCTACCCAGTGTGATGTAGTGAGTAGAGTGGAGGACTTAGAGTCAGGAGGTCTGGGTTTGAATCCCTGCTCAGCCATGGAAAATCATGGGGGAGGGGCTGGTAAAATTGCTCCTTAAATACAGGTACTGTATCTCACTTTCTCTGAAAGTCCTGCTGGTTGCAACAAGTTGGATACAACTTGAGAGCACAAAATGCACAGCAGGAAACAACAGCCTAGATTGGTTTGAACTGAGGGCAGAAGCAACACTTCCTCTTTAGATGTCAAAGGTAAAAGTTACATGACAGCTAGGAGAGTGAGAAATCTCTGCCATCTGCTCGACCTGTTAACCATTATTTACCTTCTCATAAAGTGTCTCTGTGCTCCAGCAGTTTGCTTCAATTAGGCTCATTATCTCAGCCAGAAATGCCTAGTGATGGTTAGTGACTCTCTGATGAAAGGGAAGGGGAGATAGTGTTGTGTCTGTGCCCCTTGTTCATCACCGACCTATGAGCAGATGGCTGACTAATCTTTGTGTCTGTCCTCAAATGCCCTTGGGTGTGAAAGTGTCAGGGATAGAAAAATACTGAACCAGACACATACTGATGTGATGTCCCCCCCCCCCCCGTCACCTTTTAGTCAACTTGCCCTTCTAAGCTCTGCATTCGTGCTCTTTGCCTCCACCCTGTAAGTCATAGTCAGTACACAAAAGAACAAATAATTTAAGTTGTGATGAGTTGGCAACCACAGATTATACTCCCTGCCATAGGTGTCTAGCATAGAAGGTTGAGGCCTTGGAAGCCAAAGCCAACACTTGAGTCAACCTCTGATGAAAGTGGCTTACCCCCAAAATTTTAGTTTGGTGCAATTGCCTCAAGCCTTGCCTAAGAAAAGGCTAGAGTAAAAGGGAGGCCAAACTAGTGGCTTCCAACATTTGCCAGAGAGAAATCCGGATTGAAAGGGAAATTAAAACAGGCAATGTGCGGTTAAAATGAAATAGAATGACTTTCAACTCCTTATGCAGACATTCTCTTTTGTTGGCCTTTCAGGACTTTGGTCTAGAGCAGGGATCCTCAACCAACAGTCCGGCCCATGGCACCAAATCATCTGGCTCACATCCTCGCTCCAGCTACTGCTTCCGCCACCTCCACCTGAATCTTTGTCTCTTCCGCTTGCCTTGGCGTGTCCCTAATGGTGCTCTGTAGCAGGGTGGATGTTGTAAGCCATACAACGTTCACACTGTTATGGAGCATTGTTAGGGATATGCCAAGGCAAGCAGAGGAGACAAGGATTGAGATGGAGGCGGTGGAAGCAGCCACGGGTGTGTTTGCGGCAGTTGCAGGGGCGTTTCTTTCACCTATGCAACACAGCTCCTCCAGGCCAGTAAGCAGAGGAGTGGTGTGTGGGGGAATGGGGGCTTTGGGTGTGTGTAGTGGGCTCGGTTTGGTCACTGCCGACAATGAAGGCAGCAGCAGGGGGCCACCAGTCTGGCACCTCAACAGTCTGAGGGAGTGTGGCCTGGCTCCCCGGCTTAAAAAGGTTGAGGACCCCTGGTCTACAGCAGAAGTGGTCAACCATTCCCCTGTTGAACGCCTCCCTTGTGAAGAAGGTAATCTCTTCTGGGTCACATCACAGCAGTGGACAAAATTGAAGTCAGCAGTAGTTGACACCTTTAGTGTAAGGGACCAAAGACAACGAAACAGCCGAAGGGTTGGCTTAACACAGGTTTATTGCATGATGATCCGGAGGAACATGTGGTAATGGCGGATGGGTAGCTCAATATATACAGCTGGCTATACATTTGAATGTGGCTCGTCGACAGACTATTGGTTGCTGCCTGCGTGACGTCGTAGAAGATCACGCCCTTCTTGACCAGGTGAAGAGGTGGCGGGGAATCTTCCCGCGCTGCTGATCCAGGTGAATCTGAGCCATGAGAGCTGGACGCTCGCTATTGCCATCTAGTGGTCACTAGCTCGCGTCCCCTTATCAGGTTTACATTGATACAGCTGAAGGTTATAATGTTGCACACAGAAAGGTTACATTGTTACCACATGGCTAAGGTACATTGTTAAAGGCACAGCTTTACAGAACACAACATCCCTCCCCCCTAGGATGAGACGAAGTCTCTCAGCCAAGATGGCTTATTGCATGTGCGTTTGGGCCGTGATGAGGGCTGACTCCCCCCCCGGGGGCGCTACTGCTTCTTTGTTCCCTGGTCCCTTGTCCTGTAATGGGAGAGGGAGACTCGTTAGTGGCTTGCCGCGGTCTGGCGGCCTTAGGGGAAGGGAAGAACTCCATTGTGGGCAGACCGGGGGCAATCGGGGCTAACGAAAAACCCCTCTTCTCGCTTGGACGGGTGGGGGACCACTCCGAACCCCCCCCCCCCCCCGGTTCTGAAAATCAAATTCTAACTCAGTTGGGGTATCCGCATTTGTGGGGGAATTCCGCGAGATATGTATGGGGTCGGGTTCCTCCTCCTCGGAAAGATCCCCCAGGATATCTACGAGAATATCCTCCTCCCCCCTTGGTGGGGACCCGCGGCCCCCTTTTCCTCCCCCTTGGGCTGAACGGGTGGGGGAGAACCCTAACGCTGATTTTTTCTCTGTTTGGTCTGTGCCCTGCTCATCGGAGACCCTGCGTCGGAGCTGGTCCGCGTGCCGCCTCCACAGTAGCCCTGTGCTGGTTTCCACGCGGTACGACACGGGGCCGGTTTGCTCCACAACTACGCCCGGTACCCAGGCCGGGCCCGCGCTGGCGTAATTCCTGCAATGCACGGGGGCGCCTACACTGAAACTCTTCGTGGCCTCTAGCCCAATGTTCCTTCCCTTGTCCTCTACCCTCGTGGGGTCTAGCCTAGTAAGGATGGTGGTCAGTTTCCTACGCATTAAGAGCTCTGCGGGGGAGTATCCTGACGCCAACGGGGTCACCCTGTACCCTAGCAGAAACTGACACACTTGTAGGTTCAGGTCCCCGGGGCCCTTGTGCCGCAACGCGTCCGTCGTGGTGCAGACGAGGCGCTCTACTTGACCATTGGTGGCTGGGTGAAACGGGGCAGAGGTGATATGCCGAACGGCGTTAATCTCCATGAATGCCCTAAACTCGGAGGACGTGAAACAACTAGCGTTGTCGCTAATTAACGTGTCGGGTATGCCGAACGTGGAAAAGAGCCTCCGCAAATGCTTAATGGTCTGGGCCGAGGAGGTGCTCGTGACTGGGATAACCTCCAACCACTTGGAGAAGGCGTCCACGACAAGAAGAAACAGGGTGCCTCTGAACGGGCCCGCGAAATCAATGTGCACCCGGGACCACGGCCCCTTGGCCGAGTCCCATTCCCTGTGGGGAAGGCGGGCCTCCTCTGGTCTGGAGCATTGGCAACTTTCACAAGTGCCGACCATGTGCTCGATGTCGGCGTCCAGCTGGGGCCACCAGAAGTAACTCCAGGCCAGCGCCTTGGATCGCACGATGCCGGGGTGGCTGACGTGCAGCAGTTTGAGCACCCGCGGCCGAAGGGAAGTGGGAATCACCACCCGCTGCCCCCACAAGAGGCACCCCCTCTCTAGGGACAGCTCTAACTTTTTCCTGAAAAATGGGGCGAACTCCTCCGCTGGGGAGGACGCCGGCCACCCTTTCTGCACCCAGGAGCTAACTGCCGCTAACGTCTTGTCCTTCTCTGTCGCTTTGGCAATGTCGGCGGGCATTACGGGGGGCGAATCCAGCACCTCTATCATAAGAACCTGATGGTCCCGCTCCCCCTTGCTCACCTGGCTGGGCGTCAGGGGGAGGGGAGACCTTGATAGAGCGTCCGCATGGCTGATCTCTTTCCCGGGCCGGTAGACCAACGCGTGCTGGTACGCGTTGAGAAAAATGGCCCACCTGAGCATCCTCGGGGACAGGATCTGTGGGGTGGGCTTATCTGCGGTAAAAATGCCTAGCAGGGGCTTGTGGTCCGTTACAATGGTGAAGGGGCGGCCATACAGAAAATCGTGAAATTTTTTCGTCCCCGCAACTATTGCTAGTGCCTCCCTGTCTGTCTGTGCGTAGTTTCTCTCCGCTTGGGACAGGGACCTGGAGTAAAATGCTATCGGGGCCTCCCTTCCGTCTTCCAGCACGTGGCACAGCACCGCCCCCACCCCCACCGGGGATGCATCACAGGTCAGGACTACCGGGCGTTTGGGGTTGAAATGGGTCAGTATGGCATCAGACGCTAGGAGACTTTTTAGTTCGCTAAATGCCCTTTCTTGGTCCTCGCCCCACTTCCATGTCTGATCTTTTTTAAGCAGTTTGTGTAGCGGTTCAGCTACTGCTGCCTTCCGGGGGAGGAAGGAGTGGTAAAAGTTGAGCAGTCCTAGGAACGACTGCAGCTCGGGCTTGGAGGTGGGGCGGGGGGCTTTCTTAATGGCGGCCACCTTGGATTTGGATGGTTTTATCCCCTCAGGAGTCACACAAAACCCCAGGAACTCAACCTCGGTCGCGAAGAAGACGCATTTGTCCTTTCGCAGTCTCAACCCCGCTTTTTCGAATATTGTCAGGACCTTCCCCAACCTCTTGGCCAATTCGACCCGACTCCCCCCCGTTATTAACACGTCATCAAAATAAGGCAACACCCCCTCTAGCCCCTTCAGGAGGCGTTCCACGAGTGATTGGAAAATTCCAGGCGCCGAATTCACGCCAAACTGAAGGTGCGTCACCTGGAACGCCCCCTTATGGGTGACTATGGTCTGCGCAGCAGCTGCGGCAGGGGACACCGTGAGCTGCTGGTAGGCCTGTGCTAAGTCGGGCTTAGCAAAACACTTTCCCCCGTGTAACCTGGCCAGCAGATGGCTGACTATCGGCACCGGATACGCATTCGGGCGGATCGCCTTGTTGATGGTGCACTTGTAATCGGCGCATATGCGGACCTCCCCATTGGCCTTTAGTGCGGTTACAATTGGAGTTTCCCACTCCGCAGAATCAACAGGCACAAGGATTCCCTGGCCCACCAATTTGTCCAGTTCCGCCTCTATCTTGTCCTTGAGTGCGAACGGCACCCGGCGTGGTTTGAGTCGAATTGGGCGGACCTCCGGGTCCAGGTCGAAAGTCACTGGGGGCCCCTTGAATTTCCCCAGTCCCTTTTTGAAAACTTCGAGGTGCACCTCGCACACCTCCTGAATTGGGTCAGACCCAACGGCGTGCATCCCAACGGCGTGCACCCCCCCAATAAACAACCCCAGGGGCTGGAACCATTGAGTCCCGAGGAGGCTGCAATCTCCCCCTTTAAGCACGACTAGAGGGAGGGACGCAGCGTGCTTCTTGAATTTAACCTGAAATTCTCCAACCCCCAACACTGGAATGCTGTTCCCTTGCACGTCCCGTAGTGTGGACCTCAACGCTTTGAGCTTGGGTCGCCTGTGGGGGGCAATTCTCAAAAACTCCCTCTGGGAAATGATTGAATATGAGGACCCCGAGTCAATTTCCATGCTAATGGGAACCCCTTGAACTAGTACCTCAACAAAGTAGCGGGGGTGTCCTACGGACACGCTGAATACTGGGGCGTCGTCCTCGCTGCCGTCGGAGATGCGGCCCACGCCGTCCTGCTTCCGCGTGGCCTGTGCGCCGTCCTTGGGTCTCGTTGAGCGGTCTTGTCCCGCGGAACGGTCTGCTGAGCTTCTCCGGGTCTCGCGCCTCTTCCTGCACACCTTGGCGATGTGCCTGCGGCGGCCGCAGTTGTGGCACTCGGCCTTCCGAAACGGGCATTTTACGCGGTCGTGGGCCGCTCCACAGCCGTCGCACCGCCGGCTCTCTTTCCGGACCCTCCGGACGTCCTCGTCGTCGCTGCTCTCTGCGGACGACCTCGAAGCTCGCCGGGCCGCATGCACCGGAGTCTCTGCCTTGCTCGACTTCGGCCGCCAGTCCTGGAGTTCTTGGACCCCAGCCTTTGTAGCTTCCACGGCCTGTGCCGCTCTGACGACCTCCTGCAACGTGGGAGGCGGCTCTTGGTTCATTAATGTGCGCTGGGTTTCGGCGTCGTTCAGGCCGCACAGCACACAGTCCCGGAGGGTGATTTCGGCATTCTCCCATTTGCACGGGCCGGCCGCCAGCCGCAGGGCCACCACGAATGTGGCGACCTTCTCCCCGGGCGCTTGGACTCGCCTCCAGAACGCACTCCGAGCGGGAAACATCGCCGTGGCGGGCCGGACGTGCTCACGCAGCATCTGCATGAGTTCCTTGGCCTTGAATTCGCTCACCCTCCTCGGTGTGATCAGGTCCACCAAGGTCCTTTTGGTTTCTTGTCCGAGCATCCTGGTGAAGATGGCCCTTTTCTTTGCCTCTTCCGTGACTTCGGACTCAATCAGTGCTGTCTGGAAGTCCATTTCGAAGATCTCCCAGTCGCCCGGTTTCCTGATTTCGAAACCGGCGCATGTCTTGGTCACGTGGGCTGCCATTATCCCACCTTCGTCGCCAATTTAGTGTAAGGGACCAAAGACAACGAAACAGCCGAAGGGTTGGCTTAACACAGGTTTATTGCATGATGATCCGGAGGAACATGTGGTAATGGCGGATGGGTAGCTCAATATATACAGCTGGCTATACATTTGAATGTGGCTCGTCGACAGACTATTGGTTGCTGCCTGCGTGACGTCGTAGGAGGTCACGCCCTTCTTGACCAGGTGAAGAGGTGGCGGGGAATCTTCCCGCGCTGCTGATCCAGGTGAATCTGAGCCATGAGAGCTGGACGCTCGCTATTGCCATCTAGTGGTCACTAGCTCGCGTCCCCTTATCAGGTTTACATTGATACAGCTGAAGGTTATAATGTTGCACACAGAAAGGTTACATTGTTACCACATGGCTAAGGTACATTGTTAAAGGCACAGCTTTACAGAACACAACAACACCACAGCCAAAACTGGGCTTTCTACCCATTTCCCTCCTTTTCCCACCTCAGCCATTCCCTTCTTTCAATATTGCTCTCCTTCTTTCCCACAGAAAACAGCTGGCAAGGCAATTGGCAAATTAAATTGTGGTTCCATGTCATGAAATAAATTTGCAAACTGGTGTTTGGTCTCATAACCCAATGTGAAGATAGGGTTAAAGTTGGGAACCAAACAGAATTATGGAATTGATATTTAAACAGTTCAATCTCTGTTGATGTGCCTTAGGAAGAAAGAGTCTGAACTCTTTTCTCTTTCCTCTCCTCAAATCAATGTGGCAAGTGTCCCCTGCATTTGAGAAAGCCCACTTTGCTCTCCACATACAGTAGTGGAAAACTGGAGGTACTGAACAGGGACAGCATGTGGAATGGCAGGGGGCTCTTCACCCCCAAAATTTCAAGTGGTGGGGTATAGAACTGGGACTTGAAAAAGCAGCAGAGGAGGAGGAAAGCAGTGCAGGTCCATTTAATTCTCCAGCTGTTGAATCAACCAGCTAGTGATATATCTAAAAAGTTAAGCAAAACACCTGCAGGTTAGTTCATAAATACTGTACTTATTTATACCTTCTACTTTGCAGCATCCCAGGCACATTCTAAGATGAGATACTTTGACAAAGAACTATGGAAAAACAGTTAACTTTGTCAATCTGTGGAACAGAAATGTTTTCTCTCTCTCTTGATATTGCAGTGCTTCTCCAGTTTTAGGAATTCAGTTTTAATTATCTTGTTGTCTGTAGCACTGAATGGACTAGAATAGCCCCGGGATCTCTCTTTTCCCTCTGGTGGTACGATGACTGGCTACAAAGCAGGTTGTGCATGTTTGTTGTAACTAATGATGCCAGCTGTGGAATACCATATCTTGTAGTCTGTCTGTTGGGTATGAAGATGATCAGGCCCCAAGTGTGGGTTGCAATCTGTCTGAGGATGGATGGCGAGATCACTGCATTGTGTTTCCTTCTCAAGTGATGGGGTGGGGTGGGGAATGCTGCAGGTTGCATACCTTCTACACAAGGGATTGCTTTGAAATATGGCATGGACAGGGACTGGCAAAATAGGGAAGAAGGAATCTGGTGGCATCAGAAATATGAATGCTAGGCAAATGGCTGTTAAACTGAGGAGGAAACCTGTGTATGTATGTGCTATAACAGGAAGTGCTGACAGGGCAAGCTCCTTTCCTGAGATGGGGATCTATGTCTTTGTGGTGGCATGTTGTGAGAGGGACAGGCATAATTCCACAAACAAGGGGACTGTCTTGTATCTATACCTATAAGGAAGAGGTGTAGACGGTAGTATCCAGAATGCGTTTCCACACCCCTGGACCATATCCCGTAATACCTGGTGCACACGTACCTTTTGGAATGAGAGTCAACTTGGCCAGGGTTCTGAGGATGAGGGTGGGGCCGGTGCCCCACAAAATGGACAAAACAGGACAACTACAAGTCCCAGCGCCCCCTGCGGCATGCCCCAGCCAATCAGGGAGGCCGTGCGCAAGGAACACAAGTGGGGGGGAGCGTGGGGCTGCAGGCGCATGACAGAAACACCAACAGTTGCTTCACAGCAGCCATGGAGAACTCAGGTGCACCTCTACAGAGAGAGCCGAGCCACTGCAACAAGGCCACCACCATAGACGTCCTGCGGCCGGGGAGGGGGGAATCACCCGTACAACGCCGCAGGCGTGACAACAGCCTCGCAATGGCAGACAAACCGCCAAACCCATGGACAGCTGGGACACCGGGCAAGGCACCGCACCAGGCCATGGAGGTCTCAATGGGAGCCCGGGTGGCGCAGGTGGTGGCGGAGAGATTCCCTGGGAGGTTAAGGTGGGAGAAGGCCGGGCACTGACAGACAAGGGGGGCGGTGAGGATTGCAGGTCAGGGCTAGGCTTGCCGGTGGCCACAGAGGATTCAGGCCACGGCCCAAGGTGGCCAGCCTCCTTGGCAGTGTTTCCATGGCTGCAGAGGCGCCTCCGCGAGGCCCTCCTTGCCGTGCTAGGCACGCGACAGGGACCTGAATCCAGGAGGGAACATCTGGCTAGGAAGAGAAGAGGAGCAAAAACCCATGCCGTGGGCCCACAGGCTGCTGGCGGAGGCAGGGCCCACCTGGCCGGCCATGATCCCATCTCCCCACAAAGCCAGCAATCCTCCTTCTCCCTGACCAACTCCCTGCCTGGCCGACCAGACAACAGAAGGACTCACCACTCTTCTTTTCCTACTTCTTCGCCTCCTCCTTTCCCCTCAAATGGTGATGGAGATTGAGGAGGCACAGAAACATGGGGACGTCCGGGTCAGGCTGGCATCCATGCCCCTCTCCCCTCTCTGTGTGTGTCTGTGTGTGGTGAGCCCCCAGCCCCCCAAAAATACCCGGGCGCAGCTGGGCACCTCTGCTACTCTAAAATAAGCTCAAGATCACATGCTTCCAAAGCATCTTAGGCTAGAGACACAAAGGAGTTGCAACTTGTGTTTGACACAGATCTACACTACCCTGTTTATATACACAGCTCTTTGCCCAAATACTCCGTGCTCTTGCCTGATTTTACATTCATTCTGTAGCTCAAGTATGTCCCATTTACTAAATACGACAAACATTGTCTTTGTCACAATGGGTTGTCCCAGGTTAAGGAAAGTGTTCTAAATCTCCCCAACTAGACCCATGTTCTCCTAGACAAGCAGTAGGTGCACCTCTAGTGGAGAATGGGATGTGCCTGTGACCAGGCATTTTCCATGCCCAGTTCCAGACCTAGATGGAGGAAGTTGCAGAGGTAAACAGGCAGCTATGTTTTCAGTGACCTCCCTAAGGGACAAGGATAGGGGGCATCCATTCTGCTCATTTTCCATGTCTGTGTGTATCTCTTGTTCTCCAGCAGAAGACTTAAAAAGCTCTCCTGCTGATCCTCTTGTTTCACCCAAAATATCCCGCCCAGTGTTCCTGTCTCAAACAATGCTTTGTAAATCAAATTATGCCACTAAATGCTCCTCTGTTCAGTTTTTGTGTGTTCAAATTGTTTCAAAACTATCAGCAAGAAATTGCTCCTAGATGAATCCACAGCAAAGAAGTAGCCTTACCAATCTTAAGGTTCTTTGTTTCAGTCAGAATTCAAAACACCCCTGAACAATATTAATCCCTAAAAGTGTACTAGGACAGCTGTCGAAGGTGGCCAGTAACACCAGGCCACGTTACATTTTCCCTGCTAATCCACAATGAAGATTGCAAGCTGGGAAGGATGGGGAATGTGAAGAAGGAAAAATAATAGCAGCAGCAGCAGCAAAAGTTGGAAAAGATGTTAGAAATTAATAACAAATCGTATATACAGAGAGGGAAGGTAGCGCAGTTGTGTTTGAAAGTCCTGTCAAACGTAGGGACATACTGAATCCAACAGTGTGTGAAATAAATATACCCTATTAAACCTGATGGAACATCAAGTGTGATTCTCAGAACTGGCAGGGCGTCAGAGGCTGGCAAGCAGAACACCTGCTTCCTTATTGTCAAGGCTTTGAAGTATTACATTTTGGGACTACAATTCCCAGAATATTTTGGGAGACATTTTTAAAACTGAAGTCTAAAATGAAGGAAAATACCTCAACAAACTTTTCTGAGCTCAATACCTACCACAGATGAAAATGACTTTGCTTCTCTTCTGAAGAGACCACTCCTAGGCTGGTCATCCATGTTATAGCTATATGCAGAGCAGGGTATCTAGTGAAGGAATGCAGTAGCAGAAAGAATATGAGGATTGCTGAATCTTGTTCTGCATACTGCTATGGTGGGGGATTTCCTAATGTGCAGCAAAAACCAATTCCACCCTGTCCACGTTATACAGCACTAGTTGAAGTTCTTCTGTGGATTTTTGCATTTAGGAGACTTTTTGTGAAGGAGCTGATTTGTTAAAATGCTTTTTTTAAAGAGAGAAAGTTCTGTTTTGGTGGTGTGAAATCTGATTACAGAAGAAATTTGTTTGATTTATTGGATTTAAGGAAGAAATTACCAATAAACATTGGTTTTAGATGGTGGGGTTCACCATCCTAACCCTTCACCAACCCACCAAGTGTTACTGAAATTCTTCATCTATAAGCTTCTGAACAGCAAAGCAGGTGTCACACAGGCCAGGGTGACATTTACCTGTTGGTTACAGTGGTGCTAATTTCATGCCACTGTGCAGCCTCCCTGGAAAAGTTAACCCTTTTGAAGGGCAAGGCTTGGGCAAGAGAAACACCTGTTCCTAACCATATTAGTCAATGTGATGCAGCCCCTTTTCTTGCTAGCACAAGCTTCTGGTTCAGGAGGCAGCGTTCAAGGTTGTCAGGACAAGTATTACAATTTATTGGGTCTTTGGTACCCAGGACATTGGCACAGACAAACAGATATACAGAGACACAAAAGTGACCCTCAGAGCTCACATTGCCCACATCCATGAATTTACAGAGTCACCCAAGACAGAAGCCACCTCAGAAGAAAAGGAGCAAACTGGTCCACAGCACAGAAGCAGTGGTATAGCTGCATGCATGCTCAATTACCAATGACCCTTCTTACCTGAGTATGCATTGCTATTGCCACAGGTAGAGTAGCAGTAGTTTCCCCCCATGCTTCCCCCCATGATTCCTGCATCGCCATGAGCCTCATCACCTTTCCCAAGATCTTTGAGCTACTATATGACAATAGTGTTTTTAACGCATGGCCTGCCACTTCCCAGATATGACCAAGTAGGCAATGATGCCTCTGTTTTAGAGGCTATGCTTCTATAGCTACAAAAAGCTTTGGCAAGCTTGCACTCTGAGAGTGACTCCTGTTACTGTTAATCGAACAGCTGCAATTAGAATGCATAACCATACTGGGTAGTTACCTGTTTGCATATTTGTTGCACAGTTGTTTGGAGAGTTGTTTTTGGCACCATTTTGCACTGAACTATTGCCAAGGTCTGGAAGCGAGGAACAAAATGAACAAAACTAGCAAATGCCTGAATATATCTGACCTACACAATGACAGAGAGAAGCAATTTCACAGACCCCCCCCTCCCGTGCATGTTTTTCACTTTACACCAAATAATGCTGGCACACTCTGTCTGTTATCAGTTAATACAAGAGCTAGATGCTTAAAAATATATATTTTGAAATTCTTAAGAAGTTGATCACAGCTGATACTGGAAGGGCCTTTGAATTGTGCAGACTTTCAGAGGCTCTTATTAAGGTTCACAGTCTCCTTCCCCACAATGCTCATTTCGCAGTTACCTCCATCAGCATGCCCATGACTGGGCTATTCTTCTACAGTGACACCCATGGTGGGGTACAGCCCTGGAGCATTATATAGACAGGCAGGTTGGGCAGGTAGGGACATGGGTTCTTGCATACAAGCACGTATACCATTCTGTCATTTCCAGTCAGAGTCTGGTAGAGGACACTGTTTTCAAGTCACATGTCCCAATTCCTCACTGTCTCCAGGTCCTGGGCTTCCAGCTGCCCTCTTTGCTCTGCAGTACAGCTATCTCCAGGACAAAATTCAGAGAAATCCTGTATGCCAGAAGCAGGTGGGTAAGTCAGCTTCAGAGGTTGCTCTCAACTGTGTCGGGGAGCACATAGCATTGGGGCTGCCAAGTTCCACCTGTGGCCAAGTTCTCGCTGGCGCTGCAACCTGTCCTCTCCAGATACTGCGTGCTAGTGTGGACAGTGGCTTGGCTGCGCCCCAACCCATTGAGGTAGTTGCCAACCAGTTTGTGCTTCTCAAAAGTGCTGCCACCCCCGTTGCGGACATTGGGTGTATGGCTATAGGTGTGCTTGTACTCCTCTTCTATGTCCCAGCCAAGTTTCCAGCGGGTCCATTTCTTCTTGATCTCTGACTGTACCTATGGAAATAACACATCAGGAAAGGCATTGGTCTTACTGTTATTTTGGCACCCTGATTTTATTGTTCTGTTGATCTTTGTAAACTATCATTAAGATTGTTCCCAGTGATTGGCAGGATGCAAGAATGACTAAACATCTCTAATAATCCCCTGTGTATAATGAAAGCTGGGTCTAGAAAATCAGTCCATTTAAACTCTGGTGTCTACTTGTTGTAAAAAGAAATTTAACAAGGGAGTGATTTTCAGTGGAAAGATGTGCAGGAGGAGACAGTGACATCTTCTCTTTCTTGCAACTTCTTTTTCTTGCAACTTTTCCCCTGCCCCTCCCCCCCTCCCAAAACCATGAGTTGGCCTTTGTAGAAATGATAAAAAATACAGTTATAGGAGGGAATAGCAGGGGAAAGCAGCAAGAAGAAACAAGCTAAGCTATGACCTCTCTTGCTGCTGCTTGACTGAAAATTGTTTCCAAGTTTTTTTCCACCTTAAAGCAGAAAGTAGTGGCAACTGATTAGGTAAAGAAAAGTTAAATGTGTCCAGTTCTGCACAAATCCAGCTCAAGGCATAGAAAAATTACTTTGGGGAACTGAAATTGGCAGAGTTCCTGCATAAGCTTGATTGTACAGTACCTCATACTATTCTATGATTTAAGATGGATGGGGACTCCATTTTTGACAAGTATTTGGAATGACATTATGGTTCAGTGCAACAGAAACTCTAATATTGTTTAAAAGATCACAGGTAAGAATCCTGTTGTTCTCAGTCCCCCAAAACCAATGTCTGCATAATGGCCTTTGCCCAGCATTGCCCTTACCTAGGTTTGTACACTCACCTCTTTGTTCACAAAGCAGTAGAGAATGGCCACCAGCATTCCCTAGTGAGAGAGCAGTCAATCAGAATAAGGTCACATTCATTTATATGTAAATGAATTTATAGATACACAAAAATTTCCATCAGGGGCCATTCAACAATTACGTGATCCATTTTTTGGGGGAAATTAACCCCCTGCCCCCCATGTAATCTGACCATAGTTTTTGCTTCGACCCCCCCCCCTTTAAAATTATGTAATCCAGAGCTTTTGTATAGAAACTCTACTTTTTAGAGCTTTTCACTATTGGTGCCTAATGCAGACTGCACAAGCAATTCAATAATCTCAAATCGGATCAAAATACCCAGAGATCATTTTTAAACCTAAAAAAGCACCATGTTTTGAAACCACAACAGCTCCAAATTGATTATGTAATCTTTGGCCTGACCCCACGTAATTTCCCATAATTCAGATGGCAGACCCCCTCCCCCCCTCGAGGATCATGTAATTGTTGAATGGTCCCTCAGCCCAAGATGCTGAGAAAACATGGGAGAGGGTATAAGAGAGTAAAAAACAAAAACAAAAAAAAGACAAAAAATGCTGTGGCACCTTAAAGACTAACTCCTGTATTTTAATGTTAGCTTTTGTGGATCAAGTCCACTTCATCAGACACAAGAGTGGATTTTCATGGAGAGGGCATTTCCATGCCTCAGTGTCTCACCTGGAAAGAGCTGAGGAAAAGGTCAAAGAAGAGCTTGACATAGCGCAGCGTGCCTTGGGCGTGCTCATCAGTGACAAAGGCAAAAACCACCTCATGAATACCCAGCAACGGAATCAGCGTCAGGGTTGACTTGGCAAGCCTAAAGGAGACATTGGCGGATTAGAATTCAGCCTAAGGAAAAGGTCCTATCATCGAGCAGCTAGACAGAATCCTTTATGGACTTCCTATCCAATGGAGATAGGGACTGTGGTGGCTTAGTGGTTAAGATGCTGAACTTGATGACTGGAAGGTCAGCAGGTCAGCAGTTCAAGAACCGAGTGCTGCATGATGGAATGAGTGCCCATCTCTGTCCCAGCTCCTGCCCATCCTAGCAGTTTGAAAGCAAGACACTGCAAGTAGAGAAATAGGTACCACTTTGGTGTGAAGGTAAACAACAATCCATGCACTCCAGTGTCTAGTCATGCCTGACCACGGAAACGTCTGCAAACGCAGACAGCGCTGGCTTTTCGGCTTTGTAACAGAGATGAGCACTAGAGTTGGATACAACTGGCTTTAAAGCAAGGGCAATCTTTACCTTTACTAACCAATGGAGATGCAAAAGGGCTTATAGGTAGGAGGAGGTAGCGATCTCCAAGGTACACAGGCATTGCATCTCTTGACTAGTTGAAAACCCCACACATCAGTGATAAAACCCACAAGGACAAGTTGGAAGGGATTGCAAGGACATCTCTAATTTAGAAAAGTTCAGGATGATGTAGGCAGGGGGCAGAAGGAAATGTTCCCAATCTTAAGGGAGCCCCTGGCCCTGTAGGGAGAGTAGCCCATACCGGAACTTGTAGTCTGTGTAGCGCATCTGGTGGGCACGGAGCTTTGAAACTAAAATCTGAATGATGCGGATGAAGATGAAGAAATTTATCTGAAAGAGAATAATCAACTAATTGAGTGGGGGAAGGAATGGCACTGAAAGCAGTGAGTTAGAGGCACATTTATAATAAGGATCTGGTGAACTCTTGGCCAACATTTTAGCTGTTATTATGTAATTCTAAATTCCTTTTACGCTCAAGAGCAGTTTATCTAGGACTTCCTTTAGCCTCTCAGCAGGCCACTGATCACACTTACACATCTTTATCACTGATCACACTTACACATCTTTACCAGTGGTATAGGATTAGATTCCCCAGTACTTTTAATGGGACAGTGGTATGAACACATGTTGGTAACATTTGGAGGTTTGAACTGCCTTTTAAACTATGACACCCACAAGCAAACTCGTCATCTAAGAAATCTGGACTCTGTACCAAACTGAGAGATCTGGGGGTGGGTAGTAGCTAGGCATAGAGGTAACCAGTTTAGGTTAATCCAGCAACTGCAGCCCTATTTGGATAAGGAGGATCTAGTGACATCCTGACTAGGCTACTGAAATATGCTTGATATGGGACTGTCTTTAAAAACAATAGATGAATTAGCCAGTGTAGATTGCAGTTTCAGTGCAAAAGGTCAAGCGGGCATGACAGTCAGATCAGGTAATACCCACACTTGGATAGCTAATAGCCCTTTTTGGATTACAACTGTTAGAATTCTCCATCTGTCGTAGGCACTGGCCACACTGACTGGGAGTTTTGGCAGCAGCCATTTTTAAAAAGTGTATTATTCATTACAGTAAAACCCTACTTTATGAAAAAAAAGTCCAGTCCGTAGGCTTTTGCTTAAATTGAATTTTTATGTAACTCAAAGCAAACCCATAGGAAAAAATTTTTTTTACATAACTCGAAGCAAACCCATAGGAAAAATAAATTTTTTATGTAAATCGAAGCAAAGCCATAAGGAAATGAATTTTTACGTAACTCGAAGCAAACCCATAGGAAAAAGAATCTTTATGTAACTCAAAGCAAACCCATAGGAAATCGTGTAAATCGGGACATGGTTTTAGCACAAAATCATAATGTAAGTCAAATTTTATGCAACTCAAGGCATTTGTAAGTTGGGGTTTTACTGTATTTGTATGCCATCTGTGCAGGACAAGACACTTTATTTCCTGGTGCATTTCCAAGCTTATTTTAAATTTTAAAGCAGAGCAGGCAACATGTGTTCTAGGCAGGCCTCCAGGAATATTTTTGTAGCTGCCAAAGCCACCCCAGAGCCCTTCCAGTATTTAGGGGTATGTGTCAAAAAAGCCCTATTTTGAGTGCTGCTTTGTATTGGGGAGCTTTGTAGGTGTGTCCCCTAAAGTCCCCCAACTCCAAAATACCTGAAAAGGAAAAAAGGAAACGCCATGCATTGGTTATAACAGGCATTCATTCATTCATTCATTAGTAAAGTCCCAAGCCAGCCATTTTGAGGTCCAGGGCATTCTTTGGTAGCAATCTAGGACAGAAGCTTGACGTCAAAGTCTGTAGCTGTTGCCCTTCCTGCCTTAAATACCTGCAGAATGAGGAGCAAATCATTCAGAGAGTTGCCTTGAGCTGTATTGGCCTGCCTACATGTTGAAGTAATTTTTGGAAGCTTTTTTTAAAAACATGTCTGCTTACTGGAACTGCTAGGTTGGCAGGCCCAAGGGAAGGGGCTTCTTCAGCATCGTACTCCCTGCTCGACTATTTGCAGAATGTGCAACTAATTGGGGTGTCCCAGGCCTCATCATTTGTTATTGTTGTGATGTTCCATTAAGGCGCTTCTGAGTTACAGTGACCTTATGAATTAGCGGCTGTCAGAAAGTCCTTTTGTTAATAGCCGTGCATGGCTCCTGCAAACTCAAAACTGTGGCTCCCTTTATTATGCTAGTCCATTTCTTTTTTCTATTTTTCTATTTCCCTGTTGCCTTCAACGTTCCCCACCATTATTGTCTTTTCCAGTGGGAGGCTAAAAATACATCTGACTTCCATTCAAGTGGTTTCTCTCTCTTTCAATTAGTTTATTTTGGCTAGCTAGGGGACAGAAATTATGCTGCCTATGGTTTATTTTAACACTTCTACTGGGCTGATATTTCAATTTAAAGTTGCTGCTGCTTTTGCTTCTCTATATTGTTTTGAAACTGTATGTGTAAGTGATATGTTAGAGATTGCTTCTAGAGAGTTTTTAGTTTAATAGGTTGCCTATACAAGAAATTGCAAGTAGATAAATAGGGACTACCGGTACTTCGGTGGGAAGGTAACAGCATTCCGTGTGCTCTGGTGTCTAGTCATGCCTGCCACATGACCACGGAAATGTCTGCAGAAGCAGTCAGTGCTGCCTCTTCGGCTTTGAAACAGAGATGAGCACTGAACCCTAGAGTCGGATACGACTGGCTTTCAAGCAAGGGAAACATTTATCTTTACCTTTATACATTTTAAAAATAAACTATAGAAAATTTAGGCAGGCAGGGTAATCTTTAAACATCTGCGTGTTTGAAGTTTAAGTAGCCCAGCCCCTTGTTTATTTTTCAAATATAACCGAGAAGGAAATCACGGCCAGGAAAATGATGCTCCTTCTGAAATCTGTTGAGCAAAATACTCAGAACAATACTATTGGTCCCGGAGATAAACAAAGAACAGATTAAACTCACAAAGATGGCCAAAAAGACAGGGAAACGGAGGATCCACCAGAAACCCATATTATTGTTGGTACTCCAGCATCTTTGAAAAGAAAGGGGGGAAAAACCAAAAGGTTCTGTAAGACAAAGAAGCCTTTATGTTCCTCTTCTCTTGCTAAATAAAGTCTTCCCCATAATAGCTTCTTCAGTGGAACCTTGGTTAACGTAATTAATGCATTCTCCAGGACATTTCTTACAGCGAAAATTACTTTAACCGAATTTCCCATAGGAATGCATTGAATGCAATTTCCCATAGAAAAGCATTGAAAACCAAAAGAGATTAACCGAAATGCGGTTTCCCATAGGAATGCATTGGAAAAACCAATTAATCCCTTCTGGGGGAAAATTCTGTTAATCGAGCCACCATTTTCTATGAATTTTCTTTTGTTATGTGATTTTATGTTAACCAAGCTGTTGGTTAACCGAGGTGCCACATGAAGGCCATCTGTTAAGTTGCCTATTGGGTGATGGGAGCCATGGTGGCACAGTGGTTAAACTGCTGTGCTGCAACCAAAAGGTTGTGAGTTCGATCTTGACCAGGGATCAAGGTTGACTCAACCTTCATCCTTCTGAGGTTGGTAAAATGAGTACCCAGCATGTGTTTTTTTTTTGGGGGGGAGAGGCTAATTAACTTGTAAATCATCCAGAGAGTGTACTAAGCGCCATGGGGTGGTATATAAATGTGATTGCTTTGCTTTGATATGGGAAATGTAGAAAATGTGTAAAACCCATGTCCTGTTTGCATCCCAGCCCCATACACTGACCCAATGCTTTGCTCAATGGAACTTACTGGATATTTTCATAAAGAAATTTCACAATTGCCCATGGCACAATGAAGAGAACTGGAGCTCCTGGAAAAAGGGAAGAGAGAATTTATTTATTTATTTATTTATTTTAATTTATATTGCCGTCCAATCGACAAGCGACTCTGGGCGGCACACACAAATAAATCCCAGCCGCTCTGTTAGAAGGAAATATTGACTCTGCATTATTAGTCTAGCCTTCTCTCAGCTCAAACCTGAAAAGGGCCTGAGACACCACTCACAAACTGTCAACTGCAGGACTGGTATCTTAAGAGCAAGCTGCAGGGGGAGTCTTGATGTGGATTCAGACTGTGTGGTGCAGAGAGCTTCTGAGAAGGAACTCATCTGTGATCCAGGTCCAAATCCTACACATAAACCCATACTCTCTGCTTGCCGTTGGCTTGGCAGAAGGAGAACCATTGGTACCCCTGGAAGTGTTCCTTCTTCAGTGGAAATATCAAGTATGAGTCCAGATCAGGCTCATTTCTTCTTCTTGTTCTGCTGTATCTGAATCTGAATACAGAGGTGACCTGATTGAAGTTTATAAAATCATGCACGGTGTGGACAAAGTAGATAAGGAAAAACTGTTTTCCCTATCGCATAACACTAGAACTAGGGGGCACTCCATGAACCTTTTGGGTACTAGTTCTCAAACAAATAAGAGAAAGTACTTTTTCACTCAGAGGATCACTGGTCTATGGAACTCCCTGCCAGAAGAAGTGGTGACAGCTGTCAGTCTTGACAGCTTTAAGAAAGGATTAGACAAGTTCATGGAGGACAAGGGTATCAATGGCTATAATTATGGATACCTAAGGACAACCTCCGGGTTGGAGAGATAGGCAGGATAGATATCTCTCAATGCCATTTCCAGGGATTCCTAAGCAGGTGAAGGCATCTGCTTGGGAATAATACCCTGAAGCAAATGGTGAGCCACTGTGTGAGACAGAATGCTGGACTGGATGGGCTCCTGTGGCCTATTCCAGCAAGACTGTTCTTATGTTCTTATGTTCAGTATTGGTGATCCTCATGGCGATCAGCCATGAAGATAGTCCTGAGAATATAATGCAGTGGCTTTTCATCTGCCTTCTTTTCTTAAATTTTTAAATTAGTTTTATTATAAATTACATATAACATAGATGAGAATAAAACGATGAAATGAGATACAATTAACAAAATACATTACAGAATACATATAACAAGACAAACCCCTCTGTGCTGTACATATTGGAATCTGTTTCATCTTCCTTATTTAACTTTAATTCTTAGCTTTCCCAAAATCTATGTTTCTGGGATAGGCTTAATCCCCCCTTCATTTGTTAATGTATATGCTGTATGACAAAAGGCTTCCAAATTTTCACCAAATCACTACATTTTACTGTTCCTTTCTTCCATAATTCCCTCCAATTCCATTTCTATTTGCTTCCAAAATTTAAGTGTGTACTCGCAGCCCCACCACATACAGTATGTATGTACAGTAGAACCTAGGATAACATCCAAACTCGGTTCAATGGAGTTGGTCGCTATGCAATTTTGGACGTTATGCGGTTCCTATGTGGAGATGCATCGCATAACGTAAAAAAAATGGTTGAAAACGGATGTTATCCGAGGTTCCTATACCAATACCTCGGATAATGTCCATTTTTGAGCAGTTTTGGACGTTATGTGATGCATCACGTGTGCATAAAAACCATGGTCAGGGGTGGGTGGGAGGATGCCAGAGCTGCCCCGAGTTCCCGCCACGCGGCTACAAGAGCTGCCGCCGTGCCGCCGCAACATCACCGGCTCCCCACCCTGACTCGCCTTGGTCAGGGGTGGGTGGGAGGATGCCACAGCTGCCCCGAGTTCCCACCGCAGGGCTACAAGAGCCGCTGCCGAGCCACCGCAACACCGCCGGCTCCCCACCCTGACTCGCCTTGGTCAGGGGTGGGTGGGAGGTTGCCACAGCTGCCCCGAGTTCCCACCGCGGGGCTACAAGAGCCGCTGCCGAGCCACCGCAACACCGCCGGCTCCCCACCCTGACTCGCCTTGGTCAGGGGTGGGTGGGAGGATGCCACAGCTGCCCCGAGTTCCCGCTGTGCGGCTACAAGAGCCGCTGCTGAGCCACCGCAACACCGCCGGCTCCCCACCCTGACTCGCCTTGGTCAGGGGTGGGTGGGAGGATGCCACAGCTGCCCCGAGTTCCCGCCGTGCGGCTACAAGAGCCGCCACCGCGCCGCCGCAACATCACCGGCTCCCCACCCTGACTCGCCTTGGTCAGGGGTGGGTGAGAGCACAGTTGTTCCCTGAGTTCAGCTGACATGTGGTGGGACACCCCCTTTCCTTTCAGATGAGATGTTTTTAGGGGCTCCATCTTAGACTTGTTTTGGTGTCTGTTCCAGGAGACATAGAAGGAGTCGCAGTATGGACTAACACAGGTTTATTGGTTGATGATCAGAACGAACATGTGGTAATGGCGGAGGTATCTCACATTATATACAGTGGTACAACACATTTGAACTTGGGTGCATGGTAGCTCATTGGCCGCTACCGGCGTGACGTCATCCTGGTCACGTCCGTCTTCGGTGGTGGATCAGTATTAGTTGTTTGCTGCGGGAAATTCCCGCGGCTGCAGGCGATTTGAGGAATGATGACCATGTGAGTTGAACACTCGCAGCTGCCCTCTATAGGCAGCTTGCTCGCGTTCCTTTACAGCTGGGTTACATTGTGATTGTGGCTGGGTTACATTCATACATTTCTTAAAGCAACATTGTACATTCATATGAAGCAGCATTGTACATACACAACATCCCTCCCCCCTAGGATGGGACGAAGTCCCTCAACCATTGTGGCTTGCCGCACGTGCGCCTGGGGCGAGCGGCCGCTTGGCTTAATACAGGGGAGCCTGGCTCTGCGGAGTCCTGTCCTGCAATGGAAAGGGGGGACTCGTTAGTGGCTCGGTGTGGGCTCTGTGGTAACCTTGCATTAGGGGAAGGGAATGGGATGAACAGTTGGGAAGTGAACTCCTGCCTACCGCTTGAGGAGCTAGGGGTCCCCCCCAGCACGAATCTCGGGACTGACGACGAGACCCTCGTGGTCTCGCCACCCCCCGTACCCTGCCTGGGATTGCCGGGGACTGTGGTGGTTGGACTTCCCCCCGATGCCTGTCTTGGGGGTGTTGGCCTCCGGGGAGCTGGAGCTATGGTGTATTCTAACACAAAAGGACTGGGGGGACTGGAGGTACCAGGGGCTGAACTGAAACCCCTCTTCTCGCTAGGACGGGTGGGGGACCACTCCGCTACACCCCCCTGGTACCGTAACTCATAATCGTCAAACTGATCCCTCTCTTTCAAAGTATCCTCCTCTGTGGCTGAGAACCGAGGATATGCCTTTGTATCCCCGGTTTCCGCCGTGTCTCCCCCTTGGGTAATGCGGGTGGGGGAGGACCCTAACGCTGAATCCCCTTCACTAGTGACCCGCCTTCTGAGTTGGTCGGCGTGCCGCCTCCAGAGTAGACCCGAGCTAGTCTCAACCCTGTAGGACTCTGGTCCCGTCTGCTCGATGACTGTCCCTGGGACCCACGCCGGCCCTGACGCCGCGTAGTTCCTGCAGTGAACCGGGTCCCCTGCCGAAAAACTTTTGGAGCTCCCTCCCCCTATATTTATGTTTCTCCCTTCATCCTCCACCCTGGACGGATCCATCCGGTCAAAAAGTGTTACCGGACGCCTCCTCATGAGGAGTTCGGCTGGGGAAAATCCTGAAGCTAAGGGGGTTGTCCTGTAGCAGATGAGGAACTGGCACAAATGCAGGTTCAACTCACCGGGACCCATGCGCCGCAGTGCGTCTTTCGTAGTGTGCACTTGGCGCTCTACCTGACCGTTTGTGGCGGGGTGAAACGGGGCAGCGGTGATGTGCCTGATGGTGTTCCGCTCAATAAACGTCTTGAACTCTGCAGACGTGAAGGTACTAGCGTTATCGCTAACAAGGACGTCTGGCAGGCCGAAACAGGCAAAAAGCTTGCGCAACTGCTTGATGGTTGCAGCGGAGGAGGTGCTGTTCATAGGGATTACCTCCAACCACTTGGAATAGGAGTCGACTACCAATAGAAACATGGATCCGCGAAAAGGGCCAGCGAAGTCGACATGGATCCGGGACCATGGCCCGCGGGCCGTATCCCATTCCCTATGGGGCAACCGGGACTCCTCGGGCCGAGAGCCCTGGCAGCTCTTGCACGTGCCCACTAAACGCTCTATGTCCCCGTCTATCTGGGGCCACCAAAAGAAACTCCTGGCCAGAGCCTTGGAGCGCACGATCCCGGGGTGACTGGTGTGCAATAGTCTCAGTACCTTGGCCCTCAGCTTCTCTGGGATAACTACTCGCTGGCCCCAGAGTAAGCAGCCCCTTTCCAGCGACAGCTCTACTCTGCGCCTAAAAAATGGCCTGAACTCTTCGTCAGGGGGAGTCATGGGCCAGCCCTTCCTAACCCAGGAACTAACTTGGGCCAGCATCTTGTCGGCCGCCGTGGCTTTGGCGAGGTCGGCCGGGACAATGGGGGGTGAGTCGAGAGACTCGATCAGTAGGACTTGGTGATCCTGCTCTACCTCGCATGTGGGGTCCCCTACACTTGGGAGGGGAGATCGGGACAGTGCGTCCGCATGGGAGATCTCCTTCCCTGGGCGATAGACCAGCTCATACTGGTAGGCGTTGAGGAAAATGGCCCAACGCAGCATTCTGGGGGATAGTATTTGCGGTGTGGGTTTGCCGGTAGTGAAGATCCCCAAAAGTGGTTTGTGATCGGTCACTACCGTAAACTCGCGGCCGTATAAAAAGTCATGGAACTTTTTCGTTCCGGCGATGATGGCTAGGGCCTCCCTATCAGTTTGCGCGTAATTGCGCTCGGCCTTTGAGAGGGACCTAGAGTAGTACGCTACCGGGGCTTCCCTCCCGCTTTCCAACACATGGCATAGGACCGCCCCCACCCCCACTGGGGACGCATCACAGACTAAAACCACTGGTTTTTTCGGGTCGAAATGGGTCAGGACAGCGTCCGAAGACAGGAGTGACTTAAGCTCCTTGAATGCTCTCTCCTGCCTGTCCCCCCACCGCCAAACCGCGTCCTTTTTAAGCAGGGCGTGCAGTGGCTCCGCGACCGATGCCTTCCGGGGCAGGAAGGTATGATAAAAATTTAGGAGCCCTAGAAATGACTGTAGCTCCGGTTTTGCGGTGGGGCGAGGGGCGTTCTTCACGGCTGCAACCTTTGACTCAGAGGGTTTGATCCCATCCGGGGTTACCTTAAAACCTAGAAACTCAACCTCCCTCGCAAAGAATACGCATTTGTCCCTCCTCAGTCGAAGGCCTGCCCTCTCGAACACTGAAAGGACCCCATCTAGCCTCTTTGCCAACTCTAATTCGCTCCCCGCCGTTATCAACACGTCGTCGAAGTATGGGGGCACGCCTGGAAGCCCCTTTAAAAGGCGTTCCACGAGGGATTGGAAAATTCCGGGGGCTGAATTCACGCCAAACTGAAGGCGCGTTACCTTAAACGCCCCCTTGTGCGTCACTATCGTTTGCGCGGCGGCAGCAGCCGGGGTTACAGAGAGCTGCTGATACGCCTGAGCCAGATCTAACTTGGCGAAACACTTCCCCCCATGTAGCGTGGCCAGCAAGTGGCTGACCACGGGCACTGGATATGCGTTTGGCCGAATGGCCTTGTTAATGGTACATTTATAGTCTGCACAAATCCTGACTTCCCCGTTCGACTTAAGGGCTGTAACAATCGACGTTTCCCACTCCGCCGAGTCAACTGGAACCAAAATCCCCTGCCCCACCAACTTGTCCAGTTCCGCCTCGATCTTGTTCTTTAGGGCGAAAGGCACCCTCCTTGGTTTGAGGCGGATGGGCCGGATTTCTGGGTCCAGCTCGAAGGAAACCGGGGGCCCCTTGTATTTCCCGAGCCCCTTCTTGAAAACGTCCGGGTGCGCGTTGCACACGTCCCGCATTGGGTCAGTCTCGATGGCGTTAATGCCGGACAGTTCGATTCCCAGGGGAGCAAACCACTGCGTTCCCAAAAGGCAGCACCTCCCCCCTTTGAGGACCACTAAGGGCAGTTTTTCAGAGTAGCCCTTGAACTTCACCTTGAAATTCCCCACCCCCAGCACTGGGATCCCGTTTCCCTGCACGTCCCGAAGGTGTGACTTCATGGCCCGCAATTTGGGCCGCTTGTCTGGGGGAATACGCATGAACTCTTTTTGGGACAGGATGGAATAAGATGACCCCGAGTCTATCTCCATCCTCACTGGGACCCCTTGCAACAGTACCTCTATGAAAAACCGCCGGTGCTCCAGGCCCACGCGGTTCACGCCTTCCTCATCGTAGCTGGCTGCGACCTTCCTGGTGCCGGTCGCCTTCCGCTGGTGCGTCTGGGGATGGCTGGAACTCCTCTTGTCCTCGACTCGCCCGCGCCTGCATACTCGGGCGATGTGCCCCTTTCGGCCGCAGTTGTGACACTCGGCCTTTCGAAACGGTCACCTCGTGCGGTCGTGGGACGCCCCACAACCGTCGCAACGGCGGTCCTGCCGCTTCTCACCACGCTTCTTGATCCTCTGGACGTCGTCGTCCTCGCTGGAGTAGGGGTCCGCTGTTGTGGACGACTCCTCAGACGACGTTGGTGTGCCGGCGGGCGGCTTGGGGGCCCGCCAGGCCATCTTCGCTGGTGTCCGCCGGGCCGCCTGTACTGGTGACTTGGCCCGCTCGGACGCGGCCCCTCGGGACTTGAACAGCCTCACCCCGCTCCTGGCCTCCTCGGCTGCTTGGGCCTCCCGCAGCACCTCGTTGAACGTGAGGCGTTGGTCGCGGGTCATCAGCCTCCTCTGCAGCTCCTCGTCCCTCAGACCACACAACATGCGGTCACGGAGGGCCTGGTCCAGGTCGTCCCACTGGCAGTGGACCGCTGCAAGCCTGAGGGCCGCTGCGTAGGCGGACACGGATTCGCCCGGTCGCTGGTCTCGCCTGTGGAACGCGACCCGTGCTGGGAAGATCGAGACAGGCAGCTGGAAATGCTCACCCAGCCTCTCCAAGATACGGTCGATGGGGACCTCGTCTACCTTCCGGGGGGCCACCAGGGTCATCAGGATCCGCAGCGTGGCCGGCCCCACTTGGGCCAGGAAGTGGGAGCGCATCTTCGCGTCGTCGTCGACGCCCGCGGCTTCCATCGCGTGCCGAAACTGGCACTCGTAGAGCTCCCATTGTTCGGGCTCGCTCACATCGAACTGGTACGCCTTGACCTTGGGATTTGCCATCGATCCCATCCTCGTCGCCAATTTGGTGTCTGTTCCAGGAGACATAGAAGGAGTCGCAGTATGGACTAACACAGGTTTATTGTTGATGATCAGAACGAACATGTGGTAATGGCGGAGGTATCTCACATTATATACAGTGGTACAACACATTTGAACTTGGGTGCATGGTAGCTCATTGGCCGCTACCGGCGTGACGTCATCCTGGTCACGCCCATCTTCGGTGGTGGATCAGTGTTAGTTGTTTGCTGCGGGAAATTCCCGCGGCTGCAGGCGATTTGAGGAATGATGACCATGTGAGTTGAACACTCGCAGCTGCCCTCTATAGGCAGCTTGCTCGCGTTCCTTTACAGCTGGGTTACATTGTGATTGTGGCTGGGTTACATTCATACATTTCTTAAAGCAACATTGTACATTCATATGAAGCAGCATTGTACATACACAACACTTGTAGTAGCCGAGGGTACTAGTTGGTATTAAATGATAGATTGTATTGTGTCAGGATCTGTATTAGACTTTGTAATTTTGTATCTTTAACATTCTAGAAATTGCCATATTGTGGAGAGTTCTAGTGTAACTTATTTGCATTTTCCCCTTTACTTATATTATGTTTTTTCTGACTTGTAATCTTGTAATTTGATGACATTATTGCTTTATTATTGTATTGTTGATTTATTGTGTTATGTTTACCTGTATTATTGTACTATCTTATTGTTACTATGTACACCGTTTTGAGTTGCCCGCTGGGTGAGTAAAGCGGCATAGAAATTAAACTTGAAATGAAATGAAATGACATTATGTGAATATGATGCTATCTGAAGTGGTCATTATGTGAGGTATTACTGTATGTTCCTGTTTCTTTGCTGCATCTCCAACAAATTTTGGAGATGCTACTTTTCATCTGATGTAAACGGGCTGGAATCATATACCACCTCCAAAGAATTTTGCAATTATGTTCCTTTTCCCTGATGGAAAGGGATTTCATTAAACATTGAGTCCATTTATTGTTCTATGTATTCTCCTTAATTATTATCCCTAAGTCGTCCTCCCAAATTTTCCTTAATATGTGTGACACATCTTTATTTTATTTGAATCCTGATATAGTTTGCCAACTAATCTTTTAGAAGTAATTAACCCCCTGCTTATTTCATTTGTTAAATTCCTTAAATAATGTTAATGGTCTTTCCAACCCTGTACTTTTTCTTATTTTTATATCCCACTTTTCTATTTGTACTTTTTGCAGCCAATTTAAACCTAACTCTACATATATTTCATTTCTATCCCATTTATCCTTGTGCCTTTCTAACCATTCCTTTAATAAAATGATTTTTTTTCTGTATCAGGGTTTGTTTTACTTCTTTCGTGACTTTTAATGGACAATCCACCATATCTAAAAGTTCTATTATCGGGGATTCATCTGGAGGTATTGGTATAGGAACCTCGGATAACATCCGTTTTCAACAATTTTTTACGTCCTTAACCTCTGACTCCAAAATATTGCTTCTCATGTTTAATCTAGAAATTGATTTTTCCAGAGATTGCACTTCCTCTCTGACCACCTCTTTAACAGACTATTTAATTTCCTTTTTATCTTCATTAGATTTTGTAGTTATAAAGTCTTTTAATTCCAACAGAGTCAGATCTCCACTCGGTTTTTCCTTAGAGGGTAGTCTTACATCCATATTTTCAGATTCTTCTTTGTTTATTGGGCTGTCTTTGATCCACCACCGCTGCAGTAACTCTTGTAAAAAAAAAAGTCTCTTACAGTTGTCTCTCTTCCAGTACCTGATATTATTTGCTCAGCAACTTGCAGCTATCAACAGTCCACAAATATTTTCCCACCAGCTACTAAGAGACTGCAGTTTTATTTTAATTTACAACCACAAAGCTTTATCTTATCACAAAAAGCACCTGGCTTCATGCCAGCTCTGTCGGCTCAGCCCAATATGGCGGTTCCTCCCTCTGAAATTAGGACGGCAACAAAAAGAAACAGCTTTAGTGGATAAACTGTAATCTGTAAACTTTTCCAAACCAATCTTGTATGAAGCCTTTTCCTCCAAAACTGTATCAGAGGTAAAGAGGTGAAAAAGAAAGTCCTCACAGCAACAAAAGGGAGATGGCAGATCTATTGCTGGAAAAATCAATTTCTAGATTAAACATGAGAACCAATATTTTGGAGTCAGAGGTTAAGGACTTGGTGGAGATTGCAGTAAGGCATGAAAATACCATGGACAAAAGATTTAAGCAATTGGTGAAGCTACAGGATCAATTGAAAAAGAAAAACATCAGGATTAAGTTTTTCCCCGACGTGGATAAAGACAATTTAAAAATTGAAGTGGTTAAATGGTTACAAACCTTTGCTTTGGACTCTGGCCCAATTAAAGAAGAAGAGATTGAAGCAATTTTTAAGGTCGGTTTCAAGAGAGGTCAATGCCCCAGAGATATAATTACTTTTGTATCAGGTTATAAAAAAGATCAAGTAATAGACTATTTAAGGAAGCATGGTGACTCTGCATTAAAGATAGGAGAAGTAAAAGTACAAGTATATCATGATTTAAGTAATGAGACTATTCAATGGAGAAGACAGATGAAGCCGATAACTGAAATTTTGTTTAATTGCCATATAAGATATCAATGGGATTTCCCTATCTTCTTAAAGATATTTCATGATGGGAAGGTGGTTATAGCAGATGACCCAAAGGGAGCAATGAGACAACTTGAATCACTAAAAATTATAGTAATGAGAGACCCAAACTGAGAAAAACTGGGGGGAAATCTCTATGGAGAAGGTTCAGAAGGATCAAAGGGGAAAGAGGAGTATCAAGCAAAGGGGAGAGACCATTCAAAGGAGAAACAAAGGGAGAAACCTTTGGGTTATGGAAGTGGAGGGGAAATAAGAGAAGAAAAGGATGCAGAATTGTCTGGTGCAAAGATAAAGCCAAAAGCCAAAAAGTAAAAATAATATATAAATATAAATAGGCACAGGCAAGAAAGTGCTAACAATTTAGGAATATGAATATGAATAGAATATGGACCAAAAGAATTAAAATAGAGGAAAAATAAGAGAAGGGGACGGGGAATAGTGAAAGAAGGAATTTAGAATAGAAGGGATAGGCTCTCCCTCCTCCTCCCCCCATTCCCCAAATGGGAGCGGCCAGGCAATAATTAACCTGGTGGGGGGGGGGGATGAGATTTTTGAATGTTGCGTGTTGGTGGGTGGAGGGTTATATGTTACATGTTGCATGTTTTATGTTATATGTTATAAAATAAAAAAACTGGGGAAAAATAAGAATTTAGCTGCAGACTCTTTTACAATTACAGATTAGTGTTCTAACCTATGGGTGCCCAAACTATGGCCCATGGGCCAGATGCAGCCCCTGATGTCAATTCAACTGGCCTGTGCCACCCTCGTTGCTCCTGGAAGCAGAAGTAAAATGCACCCGCATTTGCTCATTTTACTTCTGCTTTCAGGAGCAACAAGGGCAGTGTGGGCCAGATGAATTGGCATGGGGGGGGGCAGATCTGGCCCACTCGCTATAGTTTGGGCAGCCCTGGTTTAAACACAGAAAATGGCAGCCTGAAATATATCTCATCCTGTTGCAAAACAGATTCATGGTGTGTTTTCCTTCCACTTCTGGTGGGAGGAACCATGTGACTGGCCCGCTGAACCACGTGACCAGCCTACGGCCCAAAAAGTTTGGCACCCCTGTTCTAACTGAACACATGAAAAGGTGACA
This sequence comes from Bradypodion pumilum, assembly GCA_035047305.1. Lineage (NCBI taxonomy): Eukaryota > Metazoa > Chordata > Lepidosauria > Squamata > Chamaeleonidae > Bradypodion > Bradypodion pumilum. The sequence goes on along the minus strand of JAWDJD010000002.1, from coordinate 284,428,238 downwards.
GGGACTGGTTTCACATATTCTTAGCTAAGCCTAAACCTAATGACCTCATATGTTCTCTGACTAGCTAGTACCCAGAGGACATAATGGGGAAGAGGCTGTTCCTGTTCTTGGTGGTAGTTTTGCATCTTTCATAATGTGTGGATCAGTAGACTCACCCTTCTAGAAAGCAACAGGGCATAGTGGTTAAACTGCTGTGCTGCAACCAAAAGGTTGCGAGTTCGATCCTGGCCAAGGATCAAGGTTGACTCAGCTTTCCATCCTTCTGAGGTCAGTAAAATGAGTACCCAGCATGTTGGGGGCAAAAATGCTAATTAACTTGTGAACTGTCCAGAGAGTGCACTAAAGTGCTATGGAGTAGTATATAAGTGTGATTGCTTTGTTTTGTATCCATAGGATCACAGTCCCTCTTTCTAAGAGGATCCAATTTGTTAAATGCTACTATACTCCAGCCCTTATATGTGTTGCAATCCCCACCCCATGGCCAAGAGCGATAAAGGCCAGATGCTCTTTCCTCACAACCCAAGAGTTGCACTGCATCACCATCATCCTTCTCCCTTTTAGTGTCCGTTCCAGGAGACATAGAAGGAGTCGCAGTATGGACTAACACAGGTTTATTAGTTGATGATCAGAACGAACATGTGGTAATGGCGGAGGTATCTCACATTATATACAGTGGTACAACACATTTGAACTTGGCTGCATGGTAGCTCATTGGCCACTACCGGCGTGACGTCATCCGGGTCACACCCATCTTCGGTGGTGGATCAGTAGTAGTTGTTTGCTGCGGGAAGTTCCCGCGGCTGCAGGTGATTTGAGGAATGATGACCATGTGAGTTGAACACTCGCAGCTGCCCTCTATAGGCAGCTTGCTCGCGTTCCTTTACAGCTGGGTTACATTGTGATTGTGGCTGGGTTACATTCATACATTTCTTAAAGCAACATTGTGCATTCATATGAAGCAGCATTGTACATACACAACATCCCTCTTGTTCCTTTCTTGCCATGAGCCCCCCTCCCTGTTTCCTCGTTTCCGTGAAATGGTCAGGGGAGCTCAAGTCGTGCAGCCTGCTGAGCACCTTGGTGTGCAGTTACTCACCCCAGCCAATGCAGAGGTAGAGGGTGAAGTAGCTGCGTTCGGAGAAGACGGCCAGCACAAGCAAGTTGTGCAGATAGATCCCCTCCACCAGCAGCCAGCAGTAGTTGGCGACAATGCCGTACTGCATGAAGACGGTGGCTGCCCGACAACCTGCTGCTGCCTGGGGAGAAAAGGAAGAGTCAGTGGGAAGGACAAGGAGGGATGGGCCACTTAGGGCCAAGGGGAGTGAAGGTTTGCTCCAGGGGACAGCACATTCCTGAAGGCAGCATTTGGCCACCACTGGTAGCACAAAGGTCCTAGGACAATTTCCTGCCTGAGGCAAAGGACAAAATGGTCTCCCCCCTCTGTTACCAAACAAAAGTTGGCTGGACTAATAGCTGAATGTTGTTTCAACAACAGGAAACCATCCACTGTAACATTTAGAGGAAGCAGTATATAAAAGAAGGGGACAGGGAACAAGTGTGTTACCTCATGACTCAGCCAGAGACCGACACTGTCATCGTCAATCTTCTCACTGTAGCGTGTGTTGAGCAGCGCATCAATGATAAGCACGGAGACGCTCTTCAGGATGAAGGAGGCGAAGAGGTTCATGTGAATGTAGTTGCGCATGCAGTGCAGCTTGCTGTAGAGTAGGGAGCTTGTCAACAAGGTCAATCCAGCGGTAGGGGATAGCACTCTGCCATGCCCCTCGCTCCCACACCTCCTCTCATCTCCCCAGCCCCTAAATCCTTGCCGTTTTCATCCTCTTTTTCCCATCTTGAGCTTCTCCACACTTTGTTCATCATCATGCCACTCCTTCTTTGTACTCTAGTCACCCCATAAGTTCTCAATGGGATTGACGGACAAGTCCCTGTGGGCTCAAAATGGATGCTGGATGCCACTCATTCATGCCACTCATTCATGCCACTATGCATTTATGTGCCTGTTTAAAAGGGTAGGTTGCTCTTCATTTGTTTCTTTTAATGAAATGAAGTGTACTAACTTTCCTATTTTATTTTTAAAAAACCTTCTACTGACAAGATAGCAAAATAAATTTGTAGCCATAATCCTGATGTAATTACCTGCTGTTACTTTCTTTGGAATACCTATGGACCCCCTGGGCCTGCTTAAGAGAGCAAGTGAAAAAGGGGGAAAATAACCTAATTATCTAAAAATTCCAGTTGAATGAATCCCAAAAATGCAGCTTAAATAAAGCTGATTTTAAAAATAACAGTGACTCAGTACAGTATATGTAATTCTGTTCTCTTGCTCACAGCAGCCACTGTATTGGTTGCTTCTAATATTAGTAAGTATAGAGAAAATTCAGCCTCTCTAATACAGCTTTGCTATTTTTCCACTTGTAAGAAGCAAGATCTCCAAGATGGTGGTGAAGTCTACCCCCCTCCCCCAATTCCTTTTTGTCTAAAATTCTGAAACAAAGCTCATTCAATCAGCTAGAAAAGGATCAGAAGTTTATACAGACCTACACTCCAAATTCAGTTCATGTCTACTATGTAACTGCAAATCATTGTGATTAGGACCACTGTCCCCATTCAAGACAAAAAAACCCCCTTTGCAACTGGAGAGAGATAAAATGGATTGTGATCTCATCTCTCATTTTTCCAGGGAGGCAACCTTTCTTCATAACTGAATATGGTCTAATGCAGGGATTCTCAACCTTTTTCTGCCGTGGTCCAGACCACACACCCTCAGACAGTTGAACGGGCCGGACAGGTGGTTTCCCTGCCATAAACACTGCTGTAAAATATATCCACAGCCATCGTAAATGCATTTATGATGGCCATGGACTTATTTACAGCTGTAGGAAATGCATTTACGATCATAACTGTCAACCTTCCCGATTTGGCCGGGATTACCCCGTAAATTAATGTCGATTGACGTCATAACCCGGCCCCCGCTGCCAAAACCCCGTAATTTGGCAGCGGGGGAAATGCTTTCTGCGCATGCGCTGAAGGGTTTTACCCGTTCCACGCATGCGCGGAAGCGCTACGTCGCTTGCGTAAGGGCTGCTCAAGCGGCGTAGCGCTTCCGCGCATGCGTGGAAGAGTTAAAACCTTTCCACGCATGCGTGGAATGCAACCTGCAGACAAGCGATGTGCGCAGGTCCTGTTTTTCCAGAGCCACGGGTTGACAGGTATGTTTACGATGGCCGCGGACTCATTTGCGGCTGTGGTAAATGGATTTACGATGACCGTAAATGAGTCCGCGGCTTATTCCAGCAGTGGCGGCTGGAGCGAGGTCAGGGTCTGGATTATTTGATGCCATGGGCCAGATCTGACCCACAGGCTGTAGGTTGAGAACCCCTGGTCTAATGATTCCCTGTCTCCCCCCCCCTCCCACCTCACCCCTTCCCACTGAGGATATTGCCTCCCAACAAGAACCAACCCTCCTCCACCACCATTCCCTGTCCAGTTCCAAAAGGTACCTGAAGCCTAGGAGCACCGCCAGGGCAAGAAGCAGGGCGCAGAGAGACACGGAGTAGCCAACTGTGTACATTACTTTGAAGCTACCATAGATCTTAGCAAATCTCTCCTGAAAAAGGAAACAGGAAAAAAAGAGAACTTGAGCCCTATGAACAGACTGGACTAATTCCGGTCCTCTGCTGTCCATGGACACTCCACATGTGCAAATGAAAGCAGGGTGGGACATACAGAAGCCCTTCTCCCCCCCCCAGGGGGGGGGCTGAGTAGACCTTCATACTCACCTGATCTGAAATGGTTTTATTGTCCATCACACACTGATGAGCGTCGCGCAATGACTTTCCTTCAGGGGTGGTCACCCATTGCCCATCTGAGCCACACTCCTTGAATACATAGCCATGCTTCACTGCAAGGAGAAAAATTAATTACTACAGTATTCTTCCCTATGTGGTGACTTCACGTGTTTGTCCTTTCCTACTTTTCTGCACCCTTATGCTCTCCCTGCAACTCTGCTCCTTTCTTCTCCCGCCTGGTCCTTCCCTGTCCCTCTGTTCTTCCCCTTCCCTTGTGGCCTCGCTCTGCTCTCTTCCTCCTGGTGCAAGTCATACCTTGGTCATACCAGGGCAGGAACCAAGGGCAGGAGACATTGACAGTGGTGTTGGGTTGTGCATCAGGCCAGCAGGAGTACTTGTCAAAAGTCCGGTTGCAGACCAGCTCTGTTGAAGGGAAGAGAGAACCAAGTACTGTATAGTAAGAGCACTATGTTTGAGTACACTATATGTACATGAAAGTTATTTTTACATTTCCCCACTCATAATTAAGGTATTTACCAGTGGATTTTTAAAAAAGCGGATCCACCTGCAGAATTTGCCCTTGAGATACACTGCTAAACTCCACACATAAAACTGTCTAGTATCTTATTTGGAGACCTCATTTCTCTCCTGCTTGACTCCATCCTCTGGGGAATCTACTGCCCTTTCTTTTTAAGGAAGAGAAACCGTCTCTGTTCATGTTCATATAAATCCTAATTTGTGTGACCTCCTTTCTCCAGGCACCCAGTGCTGCAAAGAAGTTCCCTTAACTTCCCCAAATACTTGTCCCCATCCACCACAGCCTGAGGCATGCATATGTGCATGTGGTTCCAGCACACAGCTGCTCATAGCATAGCAAGGGAGCGGAGCTTGAAGAAACAGATAAACAAATAGCTGGGTGGTAAAACGGATTCGGCTGTAATTTTAAATCCCCCTTCCCCAATTGCCAGCTGGCATTTTTCTGCCAGAAGTAAGGCAGTGAATGGTGCCACCCCCAAATCATACCAAGTGAGGCATAAAATCTTTCATGTCCCTCTCCCTCCCTCCTGCACCCTGGCAAATATAATTACCATATTTGCTGGCATATAAGACCCACTTAACCCCCTTAAAATACACTGGAAAAATGGAGTGCATCTTGTACTGTATATAGTGGCCTAGAGTGGGCTATTTTGGTAATAATGGACCACGTCTTATACTCCGATGCATCTTATATTCCAGCAAATACGGTATATCCATAGTAAATCATCGTAGCAGTTAATCAAACAGGTATCAATGTATTGCTCTTCTGTGAGTCCCCTAAACTGCAATTTAAGGTGGCTGTTTAATTTTCCTTAACAGTAGGGCCGGCCTCACTACGCTGCAACAGGACTGTGTCACCTGGTCTCCGACATCTAGAGGGCCCCTTTCTCACCAGTAGGTGGTGGCAGAAGGCTCATGTTCCGCTGGCACTCTTCGCTATAAGCCTTCCAGCTCTCAAAGAGGTAGTCCATAATCTGGGCGGAGGGTCCCTAAGGGAAAAGAGGAGGAGAAGGTCTGGGCATGCTAGTGTGTATGAAATGTAAGACATGGGGCAGGTGGAGAGAGGGACTAGGGGTCCTTACCTGGAGACACAACACCAACACTAGCAAGATTCTGAGAAGGCGTGGTGGGGACATCCCTCTGGAGGGGGAGGAAAAGGCATTGGGCTCCTTCCAGAGCTGTGGGTCTCTACCGGACCTCCTGACGCTGCTTTGAAGAGGAAACCTGCAGAACACAAGAGGCGGATTGGAAGGAGTCACTAATGCCGAAGACTTCTCACTGCTCTGCTATGGACTTCCAGGGTTGCTATGGACTTGCAAGGTGGATGACGTAAGCTGAAATAGGGTACATTCAGATACCCTGCTTCGCTGCCAGGAAACTGGTTGTTGACAGTGACCTATAAGAAAGGAATAGGGCCACGGCAGTCTCCAACCCAGCTCAGGTGCTGGGTTCCTGTTGGTGCTTTGACCTGAACTCTGGTGGGTGGTGCTGGGGGGCTCTTATGACCCGCAGGGAAACCGGGAGAATGAAAGACGTCCAAGGCAGGGACCTGTTTCAGATTTCAGTCACTGTAACTGGATCTTGTTGGTGGGGAGCTATTTCAGGGCTAGATTTGGTTCCAAGCGGAGTGCCCAGTGAGAGATGATCCACAACGATGTACTGCGAGGAGAGTTGTTGTTTCCCTCCTTCTCTCGTCAGACTCCCAGGACCATCTGAATCTCACAGAGACTCCCACATCCCACTGGTGTTCTTTGTGCAGCATGTGATAGGGAGGAGCCATGGGCAGCCCAACTCAAGCATAGTCATTATCATGAGCTGACAAATCAGTTCTGATTTATGGCAACCCTTCTTTTGGAGGGTGGCACCCTGGGACTATGCAGCTTGCCTAAGGCCACACAGCCCAACTCTTCTCCTAGGAGCTATTGCGAAGAATCCAACTCCAAACCTCCAGCTCCATATAGGGTTGCCATAATTCTCTCCAGTGATGCACTCCAAAAATATTTATTACCACCTCTGTAGGTGGGGCCAAATCTGTGGGCAGGGTCAAATCTGTGGGCATTGCCAATGCAATGGGGTATGGAGGTGGGCATGGCCGGTAAGGTGGGCATGGCCTGGGGGAATTTCCGCTACTGGTTCTCCTGAACAGGACAGGACCTGCTTCAGTGCATCACTGATTCTCTCCCATCAAACTAGGACAGCCATGTGATATCCTTGCATTCTTCAAACTGTGCATGTATCACGGAGACCGCAGCTCTAAAACCCCACAGAATCCCCATCCAGCCACCATCAGGAGAAAAGCAGGAGACAGGAAGGGACTTATTTTGCAATGGACAACTCTTCATTTTCTGTCCTCCCTCTCTAGGTATAGCAACTATGAAATTAACCCTTTATTTCTGGGATTTTTACATGTTTTTTTCTTGAACCAGCCGGGACTGCTTCAACCCGGGAAAATCGGAACATATGACAACTCTAGCTCCATAGGCAGATACTTAAACCACTGAGCTATCCAGCCAGCGCAATCATACAAAAGTGTGTGTGGGGCTGGGTGGGATATCCACTCTGAAGCTATTTGGCCCAGCTTTACTAAACTGGGTTAAGTAGCCAATCCCAACAATGGGCTTGCTCAAACCCCGAGTGCTTCAGGGTTTATGTTCAGGCCTCTCATTCCCTTAAGGTGGGGTCACAGGATGTAAGAAGAGCCCCCTCCAGCTGTGGTTAGAGCTCGCATAATCCTCCACTATTTGGTATTCTGGCCAAGGCTGATGGAAACTGCTATCCAGCACTAACCCTATTTTAGCAATATGTCTGCCCACAGTATCTGTTTGCATAATATCTGGGGAAAGAGTGGAGAGGCAGCTGGGTTCTCTCTCTCTCTCTCTCTCTCTGTATGTGTCTTAGAGAGTATGAACAGACATGGAGTTGTAGGGAAAAAATGAACATTAGAAATGACAGATGCTTCCTGACAATCACACAGCTTTATTCAAGGGAAGTTTATGGGAAGTTCAGACGATGACATTTTCAATTTGCAAGTTTCTCATGTTTTCTCAGCTTCTTTTCCCCATCTTTTCTTTCACCACAAGACATCTAAAAAGACAGAGCAGCTGCACAATATTTTTTAGTAAGCAAAGATGAAAACAAGAAGTCCTCGTCCAGGAAACACTTAAAGAATCTACGGCCAGAACAGATGTTATTGGTAACGCCTAAAGCATGGAAATTTAATGTTACAGAGAAATGATTGAGGAAATATTTCCAGATTGCTAAAATCAGAGTTCAGAGGTATGTGGAAAGATGAAGACCAAGCACCACACTGCCTAGTTTTTAGACTCTATGATGTGAGGTAAGCTCCTGTTATGACACTTAGATGCTTTCATTAGTTAAGGATTTTCTTCCTTCAATCACAAGCCTATCTCTAAGGTCCATTTCTGATCTGACAGCTCTGGAATTATGGTGTGCCAGGAATGCAGAAGTTGTCCTGTTTGAAGGATCCAGTGGAGGGCAGTGTAACTGTGCAATTTAGTGTGTACATGAGCTGGGAGAATGTGTCACCAATGGCCAAGAGAGATGTGCATAGAGTGGCCAGATAAAATAGCAATTACACTTATATTCTGCCCCATAGAGCTTAATGCCCTCTCTGGGCAATTTACAGGTAATTAGCATTTTGCCCCCAACATGCTAGCCAGGTCCTCATTTTACCAACCTTGGAAGGATGGAAGGCTGAGTCAACCTTGGATCCTGTGAGGATAGAACTCACAACGTTTTGGCTGCAGGACAGCAGTTTAATCACGGCGCCACTTGTCTCCTTTATAGTGAATCAGCAGAGGAAATTTCAGCCGGTGCAGTTTTTAATACAAGCTGCAGCTGCTGAAATCTCCTCCTCCCCACAACTATTAAAAAGGTAAAAGAACCCCATCCTTTTTAAAAATCTGGTCTCCCTCTATGTCCGTGATGGCGAACCTTGGCACTCCAGATGTTCTTGAACTTCAATTCCCAGAAGCCCAAGCCCCCGCGAATCCACACGAATGTGTTTGCTGCGATTCATCTGACCCGTGCCACCCTCGTCAATCTTAGAAGCGCAAGTGAAATGTTTTACTTCCGCTTCCGGGAGTGATGAGTTCCGCTTCCGGGAGCGATGAGTGCAACGTGGGCCAGATGAATTGCAATAAACCCATTCATGTGGATTCACGGGGGCTTGGGCTTCTGGGAATTGAAGTCCAAGAACATCTGGAGTGCCACGGTTCGCCACCACAGCTCTATGCCTATATTTATGGGGTGCAGTGTGGTGCATGGGACAGGAAGCTGTTTTCCTTGAAACCTCAGTAAGCAGGAGAGGCTGCAGGGGAGGAGGAGGAGGCTGAAGCTTGCTGAGTTTCTTGCGCCCTGATGCCCAGTGCCCTGATCTGGTCGTGGATTCCGCTGTGCATTCCACTGCCGTGACACGACTCGAACACATGCCAGCCATGACTCTCCTTGCTTAGTTCAGAGCCAAGTTATCTCTGTTCCTCCCCTCTCCTGGCCCTGTCTAGGAAAACATTTCTAGTGTATGGGGAGGAACAAGTGGCTTCCGCTGGCCTGTTGACAACTTCTAGCCTAGCCCCCAGCAAAATGCCCACAAGGCCTTTGTTAATCGTTAACGCTTTCTGGGGATCCGATCCCTAGATGAGCCCAGGGACCTTGTTGTCTCATAACTCTCCCCACCCCCAGCCCCCATCCTCCTATGGGGACAAAGGCCCCTACCGTTCAGCCAGAGATCGGCTTCGTGGCCAAAAAGGCCAAGCTAGTGTTGGGCAATGCAGCCCCCCCCCCTTTTTTTTTTTTTGCAGCCCATCCAGGATAAACTCAGATGCACACAAGTGTTAATTCCTCCAATCCCCCTCTAATCTGGTTAAAGGGCTCCTGAATGGGATCGCAGTATTCCTGACAAACAAGCTATTCTTGCCGCTTGCGGTGGAGAACAGCAGGCCCGGCCTTTGGCATTGGATACAGCCGGAACTCTGCTGGGATTAAGAAAGTGCTCTTCCAGCTGCTTGAGGAAGAAAATGGCACATGGCCTGAAATGCCAACATTGATCACCTGTTGTGCCCTGGAGCAGGGGTGGGTGGGCAGTCTGGTAAATCGCCGGGTGATTTGCAGCAGATCCGCGAGGGCTTTGGACCACCAGCTGTCTGACAGCAGCAACACGAAGCTGTCCTTCAGGTTATGTTGATGAGATAAAGCAACTTCGTAGGGAACCAGGGGTATGGAAGGAGTGTGAGCTTAGTTGTGATGATGAAAGCACACCTTTGTTTTCAACAACATGCTCAGGAACACCCTGTTCATCAGTTCTACCAAGTAAATAATCACTCCCACCTCCAGCTCCTGTTTTCCACCTCTTACCAGTTGATTGTCTTTGAGGTTGTTGTTTTTTGAAAAAAGAAACGAATAAACTAAGAAATGAACCACTAATAGGTCCCAGAAGACTATGATCAGCCTATCTGCATCACAGAGCAGATTACAGCCAACTTTAGAAAGTCCAGGGAGGCATTACTGGCCTGTAGACCTCATTTCCCATCTCTCCACATCTGTGTTTGGAGGCAGAGTTGGCCTATGGCCATTTGCTGCCCAAGGCAAAACACAAGATGGATCCCATCTCCCATTCTCTGTGCAAAAATGAAGCAGACGAGCCACTATTTTGGACAACGACATTGGCAATGGAACCGACAGTATAAGCAAATTAGTACAGTGGTTATAGAACTGGCCATACAGATAACATAAGCCTCTATCCCAGCTCCTGCCAACCGAAAGCAAGAAATTGCAAGTAGATAGACAGGTGCCACTTTGGTGGGAAGGTAAACAGCGTTCCATGCACTCCAGTGTCTAGGCATGCCTGCCACATGTCCAAAGAAACCTCTAAAGACACAGACAGCGCTGGCTCTTTGGCTATAAACAGAGATGAGCACTGAACCCTATAGTTGGATACGACTGGCTTTCCAGTAAGGGCAACCTTTATTTTTATGAACATACCACCCCATAGCGCTTAGTGCACTCTATGGGAGCTTCACAAGTTAATTAGCATTCCAACAATTTCCCAACAATAGCAGCCTTTCAAAAACATGGAGTAGTGAGGGCACTGAGATACCCAGTGTAGTATAATAGAAATGGACTAGTGCTCAGGAGACCTGGGTTTGAATCCCAGCTTGGCCAGGGAAACTCATGGGAGGGGGAGGTTGGAACTGGCAAAAGCTTGAAAGCTGGATTACGGTCATTGTGAATCGGTTCTGACTTGGCAGCACATGGCACTCATAGTGAGGGTGTAATTATGCTTGCACCCTTATTTCCAACCTCCCAGATGTTCTGCTGGGCCATTCTTGCGCGAAGCTCCTTGTGCATTTCACCAGCATAAAGAAGAGACTTTGACTTAGAGCTGCAGTGTGGTGAGGAGGACAGCTCTTCCCCACGTTCATCCCCTCTAGGTATATTCAGCTGCACAATTGGCTGGGGATAATGGGAATCGTATCCTAGCATATCTGGATGGAGAAGACGGTTGAAATTTGTCATCTTTACTGCGGCTCTGTCAATTTGAGCTGTCTCGCAGAGACAGTATAAATGTGCTACTACAAGGAAATGAGGTTATGGCTAATGAAATGCTAGTGCAGAGTTCGCAAGAACCAGAATTGGAAGCTATTGTTCTCTAGAGGCATCTGAAGAAATAATGGACCATGTATTAAATGCAGAGGATCATACTTTTGAAAGGCTAAAAGGATCATACTTTTGAAAGGCTAAAATAAGCCCTGGTGTTTCAATTCACCTAATATTCAGATTCACTGTGTTTTTTCCAATTGTAAAGATGCAAAAGATACAGGAGACAGGCAATACCTTTATTGGATTGCTAAGAAAAAACAAAAACATTGCATGAACTTTCGTGGTTCAAGACCACTTCTTCAGCGATCATACCTGTCAACCGCGGCTCCGGCCAATCCGGGACCTGCGCAGAACGGTTCTGCGCAGGTCGCCTTCTACGCATGCGTAGAAGGGTTTTACGCTTGTGTAGCCCCCTTCTACACATGCATAGCCTTCTACGCAAGTGGCGTAGCCTTCTACGCATGCATAGAAGGGTTCTACGCAAGCGTAAAACCCTTCTACGCATGCGTAGAAGGCGACCTGCGCAGAAGGGCTGTGCAGTACCTCCTTCCCCCCCCTGCCAAATTCCGGGGTTTCGGCAGCGCGGGGCGGGAAATGGCGCAAACCGGCGCCAAAAACTGTGAAATCCCGGCCAATCCGGGAAGGTTGACAGGTATGTCAGCGATGCATTAAAATATTAAAACATTTTGTTTTTCTTAGTGATCCAATAAAGGTATCACCTGTCTCCTGCATCTTTTGCATCTTTACAATTTGAATATGGATCACACAGCTAATCTTCCCGTGTTTTTCCAGATTCCCCCCTAAATGAGTTTTTACAACAAGTGCTACAGTCAAAGAAAGGAAAACTGGAGACTCCTAGGTTGTAATTCTCTACGTAAAATGATGATGGGAGAGCTTGGCTGGTGGGGCCTGAATGGCACATATCCAGTCCTTCCTCTCTCTGAGAGATATTTTAACATCTTCCTCTCCAACCGTGGGGACAGCTATCAGCACCTGGTCTTGAGGGCTATTCCCAGGATTATCCCACTCACCCTGCTCCTCTCACCTCCCTATACAGTTATTTTTAGCCTTGGGAAAATCATGTTTCCTCGGCACAGCCCCCCTAATTGCTACTGCAGTCTAGGAGGCTCATTAATCAAGGGTGGGAGGGAGGCAGCCATGCCAGAAGCTGCACTCGCTGCTGGGCTCAGCTTTCTCCATATTTAGATAGGGCAAAGCAGATGTGCCTGTGAAGATGAACCCTGCCCTGGCAGTAGCAGCACCCAAAGGCTTTGGGGTGGGGGAACCAGGACAGCACTTGCAATCCTAGATCTCTTGTCCCAGTGATCCTCATGGGCAATCTTCCCTCTTTGGCTGTTCTTCCTTGAGGCAGCCCTGGGGAGCCAGAATTATAAGCGAGAGCTACTGTGTTGTTGAGGCCAAGCACAGTGCCAGCCCTTCAGGTCAGATAGTGGGCTTCTGGTTTCAAAGCTGGAAATAGGAGGCTGGCTATGCTGGTTATGTTATCTACATTTCCATGCCATGGAGAGAGTAAACAACTGGAGTCTCAAAAGAAACCTGGAGGAGGGGAATACCTGTTTTCCTCTATGTCAGGGGTGTCCAAACTACAGCCTGTGGGCTGGATCTGGCCCCGAGGCCAATTCATTTGGCCTCCGCCACCCTCGTCGCTCCCGGAAGTGGAAGCAAAATGCACCCGTACAGGCACGTTTTGCTTCCGCTTCCGGGAGCAATTAGGGCGGTGTGGGCTGGATCCAGCCTGTCGGCCATAGTTTGTGCAGCCCTGGTTTAAGCAGAGAAAATGGCAGCTTAAAATCTATCTCATCCTGATGCAAAACACATTGCAAGGTGCATTTTACTTCTGCTTCTGGTGGGAGGACCCACGTAACCTGCCCGCTGAACCATGTGACCGGCTCACGGTCTGAAAAGTTTGGGCACCCCTGCTCTATCTCAACTTCCCCATCATCTCCCCAGGGCTGAAGACTGGTCTTTGCTAAGTGGCTTTTCAGTTGTTTAGCAAACCTCTGACCTAAATCATGCCTATTTACAGCTTCACTGTAGCTTGTCTGCCTGATGTCTCCTCCTTGCCATCCTTTAGCCCAGCTGGACAGCTTACCCTGCTGGCTCAGGCCCTGCTCTGTGGCTCCTCTTCCTGGCTCAACTCAGGGGTGAGCTAAGGGTTTTCTGGTCTCAAGCCTACTCTTCCGTCTCAGCCACTTCCTAACGATGGGGTAGAAGTCTTCTTCCAAGGCAAAAACACAAAAGGAGCTGTGGGTGCAATCAGACGGCTGCAAAAGGCACTGGAAAAGGTCAATTGAACAAGGATGATCTCCCTTAAATTGACTTTTCCATCTGTCAGCCCAGCCTGAAAAAAGTAGAATCTCTACAAGCTGGACTGAAAAGGTCCAGCTTGAGCATGAATTGGGAGTCAGGCTCAAGCGCATTTCCCTATGTAAGGTTTCCCTTGCTTGAAAGCCAGTCATATTCGACTCTAGGGTTCAGTGCTCATCTCCGTTTCAAAGCCGAAGAGCTTCTGCAGACGTTTCTGTGGTCATGTGGCAGGCAGGAAATAGACCACACTGGGACAAATTGCAATCTATTACCCTTTATGGATCAATACAGCTGCTGGCATTTTTAGACTAGACTTTAGAGCATGACACGGGAAACAGGGCCTCAATTTCAACACTTTTGCCAGCAGCATCTCATATTGAAAACAATACTGCCTCTGATTCTGGACAAAGCATGCAATTCAGAGGTGTAATGGAGCCAAGGCTTCATAGGGCTAAAGTCCCAGGACTGTTTGTGTAGCAGGGTAATGTTATTACCTGCCGCCCTCCTGAGCCCCCGCCCCCGGTTCCCTCTAAGCTTACTCATACTGACATAGTACAGTATCTGGGGAAGAAATGGGTTTTCTAGGAACAGAATATTGTTGCAAGCTATCTCTGTTGCAAAGTAAGGTATTTTAAGGGTGATTTGGTCTTGAAGGGGTGATTAAAAGATACTAGTTTTACAAAAGACCTGTTTTACATTTACTGCTATGGACTCATGAAGCTACCTACATTCTTGGACTCGACTTATGGAAAAGAGAGGGAATTGCCTATGGAGACTGTCATAATGAGCCTGATATTCCCAAATATATCTTGACGGCCCACTTCATAAATTTTAGCCCCCTTTTAAAGTAGTGCAGATTGACAATCACCACTATGTCACGTTGTGCCAGTTTTCACAATTTTAGCACTATGTGAGGGATATTCCTCTGTCTGTAATATTCCTCTGTTCTGCTTGATTGAATCGTTACAGCTATTTTACTATGACAGAGTAGCAAGGATTTTTCCTTGCCTGCTTTCACTGACTTTAAATACTTCTATCTTGTCCCTCTGTTACTGACTTTTCTTCCCTAAACAAAACAAAAAGCTGACGATCATTTAAACTTTCCTGCTAGCGACACTGCTCTAACGTCTCGATCCTCTGGGTTACTCTTTTGTGCACTGGTTCCAGCACCACAATTGCCTTTTCGATTCTCAGGCGCACATGGGTTAAGACACACTCTCCTGGCCTTGCCCCGCTGAGGAGGACAAGAGCAAGATCCATATGCCTTCACTCAACTCAAATGTGACTCTGACAACATGCTCTTCTTCCCTGCCAGAGTGGCCTCTCTTCTCCATGCTTGGCTAATGTACTCTAATTACTGTGCAGGCTAACGACCTTGGACCCTGAAGACTCTAGGCAGGGAAGCGCCTGGCTGGAGCCACATCACAGGGAATCTTTTCTGGGAACTGAACAGCCAGAGAGACACAGAAACAGAACAGAGGATTTCCATATGCTGTCCATAGTGGCTCAACTTCAGCAAAACTTAGGCATGTGGGTTTAAATACACCAAGGAAGCGAGGTTGCTCACAATGCACCCTTGCGCCTACGTGCAAGGGTGCACTCTATGCTGCTGTGTGATAAAGCTTAATGGGTAGAAATAGGAAATCATTGTATTTTAGCCCAATCTAAATCACAATCTAAAAATACTACATCTAAATCACAGAGTTGGTAAAATAAGCATGCATTACTCATGATTTCTAAGACAACTAAGAGATAGAAAAGAATACATAACCCTTGAAGGCTAGAAATGTCTAGTGAAACCCAACATTCTCAAGAAATTGAGCTTAGCTGGTTAAGCATTTTTAAATGAAATAAACATTTCTATCTGCATTGAACACATCCACTTCAAATATTCAGCACTTTACAATGCTTCATTAGCACTATGTAGCTTCTGGTAAAAAGGTTTATCATAATTATTTTTTGTTATTCTGTCTCATCCATATTTTCTAAGTCTTTGCTTTAACAAATTTACTCAATTATCTTGTTATTTTTCCTTCCTAGATCTTAAATCCCCTTGGGCAAATATTTTTAAACTTAAATTTGGGGAACAAGCCTTTCGTTGTCATAAACTATTGCTGCTACAGTGCAGTTCAGTCTTTGTACTTTAGATGAACTTTCAGAGCCAATATTGGAATATGTTAAATGAAAGCACAGCATTACTCTCAAACATCTTCTGTTCATAGCTAGTGCTGGAGAGAGCCTGCCACATCAGGTATATCTTCCAGTGCCAAAAGGTTATCTTAAACTGGGCTAGCTATTATTTGAGAAATCCTGACACATCCCTATTTAGAGAAAACATCAAGGGGGGGGGACTATCTGTAATACCTCTATCAGTTAGTCTTTAAAATGCTACAGCATTTTTTGTTTTGTTTATTCTCTGATATCTCTAACCCAGTGTTTTCCCAACCTTTGGTGTTTGGACTTCAATTCCCAAAAGCCTAAGTCAATTCCTCAAAGCACTGATCAGCCAATGTACTGGCTTAGGCTTCCAGGAATTGAACTCCCCCTGTTACATCCACACTGGATGTATGAAGCTGCTTCTGAAGAGCATTCAGAAGGTTTTCAGCAGCTAGTATAAACTAGTAATGACAAAGAACTGTTGAAGATACCCAAAGTTTGGACTATTTGCTTTCAATACTGCTCACTGGGGCTTTTGAGTAGCTTTCGCATCCTTTTTAATAAAATGCTAAAGAGCAATTCAACATTCAACATTTGTGGCCAGGCTATGGAAAGGACCAAGGTCTTCCACATTACGCTAGCCACTTCCACGTGTTCTTTGGTGTGCCCTGGCCACCATCCATCAACAGTCCTGCTGGTGGTGACACAGGGGGAAAACATTTTGCTTGTGATGCCCAGACACAGGAAGATCTTTTCCCAAGAATTGCTGGTGGGCATTTTGAGGAGAAGATACGCTGAGATATGTTAAAAATAGTTTTGCAACACATCCAGTTAAACTGATCTGACCCTACATCGTGGGAAAGAATATGCCAAAGGACTGGGAGAGGCTCTTGTTAGTCGTGGACTATTACACAAAAGAGCAGAAACTGTAGAAGTGGGAAAACTCCTCATTGCCAAATCAAAAACTATAGCAACCGGGGTAATAATGAGCATTGACAGTGAGTTGAAATGGGTCAGAAGGCAATTCCACCACAATCTTTCGGGGAAGAGGAGGGGGGAGAGCATAAAGTACTTGCACTAAAAAGAAAATATGGACATGGTAGAAATTAATTCTTTATTGTAATAACCACAGAGGTGAATGCCAAAGGAAGACATGGAGATTTGCAAATTAAAATCTGATCATAAGTCTCCAGCCCACAGGCACGCATGTTTCCTTTCTTCGCTGGCCCGCTGAACTTGCACCTTGTATAACACCTCTTTCTTGAGTCCTGAACATGATATCCCTTATCCTCTTAGCTTACCTTCAGCCCAAAGTTAGTTTGAAGAACCATTTGCAGGCAGCTTAGCTCCTATGTTTTGGTCTTTGCCAGCTCAGGCTGCACATGGAACTGGAAAAGAAGGTGCCTGAGATGGTGTTATTTTTAGGCAGATGAGTATAAAGGGTATAAGGATATATCACAAGTGCAGGACTGTATTCCAAAATCTACCCACATGGGGTGGAAGGGTGTTATCCTAACTGATTGTCTTCCCAAGTCAAAAGTGTTCTAGTCAAGTTATTATGGGAAGGATTGAAGGTAGTAGCTAGGGGACATCATAGCTTAAGTTCAAGGAATGGTTAATAATTTTGGCATTGATAGTGTGGTTTGCATAACTCCTTATGACTTAAGAACTCAGGTGGCAATGCCAAGATCTGTCATATAGGTCTCCAGGTTGTGATCTGGAAAGCTCATATGCCTTGAGCTAGTTCATTATGACAAAAACTTTGCATGGAACATAGTAGACCAAGTAAAGGCTATTACCTAGCTGTTTGTGTACATGAGAATTGGATACCAGAATTAAGCCACACTGCCCATTATAGTCTGGTAGCCTACAGACTCTTTCAATAGTAACTAAACCCAGTGTAAGAATATGGCTGAGCACATTTCCCTAACTTAGACAGATATGCATCATGGCTAAAAATACTACATTCTGACAAGCTGGTGCAGTTTAATACAAATAGTAAATAAGAACTAGTCTAAGAAGAGCCTGGGACTATGGTGGCTCAAGTAGTTAAGACGCTGACTGGAAGGTCGGCATGTCAGCAGTTCGAGACCCAAGTACTGCATGATGAAGTGAGCTCCCATCTATATCCCAACTTCTGCCAACCTAGCAGTTCGAAAGCAAGAAATTGCAAGTAGATAAATAGGTACCACTTCAGTGGGAAGGTAAACAGCATTCCTGCCACATATCCACAGGAATATCTGCAAACGCTGGCTGTAAACAGAGATGAGCACTGACTGAACCCTAGAGTCGGATATGACCAGCTTTCAAGGAAAGGCGACCTTTAACTTTAAGAAGAGCCTAACAAACCATCCTATCCCTTTGGAGTTGTTTAAAGGGGTAATAAAAAGTTTTTAAAAAGATATCACACCAAAAAAAAATTGACGTATTCATGCCCTAGCTTGAATTTATAAAAAGAGTTTTTAAAAATAAATTTATTATAAATGTGTTTCTTTACAGTGCCATCAAAGTTATTGTTTTTGTACTATGCAGTGAGAAAGTGTCTCTGGGTGCTTCCAGATGAAAGGTTCAATATGGACAACTCTGCCTTGCTTACCACCCATCTTGTTTTAGAGCTTTCACAAATTACACTGTTAATTAATTGTACCCCTGCCATATTGTCCCATAACTTTCTTTACTCTTCTTGGTATGTAAAGCCTGATAAGAAAGGAAAGAGCAGAAAAGCAATGCAATCTCTTTGCAGATATGTAGAGGAAAAAAGTGTGGTTGAAAAACATAGGGAGACATAATTCATGTTGTAACATGAGTCAATCAAAGGGGGAAATCTAACTGGTAAGTTTTCCAGCCAAGTTGCAAAGTGAGCTAGTTTCGGTCATGAAACTGTCAAGACTAGAGGATCACAGGTGAAATGGATGGAGCTTACAGTTTAATTTCTAATCGTGCTCATTGGTTGGAAGTAAGCTTAATGAAATCTTCCAGACAATGTTTTGAAGGACTTTTAAAAATATGCTTTTGCAATTATGCTACTTCAAAATCTGTAAAGACAAATATGTACACATAAACATAAAACTGCATGCTAAAATGACATTTAGATGCATCCAATTCGAAATGTGAGAAGAAGAGTATGTTGCAGCCAGTGAAGTGTGAGAAAAGAGGAAGAGAGACCAATGACCTCAAAGACTTGCCCTACCATTAGGCAAAGTGAGGCCAAATGCCCGAGGCATCAGATTTCACACATATAAGGATAAGGAAAAAAATCTGGGTTATTTAAATTGTTTTTAGTGACAAGGATGCAAAATGCCTTGATAGGGATTTTCTGTTGCTGGTACAAAAATGATCTGGCAGGCTTTAGGTGTTATATCTTGGGCTGGACCTGCTGCTCACATCACTAAATCATGCTGATCGCATGGAGGGAGCATGGGAAAATGTGATATCATGACAAGCAATGGATATCTGCAACATGGCTGGTATGTTGTAGCTTATAGCTGAAGAACAAAGATTGGTAGATTAGGTCAGGTGTTCCCAAGATATGGCCTGTAGACCTAATCTGGCCTGTGGTAGGGACCTAGGCATCGCCGGAACCTCCCCACCGCCACCAGAAGTGCTGAAAATGCGACAATTTTTTTTAAAAAAAAAAGCGTCAAAAATGGTCCCTCCTCCCTACCACCACCATGGGAAGTGGCAGAGGCTGCAAAAGCAGCCGAAAAAACTCCACAATTGAGCCCACCACCGCTGCTGTGGAAACTGGAAGCACCAGAAGTTGTGGGAGGAACCATGCCTCTGGCCGACACAGCTGTGTGTCGGGGTGGGTCCGGCCCATGGCGTGAAAACGCTGGCCAGCTCTGTATTAGGTAGAATGTCCTACCCCTGAGAATGCATCTGCCATCACATTGAGGTGCCCTTCTTGGCTAAGCAGACCAGAGATGCTGGCATTGAATCATCATAAGAACTTTATTGTAGATAAACAGGTACCACTTTGGTGGGAAGGTAACAGCATTCCATGTGCTCTGGTGTCTAGTTATGCCTGCCACATGACCACAGAAATGTCTGCAGATGCAGACAGCACTGGCTCTTTGGTTGTAAACAGAGATGAGCACCATCTCCTAGAGTTGGATATGACTAGCTTTCGAGTAAGGGTGTCTGTGTGTGTGTGTGTGTGAGAGAGAGAGAGAGAGAGAGAGAGTTGTGTAACAAAGTCAGAGCATCCTTGTCCCTGTGGGGTGTGTACTTTACTGCTCATACTAAAATAAAAGAACCCCATCATACCCATACCTGTCAACCTTCCCGGATTGGCCGGGATTTCCCAATTTTCGGTGCCGATTTGCGCCATTTCCCGCCTGCAGCTGCCAAAACCCTGGAATTGGCAGCGGGAGAAAAGAGGTACTGCGCATCCCTTCTGTGCAAGTCATGTTCTACGCATGCGTAGAAGGCTTTTATGCTTGCATAGAACCCTTCTACGCTTGCATAGAAGGCTACACAAGCGTAAAAGGGTTCTACGCAAGCATAAAAGCCTTCTACGCATGCATAGAATGCGACTTGCGCAGAACCGTTGTGCGCAGGTCCCAGATTGTCCGGAGCCGCGGTTGACAGGTTGATTAGGTATGATCATACCTAATATCCATATGCCTAAGACAAGAGTAAAAAACTCTAGAGACATCATGGCAGGAGAGTGCATAAGATCAGGACGACAACTCGGCAAACAAGTGAGCTCTGTTCAGACCTCAGCATCAATACCCAATATAAGCTGGGAGAAAATAGAATTGTGAATTTAAAATGGTGACAAGTTAGACCCAAACTGAGAAAACAGAGCCTGTCTGTTAATCCTTCTGGAGATAGGATTTCCTTACCCTTTAGGACAAACTCATTCATTCTGCTCTCCTGTTGCCTCCATTTCAAAGAGGAAAACATTCAATACAAAAAAATAGTAGAGGGGGAAATCCCCCAGAATCTTAGTGGGAGGGAGAGAAGTCTTTCCAGATTGTCTGGATTTTAGGTAACAAGCAGCAGGTGCCAACTATAGATCTTGATTTAGCTGTAGATTTACAATTATTTACACTCACATGTGTACAAATTTATCTTTAGGTCCATGTATCTGTGCAGCCTTTATGATTTGGAGGTGACAGTGATCCTAAAGACACTTTCAGCTATTGCAGGTTTAGCCTGCTGGCTTCATGTTTTGTATTTTTGTGTCCTCCACAAGCAATAAAGAATTCCCTTGCTTTTTCACTCTATGTAGTGCTCTTCAATTCGGCTTGATGGACCTCATTGCCAAAACAACTACAAAGTACAGTACAGTGTTTTATAAAGCAAGGCTGAAGACAAAGGTTCAAAAACTTCATCATTCATTGCATCAGCCATGCAAACCTGGAAGGTCAAAGGGTAGGAAATAAAAGATTGAAGGCTGGAGGATCTATTTAGGTCAAGAATGGGGAACACAAGGGCCTCCCAAGTTTGGACGGCAACTAGCACTATTAGCAATGTTGGCTAGGATTTGGTGGGAGTTGTGATCCAACATGTAGAAGTCCTTATGTACTCCAGCCTCCAGATAAACAGTAGATAATGTTGCTGTAGTCTGTAAGAGACAGAGCATGTGCACATAAGGATCTGTTGAAAGAGTATGTAATAATGTTCCTACTGCAGTGTCTCAAGTGGTTAAGAGGCTGAACTTGACAACTGAAAGGTCGGAGTTCAATTCCTGAGTACTATAGGATGGAGTGAACTCCCGTTTCTGTCCTGGCTCCTGTCAACCTAGCAGTTCGAAAGCAAAGAAATTGCAAGTAGATAAATAGGTACCACTTTGGTGGGAAGGTAAACAGTGTTCCAAGCACTCGTGTTGAAGCATGCCTGCCACATGTCCACGGAAACATCTTCAGACACAGACAGTGCTGGCTCTTTAGCTATAAACACAACTGGGTTTCGAGCAAGGGTGACCTTTATCTTCCAGAATTATACCTGCATCACTTACACCCTCTTCTCGAATACTGAGTTGCACATATTATGGCAACCTAGTAATGCTACAGCTGATATGTGTGTTATAAGCTTCTCTCATCACATTTATTTCAGCTATTCTAAAAAAACAACAACAACCTGTGCACTCCTGTCTCTGGCTGGTGCCATTCAAAGTTCAAGAAAACAAGGAGAAGGGAACGACTTCTTGTTTAATGGGGAAAGTTTGCCAACATTTCTCTACAACCTAGAAGCTATGGCATTTAGGCTGATCTGGCAGCAGGAGATAAGCAAAAGAAAACAAAGGAAACTTCCCTCTCCTAGAGATTGTACCTGGCCATCAGGATGCCCTTCTTTATTTGGATGTAGGTAACCTAGCAGTTTGAAAGCAAGAAATTGCAAGTAGATAAATAGGGACCACTTCGATGGGAAGGTAACAGCGCTCCGTGCGCTCCAGTGTCTAGTCATGCCTGCCACATGAAACGTCTGCAGAAGCAGACGACGCTGGCTCTTCGGCTTTGAAACAGAGATGAGCACTGAACCCTAGAGTCGGATACGACTGGCTTTCGAGCAAAGGAAACCTTTACCATTACCTTACTGTACTTGAGATCACTATCAGTGGGCTATACACACTTGGTCATTCCTATCCCATCAGCTTTGTGGTAATGCAGCAAACACAGCCAGCCAGGCTGAGGGCACTGAAATGGGAACCTATTTAACAGTTGCACATTAATTTATTCTACTTTGATAATTTGTACCATACTATATTGTGTTTTGTAATACTGTATTTTTATCTTTCGTTATATTGTATATTGAAATGCTTGTGAACTGCCTTAACTCACCCATTGGGTCGAATAAGGTGGTATACAAATAAAAATCCTATCCTATCCTATTTATATTTATTTCATACTAGCTATTTTGCCCGGCCTTGCTGGGCAGGTATTGATTTGGTGTTGGTGGTGGGGTGGTTTTGGGGTTGTGGCTTATTTGAGAAGAGAGGATTCAGTTGTGTAAGGCTTGATGCTGGGAAAGGTTGATGGCAAAGGAAGTAGGGGACAGACAAAGATGCGGAGGGGGATGCTTACAGGCTGCTTTCCGTCCGGCTTTGGTTGGAGTTTTGTGTGTGTGTGTGTGTGTGTTAGTGGTTTCCCCAGTGAATCATGGTCATCTTGATGTTAATTAGTATTTTAATGTTTATTTGTGTCCGACCCTGGCCGGGGGATGTTTTTTGCGTGCGGGGGTGGTGTGGTTGGGTGGGGGTGATGATTACTCTCTGCGGTGGCCGTGGCTACATTCGCCCTACCTCCAGCCCTCTCACTCACACGCACACATAGACACACGCAGACAGACTCTCTCTCTTTCATATATACACACATTTTTTCTCACACATTCACAGAGACTCTCTCACACACACTCATGCCTTGCGTCTTTGCACCCCACAGTCTCACTTACTCACACGCACACCCAGACGCATGCAGACACTCTCTTTCTCACATACACGCACGCATACACAGACACACACTGTTTTCACCCTTTCTCATTTCCCTCATGCCTCATTCATTCTTATGCATTTCAAACCTCCCTACCCCCTCATTTTTTCCTTTAGTTTCCACCTTTTCTTATTCCCCTCATGTCTCTCTTCCTTCCGCATCTCAAACTCCCTCATCCACTTCATTTTTTTCTTTTTTGCACCAACAGCAGTTTGAAACACAC
The DNA here is from genome assembly GCA_035047305.1 of Bradypodion pumilum. Taxonomy (NCBI): domain Eukaryota; kingdom Metazoa; phylum Chordata; class Lepidosauria; order Squamata; family Chamaeleonidae; genus Bradypodion; species Bradypodion pumilum. The sequence continues at coordinate 284,405,130 of JAWDJD010000002.1, read as the reverse complement.
ACACAGTTTCCACCCTTTTTTCCTCATGTCTCCCTCCTCTCCCCGCGTTTCGTACTCCCCCTAATCCCTTACCTTTTCTCGTTTTTCTCTAGCACCACCAGCAGTTACACACACACAGACACACACACACTGTTTGCTCCCTTTATATTTTTCCTTATGGCTTCCTTTTTTCTTCTTCATCTCAAACCCCCTTACACCCCCCACCATCTTTTCTCCTTTTTCTTTCGCTGCTTCTTTCGCATTGGGGAGATGCCTGCTGGAGAAGGGGCTTGCCTTCTCTATCAGGCAAGGACCGTTTGAAGTGCCGCGTTCAGCCCTTGCCTCTCGGAGAATGGGCTTGCTTTCTCTGGTAGGCAAGGGCTGAACGGAGCGTCGTGGGCAGCCGCGGCCGTTGCCTGCCAGAAAAGGGGCCAGCTTTCTCTGGCAGGCAAGGGCACAGCCTTAACCACCACCGTTTCCGGCATGAACGGCAGGGGTGCGGCTGGGGCATGGCAGCAGCAGCGGTGTGTGGCCCTGGCCCTGCCTCTTCTGCACTCGTGCCGGCTGAGTGGATTGGCTGGTACGTGGCATTGGGGTTTGTGGGGCCTGTAGTTATTAGGGTTTTTTTGTGTTTGTGGGGCGTTGGCCCCACTCTCGGCTTCTGGACCCTCGCGGCGATGTTGTCTGGAAGGTAAGGTAAGTGTGGCCGGCGCATTACAGGTTTGGATGGACGTGTGCCGACACGCATTCCGGACATACACGGCCCAACCATCTTCTTATAGGTATAGATAGATACTTAATCTTGAGCTGCTGAATGTACAAAATCAGCAAAGTCCACACACAGCATGGGGCTCAAAAGTCTGGCTGAGGCCAATATGGCACTGAAAATGTGGGGTAGAAAAGTCTCCAAATTCACAAGTTGGAGAACTAGTGCCACCTTTTCAGATATTCCTCCCCTGAAAAAGGAGGGAGAAAGGCCAAAAGGAAAGGATTGGAAGGAATCTAAAAGATCCTGTCTGTATAGTACAGTAAAACCCCTACTTACAAAAAAAAAAGTCCATTCCGTAGGCTTTTGCTTAAATCGTTTTTTTATCTAACTCAAAGCAAACCCATAGGAAAAATGAAATTTTTATGTAAACCAAAGCAAATTCATAGGGAAATGATTTTTTACATAACTCAAAGCAAACCCATAGGAAAAATAATATTTATGTAACTCAAAGCAAACCCATACGAAATTGTGTAGATCGCAACATGGTTTTAGCACAAAATCATTATGTAAGTCAAATTTTATGTAACTCGAGGCATATGTAAGTCGGGGTTTTACTGTAATAAGGACGAAATACTTGCCCTTGCCTATTCAGACTAAGAGTCCACATAATTTTACACTTTTATCTCTAACTGGCCAGCCAGGTGTCCTTCAAAAGCCCCAAACATGGAACCTGGTGAAGATGGTCCTTCTCCAATGTTTGCCTAGACCAGGGGTGGCCAAACTTGGTGCTCCAAATGTTCTTGGACTTCAATTTCCAGAAGCCCAAGTCAGCACTCCTGCTGATCAAGGCTTCTGGGATTGAAGTCCAAGAACTGCCGGAGCACCAAGGTTGGCCGCCCCTAGTCCAGACAATTTAGCTAGTAGATATATCCTGTGTATGAATCAGAGACAAGGAAAATTACTTTATGTACTCATTGGGTGTTCTCGGAGTAGATGTCATAGTGAATCAACACAGATAGACTAAGGGTCCTTCAATCTCTGCAGTATTTAAAAAAAAACATTCTGTGACAATAGATTCTCCAATTAAGGCTAGACTGGTATACAGGATGTTTGTCATGCAGTCTTTACCTGCACTTTACCAGGATATGATGAAATTATGTCACAACTTTCATATACTTAGGTAGAGAAGAAATGCTACAACCATGGGGCTGCTGCTTTCAGTGGCAAGCATGCATCCTGTATCAGTTCTTCTAATAACTCAGCACATGTGTGCCACCATTGAGAAATTAGGAGATATTGGCATTAAGTGGGAACTCCTGAGGATTACAGGAGGGCTTTTTTTTTTAAAAAAGTAAGCTTTTCAATGGCTCGATGAAGTTTGACTGTGCTCAGAAAATAACAATAATTTCGTGTCAGAAATTATTCTGGGTTTAAAGGGTTTTTGCTGGAGAAACTCTGCTCAAGGGATGCCCGTATGAGGCTCCTTTCATGTCTCCAATATCTTTTCCCACCTAAGTGGTCCCTATTTATCTACTTGCAATATCTTGCTTTTGATCTGCTAGGCTGGCAGGAGCTGAGACAGAGACAGGTGTTCAATCTGTCGTCATGCAGTACCCGGGTCTTGAACTGCAGACTTGCCGGCTTTCCTGCTAACAAGGTGAGAAGCCCCTTGCTCAGAAAATGACAGAATGTTAAATGACAGAAAAGAACAATATAATATGAACCTTGGCTTGAAGCTTCTGCTTCTGAGATCTGTTCTACCTGCTTAATTGTTTAAGCTTTAATAATGCACCTGGACCAACTATAAGATCTCTTTGTGGGTCCCTCAGAAACTTAGTATTACATTATTCACTAGTCTTGCACTATAGATCATAAAAGGCTGGCATAAGTTATATTCACCTCAAAGAGAAACAACTCCACATTTCAGCTGTTCAAGGACTCGAGCGTATGTGATCTGGCCTTTGTGACTCCTTTCAGTTTGTCAATAGAATTCAATTAAATGTGTCATCCTTTCCTATTTCTGTGTGACAAAAGTCTTCTGAAAATTGCTAGAGAAGGACAGACATCAATCCTAAGATGACTGATGCTAGAACCAAGACTTGCACAGTCCTCTGTTTTCCAGATGCATTGGGTTACAGTCCCTTCCCCCATCATCCTCAGTTCCCATCCTCCACAGGCATACTGGTTGCTACTTATGGGGGTAGGGTGGGGTAAGGTCAAAGACATCTGGGATGTGCCAAATTGGTATGGCCATTATAATCCTAGGGACAACACTGCCGGATGTCTTTTTGTTTCATGTCTTTTATTCAGAACACCAACATGTTGACTTCAGAGAATGTCATAGCACTTTGTTTTCCAGCACAAGTAGAGCTTGATCCTATACATATCTATTTGGACATTCACTCGTGCTTACTCAGAAATCAATGGCATGGAGTATTTCACAATTGCTTACTTACTTTAGAAAAAAAAGAAAGATGCTACAACTGCAGAGAATTCAGTGTTCTCCTTCATGTTGTTTGTGAACCCACACTGATGGGTTCTGCGCCTGCGCGGGAGCCAGTATCGGAGCTGAAAGCTGATTAGCTAAAACTTTTAAACTAAGACCGCCCACCATCTCCACCTGCCCTCGGCACCATTGCGTGCCATTTCCCTCAGTTCCCTTTTCTCCGCTGCCTCAGCAGGAGCCTTTTCAAGGAGCTCGTCCTTTGGACTATTTTTCTTGCTCACCATTTTCGGAAAGCACCATCAACCTTGCATATCACCTGGCATATCAACCCCCGCCTCGTCATGTCAGGGCACAATTCACCAGGTCTGTTGGTACTTCCATGGCTTTCCTGGAAGGGGTTCCCCTGGATGACATCTGCAGGGCGGCCACGTGGGCTGCTCCCTCCACATTTGTCTCCCATTACCGCCTTGACACGAGGGCTGTCAATGACTCTCGAGTGGGCCAATCCGTCCTGACTGCGGGTTCTAGGTCACCGGCTACTCTGGGTGCACCCCGCTCATGAACCATCTCCTCCACATCTCATCACTGCATCAACTGCCCACCTTTCAAGTAACTGAGCTTGCTAGTCTCCCATCAGTGTAGGTTCACAAACAACACGAAGGAGAAGGACAGGTTGTACTTACCAGTAACTGTTGTTCTTCGAGTGATTGTTTGTGAAGCCACACAACCCACCCGTCCTCCCCTCTTAGCTGCTCTGATGAGATCCTCTTTCTTGTCTAGTGGTCAGCTTTGTTATGGAATTGAGGGAAATGGCGCACAATGGCGCTGAGGGCGGGCGGAGATGGTGGGCAGTCTTAGTTTAAAAGTTTTAGCTAATCAGCTTTCAGCTCCGATACTGGCTCCCGCACAGGCACAGAACCCATCAGTGTGGCTTCACAAACAATCACTCGAAGAATGACAGTTACTGGTAAGTACAAACTGTCCTTCTCACCTCTGCTGTGAACATCCATCCCAGCCTTTTGCAGTTAGAGAACATTTTCTGTTCTGAGGTAAAGTTATGGGCAAAGGGGATTTTCTGTAGCCTTTTCACTTCAAGGGGTGGGGGAGTCTCTCTCTCTCTTTTTTTTTTTAACAGAGTGTCTGTAAAAAATTTATAATTGTGCCAGAGGGAGTAAAAATCTCTAGCCTGGTAAAAGCTACACCATCATCCATGCTGAGAATGTAATATGGCATGTTATCTCTCCTAGAGCCTTCTCCCAACAAACAAGTATCAGGGATGCTCCGATCCTCCCCCATGCTCTCTGCCTCCCCAAACTCTATTGCTCAAGAGTAAGGCTGTAGAGATAGGAGGAGGTGGGAGGGGAGGTTGCTCTCTTGTTAAGACACAAAGGATTAGCCCATAGAGCATTAATGGCACACACCATGGCTGGCTTGGCATGAACCTTGGAGCCACAATCCAACCCAGCAGGGGCTTCAGCATTTAGCAGGGGAGGGGCAGTCTGAGGCAGGAACTGAGAAGATGCCAACCTCAGGTTTGCTGTGCTAATATCAATCCATGTCCCACTTGGGATCAAATAGCTTCAGCCAGCCTCAGGAAAAGCCTCATCATTAGATCCATTGCCTTCATGTCTCCTTTTGCCAGGGGCTCCATTCCCACTGCTGCAGTGACTCAGTGGTGTGTGTGTTTTCGTGTCAGAGATTACTCTGGGTTGAAAGGATTTTTGCAGGGGATGCCCGAATAAGGTTCCTTTCATGTTCCCCATCATGCAGCTCTCAAGTATCGAACCCGTCCTTCCAGTCTCCAAACCTAGCGCCTTCACCACTAAGCCACTGGAGGAACTGCGGCTTAGTGGTTAAGACGCTGAACTTGACAACTGAAAGGTCAGCAGGTCAGCAGTTTGAGACCCGAGTACTGCATGACGGAATGAACTCCCTTCTGTACCAACTCTTGCCAACCTAGCAGTTCAAGAGTAAGAAATTGCAAGTAGATAAATAGGTATCACTTCGATGGGAAGGTAAAAAGCATTTTGTGCACTCCGGTGTTTAGTCATGCCTGCCACATGTCCATGGAAACATCTGTAAACGCAGACAGCCCTGGCTCTTTGGCTATAAAGAGATGAGCACTGCACATACCTCTCAACTTTTGGATTTGAAAATAAGGGAAATTTTGGTCACACCCCTCTGTGGGTGTGGCCAAATCTCTGGGTGTGACCAAATCTAGCCATGTGACTTGCTGGGCTCTAGTCATGCCTGCCACATGGACATGAAAATGTCTGCAAACAGAGACAGCAGTGGCTCTTTGGCTGTAATTGGAGATGAGCACTGCACCTTAGAGTTGGATACGACTGGCAGATTTTACTTTCTTAGGATCAAAGATCTCTGCAGATGGTGATTGCAGCCATGAAATAAAAAGGTGACTGATGCTTGGGAAACAAGCTATGAGAAACCTGGGGAACATAGTTAAAAGTAGAGACATCACATTGCAAACCAAAATTCTCATAGTCAAAGCAATGGTATTCCTGGTCATAATATATGGTTGTGAGATCTGGATCATTAGGAAAGCTGAGCGCAGAAAAATAGATGCCTTTGAAATGTGGTGTTAGAAATAGGTCGATCCTAGAAGAAATCAACCACGACTGCTCACTAAAGGTCAAATAGTAAAGATGACGCTAAAGTACTTTGGACATCAAATGAGAAGAGAGGATTCACTTGAGAAAGCCTTGATGCTGGGAAAGGTGGAGGACAAAAGAAGGGGGTGGCCAAAAATAAGATGGCTAGATGGTATTGTAGATGCAATGGGCACAAAGCTGTGTGGGCCAAAGAACCCTTTCCCCATCTTCTTGGGGGAATTTTGTTTATTTTCTTTCTTGTTTTCTCAGTGGCTTAAGTGACTAAGATGCTGACTGGGAGGCAGAAGGTCAGCAGTTCGATTCCCGAGTACTGCAGGACGGAATGAGCTCCCATCTTTGTCCCAGCTCCTGCCATTCTAGCAGTTCGAAAGCAAGAAATTGCAAGTAGATAAATAGGGACCACTTTGGTGGGAAGGTAACAGCGTTCTGTGCGCTCTGGTGTCTAGTCATGCCTGCCACATGACCACGGAAATGTCTACAGACGCAGACAATGCTGGCTCTTCGGCTTTGAAACAGAGATGAGCACTGAACCCTAGAGTCAGATACGACTGGCTTTCGAGCAAGGGAAACTCCCCCCCTCATATAGTGATCAGGCAACACCCCCCCCAATTAGGGAGGAGGAGCAAGGGATTAATTCCCCCCCTCCTCTCTCATATAGTGATCAAGCACCCCCCCCTCCCAAGTTAACTCTAGAACTCTAGAAACGAAATCCTCCAGCCAGGAGGCAGGGCAGAAACAGCTCAATAAAGTATGAGGTTGCCCCCTGCATATATGAAATATATCGCTCACCTAGAGTAGACTCCTGCTCCCAGCAGCCAAAATGAAGCCTCCAGGACCATGTGGCTGGCAAGAAAGAGAAAGAGGAAGGGAAAACTACAGAACGCCCCCCCCCCCACCTTCTTTCTCTCTCCTTCCACAAGCAAAAAGCCTGCCACACAGCGACCTCTGGCGGCCGGGAAAAAATACTGCAGCTTCGCCTGTGAGGGCTCCGGTTAGGATATTTTTTTAAAAAAATAAGGGAAAATATGGGGAAATTAATAAAACGGGAGGGGTAGGGGTAAAAATAAGGGGTTTTCCTGGGGAAAACGGGATAGTTGACAGGTATGGCACTGCACCCTAGAGTCAGATATGACTGGCTTTCAAGCAAGGGCGACATTTACCATTCCCACTGCTGTCCTTCCCCATCTTCCCTTGTGTTTCACCTATTGCCTCTTAACTCTCATCTTCATTACCCTCTAATGTCCTATTTGCTTGACTGTGGAAAAAGAACAGATTAAGATCATAGCAATGATAGAAAGTGTCCGATTAGCGGTGGCACTTCTGGGATGTCGCAGACAGTGTGGGGTAATCTAATTTTTGCAAAGGACTTTTTTTGTTGTACCGGGTCATGAAACAAAAAAGCTCTGCATGGTGATATTTCAAAATTACCCAGGTGTCAGGAGATACGGGTTTTTTTGGGAAAAATTAGGTAAAAGAAAGCCCTTTGCAAATTTAAACAAATCTTTCACTGCAATGTAAATAGCATTTACTAGCCCAAATTACCTCTTTAGAATTGGCTAAACTGCCCTTGATTTTATCAGCTCATTCCCCAGGAGGCTCCAAGAACCTCTATTATATGGGGAAACTAATGAGGCAGATCAAGGAAGGAACTTCTTCAGAATTACTGATCAACCACCACATTGTGAAAGGGTGATACTGCTTAGCCCTGGGGAGAATATCACAGCATAAAGAACCTTGTGGGGTCAAAACCAAAAGGGCAACCATATACCCAATGGGAAGCTTACGAGCTGGACAGGGCTATAAATGTACTTTCCCACTTTTATTCCCCAGCAACTGAAATTGGGAAATCTACTGCCCCTTGTTGTAGGGGCTGCATAAAGCTATTCTGATTAGCCCACAGACACGAACAAAAAAAAACCTATACATCCCAGCGTCCTCTGCGCTGTGCCACCCCTCAGCCAATCTGGCTGAAGGACGCGAGCGCGGAGGAGGACGGGAAAGCCAGCACGCGGAAAATAAAAATGCCTCATGCAGCAGGAGCGCAAGGACGCCGAAGGCGGACGCAGGGCTTCGCTGCCCTAGGGTACGTTGAGGGGGGGAAACAAAGAAAGCAGCCAGAGATTCGTCAGGGGATGTGCTCTCCCTGCTGGATCGCTGACTGCCGCCTTTGTATTACCCCCACTGCTGTTTCGAGAGCTGACACGAAACAGTGGTGGGAGTAACAGAAAGGCGGCAGCCAGTTATCCGCCAGGGAGAGCGCCTCCCCTCACGAAACACTGCCTGCCGCCTTTGTATTTCCCCCTCAACTGTTTCAAAGGTTTACACAAAAAATACATCAAAACAGTTCAAGGGGAACAAAGGTCTCCCATGGCAGGGAAAGGGGGAAATGGAAAGCTTTCGCCTCCCACTCTTCCCTGCTTCCCCCCCCCCCCAGACAGGGAAAGGGGGAAATGGAAAACTTCCACCTCCCACCCTTCCCTGCTTCCCCCCCACCCCACCCCAGGCTGGGAAAGGGGAAAATAAATGCTTCCGCCTCCCCCCTTCCCTCCCTACTCACCCGGGCGCAGCCTCCACACCTGCATCCTCCTCTCTCTCTCCCCCCTCTCTCTCATTCACTCTCCCCCCTCTCTCTTTCCCCCTTCTCTCTCTCTCTCTTCCCCCTCTCTCTCTTCACCCCCTCTCTGTGTGTATTTTGTGTGTGTGGTTGAGTTGTGTGTGTGTTGTGTGTGTGTGTGGTTGTGTTGCATGTGTGGTTGTGTTGTGTGTGTGTTTTGTGTGTGTGTGTGTGTGTGTGTGTGTTTATGTTGTGTGTGTGGTTGTGTTGTGTGTGTGTGTGTGTGTGTGTGTGTGTGTGTGTGTGTGTGTGTGTGTGTGTGTGTGTGTGTGTGTGTGTGTGTGTGTGTACCCTCCAAAACCACCCCAACCACCAACACACAAGATATACCTGCCCGGCAGGGCCGGGCAAAAAATGCTAGTTGTTTATATGCGGCAGGAAACGTGAAACAACAATGTGAGAAACAACTGCATCACTGACAGTGCTCAAAAGTTAGATGGGAAGAGGTATCAGCATCCCAACTGTTTTCTAGGTAAAGGTCACCCTTGCTCGAAAGCCAGTCGTATCTGACTCTTGGGTTCACTGCTCATCTCTGTTTATAGCCAAAGAGTCAGTGCTGTCTTTGTCTGCAGTTATTTCCATGGCCATGACTAAACACCAGAGTGCACGAAACATTGTTTAACTTCCCACCGAAGAAGTCCCTATTTATCGACCTGCAATCTCTTACTTTTGAACTGCTAGGTTGGCAGGAGCTGGGACAAACGATGGGAACTCACTCCATCATGCAGCACTCGGGTCTTGAACTGTTGATCTGCTGACCTTCCAGTCATCATTCAGCATCTTAACCACTAAGCCACTGCAGTCCCATCTAAAACCGTTAAAAAGTCCTTGTTTCAGGAGATAGATACATTTGATCGAATTTGAAATCATGCCATCTCAAATTATGGCTTTCCAGCCCCCAAACAAAACTTCCTTTATCTTTCTACATCTATAGATGGGTCTGAGGTGGCAGTCATGAAGACGAAGAAGTAAAGAAAGAGACAACCCTTTACAGAGAGCCAGCATAATATAGTGATTATACATACTGGACTGCAATGCGGGAGATCCAGGCTGAAGCCTCCATTGGACTATCAAACTCACTAGATGACCCCAAGCTATTCATTCTCTCTCACCTAACCTTGTGATGATAAAATAGGGGGAAAAGAGAACCACAAACATCCTCTTGAACTCATTGGAGAAATGATGTGATATAAAATAATAAATAATTAGTAGTCAGCATGTGGCTCCCAAGAGAAGGAGCCACATCTAAGGCAGTGATGGCAAACCTTGGCATTCAGTCAGTACACCTGCTGATCCTCTGGGAATTGAAGTTCAAGAACAGCTGGAGTGCCAAGGTTCACCATCACTGATCTAAAGTTTAGGAGAAAGCCAAGTGGGAAACCTCCACATATCACCTGTGGCAATTCTTTCCAGATTAATCACGACTAGGCCAAGGCAAAGTGGTTGGACTGCCTTAACACAGAGACACCCTTCTCTTTGTCCCACGTGTGTCCATCAACCCCACAGAAGGGAAGGCAAAATGTGCTGCAGCCACAATGGATGTCCTTCCTGTACGGCTGAAGTCAAAAGCTTTTCCAGCCTCACAGCCATGGCAACCAGTATCAGTCCTTTTCGTGTGAGACAAAGGATCTGCCTACTCCAGGCAAGTTCTAGGGGCCCTTCAGATTCTTTCAGCTGAAGCTGAAGAGCTGGCGTAGGTTTCCTGGACCTTTCCACAGATGGCCTGTAGGAGGTCCAGGAAAGTACAGGGAGAACAGCCAGTGAAACTGGTTGGGAGACTTGTAGTGCAGACATGAGCAAAGTGACCCAACCAACCCAGGAATCTGTGGTGAGCATTTTGCTCCATTTCAGAAGGAGGTCTGTGGAATTCTAACCAACTGTTTAGGCTCACAAGTCACATCGTTGCTGTCTGGAAATTTCCTCTCAGACCGTGTTTCTCTCTTTGTCTTGCCTACTCTACCCAGAATCGAAAATACACTGGTACAGCTTTGCTACTTTTTTTGCCAAGGGGAGAGACTAATAGTAGCAGCGGAGCAGGGGGAAGTGGGGCGGGCGAGGTTGTTGCCACACAGCTGAGTAAATGTCTCAGAACCTGCTCAGGCAAGTCCTAACTCTGCGGACAGGACGGTCCCAAGACACTTTGCTGCCTGAAGGTCAAAGTACTTCCCCTTCCATTGCACATAAAGAAGCAGATGGAGCTGGTAAGTCAAATCTTATTTTGACACCAGCAGATGGATTGACCTCTGAGGTCACTTTAGGCAGGATGGGGCAGGCTAAGTGGCTCTGTCCTGTAGGATAGGGTCATGGTTAAGGGATGAGTAGAAATCACTGGGAGGACTCTACATTGGCTACACCCCAACAGCTACCTTCTAAAATGACTGTAAAGTTTTCTTATCCTCTCAGGACCATAAGAGGATAAGACCATGATGCTTTTTGTTTGGAACCTAATGGGTTTCAGAGAGGCAGACCTATGGCAGCAGTTGTTATTCTAGTGCATTGACAGCTGGCAAGGTCCGAGAGTGAGTAAGGCCTGTTCAAACAGAACCCTTTGCAATTGCTCTATTGACACAGCCTAGTTTGGAACAGAGGCACAAAGGGCACCGTGGAGAGGCTGAGACTGAATCCAAAGGGCCCAGTTCAGGGCCACCCATGTCCCACCCCAAGCAACAATATTCAGCATGCTCTGACCATAGGTGTAAGAACAGCATTGATGCTTTTACCTCTAACCTGTGTAAGGACTCTTGCATGGAGAAGTGGGTCAGCAACCCAAAATCACTAACAATCTATCATTGAGCAGATGAGCACAAAAGTCAGAAAGCACATCTGATGCAGGGATCAGACTGTGCAACACAACGGCCAACAGAATTCATTGACTAGAGCAGGGGTCAGCAAACTTGGCTCTCCAGATGTTCTTGGACTTGTATTCCCAGAAGCTCTAATCAGCAGGTGTATTGACTTGGGCTTTTGGTAATTGAAGTCCAAGCACACCTGGAGAGCCAGGTTTGCTGAACCCCTGGATTAATGTTTCCCAACCTTTGGTTTTTGGACTTCAATTCCCAGAAGCCTAAGTCAATTCCCCAAAGCACTGGTCAGCCAATGTACTGACTTAGATTTCTGGGAATTGAAGTCCACCAGTGTTCCACATGCAGGACTAGAGTGTGGTGTTCATAGAATCTTAGAATGACTGAGTTGGAAGGGGCCTTTTAGGCCATCGAGTCTAACCCACTTTCACAGCAGAAGACCAAGCTAAAGTAGAATTTTCTCTTGGATTCCTCCAGTGATGGAATGCTCACCACCTCCCAAGGTAATTGTTCCGTTGTTGCACTGCTCTAATAGTGATCTTGTTCCTGATATTCAACCAAAATCTGTAACTTGAGTCCATTATTATGTGTCCTGTGGTCTGGGATGATTGAGAACAGATCCAGCCCCAACTCTGTATGACAACCTTTCAAGTAATTGAAGAATGCTATCCTATTGTCTTAGTCTTCTTTTCTCTCTAGGCTGAACATGTCTGGTTGTTTCAGTCTTTTCTCACAAGGCTTGGTTTTGAGTCCCCTGTTCATCCTTGCTGCCCTCCTCTAGACTTGTTCCAGTTTGTTAGCATCCATCTTAAAGTGTACTGTCCAGAACTGAACACAATACTCAAGATGGGGCCTAACCAGTGCTGAGTAGAGGGGAACTAGTACCTCATAGGATTTATTGGAGACTATATTTCTGTTAATGCAGCCTAAAACAGCATCTGTATCTTTTGTAGACACAGCACACTGGTGACTCATATTCAGCCTGAGATCTACCTTCTTGGAGCCACTAGTCCATTTGTAATTTAAAGACTGCAATGTGGAAGTACTGACAAAAATCAGTGCCAGAGGGGAGATGGTTGGTCCATTCACAAAAAGACTGTTATGGCAGACCATAGTCAAACAAACAAAGGCAAACAAACTATTGAGGGCAAAAGAGAAGTAACTTATCCAAAAACTCTTAGGAATGCAGTTTTAACACTCATTTCAGCATTCATTTCTCAGGAGGTAACACAGACAAATTGACTTCTTCAAGAAACAGAGTATAAGCAGACACGGGCTTTGAGCCTCATTGTCTAGTCGCACACTTGTACCAACAAAGCACATCAAAGTATCAATTTTATAAAATATAAGCATTAGCCTTCCTATTAAAAAAATCAGATTTATAAAACAACTACAAATTTCACATGCAATGGCTAGCTCTTGACTGCGCATCAGTCTTTCCCAGGCTGGTCATTACTGAGATAGAGGTGGGGCAGAAGAAACAAAGTTCCAAAATCCATGGTTAGATCCACAGATCAGGCTCTTTGTTTAATGCAAGCTCCAAAATGAGGGCTGCTCAAATGGTTGCAGATTTTCAACTTTTTCTGTTTCTTCAGCAGCAGTCCCCTCTCTATATACCCAACCTAATGAGGACTTCTGTGGAACTGAAAGCTAGCATTTCTGTTGAGATTTTAAGAGATCACAGTCTCTTAGCCACAACTACTTCACCCAAATCTGCTTCCCTATAGAGCAACCAGATCCCTAGGAGGTGGGGGACAGACAAAGCTAATGCTTATTCCCCCCCACCACCACCACCAGCAAAAAGGAGGAAAGCGTTAATCTTTTCCGCACTCCAGCAATATACTGTATCCAGTGGTGGGCATCAGCAGGTTCGCACCAGTTTGTCAGAACCTTCTGGCAGACCTGCCCATCCAAGTTTTGAAATAAAGTACAGTAGTCCTAATTTGGGTGCAACGCAAGGCTTTTCCCCTGGCCACACTCACCATACCACTCCCACAGTGTGGTAGTAAAATGTTTTGGAGCTCACCACTTACTGTATCCCCCTCTCCTGCTGCCTGGTTGATGACTGATATAAGGTAAAGGTCATCCTTGTTTGAAAGCCAGACGTATCTGACTCTAGGGTTCAGTGCTGATCTCTGTTTATAGTCAAAGACCCAGCACTGTCTGTATTTGCAGACATTCCCATGGACATATGGTAGGCATGCCTAGATATCAGAGCACAGAACACTGTTTATCTTCCCACCGAAGTGGTACTTACCCTATTTGCTGGCGTATAAGACTCACCCCCCCTTAAAATACACTGGAAAAATGTACTGTATATAGTGGCCTATGGTGGGCTATTTTGGTAATAACAGGGTGCGTCTTTTATGCCGGCAAATATGGTATATAATGGATGGCAGAAGAGGGGAGGACAGGCACTCTCGGGCTTACAGGCTGCATAGAGGAGCCAAGGGATATGGTTTGCCCATATCTGTTGAATAAATAAGTACATGTAGATACTAACCCATTTGTATTAGTATCTTCTGCTCCAGGAGGAGCCTTGAACCCCCTCCCAAAACTATTTCCAGAAACTGTTGCTACATAAATGTTTGTACAAAGACATTTATGCTGCATTCCATTGATCCCTGGGAGGGAATCCCTGAGGCCATAGGATGGTTGTGGCCTCCTCCTCCTCCTCCTCTTCTGAGAAAAGAGAGAGAGGCCTGACTTCAGAGAAAGGTCCAACCTTGGGACCCCACTGCTTCCAACTGAAGCATAATGTTCCATGGCCTGTGACCCTCCAATGATGGTATAGGCAAAACAGGGACTTTATCTAGACAAGCCTGGGAAAGAACCAAAGAATGCGTTCATTTTCTATATTCCTCCCATTGGCGCCTGGAATTGAAGGAAATGGGCGCTCTATAGATGGCAGTCACAATTCAGTAAAACCAATAGGAGAAAAATTAGGAAGGTCAAAATTGGAGAGAAAAGCATTTCTTCTCCCTACTTTCCACCCTGCCACTATAAGATAAGTAGGGCTTTGGATAACATTTCTCTGGCTTCAGGTCACCCACATGCATTCCCCTCCCATTACCCAGAATCACGTCTGCCCACAGATCTACGTTTCTAAGTATGTCTATGGAACAGAACATTCTCCACCTGGGTTTACCTGCATATACGTGGACTTCTAATTACAATCATAGGTAGACCAGCAAGATGAAAGCTGTAACCCTGTGCATATATACCAACAGAGGAAGCATCACTGAGCACAATATAATTTTCTTCCAAGCAAATATGCACTGTTGGGATTGCATGGTCAATGAATAAGTTGGCGTTGAATTGGTTTTCATCATACAGAAGATTCTGCTGGATCCTAGAAGCTGCAGTCCAGTTCACATTGCCTTTGATTTGGAGCGTTATGTAGTGAACCACCTTGTGGGTTTGCAATGAGACAATGATGCACTCCAGTCAAATTTTGCCATGCTATTGCAGATGAATTACCAAATATTTCTAATGATGTGATAAAATATCAAGACACACCAAAAGAAAATCAATCATCTCAGATTGGCAGGGAAGCAACAACAGCCATGTGTGTTCTTGAGCCCAAATGTGATGGACAAAAGTTGAGTAGAGATAAAAGTTCAGACAGAGAACTGTACATGTAAGAAGTCCCTATGTATTCTGTTACATGAGTATCATTTTATTCTGCTCATTTTAATTATCCAAAGAGAAGAATGCCTCTGGGTGTGAACAAATGAGGACAGCAGGGTTGGACCTAGCCATATCCTCTTTATTTATCTGTTCCATGGTGCATTGCATCCCCACCCCACCCCATCCTCTCATGAGCTCAAGGTGGTGTAGCCATTTTCCCTCGCATTTTATCCTTATCACAATGTAGGTAGGTATGACAGGCTAAGAATAATTGGTCCTCCAGTGAGTTTCATGGGTTACCAGACCTCCCAAGTTCTAGCCCAATGTTCTAACCATTACACCACACCAAACATGAACTGTTCATTCACAAATGATGCTTTGGGCAGCAGCTAGGTCCTGAATGGAATGGTTTACTCAAGCTCGTGTGCTAAACACAACTTTCCACTAAGCTATACGAAGGCTTATGCCAGGTAGGGCATCGTGGCAAATAAACATCATATCATATTCCCAGTGTTCCTGCAGAGATCAAGTGTTATCGGGCAGATACATGTGTGACAGCACAACCCTTTTCTCATGTACCAAGGATAATTAATGAGATACACAGAACATATCCTGTGCTCTGTTTGCATTGATTGTACTTCAGACACAGAGGATCTAATGCACATGGCTGGAGTGACGCAGGCAAGAAAGCTGTACTGAAAGTACAAAGAACAAAAATTGTGGGAGGTTTTCTGTCACATTTGGGCTCAATAAGTCAAGAGGGGAGATCTTTCTTTATTCATATTTGATTCCACAATTTAGATCCCAAGCCCAGATGAGAAAGGAGGAGGGTTGGGCATCGGGTTAGCACCCTGGCCCCATAAAACCTTATTGTTGAAGAAGCAACAAGGAGTCTTGTTGTCCGATATGCTGTAGTGGTGGAGACAGGTGTCCCACAGCATGAGAAGGTGCTGCTGCTGCTGCTGCTGCTGCTGCTGCTGCTACTACTACTACTACTACTACTACTACTACTACTATGTATATGCAATATAGTTAAAATTCAAAAGAAATTAAAATAGTTAAACTATTTATGATCATAAGCAGACTACTTGATCTTCTTTTGTACATGTGATAGGGCCTAAATTGCATGTTATGTTTATAGAAAGTAGCCCCATTTTACTTCATTGTTATTACCTTTATTTTGTTCATTATTTGCTAACACCTTTCCCCATACAGTGATATATCTATCATCACTGATAGATATGTTCCAACGTCCAAACTTGGTTCCACAAGTTTGGACTTTATACGGATTTGGTCTTTGTATGAGGCATGCAAAATCCTAGCCATGATGTCTCATACAGTGTCCAAATCCTTGCCGCGATGCCTCATACAACGTCGTTTCCATAGAGATACATTGTACTGTAACAACACAGACTTCAGAGCAAAGTCAAGGAAACAGACAGGAAACTGACAGAACTTTAAGAAATCATTGTCTAAAGGCTAAATACATTACAAAATCATGTCAAACAACCCTGATTTTAGGGGACAAACCATACAACAAGTTTTAAACTTTTGAAAACTTTATGAAGTGCAGGTTTAAAAGTTAACATGTCCCATCATGCAGCACAGTGTTAATCTGCAGCCATGTGGCCGATCATCCATTTTGTACAAGCTCATGCAAAACCCACAAGAGCAATGCATGCATGCATCCTGCCTTTTGTACTGCTCTAATGCCTCATACAAAGTCACAGCGACTTTGTATGAGGCAACTATTTCCAAGGATTTAGGTGATGTTGTATGAATTCGATGTTGTATGAAGCGGACTTTGTATGAGGTATTACTGTACTTCTGGAGGTGCAATGCCAGTCAAATAATAGTTTTTTTCAGTAGAAGTATATTTCAGGCAACCAGTAATAATCATCACGATTTATTAAGAGCTACATCTGCTTGCTTTGCATGGAGTAGCACAGGGACAGAATTGTTGTTATTATTGTTTATGAGTTATACCCCAGTCTAACCAAGCCAGTTTCTTAGGTATGTTATTTTTGGTGGCAACTTTCTGTTTGATGTTTAGACAATGTTTTTTGTAGGTCATGGTTTGCTCCAGAGTGACACCAAAAATATAGTGGAGATAGTAGAGTAGATGTTTAAAATGATGATTCTCAAAAAATTGATGGGTTTAGTAACATGTGTAAGTGTTATGTGCTATAAGTTTGCATCTGACTTATAGTGATCCTAACAGCATCCTCAAGGTAAGTGGTGTATTTAAGGAGTGGTCTTGCAAGAGCCATTCTCTCAGTGAGCTTCTTCAGCCATGTGGAGATTTGAATCTCATCACTCTATCTACTATACTAAACTGGATACCTTATGCCAGTGATGACGAACCTTGGCACTCCAGGTGTTCATGAATTTTAATTCCAAGAAGCCCTGATCAGCAGGAGTGCTGACTTGGCTTCTGGTAATTGAAGTCCAAGAACAGCTGGAGCACCAAGGTTGGCCACCACGGCCCTATGCTGTAAGATTTGACATTGTAGATTTCATGAGACAATGTGTATTGTGGCTATAAAAATGTCCAGTTAGGCAGACAGATATGCACACAGGCTTTCCAATCTCAACCATTCTACCTGTGCTTTGTATTAATGCAATATCATCTTTGGCTTAGAGATACTTGATTTCCCCCATTATAGAAAAACTTGTCAGGATCAAGAGACAGTACTGTACTTTGTGAAAGCTTACAAATTAGAAGTGGCCTATGTGGGTCTTCTTACTTGTCAACAGCCGAGACTTTTGACCTCCAGACATTTCCAACAAATCCCATAAATGTACTTCAAGACCTTCATACATAATGTTCTCTATGCAAAATGTTCTTGCCAACAAATGTTTAAAATTCCTCAAAAACTGGCATATGCTACCAGATTAAGGACAGACTTTCATTTTTACACAACACTGAAACATTTACAGCCCAGCATAATTGATCCATTTTGTCTTTGCAAATTTACATATTTCCCCCATGCAAAGTATTCGGTTTCTAAAGTGCAGTCATTTAGATCTATTGTATGACAAATATATATTGCTTTCAGGATGGATTTGGAAAGCAAGAACAAAAATATTCATTAATTGTCCAACCAATACCACTTGATGGGACCTTTTGGGAATAGAGAGATTAAAGACGAAGGGATGGATTATATAATGAGGATGGCAAACTCATACATGACATTTCTTAAAGCTTGAGTTGATGTTGCACTCCATATTACAAAACCCAGAATGTAATTAATGGGAGTATCTCTGCTCTAATGTGGCATTTGTAACAATTTGCTGTACAAAAGTGAAATGTCATCACATTCAAGAGAAATTTAGTCTAGCAAAATAGTAGGACTCTTGTTACCTGTATCTTCCCCGATCCCCACTGCACTGTTGTCTTGGACTAGTTTATAAGGATTAGTAGTCAGGACCAACTAAGGAAGACAACAGGAAAATATTTATATTCTTCATAGATAGACCAAGAGGTTGGTGTGATAGCTACAGGTCTCCTGGTTTTCATAACCTTCTGTGATGCAAGATAAGTGAGAGATTTAAGTGTCCCCATAGCCATAGGGAATTTTGCAGGAGAGAATATGTTGGTAGGAACAATATTGTTGATAAACCCAGCCAACATAAAGTGAATGGTAAACCCACACATTCCTGAACACCAGTCTTCAAGCAGCTCAGAAGTTCATTTACACAATGAAACTCATTTTTAGTACCTCAAGTATGAATATCAACAAAAACACCCAGAGGAGAAAATCCTACTTATCCTTTCTAACTTCCCTAAGGGGCCATAGAAAGATTATACTATACGGATTGTTGAGCGTTTGAGAATGACTTGCCTGAATGGGTAAGAATGCTACATATTAAACAAACTTTGTTCTTAAAAGTTAGTCCTCTGTTCTCTTCTTCTGTTTTTAACCTCACTTCAGTAGCGATACTTATACAAGTAATCAACTAGATTCCATTTTCAACAAATTTTGGAGACCTCCAACTCCATTTGTTATTTCTCAGTATATCAAATTAATGAGGATTTTCAAATGAATGTTTCACAACTTCTTTGGAAAGAGCTGAAACAACAAAGACTTTAGTGCAATGGTTCCCAATGTGGGGCCCAAACCCCACAGGGGCACTTCAATTCCCAGAAGCCTAAGTCAGTACATTGGCTGATCAGTGCTTTGGGGAATTGACTTAGGCTTCTGGGAATTGAAGTCCAAAAACCAAAGGTTGGGAAACACTGCTCGAGTGGCACATTAAAGCTTAATGTTTTCATTACTACATAAAGAATGTATTTGTGAACTAAAGCCCACTTCAGGCAGGCCCTATGAAAACTGATGCCTAATAAATATGTTAGCCTTCAGGATAGCTCAGGATTTGGTGCATTTTGACACTTTCCGCTATTGTCTGTCATTAACACAATACCTTGAAATTAGAGTGACACATAACAAGAATGTAAGTGAGATGTTTATGAGGAGTTTTCACCAGTCCCACATCTCTGCCCCTGAGTCTCCACGGCCAAGCTGGAATTTGGATCCAGATCTCCTGAGTCTGAGACCAACACTCTGTCCACTATACAGTATCAAACTGTAGATCACAACGTACACACTTACACAGAGGTACACACACATCTCCCCATCCCTCGTTATCAGATCCTTGTAGATTGGGTACTGATTTTTCAATTTTTTTATCTTTTACTGAAATAATTATTTTCCCCTGTTGTTGCTTTTGGGGTGTCCCCTCCCTCCCTCTCCCCCCTCCCACTTCAGGGTTACTGTTCACGTGGGACAACGCTTATTTTCAAAATTTTGTTTGCCTAGGCTATGGGCACGTGCTCCCTTCCGCCACCTTTCCTCCTGCACACACAGAGCAGCAGATCACCATTAGTATTAATTAGGTTCGAGTTCCGCCAGGTGTTGGGTGCCTAATGACCAGATTGCTACTTTGGGCAGGGGGGGTTAGGGGGGGGGGAAGAGGAAAAAAGGAGAAGTCTCTGAGTGTGTGACTTGCTTTGAGGAGTTGACGAAGGCGCCTTGGCCCTGAAGGTACTGCAGCCAGTAAAACAGAAAATGTACAACGGGGACGGCACCACCAAGGGCCGGCATCAAGAGAAGAGGAACCCTCCGAAATGAAGCCCCCAATACAGATGAAACTTGGAAAATAAGAATACCTGTGCAAGTGTTCATTCATTTCACTTAAAAGGTGAAACAAATCTATGAGATAGACTCACTACATATAAAGCGAGATATGTCATGCCTTAATTCATTATAATTGTGATGATCATGGCGTACAGCCTACATGAGATTATGTGATGATTATGGGGTACATGAGATTGAGGGGGTTGGGGGTTTTCATAAACTGTAAGCCATAAGTATCACTATTATAACAAAGTAAGGCTTGAACTATCTCGCTTTGCATGCAATGAGTCTATCTCGTATAGTTGTTTCACATTTTAAGTTGCATTACTGGACTGAATGAACATTTGCACGATATTTTAATTTTCCGAGTTTCACCTGTAATCTTTGTGGCATAACAAACCCAAGCCCTTTTTTAAAGGTGTCAACAAGACAGTCGCGCTTTTTTCTTTTTCTTTGGCTGCCCCGGAGCAGGGGGGGCCCCACGCCCACCCCTCCGGAAGGCTAGACCGAACGAAGCACCACCAACTCCAAGCGGCTTTCTGTTTCCCCCTCGGGTCACAAACCCCCGGAGAAGGTTTGGGGTGTGTGGGGTTATGAGATCGAGGGAGAGCAAAGAAATGCAACCAAACAGGGTGGACTTACCCCGAATGATCCGGCGGGGACGAGGCAGCCGAAGGGGGCGCTGGGCTGGTGCCGCCGGGTCTGGCTGGGGCGAGCTTTGGGGTGCCTCCTCAAGGGGAGGGCCTGGCGAGGGGTGGGGGTGGGGGGAGGGTCCCGCCTAACTAAGCCCGGGGAGGGGGAGAGCCCCACACACCCCACCGGCGCTTTAACGGAGGAATCGGCTAGGATTGCGGGTGGGGTGGGGTGGGGAGGGGAGGGCAGGGGAGGAGGGGGTGGGGTGGGCGACGAAGGCGGGGGAAGGCCAAGCAGAGAGCCAGCCTGGGCATGTATGTGGGTTTGCCCGGGCGGCCCTTAACCCTTGAGTGGCCCGGTCCATCCGTCGGGGCGAGCGAGCCGGCCGGCCGGGAGACGTTCAAACCGGCGTGCTCCAAATTACGCGGATCCGAGGCTTTGGCGGACAGGGAGAGAGAGAGGGAGAGCCGGGCGCTTTCCTCGACAGTTGCCAAAGCCCGCTTCCTTCCTGGACGACACCTCTCTGGCTAACCCTGTGCCTCTGGCTTGGGAGCCACAGGCACCATAGTCCGCATCGGGGTGCCTGCCGTCTAGTCTCCCCCGGGATAGGGGGAGGGGGGAGGAGGAGAAAGAAGGATCCCCGACGATCAAGCCCCGCGGAAAGAGGGCAGGCAGGCGCACAGTTCCGTCATGGTCACCACCACCACCACCCGGAAAGGAGCACCGCAAAGAGCCCTATTCTGCGCAGTCACAGGAGGAGTGGGGGCGGGGGGGGCTGAGACGGCTCAGAAAACCCCTTCCCCTCCTGGCTGGCCCTGGCAGAGCACTTTCCACGTCGAGGTGTCCCGCGCCTACACACCCGCGCCCTCCAGCCCGGTTGCATCCTCCTCCGACGGCGAGGTTGGCAGACGTACCTGGACGGCGCGGGCCCTGAGCGCCTCCGAAGACGCGTGGCCGGCCGGCCGGTGGGCGGTTGGCTCGGCTCTGCCGGTCCGCCTCCGCGCGAAACTTTTCTGGAGACCGCCGGGCCGGGAGGGACTCGCGTCGGGGCGGAACAGAACAGAGGCACCACGAGGGCCAGGCAGGCTGAGCGAGCAGGAGAGTCGCTTTGCACGTCGAGCAGCAGGTGCAAAGCCCCGGGCCCGGGCCCGCCCGCCTCCTTTACTTTCGATCAACTCGCGGCCCTTCACTCTGCTGTGGGTCTGCAACTTCTGTTTATGGCCCCCCACCCGCCCACAATTAGGAAAGCGAAGCGGGCCTGGTCTTCCTTCTCCCGCGCCCTGGACCCCTGGAACTAGGGCGAACAGCCGCTCGGAGCCGTCGTGGCACTCACCGGCAGAAACCTGTGAGTGCCTTTTGGCCTCTTAGGGCTCAGGGTGCAGCCCCTACCCTGATAGTTAGGAGCCATTCAACAATTACGTGATCCATTTTTTTTGGGGGGGGTTGACCTCCCCCTATGTAATCCGACCGTAATTTGAGCTTCGACCCCCTCCCCCCCTTAAAATTACGTAATCCAGAGCTTTTGTATCGAAACTCTAATTTTTAGAGTTTTTCACTATTGGTGCCTAATGCACAACAGCTCCAAATGGATTGTGTCATCTTTGACCTGACCCCCACCCCACCCCCACATAACTTTTCCATAATTCAGATGGCAGACTCCCCTCCCCCCTTCAAGGATAATTGTTGAATGGCCCCTTAGTCTACTCTGAGGTGAAGTTTGCAGTTAGGGTCCTAAGGAGCCTGCCTGGCTCTCATCCTCTCCCAACTCACTCTACAGAGCCAGAGATCACAGTAGTGGTGGCCTTTCTGGGACTCTGGACTCGTGACTGGCCCTGGAAGGAAAGGTTTCCCCTACTTTGTTGTCAAGGGGGTCCCATTCAGTATCATCCTGTGGCTGATGAAAGTGATGGATTATTATTGTTTCGGAACACCACCACCACCACCACCAGTGCTGGCCCGAGGCAAATTTTAGGATGGAGCAAGATCCAACTATGGTGCCCCCTTGGTCACCCCTAATATATGAGATTAAATTAAGTTAAGTGGCACTGGTGCCCTGCTCAGCGCCTGCGCACTCAACCCACGCATGTCTCAACAAATAAGGTCATTAACATACATGCCATATGCTCGCTATCAAAAACCAAAAAAATATTTTTTTTTCCTTTACCACTGCAGTGCCCCCTGGGAGTGGGCGCCGGGAGCAACTGCTCCGTTCGCCTTATGGTAGGGCCAGCCCTGCCCAGCCCCAACCTGAGGGATTTGCCATATCTTGCATGAAGACCCTGAGTAAAGGTAAAGGTCACCCTGCTAAAAAGCCAGTCGTATCCAACTCTAGGGTTGTTGTGTATGTAACCCAATGTAATGTAATTGAATCGGATCTAGCGATCCTCCATTTCCCCCTCTCCTTCCTCCCATTATACATACTGTGTATGTGTGTCTTCTACCACTCCCATAGGATTCAGCTGCCAGCAATAGCGTAGCTGAAGTAGCTCAGCTCATGTGGCTCCAATCACCCAATCAGTGATTAGCGCAGGAAACCTTCCCACCATAGGTGACCCACGCCTGGTATGCAGTACGTCAGAATGACGTCACTGACAAGGTAACCAATGGGCACCTTCGGGCGAAATTCAAATGTGTTGTACAGTATATAAGGAGCTGTATCTCCGCCATTACCTCATGTTCAGATTGACTACACTGCAATAAAGATGTGTTTGGCCCCCTGACTGCTGCCTACTTCGTATCAATCTGCAAACATCAAAAGGGTTCAGTGCTCATCTCTGTTTCAAAACCGACAAGCCAGCACTTTCTGCTTCTGCAGACGTTTCCATGGTCATGTGTCAGGCATGACTAGACACTGGAGCGCATGGAACACTGTTTACCTTCCCACCAAAGTAGTCCCTATTTATCTACTTGTAATTTCTTGCTTTTGAACTGCTAGGTTGGCAGGAGCTGGGACAAAGACGGGAACTCATTCCAGCCTGCAGTACTTGGAAATTGAACTGCTGACCTCCTGTCTTCCAGTCAGCATCTTAGCCACTTGAGCCACTGCAGTCTAAAAATAAGGATTATCCATGTGGCCTGGGAGGAAATTGGTCATTTATGTTCCTGTTTGAGACCTTATTTCCTACTCCTTTTTCAGGGATATCCCAGTTCAGCTGTAGGGCCTTTACAGACTAGAGTTTGTGAAGGCATTAGAAGTGCACACCAGTTGTTATTACAGGATTCACAGTTTGGCCATCTTCCTTCAAGAGAGACTTCTAACAATGTTGAATCTATCTTTAGAGTGATATTTCATTACCCATACTTTAAATGTCACCATGTATCAGCTGTGATTGTGAATGTTCCTTAATTTCGACATCAAAACATCTTTTTCTTTCTCCTCTACCTGTCTTTCAATTCAGTTCTGGCTCCATGCCTTTGTGGTCATAATGCAAGACTATTACCCCCTTGAAATGCAATTACTTAAAGAGATTGTTGCTACACTCAACCTCTTTAACCGAGGATTGAAGGTTAGCCATTCCAAAGACAAGGTTTTTTTTGAAAAAATTGAGTGTGGGTGAACCAAGAAATTACAAGAGAAAAATGCTGTGGAGGCATTGTCACAGGTCGAATTAGTAGACATATAGAAGAAGGACAACCCTCCCTATGGAAGACTTAGCATGACTTCTGCCACCTGGAAGCCCTGCCTCACCATCATTTAGGACTTTTTTTTTTTGCATGTCAACAAGTTATGTGAATACTGTACATATGGATGCCTTGAATACATTTGCAATTTTAAAAGGGGTTATTTTTATTTAATTAATTTGGTCTGTAGTTAAGGCTGTCTCTTTTATTCTGCAGGAAAAGCAGCTTTGGTTTCCAGATTCAGTGTCATGCCCCCGCCTCCCAATCTAAACCAGTACCAATTTGCTGTTGAAAAATCCTCCTATCAGCTTTTGCTTTCCACTTT
Organism: Bradypodion pumilum; assembly: GCA_035047305.1. Taxonomy (NCBI): domain Eukaryota; kingdom Metazoa; phylum Chordata; class Lepidosauria; order Squamata; family Chamaeleonidae; genus Bradypodion; species Bradypodion pumilum. The sequence goes on along the minus strand of JAWDJD010000002.1, from coordinate 284,380,604 downwards.
TGATAGAAAAGCAGCATACAGATTGGATGTTTCTCCAGTATACATAGGTAATGGTAAGGATATCAGTTGTTTTCTTTTAAAGTGCGTCGAATTCACATGACATGTAGTCTGGCCAGACACCCCTCACTAAAAACGAGTAAACTCAGTAGTTAAGGGATAAGAGAACAAATCCTTCCACAGAACAGTAACTTGTTGAAAGTATGGGGCGTAAAAGGACAGTAAACAGATAGTTCTCATAAGACAGGAAGGAAATATGCAGAAATGCCCTCTCTGAAGTAACTGTATTTGGACCGGTGTTATTTAATTTACTATGGGATGGTCTGAAGGCAGGAAACAGCTGTGAGGCAGCATGATATTACCGGTAGTCCATTTACAACTTTCTTGTCGGTGAACTCACCTCTCAGTGCCTTGTATAACTCCTTCTGCCCACCAATCAATTCCACCACCACTGTCCCACCAGTACAGTAATCTCTCTCTGCTCTTCCTTCTGTTCCCTCTGTTCCATCACCTTAAGCCATTTACCCTCTACACATAGTGCTTCTCTTTCAACCTTGCTTATAACTCATGCCTAGAGCTGCATCCCATAATATTTGTGTATTCCTACTTCGTACTTGTTTCAGAAGCCAAACTAAGCCCAAAAAAGGAATGTCCAATCAAGAAGAAAATAGAAATGTTATATAATTGATGGCTGCCATATAGAATATATACAAGAATATATTTATCTGAAACAAGTAATACGATGTGTAAAAATCTAATCAGAAAGCAGAAGTGGAGAGACAAGACTTGCTTCTGTGCGGCCAGTACTGACCTAAGCCTCACAGACCTGGACTCTAACAAAACCCATCATGGAAAAGCTTGCAAAATTCAAAGATCACTGGAAAGGCAGGTGTTAAATAAAGTAAGAAGATGGGATATTTGAGGAAAATAATAGACATAAAAGAATAAACAGCATCATTAAAATGGAGATGGGTTGACAAGTAGAGACAAATAGATTTGCAATGAGATTAAGAAATATAACAATGGTAAAGGAGTAGCAGAAGAAAATAATCAACTAGATGGATTATATAAGACCAGCAGAACTAGCATTGATTAGAACAATACAAAACAAATTAAGAAGCAGAAAGGGAGGCCTATATCCAACACTGGATGCCAAAGGGCTAATAAATAAAAATAATTCTTATTCAATGATGGATATCAATAAGAAACTAGCTCTGCAGAACCCATCTGTGTATGTGAGAGACGACTATGTTAGTGTTCAAATCCCACTGTAATTACATTTAAATATTTATCATTCATAAATAATTGGAAAAAGGAGTCCTAAATGAAGTTGAAAGAAGGAAAATGTTAGTCTGTAAGTACAGTATAGATGAAATACTGGGGTACACAGAAAAGAGTCTCCTTGAAGATTGTGGTATTTTTGAACCACAATTGGGCATACCCTGGGCAATGGCCACCTTGTGCAGGCTAATCTTTCTCACACCAGGTCAGAGGAAAGGAACTGCAAAATGAACTCACCAAAAGGTGGCTTTATTTTGGCAGTTTCACATCTGGCCTGGACACAGAAGAAGTGAAATACTATTTTCTTCTTCAGATATGTGATGTAAATCTGAACCACAGCAGTGTTATTACCACGTACACTCTTCTACAATGGTCTGTCAGTAACAGCACTCAGGTGTGATTTATCACTGGGTGGGGAATATAACTAACAATGGGAAGAGCTTGTATATGGTCAGTATGTTCTATCATAGTGTCAGATGTTATGGGAAGAATAATTCCAATATTTGATGCAAGACATCCTGGAGTATCTCCAATGAAAGAAATACAAGTTAAGGAAGAAGAATGCTTTTGAATTATTGATTGACACCAATAATATTAGAGGTCTTACAAGCTAACTTCTTGTTTTATTGATCAAAACCCTGTTACTTAGCACAATAAATCACACTAGAATAAGTCCATTGAATTGATGGGGATTTGTTAAGTCAACTGCTTCATAAAGTCCATTGCTTCTAATGGGCCTATTCCAGTTTTGATTTATTTTAGCATAGTAAGATGCAGTTAGAGAAGGCCCATTTGGATCAGTGAAACCTATAGAGGACTTAACTCACCAAATCCCCATTAATTCATTGGACCTATTCTAGTGTGATCTATTGTGCTAAATAAGGATTTTGGCTCTTGTCAGATTCGAACATCAGACCCACAGAAATGTCTATGCAGAGGATTATACTGACTAAATTTTACTGATTGGAGAAACTATTTATGCCACGTAACTCACTTAAAAGTTAAGTTTGGATTACGTGTGACTCTTGCTGTCATTTTAGGAGCTTTCCCCATAAAATAGCTTGTTTGGACTGTTTCATTCACGGAATGATAGGATTGCTGGCCGTCTAATGATAACCAATCCTAAAATAGTATTGCAGAGTTATGTTAAAGATCCAGTTAATAATACAGGCTGGAATATACTGAAAGTCTGCTTGTGGCAGCTAAAATGTGCATAGCAAATAATTGGATAAAAACATATTTCCCTTTTATCTTCCTCTTAATTGTTTATCCTATTTATATATCCTCTGTTATTTTCCCTGTACAGAACCGTAGAGTAGAAGCTTCTTGGAATGAGGAACTGTCATCTTATATTTGTATAATAATGAAACAATAACAAGTACAAACAACAAGCTGAAAACCAGAGCAGAATGTGCTCCATAATGATTATGTGCACATTTGTCCAATATAAGTAATACTATTTTGTATTAATGCATAGTTGTTCAACTAGGAAGCTGCAAATCATAATTTCACTGATAGGAACAGAACTGGCAGTGACTCACTGGCAAAGAGGCATTGGAATTGGAGCTCAATGAACATGTCAACTCAGTGTGCAATAGGGGTGGAAAAAGCAGATTCTGTTTAAATTGGAGACATAAAAAGACTTAAAAGATGGAGTCACAATTTTCAAAGGTGAATAACAAGTGCAAGGGAAAGGAAAACAACTCAAATACTCTCTTCTCCCTGCCTCTCTTATGCAACAGACAGCAAGAACATGGATAGGTGGACAACTAAATGGGAATTGCTCAGATGAACAGCAAAGTCTTTGCCTTTAGAAGGCCCCCCAGCTTCAGTCTCCATTGCCACCATCTCCAAGTTTTGTGTTGTTATGTGATGTTTAGTTGGGACTGATTTGTAGCGCCCCTAATAAAACTTTCATGGTAAGTTAGGTATTCAAGGAGTTGCTTTACCAGTCCCACACTCCCCAGTGAGGTTCCATGGCTCAGTGGAGATTTGAACCCAGGCTTTCTGAATACCAGTCCATCACTCCATCCACACTACCATAGAGAGCATCTTTCCATATCCAGTTAGGGCTTGGGGGGGGGGGGATCCTGCCTGACACCCAAGAGAGGGGCTGTCAGTCAAAATGGACAGTAATGGGCTAAATGGATCAATGATCTGACTCAGTAAAAGTAACACTCTGACTTTTCCCACTTTACTATGAATGGATGTGAGAGTGTGCCCAAATGGTCCTTTCATTCTATGAAAGAGAAGGGGAAGTGTGTGTATGGGGGTGTATTCCTGTATGAATGGATGCTTGTGTGTGGATGTAGTGTTTTGGTGGCGGCTGGTCTGATTTTGTATCATACCAAACACTGGAGAAACAATGTAGTTTGGTGACTAAAGTATTGCCTAGGATTGTGATGCCTTGACACTCCATTCGTGTGGATTTACAGGGACTTGGGCTTCTAGGAACTGAAGTTCAAGAACAGCTGGAGTGCCAAGGTTCACCATCACTGGCCCAAGATCTAGTCCTGACACCTAGTCATAAAACAGTGGGCCAATCTGTTTCTCAGCTTGACCTACCTCACAGCTTCGTTGAGAGCAAAATGTGAGAAAGGGAAGGTGTGTGTGGAGTTGATCCAAGGGCATTCAGAGGCAACAATATTCCGGATAGATCCCAGAGTCCGGTATCCAGAGCAGGCAGGTGTTCTAGATGAGAACAGCTGCAGTTCTCAGGACAAAATATCTGTGGAAGGGATTCTTCAGCATTACATTCAAGTCACAGAGCTTTCCTTTTTCAAACTTTCTTGGTAGCTGCAGCCTCTTTTCTTTCCCCAGCTCTAATTTTCTCAGCAAGCCATTTGAAGAGGTGCTGCAAAATAAACAACAGAGTCGCTACAGTACTTCGCAAAAAAAAATGTTCATGCCAGATTTTTCTAAATGCTTGTCCTTAATCAGAAATACCAGATTGTCACTTTATGCCTTTCTTTTTCAGTCACTGACCCCTGGTAATTGGATATAGCAATTGCAATCACACTGTAAATGAGATCTTGCAGATGAGCCTGTCAATAGAAAGGGAGCTTATCACATTAGCCTCAGAAATAGAGATCACTGATTCTTCCTGTGGCCAGGGAGTTAGCAAATGAGAGCATTAGCAGAAGTGTAAGAAAATTGGGACCTAGACCAGAATTCTGCCCATCATACCAACAACCCCCTTGCCCCCCCCCCCACCTTCCCCCCCCCCACCTGCTACCTGCTAAGAAGCCCATTCATTCTATTTTTTTAAAAAAGACTCTCAATGTAGTGCCCTTTTCTCTCCATAAGCCTTCAGGGAAAGGAACAGGCATTGACAGTGGTGGTGTCAAGTCAGTTGACGTGCTCTCAGAGACCATGCTACATTTCATTTGCAAGTAAGGATTCAAGCTGAGGTTTAAAAGACTTTCCTCCTCTGGAGAGACACATGCTGAGGAAAGGTCTAAGGAGGAATATGTGCTTCCTGGAGAACGGCTGCTTGAGTGTCCACAGGGAAAGTGTGCATCTGAGGGCATGTCTAAGTGGCTTCCAAATTACTCAGATGCCCTGAGAGACCAACCAAGCCCTAGGAAGATGTTGGTGGCTAAAGGAAGGAACACAAGCGTGCTTAATATGATGCATTGTTTGTTGGATTTCATGTGTGTGTAGTTCTGCACACCAAAATTTTCAAAACACAATTGAGAGAGGGCTTTAGGGAAAAAAACACATTTCCTGCTGCTAGCGACCTGCCTCCAGACGACATCTAGCGACCTGCCTCCAGACAACATCAACCGATTTTCTTTGAAGGACTGCTTTTAGAGGGCAGCTTTACCTCATAGTGAATCAAACCCGGGCATTGGACGTCACCCGTTTGTTTTGGGTTGCTCTCTAATCCTTTTACTTTGGCAGGCCTACTATTGCATTGTTTTTGCAAAGTGCTGTGAACCAGTGTTAGGAAATGGGAAGCATGCTAAGTGTGAAAAGACAAAGTTTTTAGAAAAACACATCTAGCTCTTGAGATAACATGAGGACAATTGAGGATTAAATTCTACAGATGACTCATTTGTATCACTACAGGACATGTCACCCTTCATCTAGGACAGGAGTTATTAACCTTTCTAAGCCGGGGGCTGGGTCATGCTCCCTTAGATAGCCATTTTGCCCTTCCTCCACCACATGGCACTTCCGGGTGTGGGGGAGACTGGGGGGGGGGACATGAAATGGCGCTGTGGGCAACATCCAGCTCACGGGCCACAGGTTGAGAATAGTTTATCTAGGAAATGGACATGGCAGATTGTTGTGTATAAGAAAGTATGCCTTTAAACAATGTAACAGAATAACTACCAGCTGTAACTCTGTAACCTCCTGTATTAGGACGCGAGCTAATGTCCACCAGATGGCAATAGCGAGCGTCAAGCTCACATGGTTCCAATTCCACAAATACCTACAGCACGGGAAGATTCCCGCCACCACTCACCTGGACAAGAAGGGCGTGACCAGAAATGACGTCACGCAGACAGTAGCCAATGGGCTACCGAGGAGCCACATTCAAATGTATAGCCTCTGTATATATTGAGCTGTTTGTCCACCATTACCACATGTTCCCCCGGACCACCATGCAATAAAGATGTGTTAAGCCAACCCTTCGGCTGTTCCTGTGTCTTGGCTCTCATACACTAAATTGGCGACGAAGGTGGGATGATGGATCCCCACGAGATCAAGACACACGCCGGTTTTTCGACCGGCGCCAGGATAGGAAGAAGATACCTACTTCCCCTGGTTGTCCGCAAGGGGGGAAGCTGTAGCCTTCTCGGGACTCAATGGTTTAAGCCCCTGGGTTTTGTTCATCGGGGGGGGGGGTGCATGCCGTTGGGACTGACCCTATACAAGATGTGTGTGACACGCACCCCGAAGTGTTCAAGAAGGGACTCGGAAAATTCAAGGGACTCACTCATAAGGGGGCGTTCCAGGTCATGCGCCTACAGTTTGGCGTGAACTCGGCGCCAGGATAGGTATCTTCCAATCGCTAGTGGAACGCCTCTTAAAGGGGCTAGAGGGGGTCTTACCATACTTTGATGACGTGTTGATAACGGGGGGGAGCGAATCTGAATTGGCTGAGAGATTAGACAAAGTGCTGACGATATTCGAAAAGGCGGGGTTGAGGCTGCGGAAAGACAAATGCGTCTTTTCGCCACAGAGGTTGAGTTCTTGGGTTTCCGGGTAACCCCTGCAGGAATCAAGCCCTCCAAATCAAAGGTGGCCACCATTCAAAATGCTCCTCCCCCCACCTCCAAGCCCGAATTACAGTCATTCCTGTGGCTCCTAAACTTCTATCATTCCTTCCTGCCTTGGAAGGCATCGGTGGCGGAGCCGCTGCACAAGCTTCTAAAAAAGGACGAGGCATGGAAATGGGGCGAGAGCCAAGAGAAAGCGTTCAATGACCTGAAACAACTCCTAGCCTCAGACGCCATACTAACCCATTTTGACCCCAAGAGACCAGTAGTCCTGATATGTGATGCGTCCCCAGTGGGGGTGGGGGCGGTTTTGTGCCATGTGATGGAAAAAGGGCGGGAGGCTCCGGTGGCGTTCTACTCCAGGTCCCTGTCTCAGGCAGAGCGAAATTACACACAGACAGACAGGGAAGCGTTAGCAATAATCGCTGGGACCAAAAAGTTCCACGGTTTCCTCTATGGCCGCCCTTTTACCATCGTGACTGACCACAAGCCCCTGCTAGGCATTTTTACCGCAGACAAGCCCACGCCACAGATTCTGTCCCCTAGGATGCTCAGGTGGGCCATTTTTTAAAACGCATACCAGAACGCGCTGGTGTATCGCCCTGGAAAGGACATAAGCCACGCGGACGCCCTGTCGAGGTCACCCCTTCCCCACACAAGCGGCCACGTGTGCGAGGTGGAGCAAGACCACCAAATGCTCATGATAGAGGTCTTGGATTCACCCCCCGTATTGCCCGCAGAGATCGCCAAGGCGACAGGAAAGGACAAGACGTTGGCCCTGGTTAGTTCTTGGGTGCAGAAAGGGTGGCCAACGTCCCCCCCAGCGACGGAGTTCGCCCCGTTTTTTCGGAAAAAGCTAGAATTGTCCTTAGCGAGGGGGTGCCTCCTGTGGGGCCAGCGAGTAATTGTCCCTGAATCCCTGAGAGCGAGGGTGCTTAAACTGCTGCACGTCAGCCACCCTGGAGTTGTCCGCTCCAAGGCGTTGGCCAGGAGCTACTTCTGGTGGCCTCAGTTGGACGCCGATATCGAGCACATGGTGGGCACTTGCGCGAACTGCCAGAGCTCCCGGCCCGAAGAAGCTCGTCTTCCGCACAGGGAATGGGACATGGCAAAGGGGCCGTGGTCCCGCGTGCACATTGACTTTGCAGGCCCTTTCAGAGGATCTCTTTTTCTCCTCGTAGTGGATGCTTACTCCAAGTGGCTGGAGGTTCTCCCGGTTGCGAACACCTCCTCAGCCACAACGGTTAAACATTTGCGGAGGGTGTTCAGCACGTTCGGCATACCTGACACCCTTATTAGCGATAACGCTAGTTGTTTCATGTCCGCTGAGTTTAGGGCATTCACCAAGATCAACACCATCCGGCACATCACCTCCGCACCTTTCCACCCGGCGACAAACGGCCAGGTAGAACGCCTCGTGCGTACCACCAAAGACGCGCTGAGGCGCATGGGCCCCGGGGATTTAAACCTACAGTTGTGTCAGTTCTTACTAGGATACAGAGTTACCCCCCTAGCGTCAGGGTACTCGCCCGCAGAACTCCTAATGCGCAGGAAGCTGACTACGATACTGACCAGGCTAGACCCCACTAGGGTGGAAGACACTGGGAGGAACATCGGGGTAGCGGGCACGAAGAGTTTCGAGATAGGCGCCCTGGTTCATTGCAGAAATTACGCTAGCGCAGGGCCAGCCTGGGTTCCGGGCGTAGTCATTGGGCAGACAGGCCCCGTGTCGTATTGCGTAGAGACCAGCACAGGTCTACTCTGGAGGCGACACGCAGACCAACTCCGGCGCCGGATCTCCGAAAACCAGGGCGCTGACAGCGCAGAAAAGGATTCAACGTTAGGGTTCTCCCCCACCCGTTCAGCCCAAGGGGGAGGAGAGGGGGGCCGGTGGTCCCCACCACGGGGGGAAGGGAAGGCATTTGTCCCCGTAGATATCCTGTCGGATATCCCCATAGATTCCCCAGTAGATGAGTTTGAGTTTGAGTTACAAAACCGGGGGGGGGGGGTTTCGGAGTGGTCCCCCACCCATCCAAGCGAGAAGAGGGGTTTTGCGTTAGCCCCCAGTGCCCCCGGTTTTCCCACAATGGAGTTCCTCCCTACCCCAAAAGCCGCAGAACCGCGGCAAGTTGCTAACGAGTATCCCTCTCCCATTGCAGGACAAGAGACCAGGGAGCAAAGAAGCGATAGCGCCCCCGGGCCAAGCCAGCCAGCCTTGCGCCCAAAACGCGTTTGCAATAAACCATATTGGATGAGAGACTTCGTCTCATCCTAGGGGGGAGGGATGTTGTGTATAAGAAAGTATGCCTTTAAACAATGTAACAGAATAACTACCAGCTGTAACTCTGTAACCTCCTGTATTAGGACGCGAGCTAATGTCCACCAGATGGCAATAGCGAGCATCCAGCTCACATGGTTCCAATTCCACAAATACCTACAGCGCGGGAAGATTCCCGCCACCACTCACCTGGACAATAAGGGCGTGACCAGAAATGATGTCACGCAGACAGTAGCCAATGGGCTACCGAGGAGCCACATTCAAATGTATAGCCTCTGTATATATTGAGCTGTTCGTCCACCATTACCACATGTTCCCCCGGGCCACCATGCAATAAAGATGTGTTAAGCCAACCCTTCGGCTGTTCCTGTGTCTTGGCTCTCATACACTAAACAGATGAGGAATTCTGGGGAACTGCAACCCCTAAAAGTAACTTTCTCACACCCCAGAGGATTTGGGACATCCGTTTTCCTTAAGACCTAGTCAATGACTGGGTAGGAGACAATTTGAACACCCCCTGTGTGGAAGAAAGATGGGTAAAAACAATTAAAATAAAACTCCTTAAAGATTTGCTGGGCTGTTAGCATGATGTAGTGGCTAGAGTGTAGAAAGGCCAGGTTCAATCACCCCCTTCCTTGTCACAAAGCTCTCACTGAATGACCTTGGGCAAATCACTGCCGTGAGTGTTATGTGGGTAAAACGGGGGGGGGGGGGGGGGGAGGGTGGCAATGTCTAGATTGGTAGGGAAACCGTTTACACCACCCAGGGGTCCTTGATGTTAAAGCAGGATACAATAAGTGTAATGAATCAATGAGAAAGAAACAGTATGGTATGGCATTGAATACACTAGTTAACACTTCTGAAGGGCCAAGGCTGCCTCCAGGCAAAAGTTGTTTTTAGAAGGCCTCCTGCAGATGCCTTCTGCTCGGTCAGGGAACTTGATTCAGGCCAGCCCAAGCCCGTGCGTGTTCACTGCAAATTAAACAGGGTTGCAGCTTCTGAGCACAGATCCTAGCTTCCAGGAGATGCTCCGCTGGCATTTCTGTTTGCTCACAAGAGCGGAAGAGAAACAAAAACCAATCCCCGCCCCCTCCCAGCCCCAAGAATGGTCTCAGCTGCTCTTCTTAGAGCAGGGTGAACAGAAAGGCCTAGAATTACTCCAGGAGCCTAGAGGGGTCTGGAATTGTGTAAGGCAAGGCAGAAAGAGAACGAGGGGAATGAAAAACACAGGGAGGAAAGGGGAGACACAGACTATTTGAGAGGCACCAGGCGCGAGTTACGGTAGACGTTCCAAACGACATGGTGCTGAATAGGGAGTGGGGGTCAAAGGCCTCCATAGGCAATCCTACATTCTCCTGTCAATCAGTGTGCCAATGAATGGTGCTAAGAGATATGCCTGCTCTCTTGGACATTAGCTGTCCCTCCCTCTCTGTGTCTCAAACTTTTGCTTTCACCCAGGCTGCCCAATGGTGGCCTGGGTTGGCAGAAGGCAGACTGGAAGGGGAATGGCAGCCTGCTGAACATTATTTCCCTCTGCTTTCCTCCTGCAGCTCCACCTGCTGTAATGCACATGGATTGCACTAGTGAGGATTTTGTTTGTCTACTATGTGTCTTCAGGCCATGTCTTCTGAGTCATAGCATACCTGTCAACCTTCCTGGATTGGCCGGGATTTCCCGTTTATCAGTGCCGATTTTCACCATTTCCTGCCCGGAGTTGCCGAAACCCCAGAATTTGGCAGCGAGGGGAAAGGCGTTACTGCACATCCCTTCTGCGCAGCTTGCTTCTACGCATGCATAGGCTTTTACGCATGCGTAGAACCCATCTACACTTGCGTAGAACCCTTCTACGCATGCGTAGAACCCTTCTATGCATGCGTAGAAGGTTTCTGTGCAGAAGGGGATCGTAGAAGCCTTCTACACACGCGTAAAAGCCTTCTATGCATGCGTAGAAGTGAGTGGCGCAGAACGGTTCTGTGCAAGTCACTTTTACGCATGCGTAGAAGGCTTTTACGCATGCGTAAAAAGCGACCTGCGCAGAACCGTTCTGCGCAGGTCCCGGATTGTCTGGAGCCGCGGTTGACAGGTATGAGTCATAGTGACCCTAATACAGTGGCTAGCTGGGTGGGTAGATGTTATGTATGTATGCATGTTCATTATACTGTAAGGCAAGATTGTAACCACTCCAGATACAAACGATATCAGCTGTAAAGGAACGCGAGCAGACAGCCTATAGAGGGCAGCTGCGAGCGTTCACTCTCACATGGTTCACATTGCTCAATCACGGACAGCCGCGGGAAAACCTTCCCCGCATTCAGCAGCTGAAGAAAGACCTGCATTCAGCAGCAGGAATGGAGGCGTGCCTGGGCGAGGCCACGCCGGTAGCAACCAATCAGCTACCGTGCTACAAGATTCAAATGTAGAGAGCTACTGTATATATTGAGATGTATCACCGCCATTACCTCATGCTTAACTGGAACCTCATGCAATAAACCTGCGTTAAACCAACCCTTCGGTTGTCCGGTCGTCTTTGGTCCCATACACTAAATTGGCGACGAAGGTGGGATATGGCTGCCCACGGGACCAAGACATGCGCCGGCTACGAGATCAGGAAGCCGGGAGACTTGGAGCTGTTTGAGATAGACTTCAACGCTGCGCTGGTGGAGCTCGAAGTCTCCGACGAGGCCAAAAAGAGGGCCATCTTCGTCCGCATGCTCGGACAAGAAACCAAGAGGACCTTGGTGGACCTGATCGCGCCGAGGAAGGTGGGCGACCTCAAGGCCACAGAGCTCCTGGCGGCGCTGCGCGCCCATCTCCGGCCGGCAATAGCGATGTTCCCCGCTCGGAGCGCGTTCTGGAGGCGAGTCCAGGCACCCGGAGAATCGGTCGATGAGTTCGCCGCGGCCCTGCGGTTGGCCGCCGGCCCATGCAAGTGGGAACTCCCCGACGTCACCCTCCGGGACTGCCTGCTCTGCGGTCTGAGGGACACAGAGACTCAGCGCGCGCTGATGAAAAGGGAGCCGCCTCCCACGTGGCAACAAGTCCTCGACGCGGCACAGGCCGCAGAGGCCACGTCGGCCGGGGTGCACGAACTTCAGGACTGGCGCCCGAAGACCGCCAAGGCAGAGAGTTCGGTGCGCGCGGCCCAGCGGACTTCGAACTCGTCTGCAGAGAGCAGCGACGACGAGGACGTCCGGAGGGTCCAGAGAGAGGGCCGGCGCTGCGATGGCTGCGGCGCCGCCCACGCCCGCACCAAATGCCCGTTCCGCAAGGCCGAGTGCCACAACTGCGGCCGGCGCGGGCACATCGCCAAGGTCTGCCGGAAACGACGCGAGGCCACCCGGAGTTCTCCAGACCGCTCGGCGAGGCAGGACCGCACCACGAGGCAGGACCGCACCACGAGGCCGAAGGACGGCACCCGGACCACGAGGACGCGGGACGGAGTAGGGCGAGTCTCCGACGACAGCGAGGACGACGCGCCGGTTTGCAGCGTTTCCACGGAGCACCCCCGTTACTTCGTTGAGGTAGTAATACAAGGGGCCCCTGTTAGAATGGAGGTGGACTCGGGTTCTTCATACTCCATTATTTCCCAGGGGGAGTTCATGAAAATCGCCCCCCGCGTGCGGCCCAAGCTCAAGGCGTTGAGGGCCACGCTGAAGGACGTGCAAGGGAACCGCATCCCAGTGTTGGGGGTTGGGAAGTTCCAGGTCCAGTTCAAAAAGTACACCGCAACGCTTCCCTTAGTCGTCCTCAAGGGGGGTAAATGCAGCCTCCTCGGGACTCAATGGTTCCAGCCCCTGGGGTTGTTCATTGGGGGGGTGCACGCCGTGGGAGCACACGCCGCCGGGACTGATCCAATACAGAGCGTGTGCGACGCGCACCCCGAGGTTTTTAAAAAGGGGCTAGGAAAATTCAAGGGCCCCCCAGTGACTTTCGACCTGGACCCTGGAGTGCGTCCAATCAGACTTAAACCGCGCAGAGTGCCTTTCGCACTAAAGGACAAAATAGAGGCGGAATTGGACAAATTAGTGGGCCAGGGGATTCTTGTTCCTGTTGATTCTGCGGAGTGGGAAACTCCAATTGTAACAGCGCTCAAGGCCAACGGGGAAGTCCGAATATGCGCTGATTACAAGTGCACCATCAATAAGGCGATCCGCCCTAATGCGTATCCGGTGCCGGTAGTCAGCCACTTGTTGGCCAGGTTACACGGGGGGAGGTGTTTCGCCAAACTCGACCTGGCCCAAGCCTACCAGCAACTCCCGGTGACCCCCGCCGCAGCTGCTGCACAAACAATAGTCACCCACAAAGGGGCGTTCCAGGTTTCGCGCCTCCAATTCGGCGTGAATTCGGCGCCCGGGATTTTCCAGTCATTGGTGGAACGCCTCCTGAAGGGGTTGGAGGGGGTGTTACCCTATTTTGATGACGTATTAATTACAGGGGGGAGCCGGGCCGAATTAGCAACAAGGTTGGGAAAGGTCCTGACAATATTCGAAAAGGCGGGGTTGAGGTTGCGGAAAGACAAATGCGTCTTCTTCGCTACAGAGGTTGAGTTCCTAGGGTTCCGTGTTACTCCCGAGGGAATTAGGCCGGCCCAATCCAAGGTAGCCGCCATCAAAAAGGCCCCTCGCCCCACCTCCAAGGCCGAGTTGCAGTCGTTCCTCGGACTGCTCAACTTCTACCACTCCTTCCTCCCGCGGAAGGCAGCCGTGGCAGAACCGCTACACAAATTGTTAAAAAAGGACGAGGCATGGAAGTGGGGCGACGACCAGGAAAAGGCTTTCAATGACCTGAAGCGACTCCTGGCATCAGATGCTGTACTGACCCACTTCAATCCCAAACGCCCGGTGGTCCTGATATGCGATGCATCCCCGGTGGGGGTGGGGGCGGTGCTTTGCCACGTGCTGGAGAACGGTAGGGAGGCCCCGATAGCTTTCTACTCTAGATCCCTGTCCCAAGCGGAGAGGAATTATGCTCAGACAGACAGGGAGGCGCTAGCAATAATTGCGGGGACTAAGAAATTTCATGATTTCGTGTACGGCCGCCCCTTCACCATAGTGACTGACCACAAGCCGTTGCTGGGCATCTTCACCGCAGACAAGCCCACACCCCAGATCCTGTCCCCGAGAATGCTCAGATGGGCCATTTTTCTCAACGCGTATCAGCACGCGTTGGTATACCGGCCCGGGAGGGAAATAAGCCATGCCGACGCTCTGTCGAGGTCCCCCATTCCCCGGGATGGCTGCCACGTGGGCGGAGTAGAGAGGGACCACCAGGTCTTAATGATAGAGGTCCTAGACTCCCCTCCAGTAGTACCGGCCGAAATCGCCAAAGCGACAGGCAAGGACAAAGCGCTGGCCACAGTTTGCTCCTGGGTGCAGAAAGGGTGGCCCGTGTCTTCCCCAGCAGCGGAATTCGACACATTTTTCAAAAAGAGATTGGAGTTGTCCCTGGAGAGGGGTTGCCTCTTGTGGGGACAGCGGGTAGTGATCCCCACGTCTCTCAGGCCGAGGGTGCTTAAACTGCTGCACGTCAGCCACCCGGGGATCGTACGCTCTAAGGCACTAGCCCGCAGTTATTTTTGGTGGCCCCAGTTAGACGCCGACATCGAACACATGGTCGGCACTTGCGAGGCGTGCCAAAGCTCTAGGCCAGAAGAGGCTCGCTCGCCACCTAGGGAATGGGACGCTGCGAGGGGACCCTGGTCCCGAGTTCACGTAGACTTTGCTGGCCCATTCAGGGGAACGCTTTTCCTCCTCGTGGTGGACGCGTTCTCTAAGTGGTTGGAGGTCATTCCAGTCTCGAGCACCTCCTCGACCACAACCATTAAACAGTTAAGGAGGGTCTTTTCCACGTTCGGTTTACCCGACACCCTCGTCAGCGATAACGCTAGCTGTTTCACGTCCGCCGAGTTCAGGGCATTCATGGAACGCAACGCCATTCGGCACGTCACCTCCGCCCCCTTTCACCCGGCCACCAATGGCCAAGTAGAGCGCCTCGTGCGCACCACGAAAGACGCGCTACTGCGCATGGGTCCCGGAGACCTCGACCTGAAATTGTGCCAATTCCTGCTGAGATACAGGGTCACCCCCTTAGCGTCAGGGTACTCCCCCGCAGAGCTGTTGATGCGCAGGAAGCTGGCCACGGGAATATCCAAGCTAGACCCCACGAGAGTAGAGGACAAAGGGCGGAACATAGGGGTGGAACCCACAAAGAGTTTCAGCATAGGCGCCCCGGTACACTGCAGGAATTACGCCAGCGCGGGGCCAGCCTGGGTGCTGGGCACCGTAGTAGATCAAACCGGCCCCGTCTCATACCGCGTAGAGACCAGTACAGGTTTCCTGTGGAGGCGACACGTGGACCAACTCAGGCGTAGGGTCCCCGGAGAGCAAGACGCGGATGAGATCAGCATTGAATCAGCGTTAGGGTACTCCCCCACCCGTTTAGCCCAAGGGGGAGGAAAAGGGGAGCATGGGTCCCCACCAAGGGGGGAGGAAAGGGAATCGATCCACGGAAATCTTTTGCGGGAGTCCCCGCCAGAGAGGAGGAGCCCCGGGTTGCGGGAGTCCCCGTCAGAAAGGAGGAGCCCCAACCACACTCATACCCCGCGGAAGCCGCGGAAGTCCCCCCGAGGCTCAGAGGCCCATAGAGGTTTAGACGTTGATTTACAGTACCAGGGGGAGTTAGCGGAGTGGTCCCCCACCCGTCCTAGCGAAAAGAGGGGTTTCAGTTCAGCCCCTGGTACCTCCAGTCCCAGTAGCCCCTGTGAGTTAGAATGCAACATAGCGCCCATGTTCCGGAGACCGACACCTCCAAGACCGGAGGCATCAGCGAGTCCGCCCACCACCACAGTCTTAAGGTCCCCCGAGCAGGGATCAGAAGGTAGCCATTCCCCAAGGGCGACCTCATCGGTGCCGCGGTTCACACTAGGAGGGTCCCCGGGGTCCGAGGGCAATAGGCAGGGATTTACCTCCCAACTGTTCATCCCATTCCCTTCCCCAAGCGCAAGGCAGGCACGGACGCCCCACAGAGCCACTAACGAATCCCCGTTTCCCGTTGCAGGACAAGCTCCCGCGGAGTCAGGGATCACAGGCTCTCCAGAATTAGGGCAGGCGCAAGCACGCCCCAAGCGAACGTGCGGCAAGCCACAATGGTTGCGGGACTTCGTCCCATCCTAGGGGGGAGGGATGTTATGTATGTATGCATGTTCATTATACTGTAAGGCAAGATTGTAACCACTCCAGATACAAACGATATCAGCTGTAAAGGAACGCGAGCAGACAGCCTATAGAGGGCAGCTGCGAGCGTTCACTCTCACATGGTTCACATTGCTCAATCACGGACAGCCGCGGGAAAACCTTCCCCGCATTCAGCAGCTGAAGAAAGACCTGCATTCAGCAGCAGGAATGGAGGCGTGCCTGGGCGAGGCCACGCCGGTAGCAACCAATCAGCTACCGTGCTACAAGATTCAAATGTAGAGAGCTACTGTATATATTGAGATGTATCACCGCCATTACCTCATGCTTAACTGGAACCTCATGCAATAAACCTGCGTTAAACCAACCCTTCGGTTGTCCGGTCGTCTTTGGTCCCATACACTAAAGTAGCTCAGTCAGTTGGGTCTCTGTGGGTTGGGAGTTTGAATCCCCACTCGGCAACCTGCGCAACCTGCGAGAAGAGCCAGGCTGTGTAGTCATGGGCCAGCTCCACAGGCCCAGAGTGCCACCTAGCAGAAGGGAAGGGTAAAACATTTCTGAGATGCTCTATCTAGAAAACTCTAGAAAGGGTGACCACGAGTTGTCATCAAATTGATAGTAAATAAGTACTGTAATGGCCTTGATGCTAGGAAAGATCGAAGGCAAAAAGAGAAGGGGGTGGCAGAGGGTGAGGTGGCTGGATGGCATAGTTGACGCGGTGGGTACAGATCTGGCCAGGCAGCGGAGGATGGCAAATGACAGAGGACCCTGGCGTGTGGTAGTCCATGGGGTTGCAAAGGGCCAGACTTGACTGTGCGACTGAACAACAGCAACAACACTTGTTGTTGATGAGATTTAACCTTTGCTTACTCCACAGTGAATTTCCATGGCTGTCTTTCAAGCTTAAGGTCAGCCCTCCCATTACACAGAGTGAGGCAAAGCAGCAGATATTGGGATATCATGTATTGGCTTCTGGTATTTCCTACAGGTCTTTCATCCAAGTAATAATCAAATCAACTCAGTTTAGCTTCAGAAGTCAGATGAGCCTAGTGTGTTGAAAGGTGGTGCAGTAGTTAACATCTGATTGTGTGTTCTATGCTGAATGATCAAGCTGCTCCATTCCCCCACGGTAAGCAGGAATCCTTGTGCAACAAGGCTGTGTGTTGTCCCTGACACTGTTTAATATATACTGTATTCGGAGAGTATTTTTTTCAGAAGCACTATCAGATTTAAACATTGGCATTAAAAATTATTAGGAAATACCTGAATAATATCTGATATGCTGATGACACAGTGTTGTTGGCCACAAACCTTTCAGATCTTCAGGTGATGCTGGATCAAGTTAGATCTTCAAGTGCAGAATATGGTTTGGATCTCAGCATCAAGAAGACAAAATATCTGGTTATAAGCCAAATACCAGCTAACTCTCGCTACAAAGATCCAAATAGTGAGATGTTATGTATTCCCAGTGTTGCTATATGGAGTTGAAGCTTGGACATTGACTAAAGCATCTGAAAAGAGGATTGGAGCTTTTAAAATGTGGATCTACAGGCAGCTAATAAGGATATCATGGGTTGATTATGTGACTAATGTAGAAGTATTGCACCCAGTGGACAAAGAAAAATAACTCCTTAAGACCATTAAGCAAAGAACGCTCCAATACCTTCGCCATATCATGAGGAACAACATCTATATACAGTAACTAAAATCAAGGTCTGGGGCTGTATGTTCCTTATACAAATCCACACCCCTGCACCGATCGTGCTGAAACTCGGCACATACGTATCTTGGGCTGAAGAGACAGTCACTGCACGGGTGTCAAGCCCCATGGGGAGGGTTACACCCCCTAAATCAATCTGCAAAGGGGACACCCCCACCGACAGAAGAAAAAGCAAAGGAAAAAAGCCAACCAAGGGTGATTGTGATGTCATCACCACAGCTCAACTAATTCCCAGCTGACCAGATCTGGGGCTCCGTGACATCACAGGGCTCACTCATACAAAGCAACACCCCTGCACCGATTGCGCTGGAAACTGCGTGCACGTCACCTTCAACATCTGGGGTGGCTGGCATGGGTAACCAGCAGCCCACCTTGGGGTCCTTGCCCCTGAAAAGGGGCTGCAATGCCCCCCCACCCCCAGCCAGCAGAAATGACCAGGGGAGGTGACTGCACATGCGCAAGAATCCACGCATGCGCCTAACCCTGCCTGGTGTTCCAGGCTGTGGCGCACGTGTGAAATTCCACGCATGCACCAAAGTCTGCCCGGCATTCCAGGTGGTGCATGACCTAGCCACCAGTACGGACGGTGGCAATTATGGCTGCCCCTGCCCCAGCGACTACTGTCGGTGGACAACCACCATGGCATGGCTCCTCTGCACTCCTGAGGCACACCTTGGGGGAAGGGAGAACTCACAGCCAGTGGGTGGGCGGAGGACGGGACCAGGCTACCGCCTTCCACAGGCCTCCATCCCCCCAATGGGTCCTCTGCCCACCCGCTCAATTGGAGCCTCCCTTCCGCCTGACACAACCCACAGGAGGACGGAGGGGCCGGGCTGTGATGGCTACCTACTGACTGTAGTTGCTGGGGAGGCTGGCGGCGGCGGCCAGAGTCAGGCTTAGACGGCGCCTCATGGCAGGGCTGAGAGAGCAGCCGCGACGACAACAGACAAAAAGGTAAGGTAAGGCAGCTGGGGGGGGTCTCTCCTTGGCCCGGGTAGGGTACCCCGGGCAATGCTGGGTCCTCCGATAGTAAAGTATAAAATACTCCAACTCGCTCAGCAAGGAAAGATCCCTGGGAAGAGAGGCCCTGGACGTAGACAGACTTCATGGCTGAAGAACCTGAGAGATTGGTGTGGAATGTCCTCGGAAGAACTGTTCAGAGGAGTTAAGAACAGGAAGACTATCACCATGTTGATACCCAATATCCAGAATGAATACGGCAGCTGAAGAAGAAGAAGAAGCAGGAATCCAAGCTGTAGAAGAGGCCAATAGGATTCTGCTCCCCACAGCAGACCAAATCCGCTTGTTGCCAGCTGGCTTCAGGCTGGTGGTTTTGTGTTCAGTGTGATAGCAAGCCTAGGGTCAGGGTGGAGCGGGGCACAGTTTGTTTGTTTTTAATTTTTTTATTAAGTTTTTATAAAAAGATACAAAATATTATAAGAGAGAAATTGCAATAACATTACAAAAATGAGAGAAACATAGAAAAATAAGCATATAGTATAGTCATATATAGTAGAAATGATGAGATACCAATAGCACATCTTAGATGTATTGTGCCACATTTGATACTCTTTTTTAAAATCTTATCTTATTTATATTCTTTATTGGCTGTCCTTTCTAAGCCATCTTAATATATTCTAAACAGAAAATACTATTACACTCTATGTGACTGTACATTGCCCTAGAGGATGTGGTGCCTTTTATTCATCTCTATTTCCAGACGCTATAATGTTTCTGTACTGGCTTGTTTTGGTCACCCTTAACCAGAGCGGATTCCACAAATAAATGCCAAATTGACCAAAATCTATTCTCTTTTACCATACTCTTTTTTATGTTCAGCTCCCAGGTTAATTTATCATTTAAAGCTATCTCCCACATTTCCCTATACCAGTCTTCTATCTTCAATGTCTGATCACTCTTCCACTTTCTTGCTATACATTGTCTTGCAATTGTTAAACATATTGAGAGCAACTCTTTTTTGTCTTTTCCTAAACTCATATTTTCTGTATCAGTCAGCAAAGTTATAGCAGGCCCTAGTTTTATATTCTCCCTAAAAATTCTAGAGATCTCATTTTCTATTTCCCCCCAGAATTCGTTGACCACCTTGCAACTCCACCACATATGTTCATATAATCCCAGTCTATTTTGACATCTCCAACACATTGGACTTTTATTTTTATCTATCTGGTGTAATCGAGCAGGAGTTAAGTACCATCTCCAAAGCATTTTGAAATTATGTTCTTTTACTCTGACTGACATTGCTCTCATAATCCTTTCCCCCCACTTATTTTTCCAATCCAATTCTGTAATACTAACATTAAGATCTTGCTCCCATATTTTCCTCAAAGTTTCTTGTGAATTAGTCTCTTTATTTAACAATCTATATATTTTACTTACCAGACCCTTTATATCCATTTCTCCTTTTCTAACTCTTAATAATATTACCTTAAAGTCTGTCTTGTCTCTTTCCAAACTTAAATTTCCCAAGTACTTACTATTCCACTTATTTAACAATATTATCTGAAACCAATTCAATTTCAGCTGAGAGTAAACATCCTTTTTTTATTATCCTTACATACGTTTAACCAATCCTTCAACAGGATAATATTATTTTTAACCAAAATCTCCTTCACTTTACTATCT
Organism: Bradypodion pumilum; assembly: GCA_035047305.1. Lineage (NCBI taxonomy): Eukaryota > Metazoa > Chordata > Lepidosauria > Squamata > Chamaeleonidae > Bradypodion > Bradypodion pumilum. The sequence goes on along the minus strand of JAWDJD010000002.1, from coordinate 284,360,267 downwards.
ATTTTTATCGGAATTTTTAAAAAATCATCTAATTGTATAATTGGAGAGATATCAGGGACTAAATCTTTTTTAACCTTTTCCCATATATCCAATGTTGTCTTCATCATTTTATTTTTAATCTCTAGCTTATTCCTTTCTCCATTCTAGAAAACTGCCTTACCAATTTGATTTAGTTCCTTCATCTCAAGATCTTCCCAAATTAATTTTTCCTTCCTTAACATCTTTACTATATTTTTAATTTGGAAGGATCTATAATAATTCTTAAAATTTGGTATGCCCAACCCACCTTCTTTTTGAGAGAAATATCACAAATACTTATTGATTCTAGCTCTAATTCCACCATTACAGTAGACATTAAATATATTTTGAAACCCTTTAATTTCTTTTTCTTTTAATTCAGTTGGCAAGGTATCAAACAAGAAGCTCAACTTTGGAAGTAACATCATCTTGCACAACGCAACTCTACCAAACCACAACAATTTTAGTCTATTATGTTGCAAAAAAAATTCTTTTATTTCTTTTCTTTTTTGTTTTCCATAATTGAGCCTCTTGAGATCATCCCATTTATAAGATATATTTATCCCCAGATATTTCAAACTACTTCTAACCTGTATTTTATATTTATCCTTAATTTTATTTTGTTCTTCTTTATCCATATTACACACAATCATTTCAGACTTGTCCCAATTTATCCTCAATCCGGTCATTTCCTCAAAATCTTTTAAATGTTTCTGGATCCTATCTAATGCCTTCATAGGATGTTTTAAAATTACTAAGGTATCATCCGCGTATAAACTTATCTTATTTTCTGCAATCCCTTCAATTTTAGTATCCTGTCCTATGGTGTTTGCTAACATCTTATTGCCATAACAAATAGTATTGGAGAGAGCAGACATCCCTGTCGTGTTCCTGCTTCTAATTTTACCTCATCCGTACTGGTTTCATTAACTTTGATTTTGGCAGAACCTTGTTGATATAATTGATCTATAAACTTCTTAAATCTATCTCCAAATCCATATGACTTAACTATTTCCTTTATTGTTACTCATTGAAGAGAATCAAACACCTTAAATATATCCAAATATATCATCCCCATTTTTTCTCTATCTTTTATCGAAATATCAATTAGGTTCAATACCCTCCTTGTCAGATCTGCCATATGCCTTCCTTTTAAAAAACCTGCCTGATCCCTATTTATATATTCATTCATAACTGTAGGAATCAGGGCCACTGGGGGCCGGAGGAGCCCGGAGGAGGACTGATCAAGTAACGACACGAGGCAAACGGAGCGAGATCAGATCAGTACTTTATTGGGAAAAGGCAACATCATTTATAGGGGAAAAAGCGCAACGGTGGCAAGCTGTCATCTGACAGGAAAATTACCTCACTCACGTACACGGGTTAATGGGGAATTCTTCAAAGGGGAGTTTAATCAGCTGGGGCAAACATGGATTCAGGGACCTCATTGTCTTGGGGATTAGGCAGGGGCAAACATGGTTTATTTGCGCCAGGGATTTCCCGAGCTGGGAGATGAACTATGTACTTAATGCTTGACAGAAGTCAGCTATCTGCTTACTTGGCCGAGTCGCAGGTCAGGTCACGGTAATTGGGTGAATCAAACCCTATATTTTATTCACCCCCCTTAATTTGGCGGCCGCAGAGCCCACGGGCTGGGAGCGTCTCTCACCGCGGTGGCCTCTGGCGGGCCGTTCCATGCCCTGCGGGGCATGGGGAAACCGCATCTCCCCTTTATTTTCTATTTAAGGACCTGACTGGCGACCTTGCGCAAGAGCGGCATCAGCTGTTGAGCGGGTATGACGTCACGGAGTTTCTCTCTGGGGCGGCACTTGGAGATCAGCGAGGGAATGCACTGAGCAAAACAACAAAGCGTAATGCCTAGTATGGCTATCCCCACCGCTACCTTAAGCACTGTTTGCAGCCACCCCCAGGGGATCCATGACCACATCCAATTCCACAGGGAGCTCCACCAAGCCCCCCATGCGGAACCCTCAGTGATACCCTGGACTATGGTGTGGAGGTTCGTGATCTGGCTTTGGATCTTACGGGAGTTATCAGTAAGATTGAAGCAGCACATTCCACGGACAGACTCGCAACCCAGGTGGTGCAGCAAGAGGAGGTAGTCGATAGCCGCTCGATTGTCAAGGACGGCATGGCGAAGTTCTGCCTGCTCCTGATTGAGGAGCGCTATCGCTGTGGAGGTGTGGTTAATGGCTTTGGCCAAACCGCAAGCCAGGCGGCCAATCCTCCGTGCGTTGCCGACGGCCAAGCCTGGCACGCCGACAAGGCTGACTGCTAGGGATACATATTCAGCGGGACTCAGTACTCTGAAGCTGCTGTCACAAGAGCTGTCTAACTGGGTGGTGCGTGTGTGCCGTATGAGTGGGGAGACATGTGAAACATTGGAAACATGTGGAACATTAGAAACATTTGTGCTTGGGGCAATCATGTCCTTAGTAGGAAGTAACAGTGTCAAACGGCTGATACAACACATTGAGTCCGACAGATTCGCAGGAATATAGTTCCATGTGAACTGGTTGCAGGTGAAAAACCACCCTGAAGGTAGGGTGACGTGAGCGTACAGCGAAGTGAGTGTCTCTGGTTTATTACAAGTCCAGTTGCCGCTGCCGGGGTCAAGGCAGCGGCGCCGAGTCTGACCGCCTGAGGTGCAGCCGGTCATTCGGGTGCAAGCAGCGTCCGGGCTGATCGCCACTCGGGGGGTATGAAGAGTGGCGGCGTCAGCCGGCAGGGTTGACACAAGTCGCATTCCCCCCCAGCGTGCGTATGCTGAGAAGGTGGTAGGAGTGTGTGGGCCAAAGAACGCCTTCAGCAGCCAGTCGCCATCCTTGGTGCGCGCGTCCAGAGTGTGGCACACGGGGATGAGACAGGTGCTGAGGATAGATGCAGAACCAATGTCCTGCTGTAGACAAAAATCGGACTGGTTGACGAGACCCGCCAACCTTTCCCACAAGTTGTACCGCATTCGTGCGGAAAGATCTTCGCCAGGCGGCAAGCCGTCGGCCTGGATCGGAGTAGCCTGAACGCCTCCCCCCAAGAGCAGGGAAAGGGCCAGGATGATGGTGATCGCCGCTGTGTTGGCGTGAATCAGGGCAAAAACTGCAGCTGTGAGGTTCTCCGGTGTCGGCTCTTTTTCCTCGCGCTGAACGGCGTCCTGGGCGTCACTGCAAAGAGCCTTGACCATCCCCCAGGTGATCTTGGGCATCGGCGGCCGTTTCCTCCGGCGGGTCCTCCCGGTCAGGGTGAGGTCCTCCATCTCCGGGATCGGACTCGGGCCGGCCTGGTTCCACGCCATGCGGTTCCAAGTGGGGCTTGACACACCGGGCTGGAACCCAAACGACACCTGTAGGAGACATAACTGCAGCATACCCTCTTCCCCAGGTTATGAGCGGCACCGGGCCCCTCCAAGAAGGGTCTGGTGGCACTCGGTACCGGACCATAGGTCGCGGGAGAGCTTCCGAACGGCGGAAATGCTTCTCCTGCGGCGTGCAGTCCGAAAAAACATTAAGGTGATTGTAAGTGAACAATACCTTGTTGAGACACATCTGTGCTTCTCCCTGTGACTTGGGGAGGGCTGGTGGCTCCCCCCTTTCTGTTTGTTTTTCAATATAGGACTTTAGCGTCCGATTGGCCCGCTCTACAATCGCCTGCCCTTGCGGATTGTAGGGGATTCCAAATGTGTGCTTGATGTCCCATGTTGCCATGAAGGCGGCCAACTGCCTAGAGCTGTAAGATGGCGCGTTGTCTGTTTTCACGTGCCGTGGTTTGCCCATGGCAGCTATGCAGGAAAGGAGGTGCTGCTCCACATGGGAGGCAGTCTCCCCCTTCTGCGCCGTCGCCCAAACGAACTGTGAAAAGGTATCTATGCAGACATGCATGTATTGCCACCTCCCAAATTGTGGCACATGCGTGACATCCATCTGCCACACCTGATTAGCCTCTGTCCCTCGTGGGTTGACCCCCCACGAGGGCCCCCCCGGTGCCCCTGCACAATGCTGGCAAGAGCGAACTATGCCTTGGGCTTGAGAAAGTGGCAGATTGAACTGTCTGGCGAGTGCCTTGGCATTTTGGTGAAAAAAGGCATGACTTTGGATTGGAGTAGTGAAAACTCCCAAAACTGAACGTTGCTGAATTTCCTTTGCCGCCGCATCCGCTCTGCTATTGCCCGCGGAAATCGGACCCGGTAGGTCTTGGTGACTTCGAATGTGGGCGATATAGAGCGGCTCCGTGCGGTTTCGCAAGTGAAATTGAGCAGTGAGAAACAGACTAAGCAAGTTCTTGTCTATCGCGGGAGTAATGTAGGCTCCCGGTAGACTGTGAAGCAAATTCCGTACATACAGACTGTCAGTAATGATATTTAAACGTTCCTTGGCGAAGGTGCGCAAGGCAAGGTTCACGGCTGCCAACTCTGCCCGCTGAGCGGACTTCTGTGGAAGAGTTAACAGCGTGTGCCAAGCTTCGCCCTCCTGCCAGGTCAAAACACCATAGGTGCGACCGCCATCAGAGAAAACTGTTCTGGCCCCCTGAAGCGGGACCAGCGAGAGCAATTCGAACAAGCTGACTGTTCCTGTTTGCAGTGAGACAAGCCTGGGGTCCTTGGGCAAGTGATATGCTAAACTGCCGGTGAACCCTTCCAAAGCTATCGGAAGCGAGTCACCCAGCTGCATCAACTGATGGATTTGTTCCTTGGTAAACGGAACCACAATTTTGGCCAAATCATTTCCTGAAATGTCCCTAGCTCTCAGCCTGCCGCGGTAGACCACCGCGGAGACCAGTTCTTGGGGCGGAACGATGTTCCGTGAAGATGTATTAGGCAAGTAGACCCATTCCACAATCTTCGCTCCCTTCTCTGAGTCTACTCCTAGCGCCCCAGTGAACATGGAACCTGACCGTACGATGTACAAATTCAGGGTCGGGGCATATGGCCCCGGGGCGATCCTATCCACCCACCTCTGGCTGAGAACTTGGTTCACCTTCTCGAGCGCCAAGCGTGCGTCCCGAGAGATTTTTATCCGGTCTGCCGGCTGCTTACCTAAGGTTAGCAGCGAGAAGAGCGGTTTTAGAAGATCCGTATCTAAGCGAAAATACGGTCTGGCCCAATTGATGTTCCCCAAAACTTGCTGCAACTCTACAAGGGTGACTGAGTCTTGTAAATTTATCTGAGGCAGGACTGGTGCTGCAAAAGAGCGGAGAAGCCGATGGCCCAAGTATGAGAAGGGCTCGGTTCTCTGCACTTTCTCAGGGGCAATAAGTAAGCCTTTGTCCCCCAGGCTGGCCTGGAGGTCAGAAAACATTTCGCTGCCAAGCTGCGGCAACGCTACTAAAATGTCGTCCATGAAGTGACAAACAATAGCTTTAGGGTAAAGGCTTCGGAACTTTGCCAGTGCGCCGTGAACGTATATTTGGCACAGGGTGGGCGAATTGAGCATGCCCTGTGGCAAAAATTTCCACGCGTAACGCTGCGTGGGCTCTCCGTGGTTCACGACCGGCACCGTAAAGGCGAACCTTTCCCGGTCCCTGGGGTCTAAGGGGATTGTATAAAAGCAATCCTTGAGATCTACAACTAGGATCTCCCACCCCTCGGGAATCATATTAGGATTTGGGATGCCGCATTGAAGCGGACCCATCGGCTGAATGCATTTATTGATCTCCCTGAGATCGTGGAGGAGTCGCCACTTCCCCGACTTCTTCTTAATCACAAAAATTGGCGAATTCCAGGGGCTTGTGGACTGCTCTATGTGTCCTGCGTCTAGCTGTTCTTTCACTAGCTGCTTGAGAGCAACTAATTTCTCTCCCACTACCGGCCATTGTTCTACCCAGACCGGGGTATCGGTGAGCCATTTAAGTGGCAACGCCATTACCCGAAGGTAAGCGTAGCACCGTACTGCTGGAGAATGTCTCGCCCCCAAAGATTGATGTGCACGTCAAGAATGTGCGGCCGAATTACCGCTGTGCCCTCAGCCTTTGGGATTGTGACTTCCACCCACTCTCGGCTCCTAAACGCTTCCTGAACTCCACCTACCCCCCACACATCGGAGACCGGCTCAATGGCCCACTCTCTTGGCCACTGGCTCCTGCTTATCACACTCACATCCGCTCCGGTATCGAGCAACCCTGAGAACACTCTTTTGTTCAAAAATACCTCGATAACGGGGCGCTGTTTCCACTCAATGTTGGTCTCCACTGTCGCTAAGACCTGATATCCTTGCACTGCCTCACTCGCGCTCGAGCGGTCTGCTGAACCGGACTCTGAGCTGTCCCTGAGCCTTCCCTGGCTGCCTGCTGGCGAGTGACAAGGAACCATGATCAGTTGCGCTAACGTGTCTCCCTTGTGGATGGTTTGGGGCAGGTGTGTCCAAAGCTGGACCTGGAGAATGCCTGAAAAATTCGAGTCAATGACTCCTGGAATTATGAAAATTCCGCGTGCTCCAGCTACACTACGGGGCAAAACTAAACCTAAAAAGCCTCTGGGCAGGGGTCCCATGTACTGGGTGTCGACTAGACAGACTGTGCCTGGCAGGTCGCACGTAACGTCCGCCTGGCAAGTCAATTCTAGCCCTGTACTACCCTTGGGGCTGGCCTCTGCCCTCGCAGTGCCTGGGATGTGCCTGGAATCTAGTCTTGGTCTGGGGAGTTCTGGATCTGGGTGAAGGAAGCCTCTGTTTGGACCGGGGCCAGAGACGTGCCCGGATTCCGGTTTCCCGAACTCGGACAAAACCTGGCCCAGTGGTAGCCTTTCTTGCACCTCGGACAGAGGGTATTCGGAGCCTTAGAATGGCCGGACTTTTGTCCGCCTCCCTTGGATCGGCACTCCCTAGCGAAGTGGCCGACCTTGCCACAAGTGTGACATGCCCCTTTGGTCTTTCCATTAGGATGAGATCTTCTACCCCCTTGCACGGCTGCCGCTAGCAGACCCATTTTATAGGAATCTGTGCCAACGTCAGCACATGCTCGGATCATGTCCGTTAAGGTCAAGTCAGGACGATTGCCTAGCGACTGCAAAACCTTACGGCAGTCCAAGTTGGCGTTGTCCTTGGCTAGCTTAATCATGAGCTCTTGCTGGGCTTGCTCGTTATCAATCTGCCTGGTGATTGCTTCTTCCAAGCGATTGATGAAGTCCATGTAGGGCTCCTGGGCTCCCTGCTTAATGGAGGTGTAATTTTTGGCCGCTTTGCCAGACGCTGGGACCTTGAAGTAAGCCCTAAAGGCTGCCTCGGCTGACATCTCGAGAGTGGCGAGAGGCAGGTTGATCTGAGCGTTGATTGACTCAAAGGCACCTGAACCATATAGCTGTTCAGCAATTACCGCGCCTCCCATCCTGGCGGCCCTGGCCTGAGCCTCGAGCCGATACTCGCTGTCCCAGATCATGTACTGGCTAGGGGTCAGCATCATCCTCATGACGGCTTTCCAGTCATGGGGAATCCACATGGTGGTCTTGCACGCCTGCTGAAGCGTGCCCCTGGTAAAACGGCTTTGGAGCCCTGTCTCTGAGATTGCTTTCCGCAAAGCCATGAGAAGCTTGTACGGGACTGGGGAATGGACGATTTGTTGAGCGCCTGTGAGCGCGTCCATCTCCATTCGGATTGGGCATATCTGTCTAAGCTCAGCTAGTTCTTCCGCTGACAGTTCCCCCTTTTTGAGTTCTATCTCTGCTGTGCGCTGAAGGGCACTCTTCACGACTAGGGAGCTTGGAGCTGTCAGAGAAGCGCCTGCGCCTCTCATTCCTTGCATTCCTTCGGTGACGTCTGCAGCTGTCACCGCGGGAATGCTCCCTGCGCTACTATGCTGATAGCTGATTGACGGATAGAGCGCCGTGGGCGCAGTCGGCTCGACTGGCCTGCCTGATGACTTTTCTAACGGGGGTTCATTGGCCTCTATCCGGACTGGCTCGATCTGTTCTAAGAGCTTCCTACACTTCCTCCAAGTACGAACTATCCCTCCTGGAGCTTTGGGGGGCTGCTGAATGCAGTCTCCTATCTGATCCCAGAGCTGCAGGGTTAACGTACCTACTTCTGGGTAAAGTAGGCAGTGTTCCCTGAGGTACGCCAAAAGTCTCGCTAGTTCCCTGCTGTGAAATCGTAACTGAAATACCCTGGCCAGGATTCTGAACTCTTGCTCCCGAGTTCTTTGGCTAGCGGACGGACTTGGTCCATGAGAACAAGTCCCCATATTACCTGCGATGGTCCTCTGAAGTTTCCTCCTCGGGACGAAGTTCGACGCGTCTTTGCAGGCAACAGGTTCGGGCGTCGGGTGTCTGGGGTAGACCTCGGAGCGTGGACCTTCTGCCACGGGCCCTCGGCGGCCTCTGCGCTGTCAGGGGCTCACAGCCTGCCCTGAGCGGAACGCGTTTTTCCCTTTGCGCAAGCCTCCCCGAAAGCTGGGAGCAAGCTGTAGGAATGCCTCTTTGGAATGCCTCGCCGCTGGCCGTCTCTCTGTCCGGCTGGCTGCCGACCAGAGCGCCGCGCTGTCCTCCGGGCTGGTTTTGGTCGCGGTTCAAGCGCAGAACCGGACCGCGTGGACCGTTACTCGCGAGTAGACCTCTCCAGGGTCCCTTTACTCACGAGTAAATCACGTCGGGGTCACCAGATGTAGGAATCAGGGCCACTGGGGGCCGGAGGAGCCCGGAGGAGGACTGATCAAGTAACGACACGAGGCAAACGGAGCGAGATCAGATCAGTACTTTATTGGGAAAAGGCAACATCATTTATAGGGAAAAAAGCGCAACGGTGGCAAGCTGTCATCTGACAGGAAAATTACCTCACTCACGTACATGGGTTAATGGGGAATTCTTCAAAGGGGAGTTTAATCAGCTGGGGCAAACATGGATTCAGGGACCTCATTGTCTTGGGGATTAGGCAGGGGCAAACATGGTTTATTTGCGCCAGGGATTTCCCGAGCTGGGAGATGAACTATGTACTTAATGCTTGACAGAAGTCAGCTATCTGCTTACTTGGCCGAGTCGCAGGTCAGGTCACGGTAATTGGGTGAATCAAACCCTATATTTTATTCACCCCCCTTAATTTGGCGGCCGCAGAGCCCACGGGCTGGGAGCGTCTCTCACCGCGGTGGCCTCTGGCGGGCCGTTCCATGCCCTGCGGGGCATGGGGAAACCGCACATAACTTCATTAAATCTTTTAGCCAGTATTGTAAATATTTTTGCATCCTGATTTATTAAAGAAATGGGTCTATATGATTCTATTTTTTCAAGATCTTTACCTGGTTTAGGTATTAAAACAATTATTGTCCGATTCCAGGAGGTCGGGATTGGTCTCCCCTCCATAACATAATTAAATAATTTTAATATTCTTGGAACTACAACATCTTTAAACTCTTTATAAAACTCTGCTGGTAATCCATCCTCTCCTGGGGACTTTCCTGTCTTCAATTTATCTATCACTTCCTTTATTTCTTTCTCTGTTACTAATTCTTCCATTCTAAGTTTGTGATTTTGAGTTATTCCACCCACCTGTTTTTCCAATTGATATCTTAATTTCCCTATATCTATCTTTTATTCAGTATATAGTTCCTGATAAAAATCTTTATTTATCTTAATTTTATCATTTAGTTTATTATATCTAGTACCATCCTTATTCAATACTCCAATTTCCCTTTTAATCTTTTTTTCTTTTGCCGCTCTTGCCAACATTTTTGAATTTTTATTACCAAATTCAAAATATTCCCTCTTCAAATAAACTAAATCCCGTTGGATTTTTCTATATCCTTTCCCACTATTTCCATTTTTAATTTCTGCATCTTATCAAATATTTTAATATCCTTAGTTCTTGCATGTTCCTCCTGTAGTTTTTAAATCTCTTTTTCACTTCTATCAAAATTTATCTTAAATTGTCTATTTTTAATATTTGTCAATTTAATACTTTCTCCTCTAAAAATTGACTTCATAGTGTCCCAAACAATATTATATCCTATTTCCCCCGTGTCATTCCACAACCAATACTCTTCCCAGTTTTGAATTATTTTTGTGTTGACCTCAGTATCTCAATAAAGCTTGGGATCATATCTCCAATTAAATCTACTCTTCTTTGTACTTTCTAAATTTAATACCATCAACAGTTTTGCATGATCAGATTCTTTAATTATCTCTGTTTCTATATGCTCCAAATTTTTAACCAAATTTTCCATGACAAATATATAATCTATCCTTGAATAAGTATTATAAACCTGAGAAAAGAAAGTATATGCCCTCTCTGTACCTTGGGGCACAGTTTGTTAGTGGGCATTCACCTGCCATTGGGACAGTAGATTGATTAAAGATAATTAACTGTTTTAATCAATCAGTGAAGCAATCCAATTAAAATGTTGGTATAGGTGCATGTTAAAAGTTATAGCAAAGTGCAACATAACAGAATTCTAAACAAAAGGACATCCCCTTAAATAGAAGACTACTTCCAAGTAGTAAACATAGGTGGTTATTCAAATACCTTAGGATTTGGTGAGCACTTGAACACTGGAGTCCTTCAAATACAGCTAGACAGCTATCTGTCAGATATACTTTCACTTGGATTCCTGCATTACGCAGAGGTTTAGAGTTGATAGCCTTACAGGCTCCTTCAGAGTTCATTATTCTATGATTTCATTTTCTAAACAAAACAGGTGTACAGCAACATTTGATTGCTCTCCTATGCAACATATAATCTAGACAAAAGTCTGCTTTTGGGATCGAATATAGAGAAACAAAATGTATTCCCATTGACAAAGCTGTCAGATGAGAGTATATTTTATCTCTCTTTCTGCTTAATTCATGCACGTAACATATTGGATTCAATTTAGATGCAAGACAAGTGAAGAAAGAAAATAAATAATTAAGAATACGAAAATGTCACCATATGGCTGGCAGAAAACTGCAATGACTTGAAATGCCTGCTGGAAGAAAACAAAGAAAAGAGCACAAAAGCAGGATCACAGTGAAAAGTTAAGAAGGCAAAAACAGTAACTCAGAAGAATTAGATAATTCTTATGTTGATGATGATGAAATGAAAAAGGTTATCTTTCTTAACATTAATTACTAATATTTTCCATAACTTAGTTCAGTTATCATTTAGAATTGAGACTGTATCCAGGAAATCAGAAGACCGAGACTTAGAAGGGCAGCTATGAAGGGACTTAAAACGTCTCTAAAATAATAAAGTGCACGCATGCACGCACATGCACACACACACAGGTGGTTTAGTAGTCAAGGTGTTAGGCGCACCGTGCTGATGTCAGCCTTGGCGCACCAAGGGACTCTCGCAGCGCACCAAGGCTGACGTCAGCGCGGCGTGCCAAGTTTATCTTTCCAGCGTCATGGATTTTAAAACAGAGAAGGCTCAGAAAATTTCTATAACGCGGCGATCCACATTGCCAAAGGCTTCTGCAGCTCTGGAAATGAGCAGAGGCTGCTCAGACCGGCAGGGATGGAGCACGATCGACGACAACAACAAAACAGCAATAGGAGCAGCCCACCTGTGTGTGGGATTGGCCCATCGGGAAAAAAATTTGGGCACCACTGGCATAGAGGTTCCTTTTCAGAGTATGGGTTATTTCAAATGGGGGACATGCCTCCAGCTTCTGGGATGCTGCTTCCAAATGATGAGAGACCTCTTGAGAGGTCTAAGAAAGAGCTATACAGAAATACCGCAGATAACGTTTGCACCAGATAACGAAAACTGCATAACGTTAAGCAATCTGAAAAAAATTTGCATCACATAACGTTGAAATCTTATGGGATGTATCACATAACGTTTGCTGAAGCCTGTGCCAGTTACAATCTATCTCTATGGAGTTTTAATGTTATCTAATTCACCCCATAGGATTTTAACGTTATGTGATGCATGTATCGCATAACGTTAAAAATCGGATAATACTAAGACTCATGGAACCAAGTTTTAGTGTTATCCGGGATATTACTGTACAGGTACTTGCAATTTAAGGACACAACCTTTATAGGCTGTGGAGGTCTCATGGGTGGATGCAGAAAAAGAACATTTTCACTGTCTTTTTTTGGCACAATAGTATTCTTTTTTAGTCCTGTTTATTAATTTAGTAGCTTTTTTTCACCAGCACAGTCTCCCTGCAGTCTGTTTTTCTTCTTCCTCCACTTTTTATTTCCCCTCTTTTTTGGGGGGCATAAACAGGGATTATCCCTTCCTATTTCTGTATACTTTATGCTTATACAAAAACACTTAATTTATATTTTAAAAGTTGAAATGGTAGCCATGTTAGTCTGTGCAAGCATATCAGAGAGCAAACAAAACAAGACAAGACAAAAAACGTTGTGGCACCTTAAAAACTAACTGCTGTATTTTGATGTTAGTTTCCGTGGATCAAGTTCACTTCATTAGACATAAGTGTATGACTTCATGGCATCAGTTTATACACATCAAGTACAGAGGTACACAACAGAAAAGTAACATTGTGGATTTTTACAACTGGTAATAATTTAAATTTAATAATAACTAGCAATAATTAATTTTTTAAGGGAGTCATAAAACATTTGCAATTCAAGCACATTATTTAACATATGAATTACGGAGGTGTTAGACTTCTTAGACAGAGTAATAATATCCATCACAACATAAATTTGTTTTAAAGCAATCAGAAGCTTTTATGATACTCAAATTATGTTACCCATTAGGGATGTTAGATCCTGAGCCTTCATCACTTTTTGTAAATAACTACAGGCCCATCATGAGGAAACTGATGGAGAGGATGGTATGTAACTGGCTGCAGAGGCTCCCACTGTATATAAGGCTAATGCAATTGAACCTTTGTAGTCGGGTTTAGGCCACAGCATACAGGGCCATAGCCAGGATTCTAGATTGGGGAGGGGGGTGGTGGTGAATGTTTTTTCAGGAGGGGCAACAATGTCACTACACACACACACACAGGGAGGATATGGGGATCAATTGTCATAGCTAGGAGTTCCATGAACCTACTATGCACCTCCACTTCTCTTCTTTCAAAAAAAAAAAAATCCCAGTGATAACAACAACAGAACAGCCCTTGCTGACTGTAGTTAGAAAGCACTAACCAAGTTCAGGATGTGAAATTTCTCCATAATTATTGCTCACATAGACAGCTTGTGCTGCATTCAGAAGAACATGGCTGGCTGCTATTGTGCAATTAGCAGTCGCTGGCCAGTGGCACATTTCCCATTCTCTCTTCCCTGCTGTGTCCAAGCGCTGGCTGTGAGCCACCGAAAGCCTACTGTAAAAGAGCCTGATGGATGAACATGGTCTAAGCCTTCCAGCAAGTAGGTGTCTGCCTTGGAAACCTCATGGGTGAAAATCCAAGCAACAAATTTTAGGAAAGTATTAACAAAAGAACAGCAATGGCATATGCATTTCCATCTACCACTTTGGAAGTGGGCTCATCATTCCATATCAAAGTGAAAATGTGACATGATTTGTATTAAAATATATTATGATAATCCCAATGACTTGTTTTTTGTCAATGCATGTCATATATCTAAATCATGTTTGGCCAGACATCCCGCTACGCTAATGGAGTAGACTGTACAGCCAGTGACTCAATGCCGAGAGTTGGGTGGCAGTAAATAGCCTGATTCCATAAAGGAGCCAAAGGCTATGGGCAGATGAGCCCCTTTAGGTGGGGTGATGGTCCCTCTCAGTGGAGGAAATGCCATGGGAAACCATCATATTGGGCCCAACAGCAAAATGAGCGGAGGAAGAACCACTTCACTATTCTGATTCCCAACGGTCATGGAGGCAGAAGAGGCCATGCCATATGGACTAGCTGTGAAGGTGTACCTTGTTAATATCTGTGGCAGTTCCAGTGTTAAATCCTGCATGTCTCATTTCATATGTACCACAGGAGATGAATCCGTGATCATAGAGTGTGGGTCACTTCATGACAAACTGGGATCTATCTTAAACAAATTCATGCCAATGGCATTTTTCCTGTTTGTTGAAAATGATTTCCGGGGGGGGGGGGGATGTAAACTCGGATATGAGTAACAGTCCCTGTCAATTTGTTAAAGCTTCTCTCCATTCTTAAGATCACTTTTCCTCCTCTTGACTTCACAAGATGACTATGTAGAGGGACAGGTTGAAAACTATTGCCTCTAGGTCAAGAATAACTAATTAATAGCTCTGCTAGGTGGATTGGGGCACTTAATTATTGGCCTCAAAGGAGGCAACTAAATCCTTGGTAGATTGCTGTGATTTGTTTGCCAGATGTTTTGAGACTAAACTGTTTGCAGCTCATAGAACCCTGCTGCTGCTGTCTTTTGTTGATCCATCTCAAGGGAGGCCTACTCCCATTTCAGTGGGTGATTTTCCACTAGTACACTTTGAGGATGTGGTCAAGCAGCTTGGTTGGAGTTATATGACCATCTGAGTGTTGGATCTTTGCCCTTTGTTGGTGGTGAAAGCAAGCAGGGAAGGGACAACTTGTGTGACCAGAGGGTGGTGAATTGAAGCTTCTTGAAAGTAACATGACATCCCATTAAGTCTACCCACAGCCCCCCTGCCCGGATCCAGAAGGTCTGGACAGTTTTACAAGGGTTGTATAGGCCTCTTTCTTGGGCAAAATCCTTGAGCAAGTTGATACTGATCAAGAAAAGGCATTCTTGGATGAGACTGAGTTTATGATTTATACAGTTTTGGCATTTGGATTGCCTTAGGTCACTCTATATCAAGGGTGGACAAAGTACAGCCCTCTACATGCTGTTGGACTATACTTTCTATCAGTCCTAACCAGTAACGCCAATGGTAAGAAATGCTTGGAGCTGATGTTTGATATCTGGGAGCCTATATTTGGTCACCTTCATCCCTATATTATTATTATTATTATTATTATTATTATTATTATTATTATTATTATTATTATTATTATTATTATTATTATTATTATTATTATTATTATTATTATTATTATTATTATTATTATTATTATTATTATTATTATTATTATTATTATTATTATTATTATTATTATTATTATTATTATTATATGCCGCTCTACTCGTCGGAGTGACTCAGAGAGGCTAACATACCATGGAGCAATTACCTGTTGTCAGGAGTTAAACAGGACAGGAGTGTTTTTAATTGGTGTTCGATACTGTTATATAATAGATGTTCAATACCTTTGCGTAGGAAGCTGGGGGCTATGCTTCCCAGTGGCTCTACTCTTCCCTGCATAGCTCTTTCCAAAGGGTGGTATTTTTGGTGTATTGTCCAGCCCAGTTACATGGGGTTCCGCATGGGCTTGATCCTATTCCATCATGCTGCTTAATGGGCGTGTCATTGCTAGCATGCTATCTATCCTGAAGTAAACCACCTTGAACATAAAGGATTAAAGAGGAAACAGAGATTGCAGAGAGACTCAATGAATTCTTTGCTTCAGTATTCACTGAAGAAGACAGAGACCACATGCCCAAAACAGAGCTTATCTTCGTAGGGAGGGGAACCGAAGAATTAAGCAAGATAGAAAGAACCAGGGAGGAGGTCCTTGCATGTCTTGTTAAACTAAACACTAACAAATCACCAGGACCAGATGGCATCCATCCACGAGTTCTCAGGGAACTTAAAGATGAAATTGCTGATCTCCTAGCCAAAATATATAATATTTCCCTCAAATCAGGCTTTGTGCCTGATGACTGGAAGGTAGCGAATGTAACACCAATTTTCAAAAAAGGATCCAGGGGTGATCCAGAAAATTACTGACCTGTCAGTTTGACATGTGTCCCAGGTAAAGTGATGGAAACCATCCTAAAAGATAGAATTAATAGGCACATAGAAGAGAAGGCGCTGCTAAAGGAGAGCCAACATGGCTTTTACAAGGGCAAATCATGCCTCACTAATGTGTTGGAATTTTCTGAAAGTGTCAACAAGCATGTGGATAAGGGGGATCCAGTTGACATTGTTTATCTGGACTTTCAGAAGGCTTTTGACAAGGTCCCACACCAAAGGCTCTTGAATAAACTTACCAGTCATGGAATAAAGGGACAGGTCTTGTCCTGGATCAGCAACTGGCTAAGGGACAGGAAACAGAGGGTAGCACTAAATGGACACTTCTCCAAGTGGATGGAAGTAAAGCGTGGGGTCCCCCAAGGTTCAGTACTGGGACCCCTGGTTTTCAACTTCTTCATAAATGATCTAGAGGTAGGAGTAAAAAGCAAGGTAGCCAAATTTGCTGACGACACTAAATTATACAGGGTAGTGAAAACTGTGAGAGATTGTGAGGAGCTCCAGAGGGATCTCTTGACACTGGGGGAGTGGGCAAAACAGTGGCAAATGAGCTTCAACATTAGTAAGTGCAGAGTGATGCATGTTGGGGCAAAAAAACCCAATTACATTTATAAACTGATGGGGTCTGAACTATCTGCGACAAACCAGGAAAGGGACCTTGGTGTCCTGGTGGACAACTCATTGAAGGTGTCAACCCAGTGTGCCTCAGCAGTGAAAAAAGCAAACTCAATGCTAGGGATCATTAGGAAGGGTATAGAAAATAGGTCAGCAAGTATCATTTTGCCTCTTTATAAATCTATGGTGAGGCCCCATCTGGAATACTGTGTACAGTTCTGGTCGCCATACCTCCAGAAGGATATTATGGAGTTGGAGAAAGTGCAGAGGAGGGCAACCAGAATGATTAGGGGACTGGAACACCTTCCTTACCATCTGAGGCTGCAACGGTTGGGCCTTTTCACTCTTGAACGATGGCGTCTAAGAGGTGACCTGATTGAAGTTTATAAAATCATGCACGGTGTGGACAAAGTAGATAAGGAAAAACTGTTTTCCCTATCGCACAACACTAGAACTAGGGGACACTCGATGAAACTTTTGGGTACTAGTTCTCAAACAAATAAGAGAAAGTACTTTTTCACCCAGAAGATTACTGGTCTATGGAACTCCCTGGCAGAAGAAGTGGTGACAGCTGTCAGTCTTGACAGCTTTAAAAAAGGATTAGACAAGTTCATGGAGGACAAGGGTATTAATGGCTATAATTATGGATACTTAAGGACAACCTCGGGGTTGGAGAGATAGGCAGGATATCTCTCAATGCCATTTCCAGGGAATCCTAAGCAGGTGAAGGCATCTCCTTGGGAATACCCTGAAGGAAATGGTGAGCCACTGTGTGAGACAGAAAGCTGGATTGGATGGGCTGTGGCCTGTTCCAGCAAGGCTGTTCTTATGTTCTTATTACCATATCTAAAATGAACTATATCAGGTGAATGTGCCTACCATATATCTTCAGTTGTATGTGTCCTGTCTTGGAAAACTATAACAAATGCAAACATCTTGTTACAGGCTGTTGACAACCTTGAGACTCCTTCTTTATATTAAAAAAACCCCAACCCAATGAGGATAAGTCGCAGTACGTGCCAGGAGGGTTGTCACTTTTATGGCCAATGCTACCTAGTTACCATTCCTTTCCCTGTAGACACAATACGAAGCAGTCGGGCTTCCTGTGTAATTTGAAAGAGAAAGAATACCATGCCTTTGCAGATTCTTGTCAATGTAGGCTGTTGCAGAGTCTGCCTTTAGGAATTCCCATTCTTGTATACAATAACTATTTCTACCTATTAGTCTTGAAAATCTACCTCCCCTAGACACGAAACTCACTGGGTGCACTTGTTAGCATTACCTAGAATAGGATATCAACCAAACCAGCAGAATCAAAAGAACATTGGACTTTCAAGACATGGGGAAAGATGGGATATAAGGCGAGCAATAAATAAATGAACACTACAGCCAAAAAAACAAAAAATTAGATACAAATTCAAAATCTTTAAAGAAATCTCACAGACATACAGAATTTCAGTAGTTAGTTCAGGCAACAACTGCCTGTTCTCTGAGAAATGGGCAACCCCCCCAAAAAAAAAGGGGGGGTTATCAATGAATGTGCTATTCAATGCAAAATACAAATGTCTCAGCACATCAGAAGCATTTTATCAACTTCCTCCCAATCTGGATCCACATATGTTCAAAGCTTCATGCCAGCTGGGACCTTAGGAAAGTACCTTGCTATCTGGGATGTTCTGTGTGACACTGGGTCCTACCATGGGACCTGAGCTTTTGGACGCCTCGTGAAGGGTTTACAAATGTATCTCTGTAGACCAGGGGTTCCCAACCTTTTCAAGCCAAGGGCTGGGTCACACTGTCAGCTTCGAGGGCCGGACAGCCATTTTGCCCTCCCTGCATGACAAGAGTAGCTGTTTTGTCCCAACAGCTTCAAAGTGGCAGCCATTTTGTTTCTCAAATGCCCTTAGAGGGGTGGGGGACCACATGAAATGGCGTGGGAGCCTGGATCCAGCCCACAGGCCTTAGGTTGGGAAACCCTGCTGTAAACTCTCCCTCTAGATGTTGTTATATGGCTTACTATTGCCAACCCCCAATGAGTTTCCACAGCTGAGTAGGAATTCAAACCCAGATCTCCAGAGTCTTAATCCAACATTATACCCATCACATCACACTTGCTCCTATATGTGCACTCCTGTTTATGTACACAAACATAATTCTGACTTGATGGTGACCTTTCCAGGGTTTTTTAGGGGACTGTGCAGGTTGTTCGAGGCTTTATACAGGCTGCCTTTTCTTGAGGATGCAGTGAGGAACTGAACTCCCACTCTCTAGCTCCATAACCAGGATATCTAAACCTCTGTACTATCCAGCCAGCTGTCCTCACACATGTTCACGTTTAAAAAAGAGAGTAAGACTAATATAGAAATATTAAATGGTGGTGCCATGTTGTTCCACCTTATGCATTCTTCAGTAACTCCCTATCAAGGTATGGTGTACTGAAAGTGGCAAATCTAGGATACAGAGGATGAAGTGTTCTGCTATAGAAAACTACTTTTCCTAACTATTGTAATAAATGTATGCTTTAAGTCACTGACAGCATCCCTGCATGAGCCAGAAGACAGCCAATCTTTGAGTTACTGTTTGATGCTTCAGGTGTTCAGTAGAGAATTGGCCAAACGGTACAATAATGTGTAAGAGAGAAGAAAATCCATTTGAGGCTCGAAAAATATAATAATAATGTAATTTAATATAATTGTTTTATAGTTAATAACTATACAATATGCTTCATGTATGACATTACCAGGTGGGTTTTCTTTATTAATAAGCTCAGTAGATATAACAATATTCAAGTATATTAAACTTAGTATACACTAGTAGAGGTTGCCCGGCATTGCCGGGCTGTTTTAAATTGTGTTGGAAGGTTAAATTGTGTTAATGTTTTTTAAAAATTGCTTAGTGTGTAATTTTGATTTTTAAAATGTTTATTTATGTAAAAAATGTTTTGCCTTGGCTGTTATTAACTGTGATCTGCTTTTTTTGAGGATTAATAAAAGAACAAAGTATGATATAATTTTTTCAAATTGTTTTATGTAAGCGAATAATGTTTTAGTTTTTTGAATTTTTTAAATTAGTTGTACCATAGGTAATAATTTTAATAATGTAAAAGTAAATGTTTTTTAACATTCAATGTTTTTAAAATGTGTTTAGATGTTTTGGGTTTTAATTTGAGTTAAAACTCAGCACAGGATTTTTAAAAGTTTCTATTGTATTTTATTGACATGTTTGTGATTTGTGTTAAATTGTGTTTTAGTGTAATTTTTTTGACTTGTTTTTATTGGTGTGACCTTTTGTGTAAAATTGTGAATTTGTGTTATGTTTTTTATTTGTTTTTACTCTTGTGGCCTTTTGTTTGGGCTGTTGTGTGTTTTTGAATTGTTTTTACTATTGTGGCCAGCAGGTGGTACTGGTAGGGGTTATTATATTTTGACTGTTTTTTCTCTCCTGGCCTCTGGGTGGAGCTTCTTCTGGTAAGTAGTCTCTTTCTTTATTCATTTCTTTTCCAGTCCTCATGGAGATAGGACATCTTTTGGTAAGTTTGCTTGTTTTCTTTCTTTTGTGTGTGTGTGTGTGGGGGGGGGGGTTGGAATTTGTATTTTTTGTCTGTTTGTTTTGTTTTTGATTGTGTTCTTGTTTACTTCATATTGTTTTTTGTTTGTTTTTGTGTATTTTTGGATGTTTTTGACTGTGTTTTTAGTAATTTTTAAAATTTATTTATTTATTTGGTGGTGGGGAGGGGGCATGGTCGTTGGGGGTTAGGAAGGGTGGGCTAGGTGGTGGGGAGGGGGGTGTGGTCGGTGGGAGTTAGGAAGGGTGGGCTAGGTGGTGGGGACAGGGGCATGGTCGGTGGGGGTTAGAAAGGGTGGGCTAGGGGTGGGGAGGGGGGCATGGTCATTGTGGGTTAGGAAGGGTGGGCTAAGTGGTGGGGAGGGGGCGTGGTCAGTGGGGGTTAGGAAGGGTGGGCTAGGTGGAGGGGAGGGGCGTGGTCAGTGTGGGTTAGGAAGGGTGGGCTAGGTGGTGGGGAGGGGGGCATTGTCAGTGGGGGTTAGGAAGGGTGAGCTAGGTGGTGGGGAGGAGGCATGGTCGGTGGGGGTTAGGAAGGGTGGGCTAGGTGGTGGGGAGGGGGGCTTTTTTGTGTTATGGTGCTTTGTGTGGAGTTGTGAAAGTAGATCGGGGTTTCCCCTTTAATATCAGTGGGTGGGGGGTTGCAACCGCCTTCTCCGCTGGCTCCACTGGGGTTGGGTGGTTTGGGGGGACAAAAGGGATATGTCCCCCCCCCAACCCTTCTGGACCCAGGAGACCAGGGAGAGTGGATCGATTCCCCCCCTCCTTAAAACAACTCCGTTTTTAAAGAGAAGAAACCGCTTGGTTTCTTCTCTTTAAAGACGGAGGTTTTTTTGGGGGGGGGATCGATCCACTCTCCCTGGTCTCCTGGGTCCAGAAGGGTTGGGGGGACATACCCCTTTTGTCCCCCCAACCCTAGGTGAGCCAGCAGAGATGGGGATCGCCACCCCCCACCTACTGATATTAAAGGGGAAACTCCAGTTGGGACCTTCAGGCGCCGTTGGGGACGGAAAGAAGGGCTGTTGGTGTTTTCATGGCTGTGAGGCGGTGAGGTTTTTTTTAATTTTTCGCGCGCCGGCTTCCTCAGCATCCTGCGTGCTCATGTCACGCAGGACTCTGGGGCTTGTAGTTATGGGTTTGTGATTTGTGGTGCGTTTTTTTCCTACGGCTCGATTTTGATTGGCCGCAGCGCATTTCTCAATGTTTTTTGTGGTCGCGCCTCTCAGCCTGATTGGCTGTGGCACGGCACAAAGAACGTTGGGAAATGAAGTTGTTTCCCTTTTTTCGCGTTTGTGGGACTGTTGCCCCACTGGCGCATTTCTCAATCTTGCGTTTACCTGCGTACCCAGTTCGGGCGTGTGCACGAATGGTGAGTGCGGGCTATTAGGGCCTGGCTAAGGAGCCTATGCAAAGTTCCAACGGTTAACCCTCGATTTTATAGGTTAAGATTGTTTTCACAGAAATTGGAAAGTAAAGCAAGTCGTCTGATGAAAGGAAGTTTTCCAGAATTTTACACCGGTTAACTTTCACAACATAATTGGACTTGTTGTATTGCTATTTACTGGAAGATTTTGAAGTCATTAACTATAAAATTACATTATTAAATTACATTATTATATTTTTCGACCCTCAAACGGATTTTCTTCTCTTACACATCAGGTGTTCAGTAGAGCAAACCCACTTCTCCCTCCCTGCCACTTACTGTACCATGCTGTGGCATCCACATCATTTATGGCATGCACCTTGGTAGGTATATGTGAAACCTCCCCGCACAATGCTGCTAGACAACTGTGGTGTTTCAGAAACTCCCTGGAGGGAATGGTGTGTGTGACACATATGCTCCTCTTCTCTCTAGCACAAATTGGGGCAACAGATAAGAGCAGTCAGTGTCTGAACCGCATCTGTTAAGTGGTGATGGTGCCCAGGGCCAACTCCACAGCTCCAGTATTGCTCAACATAGCATTTCAGCTCTGGATGGAACAAGGTGGGGTGGGGGGTGGAGGGAGCAAAAATCCATCTCTTTTTGCAGGCAGCAATCTGTTCTGTTTCAGCCTGCGGAGGATGCTTCCCATTTCTGCTGATCCCAGAGATATTTAAGGAGGCTAAATGTACCAGGGAGGATCAGGTGAACAGCTAGAGTGGCTGGAAGTCTTTGGGGGACTCATCCCCTCAACAAAATGTAAGCACCTCCATAAATACGACTGGTGATGAGAACCAAACCTTTGGATCTTTCCTCTTTGTCCCTTCTTAGGGTGCCTCAGTCCCTATAGGCCAGTGATGACGAACCTTGCCACTCCAGGTGTTCTTGAACTTCAGTTCCCAGAAGCCCTGATCAGCAGGAGTGCTGACTTGGGCTTCTGGTAATTGAAGTCCAAGAATTCCTGGAGTGCCAAGGTTTGCCAGCATGGCTATAGTCCATTCTCTTCTACCTCGGGATACTGGAATGCTACCCAAGGCACACAGTGTTAGGAACAAAGGATTCCTATTGCCGGGCATAATTAAGATTTCTTAAGGTGACAGGCTTTCATTTTCAGGACCTCATTCTATGGCCCAATTAGCACTGCTGTTTGGACTCCCCTGCAGTGAGCTGTGTGGTAAGGGGCAGATGATGTTGGCAGTTATGGTGTGGGCAAAGAAAGCACCTGTGGCTCAGACACAACACAGGCATGCATGCTCTAATTGGACGTAATGCATGTAATGCCCTCCCATTCTATCCCTGCGGGACTTATATCAAGAACTGCCAACTAATCCCACACCCTGTGTATCACAGGTCAGGGTTTGATCATCACCAGCCAAAAAGTGTGTAAATGTTGTCAAGCTGGAGTGTAAGGTCACAGCTAAGAGAGGCAAGGAATGAGATAAGAACCCCCCTTTTCCTTTAGAGTGCCACCCCTGGCCACGTGGCTTTAGGCTGTTTGCTCACACAGTGAAAGAGACACAGTTAGCGACTGAAGGTGAGAGTGAAAACCAGTGGAACTAGAGAAGGTAAACACATCTCTACTCTGCCTGGTCTCCTGGGGGCCAACCTAAGACACTTAGCTGTCTGAAAAGTAGCCTCCAATGCTGCTGGAATGGCTAATGCTTTTAAAAGGTCCTATCAAAGGAGGACATAAATTCCTGCCTTCCTCTAATCCCCTACAATCTGCCACTGGAGGTAGTCTGCTTCACCTATTAGAAAAGAATGTGACCAGGACCCAACCTAACTACAGGCAATGACTAAGTCTGGAAAAGTTGCTTGCCCAACCTCTTTGGGACGTTGTGCCCACTGAATAAGAGAATCATGAGATTACTTCCAGTAGAACAAGCAACACCAAAACAAAATCTCAGCCAAGCTTGCTGACTGTTCCTCATTTAAGCAACATAACATTCCAAAGCGAGGCTTTGCGGTAGATTTGAAAACTAAATGGAGTTGCAAGTTTCCACCATGCTGGTTAAATTTCACATTACAACCAAATATTCAGCCCTGCGAGAATACCTTTGCACCAGGGTCTTCCACCGTGGATCCTGAAATGCAATATTCAAAAGCTTCCAGCCAAACGAGTCTGAAATATACATCCATTTGAGCCCACACAAGCTCTGTTCCAACAAGGATGGAGGACCAGGAATGAGCAACACCTGCTTTGCACAATTACTTTATTGTCCCAATTACAAAAGTGCGGATGGCTTGCTGTGGCTCAGTGCCTGCCGAGTCATCACCCTTTGGAATGATGCTTTGCATAGGTGGGTGAGCAGGGAGGCAAGGTAAGATGCCATCAACAATCAAAAGACAAAACAACCTCTTCATTAGCCTGGGTTCCCATAACCCAGATCCAGAGACATTAAACAAAGGAAATAGTAAGGTACAGCAGGCTCTTGACGGACATCACAGTAAAAGCAGGAGAACCTGGGGAGTCTCCACAGCTTTCTAGGTTTTCTCCAAGAGGCTCAGAACAAACTGCTAGAGCAGATATGCTCAGCAGGCCGAATGGAAAGCTTAGCTGCTTGGAAATAAAACAGGGCTTCTCTGACACTTGTTCTAATGTAAATAAATACAGGGGCCACCAGTTTGCAACCGGAGTCTATCCCACATGCACAATATGTACAGTGTTGCCCCCTATGCTGGGCTGCGGTTGTAATGATTCACAGGAACCCACAAGGCCTGGGCCCACAGGAAGCCTTTTTAGCTACTGCCAAACTTAAGCAAGCCACCCCCATGGTTGGAGCTTATAGGTTTGCATGCAGTAAAGCACTTATTTCTTCTCACCCTTTTCAGATGATCTGACTTCTCTCTGGCTTTTTAGAAGTACCTCAGAAGCCTGTTTTTCTACTCTCACTGCCATAAGGCTATGGAGCAGTTTGGTTTCAAGAGGCTTTGGTTGAACAAGATGGTGAGTGTAAAAGAAAGAGCCAAACAAAGGAAGCTGAGATGCTGAGCCTGCCATAGGCTATGGAGCGGAGGTGAAGATGTTGCTTGCCTTACACTATTTCCAGTCACAGACAGGCTATAACAGGGACCTCCTGTTCCTCGGACTCTTGACCTGAGGGTAAGAGGAGGCTGAGGTAGGAGAAAGGGACCCGGCTCAACATGGCAGAGGGAAGCTTGGTTTTGTTCTCTCAAAGGACTGACAAATGTGGGGCAGAATAAAGGCTATTAAGATGATGCCTCCTCCACTGATAACACACACTCTCCCACTTGATGAAGACAACAATTGAGAGAAGATACTGGACATAGGAGGATGCTCTTGCATCTCACCCACCACTATCCCCCAGCAAAGGGTATAACAGTACAAAAAGAGGGAAGAAGCCGAGAGAGCAAATGAGAAAAGATAACTGTGTGGGTGAGACAAGTTACCTGCTATGGCACAAGGAGAAGAAAAAAAAAGTACTCAAGTACTGGAGGGCATTTTGTGATAAGCATTTTGGTAAGAAAGAAAGCAGAGGGATTTCTGGTGAAGGTTGGCTTGTGTGGTCAAGGGCATTGCGAGACGTTTGGAAATGACGCAGGAAACACTGTGGGGTCAGCAAGGGGCCCCGTACTGGAGATATGGCTGCGATGTTGAGGAGAGAGAACAAAGGCACTAAGAGACAGCTGGACAAGGGGGGAAAGGCATGAGGGAAACTGGCCACCCACTGCTTGTGGGCCATGATGGAGAAAATCCTGCCTGGTGAATGCGCCTCGAGGCACCAAGCAAGGCTTCCTAGTTCACTCTTGTGAGACTGTCAGGCACTGAAAAGGGAGGGTCTCTCAGAGGGCAGTTAGGGCTATGGCACTGAAGAGGGTCCTGTTAGGAGGGTTTCTAAGGCCTGAGCACTGGGGGTGGGGGAGGCAGGGGGAGTCCCACTTCCTAGGCCCTTCACACCAACTTTTCCATCTCTGACAAGGCAGGCCCTTTCTCCTTCAGGCTGCTACTCTGATCCCAAAGTATTTGCGTAGCTGCTCCAGGAAGACAAAGGTGAGCACAGTGTGAGGGACCAGGCGGACACCCGCTGGAACAAGGCCCTGGAAAAGGAAAAGAAATGGAAGATGGTCAGTTGTGGCTCATTAGGAGGGGGAAGTGCCAGTCTCAGATGGACCTGGCACAAGCTCATGCCTTCTCTAACAAGATACCGGGGGAAAGAGGTAGAAAATGGAAACGTAGTTGGTGTTGAGCTTTAAAGAGGTGGATCCCGTGCCTCTAGCTGTTGAGATTCTGACCAAGGAATGATTAGTTTATTTTATTTGTGTTGGATAGGTGCAGGACTACATTAGCAAATAATACAGGAAATGCTCCAGGATTTGGACAGTCAGATTCACATTATCTTCCATTGATTAAATCTGGGATTTTCGACCTGTGGCTCGTGGGCCGGATGTGGCCTGTGGCACCATTTCAGGTGGCCCCACACTGTCTCCACCACACCAGGAAGTGCCATGTGGTAGAGGAAAGGCAAAATGGCCATCAGGCTCCTGAAGCTGTCTGAGGGAGAGTGACCCGGACCCCGGCTTAAGAAGGTTGAGAACTCCTGGATTAAATGATATAAAAGTCAATGCAAATCAGCATGGCGGCCCGTCACCCCAACCTGAGTTTTCTCTCCTCTGCTGCAGAATACTTGTAGGGAATGCAGTCACACCAATCAAGCTAGTGTGAAGTGGTTTCTCACTGTTCAAGCCATTTCACTTGCCTACAGCAGCAGTGAGAGAGGCATCACAGCCGGAAACTCACTGCCATTTGAATTCTTCTCCAACTGGGTTTCTCAGTCTACTTGTTTTCTTCTTCCCTTCCTGTTCTATTTCTTTGTTTTGGTAAAAGGATTTGCTGCTGTTGTGCTACAACCATACAACAGGGGCAGGGAGAGGAGTCAGCAGAAAAACAGGAGAAAAGCATTAGTCAGCTTTGTTTGCAGCTTGCTAAAATACCGTGCCTCCTGCAAATCTGGATGGCCACACCAGAGCTAATCCTGAACAAGCTGCACACAAGGCTGGTTGCCAATTTCTTCCTCTGCTGACTCCTGTGTGATCAGCTAAAGCAATTTCACTCCGGGAAACCTGACCTCCACACTGTGAGTTCACAGTGGGTCCACCTGCATTTGCCCTGCTATGTAGTTGCCCCTGCAACTTGTCTTTACCTCATAGGCTGCGTAGCTTGGCATGTGGTTGTAGTAGGGATGGGACATAACATGCTGCAATGTGGAGATGGCAACCTTGCCTTTCAGAAGCCGTTTTGGGTGAAAGGAAACAATCAGATTGAATAACAGGAACGCAAGGCAGGAATGCAGAGGAGCCAGGGATGGAATGGACACAACCTGTATTCTGCCTCTGGTCTACTTCTCCCTTCCCATATTACCTTATAAAAAGCCAGTGGTCCAAGCTTGGCAGTCTCCATTGCACAGTGCATGACACCCTGGAATAAAGCAATCAGAGGCAATCAGGACATGGTCAGCAACTTTTGCCTCCTTGTCCAAATCCTCCTCCTGTTGTTACTAGGCTCAGCCTCTGGCTATCACAAATTGATGAGAAGCTGCAACAACCAGGATGAACCTGTTGCTCATAAAAGGCAGCAAAAAGAAAACACTCAAGCGGTCAGAAGGCCAACAATGTCAGTATGACAATGGAAGGAAAGACTCAACGCTGTGAGGCAACATCTAATAACGTTAACAATCCAAAGGTAACAATTAATAAAGTTATCACCACCCTTGTCTTCTGCTTCAACTACAATGATACTGAATGCAAGAGGTTGGCAATCTAGGAAGCCATGGGGAATCCAATCACTCACCCGATATTCACCCTTGGAATTCATCAGCCGTGTCTTTAGTACGTCTAAGGGCTGACAGAGGAACGTGGCACATCCTCCCTGTGGTACAGAGATGGGGTGGAAACAACAACAAATGTTGACAAGACTCTTCTGAAACCCTGGGCTAAAGGGCATGGCCTTTGTCCAATCTGGGGTGCAGAAAACAGCTGCCCACGCAACTATCTAGCATGCTTGCCCTGAGTCACCTTTGGGCCAAAAAAAAAAAAGGTGTATAAATTAAAAATGATGATGATGATCCTCTGGATAAACTGGTCATCTGTGTTGTTCTGCCACGTGGCTAGAGGAAATCTTACCACACATTCTGCAACTCATTATAAATTGAGTGACATTTTCAAATGAATGGCAGGCATCTCTGCACCACCTGGGCAAGTCAATAAAGATGAACTTGTGCACCAAGTAGTTGCCTGAAATAAAATCACTATGGGATAGAAATGTCTCCAGTTTTCAGCCAGGGAACAGAACAAATGCAGAGAGACCACAGTTGCTGGTATGCAATCCGTGCTGCAAGAATGCAAATCTGTGCTGCCCTCTAGTGCCTTTCTCCACGGCGCCCCTTTGCTGAATCCAGCCAGCCAGTTCTCTCTCTGTGTCTAACTTCAAAGTCCTGTATGAAACCTACTTCTTCTGGCACCTTAAGAACTAACTACTACTTTTTTAATGTGAGTTTTTGTGGATCAAATCCATTTCCTCAGTTGTAAGAGTGAGTCTACAAGGCAACCATGACGCATGGTCCTGAACTTCCCTCAACCAATCACTGTTCACAATCACACTCTTGAACCCTCCCACGACCAGAGATGGCAAACCCAAGCACACATTCATGCACATACAAGTCCCTCCCTGGCCTTTCCCAGATATATACTTACAGCAATAAAGCTGGCCAAGAAGTGGGTGAAAATATTGTCAGAGAGCACACCCGTACCGAGAACCAACTGCTTAGCCTGGTCGTAGCACGAAAGCTGCCGAGAAGCAGAAAATGGTTAGACCTGCAACCTGACAGTCTCCACAAACAGCAACAGATCCACCCCAGAGCCAAGCGTCCACCTGACTCCAAGAAATCAGACAAAACAATGACTTCAGCTGCTGTGGCATCCCAGAAGGCCAAACAAAAAACTTTGGCAGAGCTCACTGTTTAATCTGATAGGCTGCATAATAGTGTAGGACAGTGTTTCCCAAACTTTGATTTTTGGAATTCAATTCCCCAAGTCAATTCCCCAAAGCACTACTGATCAGCCAATGTACTGACTGAGGCTTCTGGGAATAGAAGTCCATCGGTGTTCTGCAGAACATAGTTTGGGAAACGCTGGTGTAAATTAGGGACTCCCAAGAATATTATACCTGATTTCTTCTGCTACTACACAGGTATGGCCTCATCAAATCATCTTTCCCCAACAATAGTATGACAATACCACCAGATTGCCCTGAACATCCTGATGTCTGGTTTTTAAAGACTAAGGTAGTTCAGATGGTGTTTTATACATGAAGCTATCCTTCCACATACAGTGGTACCCCGCATAACAAATGCTTCGTATAATGAAAAATTCATACAACGAAATGTTTATTAGGCAATCGCGATACCCCACATAACAATTTTTTCTTTCGTTATATGGGGCTTTTGTTAACTGGGGTATACACCGCTAAATGTAAACCCCATATAACGAACAATTTTTTTCATTATGCAGGGTATCGCCAATTTGATCCGCATAACGAAAAAAACGCATAACAAAGAGCTCCATGGAACATAACTTTTTCATTAAGCGGGATACTCCTGTACATCTGACAAGCATATTCTCTAATTTTTCTGGACCGTCCAGGTCTCACATTTCTCCACCATATCCTATCAGGTTGTACACAAGTTGTGTGAATATTGAAAATGTTGAAAGATGCTTGGTAATTTTCCCATCCTAGACAAGAGGAGAAAATAGAGATAACCAATGTGAGATTTCTCTCCCTCCCCCCCCCCCCCATTCCTGTATGAGAATGAAAGCAGAATTTTGCCCCCTCAGCAGCTGTTTACATACACAAAATTTCCATTTTGTGCATGGTATACATGTACCTTGTATTCTGTCTGTGGCCTTGGTGCAAAAATATCTGCAATTTTTAAAATAATATAAAATAAAAGTACTGAAGTCCAAAGAAAAAGCACAAAAACTCTTCTAACCTCAGCCAGGAGGGAGAAACCTTTTCAAACTTGTGAACACAAGCAATGACATACATCCCTACCAAATATTGTATACCCTTTTGGCACACTTCTGTTCTGATTGAAGACAGAACTTCTACTACACCCTGTTTTCTATCCTCAGGTAGTCATAAAAGCAAGTATACAAAAAGGGCCTGTGAGTGTGTTGTAACAGTGAATACATTTGATTGAATGTACATCCAGGTAGGGTGGTCCAGGAAGCACACATGCAGGCAATGGTGACTCTATTGGATACATACCTGTCCAACAGTAACCAGGGCCCCTCGACTTGATGCCATCGAACCCCCTGAGAACAATTTCCTCAAACCTTCTGCAAAGACAAAAAGGATCGCAGCATAGGATTTACAGAGTAGTGATCCGCTTCACCCCATCTGCCTGCAACCAACTCCTACCTCTTCCCATCCAGATGTTTTGTCCAGCTACAGAAGAGTAGACTTCTGCTTTCCACTTATGAACTCCACTTCTGCAGCTGCACGTCCCTCTACTGTGAAAGCACTGTTCAGGCTTGGAAACTGTACTGCTGCCCAATAAGGCAGGAATGCCCTTATAATTTCTGAGCAGGCTGGGACAAAACAGTGCAAGAGGTCATTCACTGGCTCCACTCTATTCCACTATAGTCAGTTTTAATGGGGATGAAATCGCTGAGCATTTAATTGGGATCACATAAGTGAACATCTGCTCAATGTCAGACGATCAGCAAACCAGACGATAGGGGTGACAACTGCTGATGCCCTCTCCACCCCACAACTCTCTCTCCAGCTATAGAATGTTCTCTGAACATCATAACACTACAAAAGGGCCATAACTGCAGAAATGTCATCAGCCGAGATAAAGCTGGCTGATGGAAAAGCACTCTCCAAGCCAAGCCAGGCTTTTAGTTATGATGCTGCTGGGAGTGAGATGCTGGTTGGCTCTAGGGCTGCTTCCACGGTAGACATTTAGCGTGGGATGATCCACATTTCCTGCACTCACATTTTGAGTGGCCCATACAATACCATCCTACTCCTGAAATTCCTGTTTTTTTTTGCAGTAATTCTTCCATCTTATTTTAGAAAAGCCACCCTTCCTAACAGATGTGATTTTGACATGGGCATTGATGAAGCCAGCAGTTGAACAATCTTAACACCCACCCCTGACCCTTAATACTTACGGTCAGCATCTTTTTTTAGTAACAGCTTTTGCTTCTGCCCCCACATTAACATTTGTTTTGAACCAGAAACATGAGGCATCTTTTCATTTTCTTTTTAATTTTCCATGGTTACCAATGGACAATCACACATGGACAAAGAAGCTCTTAGCACCAAATACAATGATCTTTTTTTTAAAAGGATTTTTCAGACCAACCTGCCCACCACCAAACTTGTTCACAGTTAATTGACCTTTCCATCAGCAGTTTGATTCCCGAGTACTGTAGGACTGAACGAACTCCCGTCTTTGTCCCAACTCCCGCCAACCTAGCATTTCGAAAGCAAGAAATTGCAAGTAGATAAATAGGGACCACTTCGGTGGGAAGGTAAACAGTGTTCTGTGCGCTCCGGTGTCTAGGCATGCCTGCCACATGACCATGGAAATTTTTGCAGAAGCAGACAGTGTTGGCTCTTCGGCTATGAAACAGAGATGAGCAATGAGCCCTAGAATCGGATACGACTGGCTTTTGAGCAAGGGTGACCTTTACCTTACCCACAGCTATATCATACCCACTAACATGGATGGCACAAGATGGGATGAGAATAAATAAAAAATATAATCTCATTCCTGATCTGGTGGAAAGGCAACAGCCGTCCTGCTTACCACCTCCCATGGGAGAACCATGATTTACTCAGGCCCAAAGTCCAGGAACTCCACTGGTTATGTTCCTACCATTGACCTCAAATGGTTTGTTCAAATTTTTGTTTTTAATTCAAGGACAGATATAGTTAATGGATAACTATGCATACCTCTCTGCAGGTAGGAGTGTGTTACTTTCCCCCTCAGCAGGACCAGCTACTCAGATTGGAAACCCAGATTGTCTTTTGCCTAGTTTCACAACTGGCATTCCGGGCAACTGGGGCAGCTGTTCTGCACACTTAGCCATGAGCCATACTGAACATGAACCAGAACAAGGCTGGATGCCTAACAGAACCTTTGCTACCTTTCCTTTTTCCCATTCAGCACCACCAGGCAGAAAGAAGCTGTCCCTACTCATTCTAGCACTGAGCAGAAGGAGTATGTCTTATTTTTCCATCTGCTTCTCTCTTTCCCTTCTTCTCAGATTTAGAGATGAGTGAACCATATGCCGCTCCCACAGGCTTAAACGAGCCCCAACAACAACCCTGAGCCCCTTACGGCATCACATAGCACCAGTGATGCACTGCAAAAAAATTTGCTACCTACTCTGTAGGCTAGCCAAATCTGTGGGCGTGGCCAAACATACTGCATTATGGGCTATGGAGGTGGGTGTGGCCAATCATGTGGGTGTGGCCTGGGGGAATTTCCACTACCGGTTCTGCAGAACCTGCTGCAGTGCATCATTGCATAGCACCCAAAACACTACTACTTCTAGGTTGTTACCTGTGGAGGCCATTTTGTCATGTTATGAGGGGCCCTGCATACTGCCATTGATTGTGGGGGAGGGGGGGTACAAAAATGTTGTTGGCCACTAGAAGCTGCAAGAGTTTTTCCCAATTAAAAATCTGTTTTTTTTTAAAGAACAATACCACAGATGGGCATTCATGGATCTTGGGGTCTCTGGAGATTGCCCACCCGGATTCCTCTTCCCAGGGTTCCTCTCAAAAGAATGAAAAAGCCAAGGATTTGGAGAAGCTTCTCTACTTCAAATTCCACACATGTAGTTCAGATCAGCACAGACCTTTCATGCTCCCAAATTCATTCACTTTTCTCAGGCACAACAACTCGCATATTAAAAGAGAAGAGAGCCAGTACATGATAGCAGTTAGAGCAGTGGTACCCAATGTGGGGCGCACACCCCACAGGGGGACTTCAATTCCCAGTAGCCCAAGTCAGTACATTGGCTGATCTGTGCTTTGGGGAATTGACTTAGGCTTCTGGGAATTGAAGTCCAAAAACCAAAGATTGGGAAACACTGAGTTAGAAGGTAGAAGTGGGATTTGAGAGGTTCAAGTTCATGCTCAGACTCCATCTCAGCCTGACCTGTGTTCAAGTTCATGCTCAATCTCCATCTCAGCCTGACCTGTGTAATAAGATTATGGTGAAGATAGAGCATGGAGGAGGACAACGGTCTATGCCACTCAATCCAGCTCTGTGCAGGAAAACAGATATAAATACTATAAATAAATAACATGTACAGGTAGTTTCTGAACACCTACCTCCACTGGCCCCAGTACAGCTCATTAAAAGAGGCCTTTATATATAAACACCTCCTGCCTCCAATGCTGCTCTCCAGGGAGTTTGCCTTTGATGGCTTTCCCCACATTGTGCAGGCTGTGGTTTTGCTCTGGAGGCCTCTGACTTTTCGCAGGCATGATTTGCTGCTGTGTGCCACCCAGAGACTAGAGCCATGATGGTGAACCTTGGCACTCCAGATGTTCTTGGTCTTCAATTCCCAAAGGCCAAGCCCCCTGTGAATCCACACAAATGGGTTTACTGCGATTCATCCGGCCCACGCCACCCTCATTGCTCCCGGAAGCAGAAGTAAAACGCGCCCGTATGGAGGAAGGGTTAACCTGGAAGAGTCTTAACCATACGGGCATGTTTTACTTCTGCTTCCAGGAGCGACGAGGGCAGCGTGGGCCGGATGAATCGCATTAAACCCATTCATGTGAATTCACAGGGTGCTTGGGCTTCTGGGAATTGAAGTCCAAGAACATCTGGAGTGCCACGGTTCGCCGTCACGGAACAAGAGACAGAGGCACAGAGCTTGGAAGCAACCCTTGTATAAGCTGCCACAAGGCCCAGTGGTCAGGATGGCTGGGTGATGCTGGGGGCTGTAGTCCAAAAGAGGACTGTTTCTAAGCTCTGGTAACGAAGGCAGCTATGGTGAGGGATGTCACTTTCCTTTTTTCAAAGAGACGCATCCCTCGGCCTGAGTCTTCTTAGAACCATGCCGTAGCCTTGAGGAGCACTGCTGAGGTTCTTACCTTCGCGAAATACCCGATGCAACCCGTTCAGCGCATGTGTATAACTGGGGAGCAAGGAGAGACAGTTAGCAGCCTGAACCTCCTTCCACTCACCACAAAGTAGATAACAGCCCCGTAAACTTCAATCACGATGGGTTTTTGGAAGATGAAGGAGGCATGGCCTAGATATGGCCGCCTTGAGTCGCACTTGTGCTGAGAAAGGTGAGGTATAAATTTTAATAATAATAATAATAATAATAATAATAATAATAATAATAATAATAATAATAATAATAATCTGAGCTTTGACCTATAGCAGGGGTGCCCAAACTTCTTACACTGGGGTCCTGACCACACTCCTGGAACAGCCTTTGTGCATGCATGTCTGGAATCACTTCTGGGAGTGGCAGATGCATTTGTGCATATGCAAACACACCTGCGCCGCTACCAGAAGTGGTTCCAGACATCCCCGCGCATGCACAGATACGTCCGCGCCACTCCCTGAAGTGGCTCTGGACGCACATGAGCATTGCTGGGTGCGCCCCCATCCACTTCTGGGAATGGTGAGGGCGTCGCAGGCCTGAAGAATTGGCATCGCAGGCCATCGTTTGGGCACCCTTGGCCTATAGGGTTGCCACCCCAATTCAAGAGGAACCAAAGTTTCTAATAATACCCATCTAATAATCATGCAGGAGCTTTGCAACTTCAATATAGCAGCCCTTAGAACAGCATTTCCCAACCTTGGGCCCCCAGATGTTCTTGGACTTCAATTCCCAGGAGCCCTGGTCAACAGATGTGCTGACTTGGGTTTCTGGGAATTGAAGTCCAAGAACACCTGGAGGACCAAGGGTTGGAAACCCTGCCTTAGGAGGAAGAAAGGCTTTCACAGGGCATCCTGTTCCCACTCCCTTTTATTCTCCTTTGTCATACATGCCAGACCCTAACACTAACACACACTTTACTCACTTGCGCCGCAGTTGGGCAGGCTGCTTCATGTCATTCTGCATCCTGGAAAAGGAACCATGACAAACTGAGGGGGCTGAGAGATGTAAAGACACCCCACCCACCCATCATAATCAATCCCTGCCAGACAATAGAGCCTGCTCGGCAGTCAGGGCTGGGAAACTGCGGCTGACTGGCCTGGCCAATGGCCAGGCCAATGGTGACCCAGGCTGGGCATAAAGTTCATCAGCACCGAGGACTGAAGGTAACCCAATCCTTAGAAACAAAGAAGCAGAAGGTGCTGAGCAGGCAACAGGCTGGAGGATCCGACACTTCCATTTAGGATCCACTCCCCCCCCCTCCGGATTGTGATGCTTAAGCAACTTGATCACAGGGATCTGGAAAGAAAAAGCCCCCCACCCCACCCACCCACTACTAGACAGAGAGGCAGAAGAAAGAGACACTGACCTGACATTCACCATGTCTGCCGGGGTCCCCACAAACCCTCCGGCAAACCCTGCGAACACAGAAGAGTTAAGTGAAAGGGGGCGGTGCAGCCTGTCCCAAGTGGGCTTGTCGCTCGGCACGTCCCGAGTCTCAGCTCACCTCCTACTGCGCCCAGCAGCACCTTCTGGTAAAAAGGCATTGGCCCCTGGGCACCCTGGCTCAAGTGGTCCCGCACAGTCTCATAGATGGCAAAGCGAGTGAGGGAGTACGTCATCTGAGGAAGCAGAAAGAGGCATACAGCAGGAAGGTCAGCCTCATCTCTGGTCCTGGACCCGGAAAGGGCTGGTCTGAGGGGGCAGGACAAGCCAGAGCCCCCCTAGCAGAGCCTTGCAAGCCAATCCTGGCCATAGTTTGAGCCAGGAGTGTGCAAACTTTTCAGGTCGTGGGCTGGTCACATGTTTCAGCAGTCATATCCGACTCTAGGGTTCAGTGCACATCTTTGTTTATAGCTAAAGAGCCAGTACTGTCTGCTTCTCCAGACGTTTCCGTGGACATGTGGCAGAGTGCACAGAACGCTGTTTACCTTTCCCACCAAAGTGGTGCCTATTTATCTACTTGCAATTTCTTGCTTTCCAACTGCTAGGTTGGCAGGAGCTGGGACAGAGACAAAAGCTCACTCAGTCATGCAGCACCCAGGTCTCAAACTGCTGACCTGCAGACCTTCCAGTCTTCAAATTCAGTATCTTAACCACTGAGTCACCACAGTCCCCTAATCCCATCTAGCACAGGCTGAATTCCCAATCCCTGAACTGTCTTTTGGCTGTCGAGGAGCACCTCTGTCTTCTGGAATAAGCCTCAATGTGCCCACTTTTATCCAGACTTTATTTGCTGCAAAGGTTATCTTCCAAAGGGCTCTAGTCAGTTTTCTGGTAGAACTCCTCCAGATTTTCTGAGATTACCATTAGTCTCTACCGTTTCCTTCCATCATTGCTGGTTCCCTAGGCTAGTTTCTCTCTACTCCACTGATGGAAATGCCTGGGTTGCTGACACCTACCATACTAAGCATCTCCCCATTTCAGAGCTCAATCAAGGCTTCCGGATTGCCTTGCCAGGAGGACTGGACACTTCCTAACACTACCAAGAAACCAGTCTAATCCATGAGCCTCCCATGGCAGGCCATGATATATTTATTTGTTTAAGACACATATATCCCACCTTCCTGCAAGGTGGCTTAATTAGACTCCTAACCCATATCTGTATGTGTGCTCCAGGGAGTCTTAAGCTCCAACCCAATATACTGTAATAGCGACAACAAGACCATACAGAATTCCTCTACATCCAAATCACCTTCTTCATAATCATTAACAATAACTGTGACATACTCTTTTTAACAGGTCATTTGATGTTGCCCAACCTTTATATGCACAGCTCCATTCAAAGCTTCCTTCCCAGGTCTTGGTTGCTAAAGAAAAGTCTAATTCAGCCCAACCCATGGAAACTCATAAGCATGATTTTCCATGACTTGCATAACATTCAAACAAGGCTGATTTCAGCTGCCTAAATGCAGCTACAAGAGTCGCTGTGCCCTTTTACGGAGCTCCTTTCAAGGATGTAGCCCATGCACAGTTATGGGAGAAGCAGAACTGTCAGTGCACAGAAGGGGCAAATGCCCTGGTGAGTGTCAGATGCTGCCACTGAAAGCAAATGAACAGACTGCCACTATTCGCAGTCTTCACTCACTCAAAGTGAGCACCTGATTCATCAAAGGTCTAGGTAGAGATCAAGCTCAGGACCAGGTTATGCTTCACTTCATACATTCCTGCTCCTAGAACAATGATAGATACTAGGATAGTGATGGCTAACCCTGGCACTCCAGCTGTTCTTGGACTTCAATTACCAGAAGCCCAAGTCAGTACTTCTGCTGATCAGGGCTCCGGGGAATTGAAATCCAATGCCTGGAGTGCCAAGGTTGGACATAACTATTCTAGACTCTATCTAGTCCTTCTAAAATATCAACAGCCACTGTACACTTCTATGTGAATTTTGTCATAATTAAAAATAATGGTGTGCCATCAAGTTAATTTTAATTTACTGGCCACCCTTTCCAGGATTTTCCAGGTAGAGTATTGAGATGTGGTTTACCCTTCCCTTCTTTTAGAGATGCCCTGAGACTGTGCAACTTGCCCAAGACCACACCTACTGGTTCTTCTCCCAGGAGGCCCAGTAAGGAATCAAACTCCCAACCTCTGGCTCTACAGGCAGATACTTTTCTCACTGAGCTCTCCAGCCAGCTTAACCATGATCAGTTCAGATGCTGGGTCTCAGAGAGTACAAGAAACCACCACCCCACAAGTCTCTGGACAGGAAGTGAGAAATAATCTCACTGCTGAATCTCTGGAAAGGCCTTTGAGGGATTTTGGGAGAAGCTGCAGAGTTTCCGCAGGCAATCGCAGAGCTAAGAAGCTAAGACATAAAACCCCTGTGACATGAGAAGCAGGACTATTTGGACCGCAGCAAGCAATCTTTGTCACACCTACCTGTCGGCACAAGGAGGCACTCAGGCCGTTGTAGAGGGCCAGAAAGCCATCGCTG
This sequence comes from Bradypodion pumilum, assembly GCA_035047305.1. Lineage (NCBI taxonomy): Eukaryota > Metazoa > Chordata > Lepidosauria > Squamata > Chamaeleonidae > Bradypodion > Bradypodion pumilum. Next base: position 284,322,826 of record JAWDJD010000002.1, on the reverse strand, counting down.
CGAACCACACGTAGCGCCATCCCTGTCATGCGTAACTTCACTTCCTGTTGGGTTTGCAGATGGACCTGAGCAGAAAATGTAGAGGGCAAACAGGTGAGATTGGATGAGCCGGGATTCTTGTTCTCTGAAGGACAACCAGGGCAGCAGCAAGCACCTATGGGTTTGAACCTCCTCCCATAAAACAGCACAGACCACAAGGTTGTACATCATCCACAGGGTATCAGGAATTCTTGCTAACCTCAGCTTTGAACTCTGCCCTACAGAGGATGAACAAGGCTAGAGTTTGAAGAAGAATATTTTTTAGTTTAAAATGAAGTACTTTTTAAGAACATCAGAGTAAACAAAACCAAAAATGTTGTAGCACTTTGAAGACTGCTGTATTATAATGTTAGCTTTCATGGATCATTAACATTAAAATACAGCAGTATTTAGTCTTTAAAGTGCTACGATGTTTTTGCTTTGTTTACTCTCTGATATGCTTGAAACACAGACTAACACAGCTACAATTCCAAAAAAATCAACTTTTTATGAACTTGTTTTTCATCTTTCCAGTTTCATTTCCCAATCCTCCCAACATACATAAATTAGGTACAACACATGTATTTTTTCTTTGTATAAGAAGGCACAACACATATATTTTACTATTTTCTCTTCCTTGCTAGTACAGTCAAACTTGAGATAAGAACAACTCGACCTAAGAAAAACTCTAAATACATCAGGAAATCTCCGAAAAAAATCAGGTTTGAGATTTTAAAAAAATTAATAGGGTTTTTTTCAAGATATGAAATTCAATTCATTCCTATGGGAAATTGCATTCAATGCATTCCTATGGGATAAGTTTTTCGAGATACTATCAACTTTGAGGAACAAATTAAATTCGTATGTAGAGGTTTGACTGTATGTTGAATAGGTTTCAAGGCATTTAACATCCAAACTATTGTCCTTTACTCTCCACCAGGAAGTTGTGGGAATCTACAGGTAGTTCTTCCAAACAGACAATCCTAAAATGGCTGTTACTCCTCAATTTTACCAATGTGGTTTACTGCAGGGATGGGGAGCATGAGTCCTTTAAATGCATTGGGTGTCAACTCCCAGAAACCCCAGCCAGCATGAATAGCAAAAGTGGACTAAGCCAAAGACCTATAAAATACCATTCTATGCTCTTCAATGGAGTTTGGCCCTGCATCCCCCCCTCCCAAATAATCTAACAAGCAAGATAAATCTGTGATGCATTAACTATCCCAGCTGCAAGGCACTTGTTCCACCTATATATCAGAAGAAAGTATGGCAAGACAGTGGAAATGCAAGTAGTGAAACAAAAACCGTCTTTGAAAATGGATATTTTTAATGATAACTAAAACACCCTTACTTCAAGTAACAGAAAGTCTTATCAACAATTGAAAAACTGGTAAACTTTGTAGATCTTGTAAAGAACCCAAAGCCAATCTGGTATTCAACGGCTTTTCTCAACCTTGCTTCTTCAGGGTGTTCTTATCAATCCTCATAAACTATTTTTAATAAGCTATTTTTAATATGTGTCAATGGCCTCATATCTCATCATTCTTCAAGTGCCTATGATGAATGATGAGATATGAGGCCATTGATGCATATTAAAAAATAGCTTATTAAAAAACAAAGTTTACCAGTTTTTCAATTGTTGATAAGACTTTCTGTTACCTGAAGTAAGGATTTTTAGTTATTATTAAAAATATTCATTTTCGAAGATGGTTTTTGTTTCACTACTTGTTCCACCTATGACAGAAGGTCCATGGACAAGGCAAATCCTGATTCCACCGAAGTTGCAAACCCATCTACAGTACAGTACTTTTGGAGCACAGAGAGTAGCCCAGGTACAGTACTGCACGACTTGAACGCAAACTGCCTGTGCTGATGCAACTGATGTTTATAATGTAACTACAAGGAAAATCTGGGTGAAAGGTTCATAAACTGATAAAAATCAAGATACTTGGCAGGGTCACTAGCCACCATCTCCCAGAGAAGGGCCAGGTGGCAAGAGAATGAGGTAGCAGTTCCATGTTGGATGAAAAAGCACAAATTCTCAAACCCATCGCTCCCACTCCTAGGCATGTACTGCCACCAACCCAGATGAAACAACTCCACGCATAGGAGTCCAAACAAGCAACTAGCAAAAGAGTCTTGAAGGCAATTTTCAGTGACTTGTAAGATAACAATGGGAGAACTTTGGCCTTCTCATAAAATTACCATAACATACAGAGAGATATGGAAGTGAATAGTGAAAGACTCAAAGCATCTACTTCAAGCCTGAAGGAAATGGTGAGCCACTGTGTGAGACAGAATGCTTGACTGGATGGGCTCCTGTGGCCTGTTCCAGCAAGGTTGTTCTTATGTTATGTTCTTAAGCTAGATATACATGAAGCCAGACATAGGTTGAACATCAGGAAAAACGTCTTAACAGTTAGAGCAGTACAACAGTGTAACCAACTGCCTAGAACCATTCCAACACTGGAACCATTCAAGAGATAACAGAACAACTATCTATTATACAGTACAGTACAGTATCTGCTTTGATTTGGATTCCTGCATTGAGTAGTGGGTTGGACTCTCCAACCTCAAAAGCCCCTTCCAACTCGGTGATTCCATGATTCTAAGACTACATCCACTCTTTGGCTACCATCCTGTCCCAACCAGACTAAAGTCAAGAGAAGATTTTTCAGAACTAGACTGGATAAAACTCAACGATTAAAAAAAAAAATCAATCAGTTTTTATTCAAATTGTTGTTTTTTAAAATTTAAGTTGGACTTTTAAAAAAAAATACAACTGGAGGAAAAATTTATCTAAAGATATTTTCTATTAACGTATATGATAGTCCAAAAGTTATTGGTTCTAAAATAAGGATTAGTTTTTAATGTAGCATAAGGCTGTATACTCATGCAATGTTTATACTATTTGGTAAATGAATTCTCTTAAACCATTCACAACGCCTCTTCCAGAGATTTCTATAAAATTATTGGGCAATTTGAACAATAAATTGACATGTGAATTAAATGTTAAAAGGGGGATACTGAAGGAGAATAAATTTTGGGACATCTGGAAACCGTTTCTAGATTATACTTTGACGGATAACATGGGCAATAAACCAACACCTGAATTAATGAATTTGGGGGACAAATAAGAAAATTTGTGTAATTGACATATGGTGAATTCATTGGACAATGTAGATAACACTGGGTGAAACTTTTATCTTTTCTAGTTTTCTTTTTTTAATATGATAGTATTTTTTTCTTATAATGTTTATTACTGTCTAAAAAATGTCTTTTTATTTAGAATGTCATTATTGGAAGTTAAGGAGAGAAACAAGACTTAAAATTTTTATATTTTGGTGAAACAAAGAATTAAGAAGAGGGTATATGTCACAAAAGACTTAATCTGAAAGAATTTTTTCTTGTTATATTTGAAAGTGTTATGATTATGTACAAATTCACTTATATTATACTATATGTGTTTTCTTCCTTTTAACTACTTTTGTATTTTTGTACTTTTATACAGTATTTATTTCACTTCATTTTTTCCTGAAAAAATAAAAAATAAAAATACTTCTTCTTCGAGTGCCATATCTAGAAAATAAAAAAATTATTGGGCAATTTAATGTTATAAAATAAACTTTGTTAAGAATTTTTTTGGAATAGTAGCCGTGTTAGTCTGTGTTTCAGGCATATCAGAAAACCAAAACCAAAATGCTGCAGCAATTTAAAGACTAACTGCTATATTTTCAATGTGAGCTTTCGTGGATCAAGTCCACTTCATCAGACATTCAAGTGAAACTTCAAGGCATGAATTTATATGCACCAGATACAGAGGCACAGAGTGATTAATCAGCATGACAGATAAGCATGCAAATCAACACAGCTTCCTACACCTATTAAAATGGATGGTACCCCAGGAAAGTAAAGAAAAAGATCTTAATTTCATTGTTCCTTTGTATATCTATGTACACAGATCAACCCCCTTACCTCTTTAATGTCAAGTTTCAAAAAAAATTCAATGACTAGAATAAGATTGTTGGGAACTGAACAAATCTGCACAAGAAGCTAAGTTTGAGGAGGGGACAAGCAGTAAGAATGAAAGTGAAACCTTTTGAGCCCTTATGAGTCTTTTATATAGAAAACCATGTTTTATCTAGTCTTTTTGTTGTTGTTCAGTTGCACAGAGTCCAATCCTTTGCGATCCTATGGTCCACAACACACCAGTCTCCTCTGTCATCTGCCATCCTCCGGAATCTGCCCCTAGATCTATGCCTACTGCGTCAACAACGCTGCCTAGCTATCTCATCCTCTACCGCTCCCTTCTTCCTTTTCCTTCCATCTTTCCTAGCATCAGGGCCTTACCCAGTGAATCCTCTCTTCTCATTTGGTGGCCAAACTACTTGAGCTTCAGCTTCTGTATTTGTCTTTTCACGGAGCAGTCAGGGTTGAGTTCCTTCAGGATGGACCGATTTTCTCTCCTTGCAGTCTAGGGAAGTTTCAAAAGTCTTCTCCAACACTACAGTCCAAAGGCATCTATTCTTCTGAACTCAGCCTTCGGTTCAGTTCTCACAACCATACACCTCCCCTGGTGGCTTAGTGGTAAGACGCTGAGTTGGAGACTGGAAGGTCGGGTTTTGATACCCGAGAGCTGCACTTGGGGACATGAAAGGAGCCTCATTCGGGCATCCCCTAAAAATCCTTTCAACCAAGAGTAATCTCTGACAAGAAACAAGCCATTCATTACTACTGGGAAGGCCATCACTTTAACTATGCGGACTTTAGTCTTACTAGCGATTTAAATCAATTGGCCAATCAAATACACCCTGTTCAGAATATCTGTAAATCCTGAAGGAATCCCAGGATTTTACTGCAGAAAGAAAGAACAGCTCACCTATCAAAATGGATGGTACCCCAGGAAAGTCTAATCCTCGGTCATACAAAGAACTTGGTAATGTGGAAATCAATTAGCGGGTGACAAAGTTGAACTGTAAAAAATGGGGCTCTTGTATTGACAGGTGAGGGACTGCAATGGCTCAAGTGGCTAAGATGCTGACTGGGAGGCGGAAGGTCAGCAGTTCGATTCCCGAGTACTGTAGGACAGAATGAGCTCCCGTCTTTATCCCAGCTCCTGCCAACCTAGCAGTTCGAAAGCAAGAAATTGCAAGTAGATAAATAGGGACCACTTCGGTGGAAAGGTAACAGCGTTCCATGCAGTCTAGTGTCAAGTCATGCCGGCCACATAACCATGGAAACATCTGCAGAAGCAGACAGCACTGGGCTCTTCGGCTTTGAAACAGAGATGAGCACTGAACCTTAGTCGGATACAACTGGCTTTCGAGCAAGGGAAACCTTTACCTGTATTGACATGGTGCTTTGTGAGTGAGAAGAAGAACAGCCAACTGCACACCTAGGCCTGTGTACTCTTCAACATGTACCATGGAAGATGGGATGACAGCTGCCCTGAAAATGCTTGACACTGCCTCTTACTGGGCAAAAACCATCTAATATATTAATTTTCTTGAAATGGTAGCCATGTTAGTCTGTGTTTCAAACATATCAGAGAGTAACCAAAACAAAAAGACAAAAAACGTTGTGGCACTTTAAAGACTTAATGCTGTATTTTAATGTTATAGCAGTTAGTCGCTACGACATTTTTGTCTTTTAGTTTTGTTCACTCTTGGATATGCCCACTATATTACCTGTACTGCAGAGCTTCTGACATGAACAAAAGATTAATTAATAGCTGTCATCGCTCCTTACGCTATGGCTGGTGGTGATTGGAGCATCTGGCACTTGACATCCTAAACATCTGAAGGACCAAAGACAGATTTGTTGGCATTCTACCACTGTACCATAGAGAGTGTGTTAACCTATGGTCTGTGTGTATGGTTTGGGAGTTGTACAGCTAGCAAAAGAACAATGCTGTCCAGGGTCATAAAGACTGCAGAGGGGATAATCGGGCATACTCTTCCCACTCTAGATCAAATCTATGCCGCCAGGTGATATAAGAAAGCTGTAGAGATTGCGCAAGATAGTAGCACCCTGGAAATGATCTCTTTCAGCTTCTGCCTTCTAGAAGAAGGTATAGGGCTTTGATGAGCAGTCTTGGCCCTCCAGCTGTTCTTGGACTTCAATTCCCAGAAGCCCAAGTCAACACACCAGCTGGTCAGGGTTTCTGGGAATTGAAGTTCAAGAACACCTGGAGGGCCAAGACTACCCATCACTGGTATAGGGTCATAAAGACCAGGACCAGCCGCTTGAGAAATAGTTTCTACCCAAAAGCAGTTCTGGCTTTGAATGCAGTGCAATGCAGTCTATGAGGGAGCTTCTGTATATATAGAGTTTTAGAGCTTTTTAGGGGTTAAATGTGTATATGTGGGTTGGGAGTATGTTGATAATTTTGTATAGTTGTATTTTGTTTAGGTTTTGTTGGCTTGATAAGTGTTTTTCCCCTAATCTCGTTGTTCTGTGCAGGACAATGACAATAAAGATTTATCTATCTATCTATCTATCTATCTATCTATCTATCTATCTATCTATCTATCTATCTATCTAAAGGAACCACTTTTATTTTTTAAACCAGCTGCTGAGGTTGCAAAGTGCCAGCTGCCATGAGAGGGCAGCAAAGGGGCAAATGTGGTTCAAATGGGCCCTGTTCCCAGGCAGCTCAAAGAGCTACTGTGAAGGATGGAGCTGGAATTTGCTCATCCAGCAGTTAGCAGGCTGAGGGACTCTGAGCCAGCCCAGATGAAGGCTGAACGTCTGCAGCAATCTATAGGGATCACAGCTTCATGCTGGCATGAATATGCCAGTCTATAACAAAGGACAGGAATCCCCCCCCCCGCCGCCACCTTGTGTAGGACCGGCTAAATATGACTAATTCCCAAAAGGTGGGGGGTGGGCGAGAATGGCAAGACAGGCTTTGCTTGTTATGTTACACAAGTAGATCAACAGGGAAATCTCAGAGGCCCACAAGTTTTTTCTCCCCTAAGCTGGGCTGCCTTTCCGGTTTCTTCAGCTTGACCAGTTAGTTCATCCTCTCTCCATGAGCAACAGCTCAGTTTGCAGGCCAAATATGTCACTTGATTTTGATCAGTGGGCTGGGAAGACAATGGAGTTTTCATAAAGAAGGCCAGATTTGGATCACCGTTGTTCTCGTTGTGTGGAAGAAGAGCAGAGCAGAGACTAGGCAACCTGAGAGCAATTACGGTGGATTAACGAGGCGACTGTATCCAGCCAACCCTAGTCTAAAGAAATGTTTTGTTTTGTTTTTATTTTCTGAAACATACTGTCTAATCCAGAGCCATCTTTTCCTTGTGGATTTGTCCCTCTCTGGAAGTGAGATTGTATCTCTCAAATGTTTGAGGAAATGCAGCTATGTATTTTTTTTTTTTACTTAGGGATGCCTTCAATGACTACCTTAGGGCCTCAGTAACAAGGCAGAAACAGCCATCAGAATCAGGGCAATAAAGATAAAAATTTCTGAGAACCCATTGTTTTTAGACAGGATGTATTTATCAGTTATACACAACTGATCCTAAAAGAAAAATTTCATTATTTCATCCCACTGACCTTGGGCAATTCTACAGATCAAATTGCATGGCTCTACACCACTGACCTCAAATAAGTCACTTCCTTTATGCGTTGTCTGCCATTTTAAGGCATTACAACAAGTTCTAAAAATACATAAAAACACTTTAAAAGACCCACATCCCACCCACTATAAAAAGAAGAAGAGAGAGTTCTTAATTGTTTACATAAGCCAGCAGGTGGGGACCGTGTTCCCATTCGGGCTCCACACCTGCCCTGCAGGTTAACTGAGTCCTCTCGCTTCTGAAGACCCACAGGAGGAAGATTTACCTCTGGATCCATTGATTCAGGCTTCATCTCAGGAGTCCTAACACACCAATCACCACCATCAGATGCCAGCAGACAGAGCAAATGAAGCCTATATCCCACATTTCCACTTAAACCCAGGTTGACACACCAGAAATGAGTGGCCTTTTGTCTCTCAGAGGTTGGGACTAAAGGTAAAGGTTTCCCTTGCTCAAAAGCCAGTCGTACCCGACTCTAGGGTTCAGTGCTCATCTGTTTCAAAGCCGAAGAGCCAGCGCTGTCTGCTTCTGCAGACGTTTCCATGGTCATGTGGCAGGCATGACTAGACACCAGAGCGCACGGAGTGCTGTTTACCTTCCCACCAAAGTGGTCCCTATTTATGTACTTGCAATTTCTTGCTTTTGAACTGCTAGGTTGGCAGGAGCTGGGACAGAGACGGGAGCTCATCCCGTCCTGCAGTACTCGGGAATCGGACTGCTGACCTTCTGCCTACCAGTTGGGCCACTGGAACTACAACTCTCAAAATAGTTCTCGACTCCGGGGAACTGAAACCCAACATATTTAGAGAGCCAAAGCTTCCACGACTACATCCTTCTGCAGCTGCTTTACTGGGAAAAGTGAAACTAATCTCTCGGCTTAAACCACAGCCTGGGGAGGAGGACCTGGTCCCTGGGAGTCCGAAGACCCTCCAGACTTCCCAGCAAGAAAAGAGGGAGATGCCAACCACACACCCAAGAACTAGGTGGCTCCATGTTGGCAGTTCAAAGTTTGATCTGGACACGAAAGAAACAGCAGCAGCAGCAGCAGCAAGGGGGAGATGCCAGCCTGTGATCCTCAGGAATTGAGGCTCGGCCAGCCAGGGCAAGGAGGACACTTCTTAGGTGCCAACATGGCCGCTTGAGATCAGTGGGGCGAGGGGGGTGGGTGGGGAGGTGGAAGAGGGATCAGTGGGGCGAGGGGGGTGGGTGGGGAGGTGGAAGAGGGATCAGTGGGGCAAGGGGGGTGGGTGGAAGAGAGACTATCATGTAAGCTTACAAGCCCAATTGGCAGGCACCCCCATTTTTCCTCGTGTCTGAGTGTGTGTAAGTGTGTTGGGGGGGGGACACACAAAGGTGCCCCCCTCCCCTCCTGCTAAACCTCTGGCTGCCCTAGCCTTGCATGGCGAGTGGAGCCAGAGCCTGGGATGGGCTGCTCCGAGAGGAAGCCGAGCAAGGCGGCTGCACCCCCAAACATCCCCCCGCCCCCAGATCAAGGCAAGGCGGGGAGGCAGCCAAGAGGTCCCTTGGGAGCAAGAGGGAGGGAGGGAAGAAGGTGGCGCTGCCCTTCCTTCCGGGGGTCCACTCCAGGGGGGTCCACTCCAGGGGCTTCCCCTGCCCCCCGGGACGCACCTTAAGCAGGTCCAGCGGGTGGGTGCAGCAGGCCGCCCCGCACGAGGCCAGGCCCCCGAAGTACCAGCGGGACACGCGCTTCTCCGCCATGGCAGGGGTGCTGGTGGTGCTGGTGGCGCCGCCCCGCTGGCTCGCGCTCTCTGCCCTGGGGATGGGGAGGAGGGAGCCCCTGGCGCTCCACACCCAGCGCTACAACCCACCAGCCCTTAAACAGGCCACGCCTTCAAACGGCAACGGGGAGGCCAGCGGTGGCCCGGCCGGGAGGGAAGGAAGGAAGGAAGGGAGAAAGAAGCGGCTCGGGCCAGCCCCGCCCTCTCGGCTAGGCCGCCCACGCGCTTTCTGCTGCTCTTGCCCCGCCCCGCCCCGCCCCGCCCGGCCCGGCCCGGCCCGGCAGGAGGCCTGGATCTGGCTGCTGCTTCCCGGCTCGGCTCATGGCTAATCTGGGAAAGCCATCCGAGCGCCTCTTAAATCGAGCCGCGAAGCGACTCTAGACAGGGGAAGAAAGTCGGAAAGTTAGAATACCTGTGCAAATGTCCATTGCATTTCACTTAAAAAGGTGAAACAAGGATATGAGACAGACTCATTCCTCACTACATGCAAAGTGGAATATGTCATGCCTTCATTCGTTCTCCTTGTGATGATCATGGCGTACAGCGTACATGAGATTATGTGATGATTATGGGGTACATGGGACTGCAGTGGCTCAAGTGGCTAAGACGCTGACTGGGAGGCGGAAGGTCAGCAGTTCGATCCCCGAGTACTGCAGGACGGGATGAGCTCCCGTCTCTGTCCCAGCTCCTGCCAACCTAGCAGTTCGAAAGCAAGACATTGCAAGTAGATAAATAGCGGACCACTTCGGTGGGAAGGTAAACAGCGTTCCGTGCGCTCCGTTGTCTAGTCATGCCTGCCACATGACCACGGAAACGTCTGCAGAAGCAGACAGCACTGGGCTCTTCAGGTTTGAAACAGATGAGCACTGAGCCCTAGAGTCGGATACGACTGGCTTTTGAGCAAGGGTGACCTTTACCTTACCCACAGCTATATTATACCCACTAACATGGATGGCACAAGCTCTTCAGCTTGGAAACACCCTGCATCCTAGAGTTGGATACGAAGGGCTTTCGAGCAAGGGAAACCTTTACCTTTATGGGGTACATGAGATTGGGGGGTTGGGGTTTTCATAAACTGTAAGCCATAAGTATCACTATTATAACAAAGTAAGGCTTGAACTATCTCACTTTGAATGCAATGAGTCTATCTCATATAGTTGTTTCACATTTTAAGTTGCATTACTGAACTGAATGAACATTTGCACACTATTCTAATTTTTTGAGTTTCACCTGTATATGGACTCCACCACACAGGTTCACACACACAGTGCGTGTCTTCTGGTTCTTGTGGAAGATAATCATCATCTTGTGTCAGAAATTATTCTGGGTTTGAAAAGGGTTTTTTTGCTGGAGGAACTCCACTCAGGGGAGACCCGAATGAGGCTCCTTTCATGTCCCCAAGATCTTTTCCCATTGAAGTGGTCCCTATTTATCTACTTGCAATTTCTTGCTTTCAAACTGTTAGGTTGGCAGGAGCTGGGACAGAGACGGGCACTCATTCCATCATGCAGTACCTGGGTCTCGAACTGCTGACTTGCCGGCCTTCCAGCTAACAAGGTGAGCTTCTTAACCACTGAGACATTGCAGCCCCCTCTCTTGTGGAAGATAGGGAAAAATAAATGTGTGTAATACAGCTCCACCAGGCTGTGACATTTGTTGTGGTTGGTGTTTTTTAATGCCCTAACTTAGTGCACTATCCCTGGTCAAACACTGGTTGACTCATGTGAAGAAGCCACTCCAGCTCAGCCCTGAGTCAGTCTGTACCTCACATGAACCCCATCCACATGTTCTCCCAGTTTCCCTACAGGTAAGACACTCAGGCCAGGCATCTCTCTATCCCGTAAGGGTGGAAATAAGACAGCAATTCACTAGTGGTGCAAGAGTTCTTCGACACATCCACCCATCTTAGACTCCTTTTTTCTGCTAGGGTCCTCCTGCTATGTGTCTTTACCTGTCATTGTTCTGAGTTTATTAAAACTGGCTTTCCTGAAGTCCAGCATAACCATGTGGCTCCATGCCACTTGCCAGAGTCGAAGGTGTGGGCAGCTGGCAGACAACACAAACACCGTGACGCAGGGCAACCAGGTAGCAAGGCAAATAGTAACTGTATCTCAGTGCAGAGTCCAAGGCCAAAATCAAGGCAAAGGTAGATAGATAGACAACCTTTATTGGCATACAAAGCCCAAGGTAGGTAGAGCTACAGGATTAGTCCAGATTACAAAAGTGTAGTCCAAGCAAGACGGACGTCAGGTGACCAAGAGAGTAGGTAAGACAGAATTCCTTAGAGGCTGGGATAAGGCAAGGACGGGGTTTAAGGAACAAAGATCCAGGCAAGGCACAACAAAAGCCACTAGGAACCAGAAGTCTTCAGAAGCAGAAAATCTTCCTAAAATAGGAGCAGTATCCAGGAGCCAAGCAACAGCAAGTCTACTGACCTTGAGGCCACTTCTGGGAGGAAGAGTGGGTTCTTATATAGCTAAGCCACCCAGGGCCTCCAAGTGGATGGTCCAGAATCTTCCCCAGGGATCTCAGGTGGGGCTTCAGAGTTGCGGCAGAGTAAGGGTCCAACCCTGCAAACACCACAGCTACCCTCTAGGCTAGGGGTCCAATTGTGTGAGCATCAAGCTCCTGTACCTCTATTCCGTGAATACTGGAGCTGCTTCAGATTGTGAAACTACTTTTTTTGAACTCAAAGCAGAATGTAGTTACTTTCCCACATAGTTCTTCTTGCAGTCACTCCTTCCACCAAATCAACTCTATTGGTGGGTTGCAGTGGCTCAGTGGTTAAGAAGCTCACCTTGTTAGTTGGAAGGCTGGCAAGTCGGCAGTTCAAGACCTGGCTATTGCATGATAGATTGAGTGCCTGTCTCTGTCCCAGCTCTTGGGGACATGAAAGGAGCCTCATTCAGGCATATCCTGAGCAGAGTTTCTCCAGCAAAAATCCTTTCGACCTAGAATAATTTCTGACACGAAATTATTATTATCTCTATTGGCTAGAATCAAGTCAAGGATAGCTACTCTAAGTTTCTCCACTTTTTATAGGGGGAAAAACCAGCCAAAGAAGCCAGGAATTTCTGGGAAGAACCATATTGGGCAGATTTTGCCTCCAAATAGGACAATTAAAATCTTCCATTACTACTACCTTGTGTATCTCTGATATTTTTGCAATTTATTCTCAAAGGTTTCATCCGTAACTCCTCGACTGGACGGACAGTAGCAAATTCCAATTACCATGTTCCTTTTGTGTTTTGGCCCAGTTATATTAATCTAGATGCTTTTGATGGGACAACTGAGCTCATCATTCTATATTTCTATGCAGGAATGTGTTTTTGACACATACTGCTACTCCACATGCCTTTCTATTCTTTCTATTCTTTTTGAACACTTTCTATCATTCAATCGCTGTATCATGGGAGTCATCCGAGCAAGTTTCAATTATCCCTATCAAATCATATTTACCTCTTGAACTAAGATTTCTAGTTATTCCTTCTTTCTTTTACTCCTGGCATTTGTATACATAGGGACTGTGGTGGTTCAGTGGTTAAGAAGCTTGCTTTATTAGATGGAAGGTCTGCAAGTCTGATGTTCAAGATCTGAGTACTGCATGATGGATTGAGTGCCCATCTCTGTCCCAGCTCCTGCCAACCAAGCAGATCAAAAGCAAGAAATTGCAAGTAGATAAATAGGGACCACTTCGGTGGTAAAAGATTTTGATGACACAAAAGGAGCCTCATTCAGGCATCCCGAGTGGAGTTTCTCCAGGAAAAATTCTTTCAATTCAAAATTATTTTCTAACACAAAATTATTATTCAGGCAGGAAGAAACACATTGTATGTGAAGCAGTTCCATGGCAGTCACGGGCCATGAACATGTTTGGATCCAATATTGTATTGTATTGAATAATTTTACTGTATTTTGTATTGCATTGTGATATTTTATTGTGCTGTTATTTGGTTGTATTGTGGATTTGATATGTTGTGAGCCACCCTGAGTCCGCGTATGCTGAGTGGGGGGCATACAAATATCTATCTATCTATCTAGTAGTAGTAGTAGTAGTAGTAGTAGTAGTAGTAGCAGCAGCAGCAGCAGCAGCAGCAGTAGTAGTAGTATATAGACATGGTGCTGGGAAAGGTTGAAGGCAGTAGGAAAAGAGGAAGACCTAATAGGAGATAGATAGATTCCCTAAAGCCATAGGCTTGAGTTTGCTAAAATTGAGCTGGGCTGGTGATGGCAGGACACTCTGGAGATCTCTCATTCATAGGGTTGCCATAAGTCAGATGACTTGACAGCATGTAACAACAAATATCAGATACAGAACAATGGGTCCTCCCAAAAACAGAAGCATTTGAGACAGCGGTGGGATTTTAAAAAATTACTACCTACTCTGCGTGCGTGGTATGGTGGGCATGGCCAGGGGGGAAACCCTGTGTTGCACTACTCTATTTAGGACTACTTTATTTTGAAACTTGGATGGGCGGGGCCAGCCAGAATTTCTGCTACCGGTTCTGGTGAACTGGTGTGAACCTGCTGAAGCCCACCACTGATTTGAGATTATCTTCAGGCAGGAAGAAACACATTGTATGTGAAGCAGTTCCTAGGGACTTTGCCTCTAACCTTGGGACAAGGGGATTACGCTTCACTCTTGAACTGAAGCCCGTGCCTCTTGCTTTTAATTCTTCCCTCATATCAAAGTCTGTTTCCTGGCAAGATATTCGTATATTGACCCAATATCTGTTTTTCCTTCAAAAACCAACACCTCTGCATGGGCAGAGCCTAAAAGCACACCTGTGTAGTAAGAGAGGCAAAACACCTGACCCTGGGGGTCCTTTGTCTCAGGATGTGGGCACCAGACCTCGCATCCCTTGGTCATCATAAGTGTGCTGCTCAGCTTGGTCACCAAAAGAAATGGGGCCGATGATTTGACCTGGCATTTTTAATGTGCTAATTCCGTGCTCGTCTACTGGATGTCAGTTTCACCTAGAGCACCTTCTGTCCTCTTCTAGATTGCTGGATTCACATAGGGTGACCTTTAATGGGCTAGATCAGTGATGGAAAACCTTTTAGAGACCAAGTGCCCAAACTCAACAGACTGCTGTCCACGCCACAGAGGGGCGGGGTGAACTCTGTGCTGAGGGAGGAAGGAAACACTCCCACTGGGCTGCTGGGCAGAGGGGCGGGATGAACTGTGCTGGGGTGACGGCACAGGTGCTCACAGATAGGGCTCTGAGTACCCCCTCTGGCATGCATGCCATAGGTTCATCATCACCGGGCTAGATCCTTTGGCACCTCAAAGATTGCTAAACACATTGTGGCAGACATTGCTTTGGGGGGTGATGGCAGCCAACTGGGATGTTGCTAAGACACCCACAGGTATTACGACTAATTTCATGATTTAGGATTGTGGCTAAATGACCTAGCCTTAGTTTCACTACAGCACAAGCTTGCTTATTTGGCAGCCAAGGGGATCTAAGTATCTATAGGACTACTATCATGCACATTGCTAAGATAGCAGAAGATGAGGTAGTACACAAAATTGTTTACACGTTAAGAGAGTGCCAGGTTGAACTGTTTCAGGGTGCTAGGTTTTTATTTCCTAACTAATGGTATTTGCTGGTTTCCCTTCATTCAAGTCTGTGTGTTTAAATTCTGTAATACTGTATTGTTAGCCACCTTGTATACCATTCTGACAGAAAGGCAGGACATAATATTAATTAGGAGCAAATGGCAAACATTTGCATCTTCTTTGGTTTTTTATGATTTACTTTTGTAGAACTGTGTTGTTTTTAGGGCCAGCTAAGGTTATTCAAGGGCATAACTTGGCAAAACAGATTTAGAAGTTTTGTGTAAACAGACTTTACTCCACTAGACACAGTAAGCAGGAAATAATGTGTTTGACTTTAAACAAGATGGAGTTTTAGATGGACGTGCACTGTTATAGAGGTATCTAGGTTGTCAACTATTTAAGATGTTATCAGTATACAGCCGTTTCTCCTGTTTGAGGGAGGTGGCTGAAATGTTCTACAGATAACTTTCACTGTTTCTGTGACTGGAATAGCTAAAGTAGAAACTGCACTTAACTCTGCAACTCCTGTGTGTAAACATTTTCCTGGAGATGGTCAGGACCCATAGTATACAGAATTCCGACCAAGTCTTTTCTGGGAATATTTGACATTCCATATTTTTTAGTTGCAAATACAGTGGAACCTTATACAACAATTGCCCCATATAGCAACGAAATCGCATAACAATTAGGTTTTGGGGGGAAATGGTGTCCCATATAACAATTTTCCCTATGGAAAAAATCGTACAATTTTTCAATGGGAAAAACCACTTAGCAAAAAAAAAAAATCATTGTACGATGCATCCCATAGGAAATATCGCTACACGATGCATGTATCGTATAGCAATTGTTTCATACAACGAGCCCCGTGGAGTGGATTAAAATCGTTGTATGAGGTACCACTGTATCTTATTTGGCCAATGACAAAGTCAAGAAACACCCCCACGATATGAAGCTAAAGGCCAGCAAGAGCCCAGTTGTAGTCAAAGCTGAGTGGTATCCCGTGATGCTATACATTATAATTAATGAAACAGGGAGTGAGAAAGGAGAGCGAAACATGTAACTGAGTTGCTTGTAGAGAGTGAGCGAGCCAGAAGTCCTGGCAGTGGCCAGAGAGACTTCCCCACAAGTTCAGGTTTTTGGTTGCAAAACTGGTTGAAACTAATTGAATAATTATGGGTATTCAGAGCTTGGAATCAGAATTAAAGCAGATATGCAATCTATGCCTGGTTGGAATTAGCAGAATGTAGCCTCTGCCTTGCTTTAACTCAGTGGTTCCCAACGTGAGGACCATGCCCCACAGGGGGGACTTCAATTCCCAGAAGTCTGTCAGTACATTGACTGATCAGTGCTTTGGGGAATTGACTTAGGCTTCTGCGAATTGAAGTCCAAAAAAACAAAGGTTGGGAAGCACTGCTTTAACTGAAATGACAAATTGGTCTACAATTCCCATTAGCCCCAATCAGCATAGCTGACTTTGACAGATGAGAGATACAGTCCAACAACATCTGGAAGGCCTCAGTTCTCCGTTGTGGTCCGTGAGCATACATACTGATGTGTTCATTCACGCATGTGCGAATCGGTCGGTTTGCTTTCCAAGCTAGCTCCAATGGAGTTCAATCCCAGCATTCATAGCGCCAGCGCCCCTCCCCTCCCCCTCCCTCAGTTTCAATTTTGCGCCATGTCAATCAGTCGTCAGTTCTCCACTGTTGCTCTAATAGGAAGGCAAAATCCATGACAGAGAAATCTCCCAAATGCAGAACTGTCCCACAGGGTCATCAGGTCAGTGGGCTCCCACCTCCTATGTTAAAGAGTACTACGGTACCAATTTCATTGTCCCAGCCATTCTCTTGTGGGTGCCACAGCACTGGTAGCTGAGAGTGTGTGCTTCTGAATACAGTAAAACCTCGGTTAGCATAATTAATGTGTTCCCCGGGACGTTTCTCAAAGCGAAAATTACTTGAACCAAATTTCCCATAGGAATGTATTGCATGCAACTCCCCATAGGAATGCATTGAAAACTAAAATATGCTAATTGAAATGCGATTTCCCATAGGATTGCACTGAAAACCAATTAATCCATTCTGAAAAAAATCCCTTAAACCGAGCCACTATTTTCTACGGATTTCCTTTTGTTATGCAATGTTTATGTTAACCAAGCCATTTGTTAACCGAGGTTCCACTGTATGACAAAACAACCCCATTCTGGCAAGTGACTGAAGATGAGCTACTCACAAGCCCCCGTGTAAGCACACACAGATGCTGTAGTCTCCCTAGAGGAGAAAGGTCAAAAGAAAATCTCACACATATCATTTGTTTCACTGGTGATCTCCCTCATGTATATTCTTGCAGTGCTGGTAAAAATAACAGACCTGGTGCTGCCGAAGACATTCATGTCACACTGGACCATTCCAGTGGAAGACCCATGACAGAAAAGAACAAGGAAAGGGCACAAAGCTTTCTGGAACCGCTCAGCAACCCCCACCAGTTAGCAGGCAGTAAGAACCGACGGTGGGCCATGCAGGGCAGAGAGCGATCCTCTGCTCTGCTTTAGTCCTTTTGGCAACAAGGCTGAGTGGTTTACTCTAGAACCACAGTCCCTCCTGCTGCTTCCAGAGCGGCTTTTATCTTCTCTGCTTCTTCTTTATTTACATCTGCCTTGACATTACATGGAAGAGACTCCACCAACTTCTTTGCCTACAAGAGAAACAGACCACAAGGAAAAAGGTTGATTTTTGTTCTGTGATGCACTTTAAAATTGTTTCAAATTATTTTAATTTAATAATGTGTTTAGTGGAGAATATTACAGCTTATGGTATTTTCAGCTACAGTGGAGCCTTGGTTAACAAATGGCTTTATTTTTTAGCTATCTTGGGCCTTGCCACATTCACTGTTTCATTTGTCTCTTGATGTGGAGAGAATAATTCAGCCCAGAGAAAGTATGGCCAAAGAGAAACTTCCATATGAATTTGCGATTTGTAGTGTTCTTGGTGAGAAATTTTTGACCAGAGCTGAAATGCCCAGAAAAATCTTCTCTGAAGCATCATGGTTCATGAGGGACTTTACCATTCTACCTGTACTATCTCAGAGGAAACCATGTTTGTTTGCACTAAAACTGTTTTCCAGCGTGGGGGACTTCAATTCCTAGAAGCCTAAGTCAGTACATTGGCTGATCAGTACTTCACAGAATTGACTTAGGCTTCTGGGAATTGAAGTCCCAAAAAAAATAATAATAATAACCCACCCAAAGGTTGGGAAACACTGCACTAAAACTACACAACTGTGTAACTTTTCCTCCACCTGAACTTTCCATCAGGAACTTAATTTCTCCCTGAAGTTTGCTGCCCCTGAGTGGTATGACAGAGTATTGACAGCAGGGCTCACGAGAGTACGAAGCTCAGAAACTGAAGGTACTGCAAAATGGTAGGCAGAATATTGTGCACATCCATTTGTCAGATCATTTTACTCCAACCCCCTTTTAAAAAAAATCTGGATTGGTCTTCTATCAGTGTATCACTCCCATGCAAAGGCCTGACTGGTAGATAGAAAGCTAAATGGCTTGAAACCAGGATAACTGAAAGAGCCTGTAAACCCATTACATACAATCATAATCAGACGTGTTCACTATGTTCCATCACTATAGAAGATGCATCTAATAGTCACATACAACAGGTCCCTCTTAATGGTATTACTTCCACTGTGGTAAATAGTCTGAGGAGAAATTTAACTGGTCCCTTTATTGATGCATTCCAAGTGATGTTGGCAGGTGGCTGTGCTTAGAAAGCCTGGTTCATCCTGCCTGTTACCTTTCAGAGGCCTCTAATTTGTCCCATGCAGAGCAGTAGGGAGACTGGATAACTAACACACACACACACACACACACACACACACACACACACACACACACACACACACACACACACACACACACACACACACACACACACACACACACACACACACACACACACACACACAAGCAAAATGACGGAAAAGGATTTTAAAATAATAATTAACAACTTTAAAACACTAACATGAGTTATAAGAAAAATAGGCCAGTGATGGCAAACCTTAGCACTCCAGCTGTTGTTAGACTTCAATTCCCAGAAGCCCAGGTCCCTGTGAATCCACACGAATGGGTTTACATATGCGCAGTAACCCCATTCATGTGGATTTGCAGGGACTTGGGCTTCTGGGAACTGAAGTCCAAGAAAACCTAGAGTGCCAATAAACCAATTTGTGTGGATTCACAAGGACTTGGGCATCTGGGAATCAAAGTTCAAGAACAGCTGGAGTGCCAAGGTTTGCCATCACTTAGTAGGCTATGGTATTAAAAGGAACCATCTTGATCTTCCCCTTGATCTACCGTTAAAATGATCTGAACACATCTGACTTCTGACAAAGATTCTAAAACAATTGTTAAAGCAATTATGTTGTCCTATCTTGTTCAAGGTAGCTATGTCCACAAAGAATAATTTTAATGAAGGATTTAATTGCTGCTATGTTAGTAAATACATTCAACAGACAATGTAATACTCTAAAAAAACCTAAAAATTTGAAAAGCAGGATATAAAGATAAGATTTATCTAGAAAATTACAGGATACTGGTACACATAAATTATTAAGTAAATTCTGATATATTTCTGTGTTAAGAAATTTATATATAATGTAATATTTAAATTTAAAGAAATTGTTCAGTTTAGGAAAATGATGCAACACAATTGAAAAATGGTACCATTTTGGTAATAGTGGTATCATTATTAAAAAGGTGTATCAAACTTAGAAATTTACTTGAAAAACCAAACTTTCCAATTGTTAGAAAAGCTAGCAATTGTAACTTTTTTCTTTCAAACAAACAAACTTATGTTTCTTCTATAAAAATTAAAACTCTTAAGTATAATAATAATTTCATGTCACAAATTATTCTGGGTTGAAAGGATTTTTGCGGAAGAAACTCCACTCAGGGAACGCCCAAATGAGGCTCCTTTCATGTCCCCAAGAGCTGGGACAGAGATGGACGTTCAATCTGTCATCATGCAGTATCCGGGTCTCTAACTGCTGACTTGCCGGCCTTCCAGCTAACAAGACAAGCTTCTTAACCAATGAGCCACTGCAGCCCACTAACAGAAATTGCAAGCCACTATGATAAATCTGTTAAAACATACTACTGTCAAAATTCAAAGCCCTGTTATAGTTGTGTATTTTAGAACATGCTTAAATTCAGAAACTTGTCCGGAAAGGACACTTGTCACAATTCTCAAAGCATTTTTATTCTGCTAGGCTTTGTATATTTACTCTTTGGGAAACCACTTCTATTATTTTTTGGTTTTAACGTTTTTATTGAATCAATAGTGTCTTATGGTAGCTACTGTAAGTGGTTTATGAATATTTCTATGGAATAAACAGCAAAAAGTGAGCTGACACACCAGTTTGTTATCAAATGCATCCTGTGCAAAGCATCCTAAGCAAATACAACTGCAGCCATGGGGTATTTTTGGGAAGGAGCATAGTTTGATTCTTGCCTTTTAGGTTTTTCAAAAGAACGGGGAGCCGTATCTCATAGCCTGTAACAGAATCATTTGTCTAAGAAAGATTTATTATGACTACCACTATACTTCAGGTGTCATGCTGTGTTGCAGAAGGCAAATGGAAGACCACTGCATTATATTACTCCTAGGAAAATATTTATGGCTGATTGCCATGAGGATAGCCAATATTCAGAATTGGATACAGCACTTAGAGACCATCTCCTTACCTGGACAAGGTTTATATCTGGAATACAATGCTTCACCTCCTTGATAAGTTTCACTTTTTCTGCAGCTTTTATCTCAGTTAGTTTAACTGTGAAAAACATCTTCTCTTCCTTCTTGGGGAAATCATCCTCGTCGGCCTGAAGGAGACGCAAGAAAATTCTACTCAAAGTGTTGCTATCCTCAGATTTTCATAAGGACACAATATCCAGTGGAGGAACTAAAATTGCTCAAGTCTGAGGCAGTGGGAAAGATCTTGCTAGATTTGCTCTTACAGTTCTCTTATTTTTCCTACTTTCATGTGTTGCAATGTATAGATAGTAAAGGCAAGCAAGGATGATAAGATAGCTGTTTGAATGTAAAGATTTACTATGATTAAACTATGTACCATTTTTCATTATTTGAATATGGCAGTATTTTATTTATTTTTCCCCTCTGGAGTAATTCAAGCGTCAATCTCTACAGAATGGATGGCCTTGAGGAGCTGCTTATAAACTCCAAATGGGTGGCCAACAAAAGATCTTTTGCTCATGGATTAACTGTAGAAGAGCTAGCTGACTGAGACCTGGCTGGATGATACATTAGCCCATTGATGGCAAATCTTTCAGAAACCGAGTGCCCAAACTCAACAGGCTGCCCTCCATGCTGCAGAGGGAAGGGGCAAACTCTGTGCTGGGGGGTGGAGGGAGGAAGCGCTTCCACTGGGCTGCTGGGCAGAGGGATGGGGTAACCTCTGTGCTGGGGCGACGGCACGCATGCCCACAGAGAGAGCTCTGAGTGCCCCCTCTGGCATGCATGTCATAGGTTCGCTATCACTGCACTAGCCTGTTTTGCCCCAACTACTTGCAGATTGTAATCTTGGTGCAGGCAGCATCAGCCGTGAGGCAGTGGCTGGGATAAGGAGTCAATGCAACTCTCTGCTCAAACTGGAAGCCTTCAAACGTTCATGCCCACACAACACTAACAGGACCATGCCTAGTTATTGCATGGTTGGAAATTACATGTTGGAAATTATTTTTCTCCAGCAGCCTGGAAAAGACAACATGGAAATCATTCATGCTCTGGTAGCCTCTTTGTCAGGGACAGATTACTTTGCAAGAAAGTGCACATGCACACCATTTGTAGCATCTGGAGGGAAGACATCTGGGCCCGGGACATACTAAAATCCCTGCCGAATGCGCTGGCTGACCCTAAGAACTATTCTGTCAACAGCCTTATCAATCTCTAAGGGGGAAAAAAACTGCTTCTTGCAGAAGCCTCTTATTCTGACATATGAAGAAACTCTGGGCAGTTTAGATTTTGCAAAATGTCTAGAATTCAAAAATCACCTATGTGAATGTTAAGGGAAAGGTCTTCCTTGCTTGAAAACCAGTTGTGTCTGACTCTAGGGGGTAGTGCTCATCTCCATTTTCAGCCAAAGAGCTGGCGCTATCTGCATCTGTAGACATTTCCTTGATCATGTAGCAGGCATGAGTAGACAATTGAGCACATGGAATGCTGTTTACCTTCCCGCTTAAGTGGTACCTATTTATCTAATTGCAATATCTTGCTTTCAAACTGCTAGGCTGGCAGGAGCTGGGACAGAGATGGCAGCTCACTCCATCATGCAGCACTCAGGTCTCGAATTGCTGACCTGCCGACCCTCCAGTCATCAGCGTCTTTATTAACCACTAAGCCACCACAGCCCCCTAAGTGAAGGTTACTCATAGCCTATTTGAAGAAATACATCATGACAACAATGAAAGTAAAGGTTGCTGTTTCTCAGGCATCACTAAACTGCCTGATTTGGTCAAGACAGCTGATAACTTTAAATAAATACAGTAACAGCACTAAAGACAAAGTTACCTACAATCTAGTAGGGACCATGTTTACAAACTTGGAAGATAATACCTTAAGAAAATTTAAACAACTTGTCAGAGATCTTGTATAATTGCTGGGTTCAATCTTGTATTGCTTTTCATGTACCACAGCCACTCTTTGGATAATAATTTCATGTCAGAAATTATTCTGGGTTGAAAGGATTTCAGCTGGCAAGTTGGCAGTTCAAAACCCAGGTACTGCATGATGGATTGAGCACCCGTCTCTGTCCTAGCTCTTGGGGGGACATGAAAGGAGCCTCATTTGGGCACTCCCTGAGCAGTTTCTTCCGCAAAAATCCTTTCAACCCAGAATAATTTCTGACATGAAATTACTATTACTATCATCATCATCAGTAGTATTTTGATGGGGCACACCAAAAGAACCTCCTTGAAGATTGTGGTATTTCTGAACCACAATCAGGTGTACCCTGGTAATGGCAGCCTTGTATTCCCAGCTACTCTTTCTCAGGTAGGGAGAATAAGGAAGACATGTATGGCTCACTGAAAATACAGATGATGTATGGAGAGAATAACACACGTAGCTGCTGAACATCCACACAGAGAGAAACAAGTGCATTTTTCATTCTGCACTGTCCAAGCAAACAGAGGATTGTCCCCGGCTATCTCGAAGTTCGTTATGGCTTAGCAAGTTATTATTTATCAATCATCACCCATCATGCTGCTGGTATTTCCATCACACTGTACTACAAGACTTCCCTTTTTCCTCTCACAAAAAGCCATGCAAAAGAGAGGACAACAAGAGTTCTGCTGCACAATTTGCTCTGTGTTAGCAATGGCAATTACACTTCTATTTATACCGACCCATACCGCTTTAGTGCACTCTTAATTAGCATTTTGTTCCCAACATGCCAGGTACTCATTCTACCAACCTCAGAAGGATGGAAGGCTGAGTCCACCTTGATCCCTGTCAGTATCAAACTCACAACATTTTGGCTGCACAGTGTAGTGCTCTGAAGCCTTCAAACACAATTCTCACAGAAGAGTGTACAATTGCAAGGTAGGAACAATTTGCAATTCAGGTGACTGCCCCGGAAGACTAGTTTTCTGACCCAGGTGAACAGGCAAAGTACAAGGCTAACTTCTTACCACGGGTGCAGGTTGTGCGGCTGCTAGCATCCCAGCTGTTGGCATGAACCCCATATCTTGGATTTTTAGAGTTTTCTAAAAATACAAGAAACATAATATTAAGCCACTATTCATCCTTCATCGCATGCATTTCAAAACCAAGGGAAATAACCTAAAGCATGTTACCCCATATCATCTAAAGAAAGAGAAAGAACTATCAACATTGGGAACTATCCTCTGCCCCCAATACAAAAACCACTCTGCTTTCCATTCAAACACTGGCACCTTCAGAAGTTCATTGAGGTCGGAGATCTCGAGCAAGGTGAGGCTAGCAATGTCCTGCACTAGCTGCTGAATCTTGGGTGAGTATTCTTTGGGGGCATCGTCTAAAGATGGAGATGCCAGAGCTTGGCTTTGCTGCAAACAGGTAGCCTTCAGCATCCTGAAGGTACAGGCCCGTGGTTGATGTTGCCTGTAGAAGATCAAAGACGACACAATCACACTTCATGCTTTCCAATGTAAAGATATATCTAAGCAATAACTACCTGCTACAGCTGAAACAGAAAAAAATAAATAAGACAGTCTAAATCAAGATAAGTGATCTGGACATGGATTTGTGCCAGTGTTCCTGAGAAGGAAGAAAATCTAGCTCCTAAAGGCAAGAATATTACATTTTACATACGCATGTGTGAACTCACATAAATCACCGCTGCAAATTGCCATGAACAAGTTGTCAGTTGCACTCCTGGATGCATGCCTGCTGTATGATCAGAAAAGCAACATGCACTTGTGACTCATGCAATTATACTTTCATAAACTGCCATTACAATTCTGGTCAGTGTTAAGAGATTTTGCTTCAGACATCTTCAAACTCAGCAAGAGGTCTTTAATGTCAGTATCCTACTGAGAATGTTCACTGGTTATTACATTTATTTCATTTAATGAGCTGCCACCCTCATTCTTTCCTGTGTGTCAAGTTTCACATAATAAGGAATGCAACTGACAACTTCTTATTCACTAACATGATTTATATAATTATTCTTATCTCAATATAAATCCCCAAAAGGATTCTGATCAGTGATTTACTTTTCCATTGAGATCAGGAGTTGAGTCAACAACAACAAAGCAGAGTAACTGGTCCTTCTTTTTCTGTGTCTAGGCCAGACATGAAACTGTCAAATGAAGGCACCTTTTGGTGAGTTCATTCTGGAGTTCCTTTCGCCTGAGAAAGATTAGCTGGCAACACAAAGTTGATGTTACCAGGGTACGCCCAATTGTGATTCAAACATATCACAATCTTCAAGGAGGTTCTTTCTGTGTACTCCTAGAATAACTACTAAAAATCACTCATACTACAGTGTGGAGATTGCTTGACTTCTTCTATTCCAAAATACATATTAAAATTATAAATCAAACATACAATCTTTCAACCGTCAGTGTAAATAATCTGGGTTAAATGATCCTTGACATCTAGTCCAGTGTACATTTTGGGTCAAACCAAGATCCATCAAATCTGGTACGTTCAACAAGAAAATTTACTAGTTCTATATGGTTCATGAGAACAAGCCAGTAATCCACCCGACTGCCTTCTACTCAATTCTAGTGCAATGGATAACAGGAAGCTGGAAGTTTTTCATTCAAATCTTACCTCAGCCTTAAAACCTTGAGGATACTGGGAAACCTCCCCTCAACTCAAAGTTGTAGGGAACAGTTTTACCAACTCTATGCTTTTCAGCACTAGGTTGATTCTACTGCATTTTACAGTTGTCTGATGTGCAGAAAATCATCAGTTCAAAATAGCCCAGAAGTTATGGATTAACAGGATCTAAATCTTTTAACAGATTTAGTTCCTGTTACAGATATGGCCATTCTGGGCCAATTGTTAAAAAGTGGGCTGGTAAAGTATTTGTAACCATTTATGACCCAACAAACAATATACACCCTGTTGGGGGGCAACTTCAACCATCACCAGCAGTGGAGGGATAATGATTGAGGCCCAACTTTTGAACCTCTTGCAAGGTAAAGGTCGCCATCCATCAAAAGCCAATTGTGTCTGGCTATAGCCCTGGTGGCTAACCTTGGCACTCAAGCTGTTCTTGGACTTCAATTAACAGAAGCCCAGGTCGGAGTTTGATACCTGAGTACTGCACAATGGAGTGAGTTCCCGTCTGCGTCCCAGCTCCTGCCAACAGAGGTTTGAAAGCAAGAAATTGCAAGTACATAAATAGGGACCAATTCGGTGGGAAGGTAAACAGCATTTTGTGTACAGTACTCCGGTGTCTAGTCATGCCTGCCACATGTCCATGGAAAGTCTGCAAATGCAGACAGCGCTGGCTCTTGACTATGAACAGAGATGGGCACTGAATCCAAGAGTCGGATAGAACTGGCTTTCAAGCAAAGGTGACCTTTACCTTTACCTAAGTCAACACTCCTGCCAATCAGGGCTGCTGGGAATTGGAATTCCTGAACAGCTGGAGTGCCAAGGTTAGCCATCACTGGGACTATAGGGTTCGGTGCTCATCTCCATTTATAACCAAAGAGCGCCTGCATATGTTTCCATGGACACGCGGCAGGCACAACTAGACACCAGAACACTGTTACCTTTCCCACCAAAGCGGTACCTATTTATCTGTTTACAATTTCTTGTTTTCGAGCTGCTACGTTGGCAGGAGCTGGAAGAGGCGACGCAGTGCTTCTTGGGTCTCGAACGGGCTGACCTTCCAGCCGTCAAGTTCAGCGTCTTAAGCACTAATATCAGCAAGCCACAAAAGCCTGCTCTCAGGCACGGGCAGATTCACGGAGGCTGCCGAAAACGAGCGCCGCCCCAGCCCTAGAAGTGGCCACGGCTCGGGTGAGGAGCAGCACCGCCGCCGCCGCCGCCGACGGAGAAGCCGTCCCCTTGCTTAGGCAGGCGGCTTCCCGGGGGGTGGTGGTGGTGGTGGTGGAGCTGGGCCTGCGGTCCACGTGCTCCCGCGGCGGTGACCTCTGCCTTTCCTCTCGGGCCTCCCTCCCTCTGGGCTGCCTGCCTCCCCCGCTCTACGGCCCCTCCTCATACCGGAGCAGCAGGCGGAGAGCAGGGCCGACCCGGCCCGCGGGCAACATGGCCATGGCTGAAGCTCCAAGAGGCGGCAGGAAGGCGAAACTGGCGGCCCCCTCGGCTCGGTCTCCCGCGCGCAGAGCAACAGAGGGCGCGGGGAGGGGGCGCTCTAGCCGCAGCATCTCGCTGGTCCAACGGTATGCCCCAATCACGACCGACTTTATCCTGGGACGCTCTAGCCATCTCCTCCTGTTCGTCTCTCCAGAGGCGGAGGTGGCGTTCCTTGTTCCCAGAGAGGCGTGCGTGCTAGGGATTAGAACTCTATGGGGTCGGGCTTGTTAAGTAATCGGAGTTTTCAGCCTTTCACGGTGATCAGCCCAAGATTGAAAAGCTAGGGGCGTGATGGCGAACCTTGGCGCTCCAGATGTTCTTGGACTTCAATTTCCCAGAAGCCCAAGCACCCTGTGAATCCACGCGAATGGGTTTACTGCAATTCATCCGGCCCGCGCTGCCCTCTCTTCGCTCCCAGAAGCGGGTTAACCCTTCCTCCGTACGGGCTCGTTTTACTTCCGCTTCCGGGAGCAACGAGGGCAGTGTGGGCCGGATGAATTGCAGTAAACCCATTCGTGTGGATTCACAGGGTGTTTGGGCTTCTGGGAATTGAAGTCCAAGGACATTTGGAGTGCCAAGGTTCGCATCACGGAGCTATGAGCATCATCTCCTATAAATGTGTACACGTTAACTGACAGCGTGCGGCCACATAGCTGTTAAATCTCAACCTAATACGATGGTTATAAAATCGAACATGCAGCCCCATGGTCAAATGTACACAATGTTTCTCAACCTTCTTTAGGGGTGTTAATTAAGCCATCATATAACCCCTTAATTAGAAACGGGTGTGCTGGGCACTTTGGGAGGGCGGTAGATGGGAAGTGATGGGGCGCCTATTGGGGGTTGGGTTTGGGGGGGATCCCATACATTCCTATTACCTCTGCATGCCTTTGGGGGCACCAGTCGCTAGGGGACTTCTGGGAATTCTGGGACGCACCAGGCCCCGGGATGAGTCCCTGTATCCCTGTGGGCCAGCACATGCCTCATTAGAAACAAGCACGCTGAAACACAAAAATTTAGTACGTTTCTTCCTTAAGCATGTGAGCTGCAAACTAGCACCAGAAATCCACAGATCCGGATGCACATTAAAGCCTTCAAAATTGGTTTTGGTGATCTACTGGTGATCCTTAGAAATGTCGTTTGATTTAAGGCTGGTTACATGCAGATCATAGATGTCAGGGGAACAACCCAGAGTGGATCCAAAATTAGCTTTGTAAAATTGCACTCATTAAACTGATCTAAACTCTAATCCCTTTCTCTCGAGACTGATCTAATTTGCCTTATTAGGACAAAGAGGGCTTTGTCCTTCTTATACCATGAATTATTTTCTGGGTGGATTAGGCTCCAGGACAAAATCCAAACTGTGCCCCATATCGACAACTGCACAATACTTTTGTGAGCAGGAAGAAGGGAGCTTTAAATATCTAGTATCAATATCTATAGGAAAAACAGAGGTAACGAAATCTTCTTGACAGCTGGAGATGACCCATTGCGTAATGGAAATATCAACATTCATTAAGCGCCATTGATTCAGTGGCCTACTCTAGTTGGGGCTAATAACTGAATTTAGCTCCATGCACCTGGCACTTTCATCAGTGAGAGATGGTATTGATCCATATATATCTCAGCTGGTACTGAAGGCTTTCCAGTTGCCCAAAGGTCCCTCTATATAGAGGGAACTGTGACTGAATAAACACAGCTTTGTAGATCACCAGATGCAACAGGCAGGCAGGCAGATCAACAGACAAACAGTGCCATAGTGAAAAAAGTTGTGCCAATTTCTTCTCCAGGAATTGTCTCAGGTGCAGGGGCACCATCTGCCTTTGTGTCATTAACCGAGGGCATCCCAGTGTAATCTCCTTTGCTTTAACAAATCTAGCTTAGTCCATATGAAGACAGCTGGAAGCATCACAGGGCAGGCAACAATCCTGGGAGAAAAGAACAAGGACTGTCTATCTCTGACAGTGTAAAAATGTTGGTTTCTCCTTTGGCCGAGCGGAACAAGGAATCTATCCTGGAGGTGCTTGCTGGCTATGTGGATGATACACGCTCTGCTTTTGGGCTGGAACTGGGATCTGGGACAGGACAACATGTGGTGCACTTTGCCCAGGCTCTGCCCACTGTCACCTGGCAACCCTCAGAGATCAACCCAGCTTCACAAGAGAGGTACAGCAGAGCTTGTGATGACAGCAGAGGGTGCATGGGTGGGTGTTCTAGGTAATGTAGATCATGCTATCCTTTGTTCCCTGTTGTCAGAAGCAAAAGGCAACTGGTTTTAATCCCAGCAAGAGTAGTATGGTAAAAGGGATTCTTGAAATATGCATAATGATGTTTTATTAAATATTTCTTTAAAACAGCCAATATAAAAATCAATTGTAAATAGTTAATCCCATGCCATGTTAAGAAATGTGCTCCAAGGAACAGCTAGGTCAGGAGACCCCTAGATACCTTGGGCTGTAGTTCTCATTAGCCAGCATAGCCAATGGTGGAAGATGATGAATGTTGCAGCTCAGCCACAGCTGGAAGAAGCTCCCTCTTTGAACTAAATTACCCCCCCCCCCAATTGTGCTGTGCAGGGGCATTGCAGCTGAAATGAATGAATGTGTTGGAATGGCTGGCTGGAAGGAAGACACATGGAGGCAGTCGTGCGGTGAAGTCCAGCCCCGACTAGAGTCGGGGGTACGTATTTATTACCATGCCTTGGGGTAGTGACATGTGCCTAGGGCATTCATGCTGCCCCTATACAGAATGTTTGCATATGTGGCGTTTTCTGGTGGTCAGCTACAATGCCAGCTCTTGGAAGTTGCTCTGTGGTTAATGGACAGCCCGCAGTTAATTGCCTTGGGATGGTGAAACCCATTGTTCCTGCCGTAATCTCGCAGTCTATGTGTATTGACTCCGGGTATCTAACTTGTCCTCTGTCTGCCTTGGCTTGTTTGCCCTGCTCTATTTGCCCTCAGCCTGAGTTATGGTTCATCTCTAACTAGCCTGCTTTATCTTCCCAATTTCCTCTCCAGCAGAGCCCCGATGATTCCCAGGTCTGTTGCCACCGAGGGAACCCCTGGGGAGAGGTTTAATTGCCAATTATTTCCACAGGCAACCCACAGAATTAATGACCAATGTTTGCCTAAAATCCTTATCATGCTGCATTATAGAATCATCTCTAGTAGAACTGGATTTGCCCAGGTAGGGGATAGTTTTAATACCTGGCATCGTGCTGGTTGTCTAGCTTTATTCTAACTTACATAAAGTTGGATAAATAAAAGCTTTGGAACTATGGTAGGAAAAATCAGGGATATTATAGTTTATTAGAAATGCAAGGAATAGATTACTGCCAACTTGAAGCAGTGAAGAGATATGCCCTGAGATGCTTAGAGAAATTTCCAAATGGCCCCTGAATGAATGCTCCACCTGCATTTTATTTTTAGCGCATTACATCTACAAAATGCTATTTGCCTATTTTTAATACAAGAGACTCCAGAGGTGCAGCACAGGAGTTTTCTTCCATTAGTCTTCATTTGACAGATGACTCCCCCTTCTCTGGAAAAAAAAACACCTCAGGAAATATCAGGGCAGAAACTAAGGGATATAAATAGCACAAAATCACATGGGTACCAATGTGGAACTGAGTTGCTTTTCACTAATAGCATCACATATTAGTGTCTGGCTACCTACAACAAACAGACATCTTCTTCTTGTGCCGTATCTGATTCTGAATATTGGCGAACATCATGGCGATCAGCTATGAAGACTGTCCTGGGAATATAATGCTGTGGCCTTTCATTCGCCTTCCACATCGCAGCATGATACCCGTACCACTGATCCAGTTCCGCGAGTCACTTTCTGGCACTGAGCTCTTTTGGCATGCAAAGTCCTCATTGGCCCCAGGCCAGCATGGATGAAGCTGCTGCCACCCATCAAGATGGATTCAAGTGGAGTTTAATCTACTTGGTGACCATCACCCTTCCCTGTGGACTTCGGCATCCAAGGCCGCTAGTCCTCAGGGTTGTCAGGTTAGTTAACCGCTGCCTGACACTTGGCATTAGTCACAGTTTATATAGCAGTCATATTTGAATTATTAGCACTTTCTTACAATTTCCTAGGACTCGAAGCAGGACAGAAAGTTGTGAACCAATTCTTGGCAACGAAAAAGTAGACTGATTTAAAAAAAAATATGCACATGCCAAAAATGTTATTTTATATGAATCTCAGGAGCAAATTGTACCATCTAACTGCATTAAGCTAGTACTGGAATAAACGAGGTGACTGCGAAAAGTCATTCCCATTTTGGTGATAAGCATTATAAAAAACATACCATTCTTTCTTTGCAGCATCTCTACATACATCCATGCCACCAAGGTGACCAATGTCCGAGAGCCCCTCTCCATAGATGTCTCACGGCCATGGGACCAGTGGGGTGGCCTGTGTCAAGCCTGTTGTGATTTCGTTGTCATCATCAATCTGCTACACATGACTAACCAAAGCCTAGAGGTATAACACAGCAGCCAATGGAAACCTATCCCAATGGCCTTGACAAAGCCCAAGGCCTGGGCTTGTCGCCTTACTCAAGGGGGGTACTATAGAGGGGACTGCACTGGCTTAGTGGTTAAGATGCTGAACTTGATGACTGGAAGGTTGGCAGGTCAGCAGTTTGAGACCCAAGTGCTGTACAACAGAGTAGCTCCCATTTCTGTCCCAGCTCCTGCCAACCTAGCAGTTCGAAAGCAAGAAATCGCAAGTAGATAAACAGGTACCACTTCAGTGGGAAGGTAAACAGCGTTCCGTGTCTAGTCGTGCTTGCCACATTTCCACGGAAACTTCTGCAGACACAGAGAGCGCTGGCTCTTTGCCTATAAACAGAGATGAGCACTGAACCCTAGTCGGATATGAGTGGCTTTCTAGCAAGGACAACTTTTACCTTTACCTTACCATAGAGGGAAAGGCTAGACTTTTATCTGACTTAACCCTTTTTTTAATTGTAGGGGATGTTTAAAGGCATAGGACAATTGTTGAAACCTGGAGGCATTTGCTTGGCCTACGGTGTAAGTACAAGAAAATCTGTCCTAAATGCTGATCCATTATCAACATGAACAATTTAAACCGAGTGTGAATCTTGTATTCAAGTCAGCAAGAAACTTATGTTGCTAAGTGAGCTTTTGAACTATTGTCTCAAATCACAAAGCGGAAGAACTGCTAGTTCTTACAAGCTCCAACCACAGGGATATTTGATGATCCTTCCGCACTAAGGAAGAGGATAAAGCTTTAAAAATAGTTTTTTTCCCATCTGCAGTTTATTCTCATATTTTGCTATGTAGGGTTATATAATTTAGAGATTTGTTTGTCAATTTTATTGCTTTTTTACTATTTTTAAGAAAATGGTTTTGGGGAGTCCAGTTGAAAATCTCATTATGAATGACGCCCATGGAGTGCACATTTATTCATTGGGGAGAGCAGCCTGAGGGAGACAGAGGAAGCAGTTGTAAGAAATGGTATCCATAAAGAACTAGGGGGTCTTACCAACTAGGGGCCAGGGTTGGGAACCTTGTAGATTTATAACGGACTAGCATATTTTGCCCGGGGGTGCCGGGCTTTGTAAAATTGTGTTGGACAGTAAAGGGTTTTTTTTCTTTTCTTGAACCAATGGTGCTGGGCTGTTTTAAATGGTGTTGAAAGGTTTTGTGATTTTGTGGCTTCGAGGCGCTGCGTACGCCTGCGGCAGACTTGCACTCCCAGTGAGTTTTATTTTTATTTTTTGTGCGCCGGCTTCCTCAGTGCCGGGCTCTTTAAATTGGTTTTGGAAGGTTTTTGTTTTATGTTTATGCATATTTTATTTTAATTTATTTAATGTAAATTATTATTTTTAATTTAATTTTTTTTTAAAAAATCTTTATTTTTTCACATTTTTTATTTTTGGTTTTGGTTTTTTTGAGTGAAAAGTGATTTCTGGTATTTTTGAGATTAGTGTGAATATTTTTGAATGTTTTGATAACTTATTTGATTAATTTGGGAATTAATCTTATTAGTTTCAATATTTTTGAATGTTTTTTCTCTTGTGGCCTCTGGGTGGGGGTGGTGAGCTTTTCTTCCTCTCTACAATTTTTCTCTTCTGTCCTCTGGGTGTTGCTTCCGGTAAGTATTTTCTTTATTTCCTCAGTTGAGTTCCAGTCGTCATGGAGTAAAGACGTCTCATGGTAAGCTCTCTAGTTTTAGTTTTATTTTTTATTTTTTATTTTTGGGGGGGGGTTGTTTTGGTTTTTTTGGGGGGGAGGTCTGTGTGTTTTTTCTTGTTTGTTTTTGGCTGTTTTGTGTTTCCTTTTTGTATTTTTGATTTTGAGTGTTTTTGACTGTTTTTGGTTTGTGTTTTTGTGTTTACTTTTTTAGGGGGGGGGGGTCTTTCTTTCTGTAGGCCAGGCTCGATGGCTGGCCCCTGGGAAGGAAGGGCAGCGGCGGGGTGGTGGTGTTCTTTTCCACGAGCCATGCTGGCTGGCCCGTGGGAAGGAAGGGCAGCGGTGGGGGGGGGGGGGCTTTCTTTTCCATGTGCCATGCTGGCTGGCCCGTGGGAAGGGCAGCGGCAGCGGGGAGGGGGGCTTTATTTTCCGCGGGCCATGCTGGCTGGCCCGTGGGAAGGAAGGGCAGCGGCGGCAGGGGGGCCTTTCTTTTCCACGGGCCATGTTGACTGGCCTGTGGGAAGGAAGGGCAGCGGCGGCTTTTTATTTTTATTTTTCACACGCCGGCTGCCTCAGCGTTCTGTGCGCTAATGGCGCGCAGGACGCTGGGGCTTGTAGTTTTGCCTGTGCATGTTTGCTTACTGCATTTTTTTTTTGATTGGCTGCGGCGCGTTTCCGAACATTCCTTTTGCCGCATTGCTCAGCCTGATTGGCTCTGGTGCGGCGCGGCGCAAGGAATGTTGGGAATTGAAGTTCCCTTTTTTTGTTTGCGTCCAGGGGGCTCCTGCCCCCCGGCCAAAAATTTCAACCAGTTACCTGCGAACCAGGGTACTGCAGTGGCTCAAGTCGCTAAGACACGGAAGCGTAAGGTCAGCAGTTCGATTCCTGAGTACTGCAGGACGGAAATGAGCTCCCGTCTTCATCCCAGCTCCTGCCAACCTAGTAGTTCGAAAGCAAGAAATTGCAAGTAGATAAATAGGGACCACTTTGGTGGGAAGGTAACAGCGTTCCGTGTCTAGTCATGCCTGCCACATGACCACGGAAACGTCTGCAGAAGCAGACAGCGCCTGGCTCTTCGGCTTAGAAACAGAGATGAGCACTGCACCCTAGAGTCGGATACGACTGGCTTTCGAGCAAGGGAAACCTTTACCTTTACCTTTACTACCTGCGAACCCCGTTCGGGTGAGTGCACGGAGGCTCAGACAGGGCTAGTGGGGCCTGGTGCAACATCCTTTGTCACATTCCAACGGTTAATGCACCATTTTATAGGTATAGATGTGAAAGAGCAATACCTGGCAGCCTTATTCAGCATGGTTAACTGTCACAGGTGATGAGAATTCTTACTCAACATATGGAAGAACAGCTTCCCCATCTGTATTAAAAATCTAAAGTGTTACTGAATCAAGCTATTTCTTCGGCCAAATGCAGGGACTGTTTTAGTCTTATTGTTATTCTACTGATAGCAAAAGTGGCTTCTTCTGATCTAATGTTTCTCTTGAGCCCCTGGTTTTCCCCCATATTCAGGGAAAGGAGAAAAAAATGTGTCCCTATCATAAAATGGAAGGCAATATAGTAGTCTTACAGCTGAATCCTTGGCCAAACAACTCTACAGTAGAGTACTCCCTTCTTTTTGGTGGCCCAAGAATAATTCTCACCGTTTCCACTCTGTAGCCCTTTGCCATGAATGGGATCATCATTCCAGAGTGCAACGTACAACTAGATGAAATGCTCCAGGCCAGGTAAGTCTGTTAGGCAATCGGAGGTCCTCTGTCCCAAGTTTCCATTTTGTGTTACCAGCTGATATTCCAATGATATATTCAGGGGTGGGAGAATAAATTACAGGGAGTGTGTCATTGTAAATGCTTAACTATTACACTTAACATGTTAAAAAAGTAAAGTGGAGACAATGCAGCTGGAGCCCTTCAACCTGATTCTCCACTTGTTCAGTTACAAGTTTGCTGATTCCTTCTTCCTCAGAATAAGGATTGGCTTCAAGGGAAAGTATGCATGTTCAAACTCTTAACACACGATGCTTTTACATGGTAGAAATCCTGAGTGGGGGCTGAGAGATGTGGAGGAGCTCCGGCAACTGGCAAACATCAATGCTCTCAGGCTAGAACGTATGGTAAGAAAGTAGCGTCCAACCCATCCTATTGCAGAAAAGAATGAAAAGAGCTGGACGCTTCACCACTATATCTCTGGCTACTTCTAATTTGCTTGTACCCACTTAATTTTGGGAATCTTTTTCTTCCTCAGCTGGAGATGCCTGAATTCACCAAATGTCTGATCTTTCGACGTAGGGAGATGTGACCTCCAGCTACCGTATAGCCAAAGCAGGATGTCAGTAGTTGAAGGAAAATGTAAACACTGAATTCCAAAATAAAAATGGGCATTTCTGCAGCTTTGTTCGGAATCTGGTTTAGGCATGGGTTTGGAAAAGACTTGTGTATATTCCAAGCCAGGGGTTCACAACCTACAGCCCGTGGCGCCAAATAATCTGGCCCCCTGACCTCGCTCCATCCACCCCCGTGGCCAAAATCGTAAACGCATTTACGACAACCGTAAATGAGTCTACAGCTGTCCTAAACGCGTTTACGACAGCTGTGGATGTGTTTTACAGGAGCATATATGGGGGGGGGGGGGAACTACCAGTCTGGCCCGCTCAGCTGTCCAAGGGGGCATGGTCTGGCCCAAAGCTGAAAAACATTGAGAACTCCTGCTCCAAGCGACTGTGTGGTTCTTGTTTCCACTCTCAAGCCACTTCCTATAGCAGTGACCCCAACTTAACAGTGAGTTATAAAAATGACTTACACATGACGTGACCAACGATACTCCACCCATCACCTATAAGGAAGCACAGACTGAAAAGTTTTAAATTATCCATTTTAATGGTCATTGGTTCCATTTGGCCTACACCCAGCCACTACATATGAGAAGTCTTCAAAAGCAGGGAGGGTAAATAGGGGTAGAGAAGAGAGGACGTCTACAGGGGCAGAACAGGTTGTGGTTCTTGTAAGATATCGAGGAAGGACACAGAAGGCTCTGAGATCACCTGTGGGGAGGGTTGTGGGGAGAGTGAAGGCCACTGGATTGGCAGGATGCAACCACAGAGCATTTGGGGAGAAGAAGGTTAGGATGCAGGTCTAGGTCATGCTGTGGGTTGGACCCCATTCACTCTTATTTTGGAGCATGCTTAAAATGTGTCCCCATAGGAAAGCAGCCTCCTGCAGTGGTGCAACTATGAGAGATTGCCTAATGCAGTGATGGCCAACCTTAGCACTCCAAGTGTTCTTGAACTTCAATTCCCAGAAGCCCTGATCAGTAGGAGTGCTGGCTTGGGCTTCTGGGAATTGAAGTTCAAGAACACTTGGAGTGCCAAGGTTGGGTCATCACTGGCCTACTGCATCTGCTCTGCAAGCCGCCTAACATAGAGCGAGATGAGATGACCCATGAGCCACTTTCTCTCCCCGGTCAAGGAGCAGCATTGAAGGGGGACTGAACAGTTGTGTTTAGATGCCATTCCATGCTGCTCCTGCCCAGAGACTCTCTTAGCAGCATTTTAGGACACGGATAGAGAGAGTTACTGACAGCTAGTGTGAGAGATTTGCTAGGATTGGAGCTCAGCTCTCCATTCCCCCTCCCTGCCCCCCGCCCCCTTGCAGGGATGGTGCAAGAGAATAGCAATGGTGGGACAAGTATAGCCGTGACCAGAAGAAGATATTGTAGTGTTGCATGTCATAGGAATCCCACCCTCCCCCTTTCCTCAGGAGCCAAGCAATTAGTCAAAAGAAATTAGCTGAGCCTCTCCACTCCCTCCTTGTGCCTGGGGCAACTGGGCCGGTGCTTGCTGGGGCAGTGGTGGTTGCTGAGGTGGACCTCCAGGGGGTGCCATCTGCAAGGACACACAATCGGAGAGGTTAGCAAAGCAGCAGCGTGGAAATGTAGTTGTTCCTCTTCTATCTAAAGCAGAGGTTCCCCAACCTTTGGGTTTTGGACTTCAATTCCCAGAAGCCCAAGTCAGTACGCTGGCTGATCAGTGCTTTGGGGAAAATTTCTTAGGCTTCTGGGAATTGGGGACCCCTGCCCTGAAGGACTTGACCCAAGGGTCCCTGCCTCCTCAGCCCTTCAGTTGTCAGAGAGAGCTATAGGTGGCAGAAGGGATTCAAGTCAGAAGTCTGTAAGAAACCCTTATTCCCTTGGGAGAGCTGAGTATGAGGACTCACCTGCTGATAGACAGGCTGCTGTCCGGACATGTAAGACTGCTGGGGCGGCAGGCTGTTCAGACATGGTTCCTGGCCAGGGAGCGTCGACATGAGGTTCTACCAGAAGGAGGGGTAAGAGAAAGTGCCTCAGAGCAACTTCCCACCAGGCCAAGAGAGAGCTCCCTGTCGCCTAGCAGGATGGCAACCTGGACTTCTAGGCTGGGCTTCGTTACTTTTGGATGCTTGGGCAGTGAAGAATGTCCTTCCACCCACTTATCCCGGCAGGCCATCCCCAACATACCCAATACTGCACAGCATAGAACCCAGAGAGGCAGCCAGGAGAAGAGGATCTTTCTCACCTGCATGTTGTAGGGCTGGTACCCCATTGAGACTGACTGATTGCCCATGTAGCTGCCAGACTGTGGAGGAGCCTGTGTCATGGCAGGAATGGCTTGGCTCTGCGAGGGGGCAGCTGCATTCTGCAAGGCAAAAAAAGAAAGAAAGGGGGAGAAATTAATGGCATAAAGCCTATGGACGGCCAAGATAAAGACAAAATAGTGAAAGCCCACGACAACCAAGAGATTCCAAACTCCATTTCCAGCGAGGGTCTCAACAAGCACCAGCCTGCTGGCATGAAGTTACAGAAAGATAAAAACTCTCAATTCTTACAAGTTAGCAAGGTTTATTTTTATTATAATTTACTCTCTTTCTCTCCCAGGAACTCAAAGCCACCTAGGTGGTTTCCCCCTATTTGATCCTCACAACCTTGAAGGTTGATTAGCCTGAGAAGAGATAACTAGCCCAAAGGTACTAACGAGTTTCATAGCCAAGTAGAATTTTT
The DNA here is from genome assembly GCA_035047305.1 of Bradypodion pumilum. Taxonomy (NCBI): domain Eukaryota; kingdom Metazoa; phylum Chordata; class Lepidosauria; order Squamata; family Chamaeleonidae; genus Bradypodion; species Bradypodion pumilum. Next base: position 284,284,873 of record JAWDJD010000002.1, on the reverse strand, counting down.
ACCTTGGGTCCCTCCAGCTATAGTTTAGTGCAGGGGTGCCCAAATTACAGCCCACAGGCCAGATCTGGCCCTGATGCCAATTCATCCGGCCCCTAGCGCCCTCGTTGTTTCCGGACACAGAAGCAAAACACACCTGCACAGCACGTTGTGCTTCCGCTTCTGGGAGTGACGAGGGCATTGGGGCAGATCTGGCCCACAGGCCATAGTTTGGGCACCCCTGGTTTAAGCAGAGAAAAACGCAGCTTAAAATCTATCCCATCCTGTTGCATAGCAGATTGCAAGGCGTGTTTTACTTCCGCTTCTGGTGGGAGGAACTATGTGATTGGCCCGCTGAACCATGGGATCGGCACATGACCTGAAAAGTTTGGGCACCCCTGGTCTAGTGCTCTTAATTACTGTATCTTTCTCCTTTTTCACCCACAGCCCGTCCCCTTCTGATGGTCTCCTCTGTGATTTGGGGAAGTAAAACGGGGCTCAGAGCCAAACTTGCCTGATAGCCCTGGGTGGGCGTAGGCTGATAGGAGGAATAAGCAGGATTTGTAGTGGCCCCTGGCTGCCCTTGTGCAGCGGTCTGTGCACTGTTAGTGCCTGCAGAGTACATGTAGGTGCTCACCATGTTGGGATCTGAAACACAGGAAAAGAATGAAGAAACTTGTCCTGGTGAGGAAAACACAACAGTCCAGATAAGATGCCTACATCCATTCTCAAATGCTTTTAGTAAATATTCAAGACTTCCCTTCCCCCGCTGCCGCTCCTACCTGTCCCTGCTACGGGCATTGCAGTGTAAGGTCCGGTGCTGCCTTGGGCTGGCTGACTCATGTAAACTGTATGCATAGGCGAGCCTTCCACAGAACCTGCTGGGCTGAAGGTGCCTGGGAAGCTTGTAGGGCCGGATGGTTGGTAGATCACCCCACTGGTAGCTGGCATGGCCTGCAACTAGGAAGACAAGAAGCAGTGTTGGGGCGGGGGGGGGGGGGGAGGCTACTGATTTGGCTCCTGTGAATTCAAGGTTGATAGAGAAGAATTCTTGATGATGTTGAGTATTCTAGTGCAACCCCTGCATGCAGTAACCAGAGACAGAAAAGAATAGCCTGACCTAAAGGAAGTTGTTTTGCATTGTTTGCCTGTAATTACAATTAGAAAGGTTCTTTTCTGCCTCAGAGAGCAGCTCCCTATTTGCATGTATTAAGGCCTTTGTTTGTTCTGGCTAGCTCTCTCTTGCTTTCTGCCTTAGAAGAGGAAAGATATATTTTTTGAGCTCTTTCAAGCCACATGGCTGGAAGAAAAACTTTACTTCTTCCTAAACCAACTTCATCAAGACTCCTGAACACATTTATCTTCTGACCTCATCTTGTGAGTCCAAGTGTTTATGAGCTGGGATAAAAAGGGGTGAACTGGGAGACTTGCCTTTGAACATAAACTTGCCTAAAATCTGCCTTGCTTTGCAGCTGCTACAAATTACTTAACAGATGACTCCCCTCCTCTTACCTGTGCATAAGGCAGGGAGAAAGCAGGCATCTGTGCTCTCATCTGGATGGTCTGCTTCTGCTGCTCTAACCGCATCTGCCGCTCCTTCTCCTGTTCCTGAAGGCGCTGGATAGCCAGTTGCCGCTGCATCTCCAGGTACTCCTAATAAGTTAGAAGCGCACAGGGGGATTTCACCATGGGATGTCAAACATACTCTCCTCCCTGTTCACGCCTGGCACACAGCAGCAGCACGGGCCTCACCTGCTTCTTCTGCCGCATAATTTCCAGTTTCTGAGCCAGCTGGATTTGACGCTGGCGCTCTGCCTCCTCAGCAGCACGGCGTAGCTTTTCTCTGTGTTCCTCCCGCAGAGCGTTCAGGGCTCCCCGGGCATCCCGGATCTGGGAAAGTTTATCTTGAAGTCCTTCGTAGTACACTAAGTGGGAGAGAGGCTCTGTCAAGCACCCCATCAATGGCTCATCTTTAGCCCACTACCCAGAGGAGGATGACAACAGGATTTGCAGCTCCTCTACTCCGGTGGGGGGGGGGGAGCAGCACCCTAAGTAAGTGCCTGAAGCACCAACCCACCTCCCTCGCCTTCCCACCCAACTCTACACCCAGCAGGAGAGCCAAATGGCTTCTGGACTCTGTGAGGAAGCCAGTTAAGACTCCTATGATTCAACAGGGAGAAAGGAAACCTCAAGATGGCCCCTCAGTCATTCCTATAGACCAGGGGTGGGGAACCTGCGGCACTGAGGTGGGAGATCGGGCTTCTGGGAATTGAAATCCAAGTACGCCTGAAGTCCAAGGTTAAGAAACCGTGGCCTCCTAGAGGAAACAGGCTAGTCCCTCAGGTGTTCTGGAACTTTGATTCACAGAAGTCCAGGTTCCCCTCAAGGCCCATGCATGTGGATTCACAGGGACTTGGGCTTCTGGGAACTGAAGTCCAAGAACAGCTGGAGTGCCAAAGTTCCCCATCCCTGCCGTATAGACCATAGCTCTGGAAACATACAGCGGCGCTCGTCCAGCTGATTCAGCAGCTCCAGAAGCTGAGGGTGCATGCTGTTGATGGACTGGAAAAGGGAGAGGACCGCCGAATCGTTGGTAATGCTCCGGCCCCTTAGGTGGTTGCTCTTCATGCGGTTGACAAAGGTGGTGACGGCATTCTGCAAGGCCTTCAGGAACTGCTCGTGGCTCTCGTCCGTCTCCCCATTTTGGTACTGCTGCTGAGGAGAGATGGAAAGGTAGGAAATGAAAGCCCACATTCATGCCTTCTTTCAGTGGACATTTCTACTATCGCTTCTTTGGAGTGGCTTAGGATTGCCTCTTTTCTTTTTAGCCTACGAAACTGAAACTCCCAAACCCCCTGAAAAGGCAGCACATGGGCAGCAACTGTGGCCCACTCAGGATGTAAGCTTCCTTTTGGATCACAGCAAGGGTCTGCGGTGAGTTAATGGTTAAAATGCTGAATTTGACGACTGGAAAGTCGGCAGGTCAGCAGTTCAAGACCCGAGTGCTGCATGGAGTGAGTTCCCGTCGTCTGTTTCAACTCCTGCCAACCTAGCAGTTCGAAAGCAAGAAGTTGCAAGTAGATAAATAGGTACCACTTTGGTGGGAAGGTAAACAGGTGTTCTGGCACTCCTGCCTGCCACATGACCATGAAAACATCTGCAAATGCACAGTGCTGGATCTTTGGCTATAAACAGAGATGAACACCAGACCCTAGAGTAGGACATGACTGGCTTTCGAGCAAGGGAGACCTTTACCTTTGATCACAGCTGCTCTCGCTGGCGCAAGGAGAAGCCATAGCGGCTCACCAAGTGGTACCCTTTCATATTGGAAGAGCGGCTGAGGTTCATTCCACATAGCTGAAGGAGGCTGGTGAAAGCACCAAAGAGGGAGACCTTCTTACCTCTACCACACTAAGTGGGGCAGGTTGAACCTCAGGTGGCTGGCTTGCTGGCTCCCCCATGGAGAGTGGGGCGGAAGGTGTAGGGCTCTTGCGCACTTCCTCTTGCTTCTTTTCCCAGTAATTACGGTTCAGGTACCGAGCCAACTGCCAGGAGATATTGGAAGCAAGAAGCCACTCAGCCAAGGTCTAGCAAGGTCAAGTGCAAATTGACCTTAAAGTGGTTGGGGGGTGGGGTGGGGGTGGGCATTACCTCTGGATCAATGTCCTCAGCAAGTGGTGCAGAAGAGTTCTGAAAGGAGACACAAATCACATTCAATGCTCTTGCAAGGACTGACACCATGAGTTGTATCCCCATATCCTAGATCTCCTTAGGGCAGTGATGGTGAAGGCACTCCAGCTGTTCTTGAACTTCAATTCCCAGAATCCCTGATCAGCAGGAGTGCTGGCTTGGGCTTCTGGTAACTGAAGTCCAAGAACACCTGGAGTGCCAAGGTTCACCATCACTGCCCTAGGGAGTACACGGGAAACCCTACCTCTCTCAAGCCTGAAGGCAGAATGGGTAAGAGAGATGCAAGCAAGGTGGGTGGGCTGGAAGGCTAATGCCCACGGTCACACTCTAAACGGCCTTGCTGTGCTTAATTTAATTTAATTTAATTTAATAGTCATATTTATATATGCCACCCACTCAGGGCGGCATTACAACAAGTTCTAAAAACACATAAAAACACTTTAAAAGACCCATATCCCACCCACCCATCCCACCCACTATAAAAAGAAGAGAGAGCTCTTAATTGTTTACATAAGCCAGCAGCCGGGGACAGTGTTCCCATTCGAGCCCCACACCTGCCCTGCCAGCCAGGTCTTCAATCCTCTCCTGAAGGGCAGCAAATCTCTTTGAAGTCTTAGTTCTGTTGGCAGGAGGTTCCAGAGGGTTGGTGCGGACACGGAGAAGGCCCTCTTTCGGGTGCTGGATAGATGTGCACCCCTAGCTGATGGCACTATTAGAGCCTCTCCGGTCCACTCTGGTTGGACGGGCAGACACTCTTGGGGCGATGCGGTCTCTAAGGTATCCTGGCCCACTGCCATATAGGGCTTTAAAGGTCAAAACCAGCACCTTGAATTGCACCCGGAGACAAACTGGTAACCAGTGCAGCTCCCAAAGTAGCGGTGAGGCGTGGGCATATCGTCCGCATCCCATCACCACCCGGGCTGCCGCATTCTGGACCAGCTGCAGCCTCCGAATGGTTGTCAAGGGCAGCCCCATGTAGAGCGCATTACAATAATCTAGTCGGGAAGTGACCAGAGCGTGGGTGACCATAAGCAAGGAGCCCCGGTCCAGGAGCGTGCGCAACTGGCGAATCACCCGAAGTTGGGCAAAAGCCCTCCTAGCCACAGCCGCTACCTGTTCTTCTAGCAGCAGCCGTGAGTCCAGAAGGACCCCCAAGTTGCGCACTGGGTCTGTCTGGGGCAAAACAGCCCCATCCAGTACCAAAGATGGTAGCTCCCTGGATAACACGGGGGCCCTTATCCACAGCCACTCTGTCTTGCTGGGATTCAGCCGAAGCCCATTGGCCCCATCCAGACCCCAATGGCCTCCAGGCATCCGGATAGGATTTCAACAGCATCACTGGGGTCCCCACGGGCCGAGATGTACAACTGGGTGTCATCCGCGTATTGATGGTACCGCACCCCGTGGGAACGAATGATCTCACCCAGTGGCTTCATGTAGATGTTAAATAGGAGAGGAGAGAGCACCGAACCCTGAGGCACCCCATACTTGAGAAGCCTAGGGCTGGACCTCTCACTCTCCAATCACACCTACTGGGTACGGCCCTCCAGAAAAGAGGAAAACCAGGACAACACGGTGCCCTGGATCCCCAGTCCTTTGAGCCATTCCAGAAGGATACTGTGGTCGATGGTATTGAAGGCCGCTTACACCAAAGTACTCTGAATTTTAATCAGAAATTGGCAAAGTGGCATCTAAACAGCATCAGGAAGTTCAACATGAAATGGCTTTTGGACCTTAGCCTGAAAGAATATGGCCACTTTTCCTGCCAGCAGATATCTCCAGAGAGGTGGGGAACTTACCACAGGGGAGGAATAGAGGGTATTGACTGGTGGGGCTGAAGAGGTGATGGGTGTTGGCTCAGCCTTGGGGTATGTAGAATAAGTACTTTTCTGTCTCTGTAAAAGATAAAAAGAGAGAAAACGATATAGGAATATTCTCTGTCTGCACAATTAGCCACAAACTACTTATCTTGCCTGTTAATATGAGAGAAATTGGTAGATAAAGGGCCAGAGAGACACTAGCCTCCATTGGGCATCTCATTATGACACAGGAATGCATGTGATTAAAAATGAAATGAATTTCATTCCAATTCACAAAAAGGGCTCACTTTAGGCCTTTTAGCTAGAAAACTAAGTGTGAAAGCTAGTCAGAAATTATCTGCCAATAAAAGAAGGGTGTTTTCTGAAGTCAGTTTTGGGATCCTTTACAGCTGCCATGGCCGTAAGGAATACCTCTGTATGATGATGGAAAGGCTGGCTTTTGCCTGGGGCAATCTGCTATCAGTACATCTCGTTTCCCAAAAGCAGAGTAAGCTGCCTCAAAATAAAGAGGACGGGAGAAGAATCTTTGTTTACACCAAGCAGAGTTATTAGAACTCTTTGGCCGGCTAAAGGAAGTCAGCAATGGCAGATTCCCCTGCCATGGAATCCTTCCATCATCATCATCATCAAGACACAAACCGTCCTTTCCTTCTCCTCTGCCTCCGACTGGGAGAGTGCAATTGCCAGCTGCAGCTCCTCCTCCTCCTGCAGGGCCGTTTCATCTCGCTTGGGAGGCATCTGTGGAAACAAGGAAACTGGCCATCACTGCCAGCAAAGAGGAGGAGTCGGCAGGGGAAACTAGTGACTCCTCTCTTCTCCCCTCAGGCCAAGAGCTTACCTGGGATTGCTGGGAAAGGGGGCTGGTCAGGTACTCAGGTGGGAGCTCTGTAGTTGCAGTACCTTTGCCTTCTGCTTTCCTATGTGGAGACAGAAAGGGGGCAAGGCCAGGGCCATGGTCACTCTCCCAACTGGGCAGGGAAGGGCAAGACTAAAGACCCTCAGCATCTGCAAAATTCTGGCATGGTGATCTGGTGATGGTCCCCAAGTGCATTAAATCCCACTTGAATCCATCTTGATGGAGGGCAGCAGCTTCATTAATACTGGCCTGGGGCTGAGGAGGAGTTTACGTGCCAAAAGGGCTCAGGACCAGAAAGTGGCTTGCGGAACTGGATCAGTGGTACTATGGGTGCCATGCTGCGATGCGGAAGGCAGATGAAAGGCCACTGCATTATATTCTCAGGACAGTCTTCATGGCTGATCGCCATGATGATCGCTAACATTCAGATTTGGATACGGCAGAACAAGAAGGTGATGTGGCGGAAGCCAATGATGCTTTTCCTCTAGAAGCAGACCAGGCCAGGCCAGAGGGTGTAGGAATTACTCATCCCAGAGTTCACACATCCAGAAAGAAAAGTTGCCTGGACACCCATCCTTTCCAGAGTTTTAGCACCACCCACCTTCCCTCTTCCAGTGAGTCAGATTCCAAGACTTACTTATTCAGATGCTCGTAGCAAGGCTCACACACCCGCACCTCTTTCTCGATGCCAAATTTGGGAATGGTGGAATACTTGGAGGAGCATTTCCCACAGAAAATCTGTCCACATGCCCTACAGTGGTGCTGCAAAGACAGCAGAAAGGTCAACCAAGGCAATTCACCCACTCACTTCAAATGAACATCTTGTAGGACAGGGGTGGGTGACACATGAACCACAAGTCTCCTAATCCCACAATTAAAATATAGTGCCTTCTCACACTCACTCAGCTCTAAACTCCCATCTAAGTGGTCAATTCTGACATATTCTGAGGGACTCCAGCACTCTGACATATATATATATATATTTCTCCACCAAAGGGTGCAAAGAAACTTTTCAGTTGCTTTTTTTAAACACACTTTTATAAGAAAGAATTCAGGAGGATGGGGGTTGTAGGAGTAGGTGTGTCTCTCCAAACTCCAAAGGTGGGTACGTGTAGCCCTCAAATGTTTGTAGATTACACAAACCCCTGGATTGACATGAGAAGCCTCAAAGCAGTGGTTCCAGTTCCCTCAGGAACATGGCTTTTGTCTAATCAGGCTACCAGGTTAAACACCTGGGACTGTGATGTTGACCACAGCCTGCCGCACTCACCTTACGTGTCACCACCCCAAACTGGACTCTGCATCGGTGGCACTCTTCTGCATCCACCCAGTCGGGAGCCTGTAATATAGGGACAAAACTGGACTGTGTCACAGAAGGGCCTTCAAAAAGCCCCGCAGTGGTTCTTATGCACAAGGAATAGTTCCAAGAGGAGTAGCTATGTTAAAAAAAAAGACAGGGAAAATATAGGCACAAACAGTACACAACAGAAAGGAGAAGGAGGAATTTTAAGACTGTTAGGATAATAGGGTTTGTAGTCCCTTTGCCTAGTATTGTATTGGTGTGCAGCTTGTCCATTTAAGAGCTCCTCTGTGTGATTCCCCAGGTGCAGTCGATCACAGAGTGACTCAGCAGATGCCTACTATATATGAATGCACTCTGAGCATTCTCTTGGGCTACATTCTCTTGAGCTATGTTACACTGAAGGGCTGCCTTATCTTGAGGTCGTGCTATACTGAAGGGCTATACTGTTATGCTGCTTAGCTAGCTTACCGACTGCACTGAGCTGCTCGTCTGACTCTGCTGACCTGGCTAACATCTATCTCCTGGAAAGAAGCTACTGCTCGGAGGCAAACTCTGCAAGGACTATTTTGTTTTGCATTTGCTTGGACTCTTGTTATCTTCCTTGGACTACTGCCAACTTTGCTGAGAGCCGTTTATCTCAAGCATGTGTTTTGTTTCCTCCTGTGTTTGCTGAAGCTGCAAGTAAAGCTTTTTCTTTTCTGCTTTTACTACCCGCTTGTCTGTGTGAGATTTCTCCCACCTGACGCTGCATGCCACAGCTTTGCCGCTTTTGCTCTGCTATACACAGCCAAGCCACATGGGGTTACCCTAGCTTACCCCAACACCCTATCAAAGACGTTTCCCCCGAACCTGGAACCGAAACACAGAATCTGAAAGTGCTGAGGAAGAGAGGGGCTGCTCTTTTCTCAACCTACATCCCAGTCAAGAATGGCTGCAGAGACAAATCACTCTGTCGAGGTTGTATTATAATGGCAGATGGAAAAGGAAGCAATTTTCGGATGTTGTCTTGCTGCCCAGTTCAGATCCCTTAATGCAGTGATGGTGAACCTTTTAGAGACCGAGTGCACAAAAAGAGGGCAGGGCGAAACCTGTGCTGGGGGAGGGAGAAAGCGTTCTCATTGGGCTGTTGGGTAGAGGGGAGGGGCAAACTCTGTGTTGGGGGACAGAGGGAACGCTCCCATTGGGCTGCTGAGCAGAGGGGCGGGGCAAATTCTGTGCTGGGGCGATGGCGCGCATGCGGACAGAGGGCTGGGAGTGCCTTGTTTGGCATGCGCGTCATAGGTTCGCATCCACTACCCTAGTGTTTAAATGGAATGTGCCTTTTAAAAACAAAAATTTCATGCCTAATCAACTGTTTCTACTGGGGGATGTGTACAGCCCAAATTCCCAGCAAAGGTAAGTAACATTAAGATGTATTAGAATTAACACAGAAAAGTCCAAAACTATTTCCCATGACAAGGTATACTCCACTATCAGTTGGGGCACTCACCCGTTCTGCTGCGAACATGGCATCGCTTTCCTTGAATTCTGGGAAAACGTGACCTGCAGATGGATTGGAATTGTTACTTTACTGGACTCCAGACACTGGACTGCAAGACATCCCTGAAAAATTCTGCTGATTCTATTCTTCACTCGCTTCTTGCGTGCAAATCATCACAGACCCATAAACAACCCTTTTGCCCACCACAGGAAATCAAATATTTTGCAGTACAGAGGGGATGAGGCTCAACCTACACCACCCTCCAAAATACAGTCAGATTGATTAATTTGCTCTTCAGTATTGCATTCTGTGCCATAGCATTACAGTTGCAAGAGCATAGAAATCTCCTTTGGCTTCAGCAGACACCGTTCTTTGGGTATTTATTCCTAAGAAAATGTCATATTATATGAAGAGGTGAACAGGCTCTGCGGGTCCATGAATCTACCACAGCTTACACACAAAAGCACTCCAAAATAAAATGCCACTTCTGCTTTTTATAGAAACCCATTTTGAAATGATGGCAAGGCACAAGGGGTCAGGGGGTTGTGGGAGAATTGTCACATTTGGAGACTTCCAGGAATGGAAAATCCCCTTTTACTGGAAATTGTGTTAAAGGCAGGAGTGGCATAGGCGTAATGCAAAGAGGGCAGGAGTCACCCACAGCCTGCATGATTCCTACACACTGGGATTATTTCAAAAGCAGTCATCACTATTCCTTTACAGAGAGAGAGAGAGAGAAGAACAGGTGGGTTCCTTGGACTGCAGCTCTGCTCAGCAGGAGCCAAGATGGCCAAAGGTGAAAGATGATGGGAGATATAGTCCTAATGGCCCACATGTGCCCTCATTCTTGTCTTAAAACAAACAAGCATCACAAACATCTATTCCTTGCACATTCTTCCTATCACACTTCCCATCATACTTAAGGCAACAGTATACTTCAATGTGGCAATGCTCCCAATACTGACTTATCAGTGTTATTTTGACAGCTGGGTAATAGGGATTGTCAGAGAAAAAACTCTTGTCTGTTTTTCCGTTCTCATATTCACTGGTTGCAGGGAAGTAAATCTATGTGAAGGTTTGATTGCATGATTTATGGCTATGCCTGTGATGGTCCTGCATTGAGTACGTGACTTGCTGCAGGGAAGAAGAAGGCTCATAAAATTGCCATCTGACCCCTTTGAGCCAATCAGGGGCACCTGGACCTTTGGGTGACATCATTGTTACATCAGCTATAAAACTGGGTGATCTGGAGATGTTATTTCTCTTTGCCATGGAAGGATCCACGGTTGAGCCTCACAAGGTGTGAGTACAGATTTAGATAAGGCGAGGGGCCTAGGTAACGTTTTAAGTTTCTTATTTTTGTGTGTAACTTTGAATGACTACATTGCAAGTTTGATTCCTCATGCTATACCTAATTTCTTAGCTTACTTTAATAAATATAATTACTCTGAGACCCTTTGTGTCTATTGATTTGGGATTTGAGAGTGACTGGACCACGCATATAAAGGGCCACATTCCACTACCCAACTTCCGATACCCTGTATGCTTGTCAGTAGGAGCCTGGAAAGGGGAACTGGCAAAAAAAAGGCAGGAAGGGTGGGCAGAAAAAAACCAGCGAGGGGGCAAACACTCATCATAGGGCTGAGAAATGAAGGCCTCCCACATTCTTGGAAAATAAGCAACCAGAATTGGATCTATGCAGTGTGCTCACGCTCTCCAAGGCTCCACCCTTCATATCACAACCAAAGGTTCCTCATCTTTCTTTACCTTCAACCTTCATGATCTGGTAAGTGTCCTGCACCACCTTGTACTTGGGCTCGTTGCGAAAGGCATGAGCCCATGCCTGTATCAGGTACAGGATCTTGTTGCGGACGTTAGCCTCTACCTGTTTCTGTGAAAATGGAAACGGAAACAGGCAAGATCATGCACAGGTCCCAAGAAACAGCAGCACAAATTTTCGTTATAAATGGCACAGGCAAAATTCACTTGTGGAAAAATTCAGAAATGCCTCATCCTACTTATCAGCAGAACCTCAACTTCACTTCTGCCCCACCATTCAATGCCTGTATCAATGGGGGCCCAAGAGAGGTTTTTCTCCTCGATTGTACTTCTTATACAACTGAGGAAATGTGTGCCTGATCCAACTAGTGGCTGGGTGAAAACACTTCTTATCTTAGCAATGTTTACAGTCCTTGGATGTTCTCGTCAATGTAACCTGTGGGAAGGATGTGGCCAAAACTATGAGGCAAGCACTAGCTCTTTACTAGAGAAATGCACTCCCTGTCCTTGTCACAATGGGAACTATCTAAGGACTCGTCAAGAGGCAGACCAGGGCACAGTCTCTCCTCACAAGGCGAGAATGCATTCCTACCTCATCTCACCTCACAATCCTTTGCTGGGAAAGCTTTAACTCAAGAAATGAGATGGAGGCAGACCTCACTCACAAACAGCCCAAGCATAAGCAGCTGGATAAAACAATCTAAATAAAACCACCACCTAAGGATGTAAAGGTAAAGGTTGCCCTTGCTCGAAAGCCATATCCGACGTTAGGATTCAGTGCTCATCTCTATTTTATAGCCAAAGAATCAGCGCTGTCTGTGTCCACAGACATTTCCGTGGACATGTGGCAGGCATGCTTTGACACCGGAGTGCACGGAATGCTGTTTACCTTCCCACCAAAGTGGTCCCTATTTATCTACTTGCAATTTCTCCAAGTAGATTACAGGAACACTACCAGACTTTGTTATGCATAAATATGTATGTAAAAATCCAAGATACCATTTATTTAAAGTGCTTTGTTAACGACATTTTTAACGTCGTTATGCAGATAATGACAGTTTTTGCCGCTAGATGGCGCAGCTGCCATTGAAAACCGCACAACGATGTTTCCCCTAAAGCAGCACTACTTGGGGAACTAAGCAACTTTGTTATGTGAGGGTCTACCTTATCTCCATCAGTTGCTAGGATGGCCAGTATAAATAGTGTATTATCATACACTAGTTCCCCAAGTAGTGCTGCTTTAGGGGAAACATCGTTGTGCGGTTTTCAATGGCAGCTGCGCCATCTAGCGGCAAAAACTGTCATTATCTGAATAACGACGTTAAAAATGTCGTTAATCCTCACAACGACGGTTTTTCGTCGTTGTGTGGATAGTCACGTGGCAAGTGACAACGCGTCGGTAAGCGGAAATGACGCTATTCAAACGCATCATTAATCGAGGGTCCACTGTATGATAAAAACAATGAAAACATTTTGCACGTCTGCACATCGAGGGGTGGATAAAAATAATAATCAAGCTTACTAGAATATGTGATAGGTATTAAACAATCAATCACTGGAAATAGATTTCTCCTGCTCCCAAGGGAAAAAAAAATACAATATAGGATTTATTCAGGCAACTAAAATATTAGTACCAAAAACCTGAAGACACAGGTTGCAATCCTGCACACACTTATATCCAAGCAATCCCATTAGACTGACGAAAGCTTGATGCTGAGCAGCTATGCAGATGACAGTACAGCATTCTAAAGCTATTCCTGGTCAGCTGGGAAGATCACCAACACAGCATAGAAACAATGCAATTCAGTAAGATGGCCTATAATTATAGTACCATATGCAAAGGGAAGTTTAAAAGAAACCATTTCCCAAAGCTTGGCATTTCTTTTACATCTTCTGAATACATTTCAGGTGACACTAATGTATGATTGTGTTTCATTTTTCTAACAGTTCAAGAATATTGTATCTTATATTTGAAAAAGACATAGCATAATCAGAAGTCCTTGCACCTGGCTTTTCATTAGGGCCTTCAGTAGTTTAACCATCTCATTGTCTTGCCATGATCAGATTATTCCCTGAGGTTCCTATCAATATACGATTCCTCCTGCAATGTAATGTCTGAGCACCTCACACTTGTATATGGAAAATCCCTTTGACATGCGAAAAGCCTATCCAAATCCCACAGAAGCCCTGCTGTACTGCTACTTCATCTGTTCTTGAAGCACCCCTGAAAACTTAATGGAGAAAATATTATGTTGCCCATGGCCCATGTTACCTTCAACAATTCCTTCAGCTCCTCCATAGTCTGTTTGTTAGCCACTTCATCATGGACTGTCTGCCCACAGTTTTTCACCACAGATTCCAAGACCTACATGGGAAACACACAAAAATCCGCATGTGTTCCTAATCACCCCTCAGGGACATTATATCCAAAGGATAACATCTAGTTAGTTCTCCTCCAGATGTACTGGCAGGAATGAAGAAAGACAACTTCACAGAAAATTCATGGAGAGACTACGTGCGAAGGAACACCTATTCAGTTTAAGGTTACCTCCAGTGCATAAAGAGCCACATGAGGATTCTTGTCATTGACTTTCTTCTTTATTGCACCTACAGCATATTTAGCCCTAGAAACAACAACAAAAAGAGAATACCATATCAAACTAATTGAGACCACAAAAGGGCCTGCTGTCATTCTGAAGCTACAAAAAAGTGTACTTACTACTGGAGATCACAAAATGTGCATACTTAGTAAAGGAAGCAATATCACAAATGTGTAAAGCTCTAAATACAGCCATTAATCTAATATGTAATACAGTAATTGGCCAATTTGTTAATCCATAAATTTTACTTCCAAGTCATGATTATTCTGTACATCTGTGGATATATGAGTTCAAGCATGCAGAATAGTAAGCTTCCTTTTCAGTGTCTCCATCCTCACATCATATAGAAATAGTCTAAAACATATCCAGTACCTTTTTATTTTGCTATTCTTTTCTACAAATTTCTTGTTTGTCAATCACTAAAACAAAACAAAACCGAGATATGCAGAAACAATTATGATGCATCTTCTCTTGGGGTACATCTAGAGCAGGGTCCCCAACCTAAGGCAAGTGTGGCCCCCTACCCCTCCAAGGGCATTTGAGAAACAAAATGGCCACCCCTTTGAAGCAGTTGGGACAAAATGGACACCCCCATCATACAGGCAGCGCAAAATGGCTGTTTGGCCCTCAAAGCTGACTGAGAGGCATGAAAAGGTTGGGAACCCCTGATCTACCTGTAAAGCTTCTCAGATAGCAGCACATTCTCTCATCTTTTAGCACTAAAAAGCCTAAAACACATTTCTTCTTTTCTTCTTGACAGGGAGTCTAGAAGATAATACTGTACTTGCTTTTAGCACCTGTTCTGTGAATGCATACTTTGAGATTTGCTGCACTTTAAGTACTGGCAAACAGCTATTAACACATGGATATTTGACTGATTAAACAGTTTTGTCTTCTGAAAAATTTGTGGGTGCTCAGATACTACATTGCACTGTGTTCTGGAGTAGTAATAAAGGAATATGGTGTTCATTTGATTGGCACGAGGTTATTTCAAGGTGAGTAAACGAATTGGAGATATAGTGTAGCAAAGTGGCCAGAATGTTGGGCTTCACTGTGGAAAGCCACATGCAATGAAGCTACGTGGTTGTAGAAGATAATACTCGCCTTTAACATTTGTTCTGTGAATGAATACACTGAGATTTGCTGGACTTTAAGGCTTTAGCATACTGCTATTTACAGATGGCTCATTTGATTAGCCAAATGATCCTATCTTCTGAAAAAGAAACTGGGCAATCAGAAAAGATTCTCTCCAGATATTGAGCTGCACTAAATTCTACAGCCGTTACTGCACTGACTTCTGAGCAAGACACAAATGTACAGCTGATTGTACCACGAAAGGATTCTTTACAAAATGAAAAACTGAGGAAAAGTAGCACACACACCAAGAGTGGCATATATAAAAATTACCACAGGACTTGGCACTTACTGGGTATCACCCTGACGAATCATATCACAAATTTGCAGGATGGATTCCCAATCTGTCTCCAACAGAAGCTGACTGGTAGCTTTATCTGTAAAACATGGAAGTAATTATTGGCCTCAATGTCAAGCCTTATAACTGTATTTTTGTATAGACCGTTGGGGGAATTTATCAAATTCTGGACATTTGCTAGCAAGGACTACTGAATTTTAGAAACAATATTATTAAGCAATTATTTATTGCCTGGCGTTTCTAAGAAAAGAACATAACCTTCTAACCTCCAAAAACATAATGGTATGCAGAACAGCCACGTTGCCAAAAGAGCCTCCCTCTACTCTTCTACCTTTCTTTCTTTAAATCTCAATCCTTCTAACCTAGGGGTGGCCAAACTATGGCCCACGGGCCAGACCCAGTCCGTGGCGCCAAATCATCCGACCTATGCCACCCTTGCCACTACTAAAAGTGGGAGTAAAGCATGTCTGTTTGTGTGCATAATGTGCCCATGCATGCGCATATTGCTGCCATAAATGCACTTGCAAATGTTGACGTTGACATCGCATTATCTAGAAAATCAACATGCCGGCTACCACTTTAAGTTTGTGGTCTTGGAACTTGTGAAACCGAGGGGCTCAATGACAATGGACTTAGAAACACAGTTGCTTAGGCGAGAAGCGTATTACATTCACCAATTGAAGACTTTATGGTCGTAAGGACTTAATCAAGATATGGATTTAGCTTGTTTTTTGTAAAATCCAGCGCGTAGATCTTTTGTGAGAGCAGCACAGGTGATGAGGTATTTTTAGGCATTTCTATGTGTTTAAGAAGTATAATCAAACTAAATAGACAACAGTTGGAAGTAGCAGAGTGCCTTTATATTGGGGTAGTTTAGAAAAGGTCTTTAACGTCCGGAAGCACTGAATGACAATGCAATAGAGGCTTAAGAGGACACGATTTGAGAAAGGTACATTTAATACATTAAGGTGCACAAACTCCAGAGTTGTTTACCCTTGAATGTTAGTTCTGTAATGATTACTATGAGTTATAAAAGTAGTGAGTAGGTACAGAAATATTAGGCGATGTTCATTTGTTATCTTTATACTTTACAGAAACAATTCCAGTTTTCTCCTGAAGAAAACCATGAAAAGCAGGATGGCTTCGAGAAATATTGGAACCTATCAACCTAAATGTGATTGTGAACATACAACTAAGCATCAAGAATTTGAAATCATTAATAAGGATTGTGACTACGTTTATTGGAAATCAGTGAATTTTGGAACTACAAGAAGTCATATATACCGTACTTTTGGAAGACAATCTTTGAGTTTAACAATTTTGGACCTAACTAGTGAATTAAGCTATATTAATTTGTTTGAACTTTTATAGATTTAAGAATTTTCATTGCCTCAAACGGTGTTTTTGCAATCTTGTTGATAAATGCACTTGCGGCTGTTGTAAACGTGACCGGCCCAAGGCACAAAAAGTTTGGCCACCCCGTTCTATCACCATCTTTTCTCCATTGTACCTTCTGAGGCCTGGAGCTTTTTATCTGCACAAATTCCATTATCAGGAAGATTTAAACTGTAACACCTCAAAGCGGAGCACCTTCCTAGTCTTATACCTTTCCCCCAATCACATTACCTTTAGTTTACTCTTTTCACACCCACACTAAAAAAAAAACACCCCATAACCTCTAATTTGCAATTACTTTGTACTGTATATGGTTATACTATCTAATCTCACTTTTGCCTTTTCCAACTTTTCCTTTATTATTGTCATTTATACAGCAAGCTTTATAAGGCAAAAGTTCTTTGTTATGATAATCAAAGCCTATTTTTATACACAGTGCTACAGAAACAATAACAATACACATAACTGTCCAATACACATGACATCTTTTCTCCAACAAATCTTATCTTGATGCACGAGCAGATAAACCTCAAATATTTTCCAAATGACTTTTGCCCAAATGTACACCCCGTCCTTTTCTGACTCAATGCCCTTTCTGCACATGACCTGCAACTTCCTTACAGTGAGTCACCTTGTAGAGCCTGATTTTAGCATACAGCGATGAGGTCATTCCTGCTGGAGAATATGCTTTCAACAATTATCCCTCAAACGAAACCACTTAAAATGGGCTGGCCTTGTCAATTATCAAACAGATCACCTCACCTCAGTAATAAATCCCACTTGCCACTGAACAGTCCAGAACTGAAAACTTTACCATGTTGATACAAAAGTGATTTTTAAAACAAAGCCCAATCTGGATGTCAAGCGAGAGAAAACCATGGAAAACCAGACCATTGTGAAACTACACAACACCATGAGAAGACATCACCGAAGATCGCAAGTGCTATCTAGTCAACACAGCCTACATCTCTTTGGTAAGGTAAAGGTTTCCCTTGCCAGTCATACCCGACTCTAGGGTTCAGTGCTCACCTCTGTTTCAAAGCTGAAGAGCCAGCGGTGTCTGCTTCTGCAGACGTTTCCGTGGTCATGTGGCAGGCATGACTAGACACCGGAGCGCACGGAGCGCTGTTCCCTTCCCACCAAGGTGGTCCTTATTTATCTACTTGCAATTTCTTGCTTTCGAACTGCTAGGTTGGCAGTGCATTTATGTTTGTTTGTGTGTGACTTTAGTGAACAGCAGCTAAAATGAGAGTGACATAAGACACAATCCTGCTTCTTTCATATCCAGGTCAGACTTTGAACTACCAAAAGGTAGCCACTTTCTTGGCTTTGTCATTGGCCAAGCTTAATCCCTCATGGGTACACGTTTCCAGTAGTCAGCAGCAGGCCAGCAAATGAGCCGGATTCTACCGCAGCCAGAACATTGTAAGCTCGAGCCTGGTGGGGTTCAAGGTGGACTCAACCTTCCAATCCTTCCGAGGTCGATAAAATGAGGACCCAGCATGTTGGTAGGGGGGCAGAATACTAATTACCTTGTCAACCACTCAGAGTGCACTTAGCGTCATGGGACAGTATATAAGGGCGATTGCTATAATTGTAAGGTTAAGGTTTCCCTTGCTCGAAAGCCAGTCGTATCCGATTCTAGGGTTCAGTGCTCACCTCTGTTTCATTTCATTTCATTTATTCGATTTGTATGCCACCCACTCAGCATACGCCGACTCAGGGTGGCTCACAACAAATCAAACATTGCAATACAATAAAATACAGCAATACAATGCAACCAAAAATGGCATTACAATGAAAATGGCAATTCAAATGGCAATACAATGTGATTGTACAATATTCAGTCCAGACAATATATCAATAGAAAACAATACCATGTCACAATACTGCAGCGGCCTCTCTGCCCCAGCCACAAATAAGTCTTGGGGGGGGGGGGGGACAGCGCTGTCTGCCTCTGCAGACGTTTCCGTGGCCATGTGGCAGGCATGACTAGACACTGGAGCACAGGGAATGCTGTTACCTTCCCACCCAAGTAGTCCCTATTTATCTACTTGCAATGTCTTGTTTTCGAACTGCTAGGTTGGCAGGAGCTGGGACAAAGACGGGAGCTCATTCCGTCCTGCAGTCCTTGGGAATCGAACTGCTGACCTTCCGCCTCCCAGTCACCGTCTTAGCCACTTGAGCCACTGCAGTCCTTAGCCACGAGCCACTAATATAATTGTTATCTCTCCACAATCAGGGTAAACAAAACCGAGATAATGGCTTTTCGAAGCCTAGATCTGGTTTCAGGCTCAGGAGGAGCGGCCAGAAAAGAGAGTTTCTGGTACAAAACAAGAGCTCCTGGCTTGGGAGTGTGTGTGTGTGTGTGTGTGTCGGTCAGAGCCCAGTTCGAACCAGTCTCATGAACTGGGAAAAAGGAGGACGGGGGGGGGAGGAAAGAGGCATTAAAGGGAAGGGCCGAGGATAAAGAGGCTTGAGCAGGGGCTGCTTCCCACCAACACCCACCCCCGCCGCCTCCCAATACCTAGGAGTCGCTCGAAGGTCCCGCCGCCTCGACCCATTTCGCTCCCCGTTCAAGACCAGGTTCGACCGGGCCAAGATCTGTATCTGTTCCGCCTCTGCTCCTGTTTCCGTAACCTAGGCCTGACTTCCGGCTTCCGGCGGCTGGACTTCCGGCGGCCTACCTCGGTGCTCGATGGTTGGTTGGGGTGTCACCCATACCCCTTGTCAATCCAGAGCTTCTAAGCCAATGAACGTGCGGCAAAAATCCGGGTCCCGAGCGATGGGAGCCGCCCCTTCCGGCCCGGCGGCGATGGCTGGGCGCCGTTATAGGTCGACGTATTTGCTCCTGGGCAGCTCGAGTGTCGGGAAGACTCTGCTGGTCAAGCGGCTGCAGAATATCCCGCGTTTGTCGCTGCTTGGGGGAGGCGGAGGGCCAAGCCAGGAAGGGGCGGCGTCTCCCGAGAGGAGCAAGGAGGCAGGCCAAGTGTGGGGCAACCTTTGGGACTTCGGTTCCCATAAGTCCCCGCCAGCCCTGCCCTTGTGAAGGAATTGTGGGAGCTGTAGTCCAAAACATCGCGAGGGATATAAAGGGACAGTCCAGCAAAAGGGAGCGCAGCGCGTCGAGTGAGGAGACGAGGATGGTTGGGTCAAATGTTTTGGACTACAGCACCCGACAGTCCCTTGCCATTGGCAGCCCTGGAAGGGGCTTCTGGGAGTTGAAGTCCCCAAAAACTGGTGGGCCAAAAGTTCCCCAGCCCCTTGCTTTGGGGAAACAAAGCAAGATCTGGGGCTGCATGTTATTCTCTTGGCTCGTTGTTGGGGGAGTGGGTTTGCCTTTCATGGCTAGTAGTTCATGCAGGTCGGAATGAGCTCCCGTCTTGGTCCCAGCTCCTGCCAACCTAGCAGTTCGAAAGCAAGAAATTGCAAGTAGATAGATAGGGACCACTTTGGTGGGAAGGTAAACAGCGTTCTGTGCACTCCGGTGTCTAGTCATGCCTGCCACATGACCACGGAAACGTCTGGACAGCGCTGGCTCTTTGGCTATAAACACAGCTGAGCACTAAACCCTAGAGTCGGATACGACTGGCTTTCAAGCAAGGGAAACCTTTTAATCTGCTTTGCAACAGGATGGGATAGATTTTAAGCTGCGGTTTTCTCTGCTTAAACCAGGGGTGCCAAACTACAGCCCATGGGCCAGATCCACCCCCGATGCCCTTGTCACTCCCAGAGTTGGATACGACTGGCTTTCGAGCAAGGGCAACCTTTACCTTTAGTTGATGCTTGGTCCTGCCACTGGACAATGGGGCTGGAACACAAGGTGGGAGCCGAAAGGCTGCCAGATGATCAGAGAAGACGGCCAAGGCTAATTTCTCTGAAATGTGGTCCAGAGGTTGCCCAGACATCTTGTGATGTATCAGGCCCATCATTTCAGTACTATGTTGAATTCTACCTATTGCTCCTGATGAAAAGAAACCTAGTGGTGCAGCGATTAAACTGCTGCACTGCAGCCAAAATGCTCTAAATTCAATCCTAACAGTGACCAAGGTTGACTCAGTTTTCCATCCTTCCAAGGTCAGTAAAACCCAGTGTGTTGGGGGCAAAATGCTAATTAACCTGTAAACTGCCCAAGTACTATGGGGCAGTATATAAATCTGGGGTTCTCAACCTTTCCGAACCACGGGCCAGACCACGCCTGCTCAGACAGCTGAGCAGGTCAGACACGTGGGTTCCCCCTGCTGTAAATGCTGCTGTAAAACTTTGGGTCTGTTTGCGTGGGCATGTTTACGGCTGTTGTAAACGCATCCACTTCCCCACGCCTCGGGTTGTGGCCGTGGGCTGGATTTGATATAAGTGTTATTGCTATCCCCACACCATCTTCCTTAACACTCCTTTGCACAGCTGAGCTCCAAAGATGGTGCCAAGGACCTTGGAGAACCACCAGCTACGCTCCCCACGGTATGGCCTTTCTTATCCTTACTTTGGGAGTTCTAAGTCTAGAGATGCCCAGAGCCGCATGTTGATTGGGGCGGCTATACAAATTGAATAAATAAATAAATCATGTTTTTCCTATGAAGGGTTTCCAGAGTTAATGGTATTATTATATATTGCAAAAAATGCTCTATTCCTTCCGAAACCATCTTACTTTCCCAGCATTAATGTCATTACAGCTTTTTCTACATAACCTTAGGAGATTCAAGCAGAAGAAGAAAAGGCAGAAATGTTGTACTCTATATGTCTAAAGAAGTGTGTTATAATCCACAAATGCTTATGAAATAAATCTTATCTGATCAGTGATCGTAATAAAGATATATAGAATGAGATAAATTTGTTAGTTTTAAAGGTGCTATATGAGTATATTTTTGTGGAGTGAAAATAGAATAGTTTGAAGACACCAAATGAGGCACACAGTATAACCCAGCGCTTTCTGCTAAGATACAAAGACACTAAACACTTCAGAGGAGTGAGAGATTTAAACATTGTATTTTAACGTTTTGTGTTGTAAATAAAGGGCACTCTTCCTACATAAGAGTGGGACTGGATGACAGCCATATTTATACATGGTCACATGACCTGGTGGGGTACAGATAATGGATAAAGAAATAAGGATTCATTAGTACTATCAGGCTGTGAATAGCATAGTTGATACAAGTTGTTTACTGTGTTAATCAGTGTGAGGTTTTACACTGGTTAATGACTTAACAGCCCTTTGTTTATTGATATTTAACCTTTTAAGTGAGTTTCCAACATCCCTGTATATTTTATCTCAGCCGTTTCCCTGAAAAAAGGCTGATAGTCTGTTCCTTTACTAATGAACCACTGTCCCTTATCTGTATCCACACCTGGTCATAAGGCCATGTATAAATAGGTCAGACATATAGCCTTCTTATGCTTGAGGAAGCGGATTTGATCCATAAGTTTATATTAAAATACAGCAGTTAAGTGCCATAACATTTTTGTCGTGTTTTTCTTATCTGATGTGCTTGCACAAGCTAACAGGGCTACTCCTTTGAAAACTACAGCTATGATTAGTTGCATTTCATTAAACTATAATGAACTTTTTTCTTGAAAAACAAGGGTTTGCAATTAGGCCTTGCATGCATGCCAATTCATACTCAACCCTTTCCAGTGAACTCTGCTGTCTGCAAATTTTAATTGTTGGTCATCCTTTTGCAGGTGGGAACAAACCTTACTGATCTCCTGCTAGGAAAAAAAATCACCATTCGAGAACTGGGGGGCTGCATGGGCCCCATCTGGTCCAGTTACTACAGTGACTGCTGCTGTGTGCTGGTTAGTACCCTGTTCAAACATGTCAGAGAGTGAGATAACCATAGTAAGTATGGTGCTGAAAAAGCTAAACGCAGACTCTCAGGGAGAGATTTCATTGTACAGAACATTTAATATATACACCATTCCGAGTGATTGTTGCTGAGCCTTATCCATTAGATAAAGGGTTCCCAACCTTTTTGGGCCGTGGCCAGTCACGTGGTTGAGCAGGCCAGTCACATGGTTCGTCACCCAGAAGCAGAAGTAAAACACGCATGTACAGAACACTGTTTGGGTCATTTACTGCAGTATTTTGTGCATGTGCGGGCACATTTTACTTCTGCTTCCAGTAGCGGCGAAGGCATCACAGGCCAGATGAATTGGCATTGGGCGCCGGATCCAACCCATGGGCTGTAGGCTGGGAACCCCATCATTAGATGGTTTTGTTTGTGTCTTCTATCATTTCCCTGGGTGTGATCCTATCGCACTTGGGCAGAAGGCTCCTCCCTTCTTCTCATGTTTGATTTCTCTTTTTCATAGTACATGATTGATGCTGCCAAGCCTACTCAGATTTCTTCCTCCTGCGTCCAACTTCTTTCACTCCTTTCTTCTGATCAGTTGGGATCAGTTCCTGTCCTCATCATTTTCAACAAGATGTAAGAAATGTTTAACTTGAATGGTTATGCAGGAAATAATGAGGTTTGGGAGAAGAACTTCAGATGGGCTTTAGAGATTATTGGTAGCCAAATCAGCCCCAAAAGTAGGGGAAGAAGAATCTCACAAGGTTTTGCTCTGGGGTACCTTTCAGTTCAGCAGACAAGTGAAAGTTTATGACCGTTTTCTCTTCCTTTCTCTCTGACTCTAGTGACCTCCCCTGCTACATGTCCCTGGTGGAGATGAAGTCATTGTTTCGAATGCAGGACATCATTGCCTTTGCCAGACAGCCCATCACGGTGGTGGAGACCAGTGCACGCGATGGGACAGGCTTAGCCAATGTGTTGCAGTGGATTCATTCCACCTTGTGTGATTAAAATGGACTTACCCGGATACTGGAGACAGCTCAGGGAATTTGAGTAGGCAAGAAACCAGGGAAAAAGAGAAAAAAGACAGCTAAGCAATGGGACTGATGCTATAATCTGGAGAAGTCAATAAGGAAGTAAGGGCAGACAAAATGTACACTCCCTGCAGGCAGAGGGAACAATGCTGCTGCTACAGATATAGTTTTAATATACGTGTGTCTTTTCATATTTAAACCATTCAACCTATTGTATGATTTGTTTGGCCTCTTGAGAAGCCTTTAGAATGTAGGAAGAGAGTACTTCTGTGTGAGAGGAAGCACCAACACTCTCTGGTTACACACCTGCCCAGTGGGTTCAGTGCTGGTTTCACCTTTCCTCTGCAGCTTTAGAGCCTCTTTGCATGATCCTTATGGTAAGGATTGTACAGTTGTTCCATGGAATCCAAAACTATAGTGTCCTTTTATGGTGACAAAGTGGATTCTAAGCATGTTAAGAGCAATAATGTATGGACTGTGCAACCCTTCTCTTACATACTTGTGGCTGTTTGTCATGGGAACATATTGCACATCTTCTATATCTATAAAACAGAGGTGTGAGTTTGTATGTGCTCTATAGAAATCCACACCCCTGGACCGATCGCGCTGAAATTTGGCACATACGTACCTTGGGTTGACGAAATCAGCACTGCTGGGGTCACGAGCCCCACAGGTGTGTGTGTGTGTAGCCCCTGAAATTGGTCTACAATGGGGGCATATTCGACAGGAGGGTGTGTGTGTTGCCCAGTGATGTCATAGTGATGCTAACCCAGGTAGATTGAGATTGTGACATCATTGTGATGTAATTGAGCTGGTTAATGTCATTGTCCCAGGTAGGGACGCAAAGGGGACATTCCCACCGGCAGGGGATGCGGACAAATGTATGAGAAGGATAAGGGCGGTAAGTGACCATCGATGGATGAGGGAAGCGGGACGGGTGAGGGAAGAGAGAGACGGAGAAAGGGAGGCTGCCCCGAGCAAAGCTGGACAATCTGCTAGTCTATACCTATAAAATGGTGTGTTAACCATTGGAATGTGACAAAGGATGTTGCACCAGGCCCCACTAGCCCGTAATGGGCCTCCGTTCACTCGCCCAAACCCGTTTCGCAGGTAACTGTCGGGTTGAAATTTTCGACCCGGGGGCAGGAGCCCCCCAGTCGCAAACAAAAAAAGGGAACTTCAATTCCCAACGTTCCTTTCCCCCGTGGGGAAAAAAAATAAACCCCCCCACTGCCGCTGCCCTTCTGTTCGAAGGGCCAGCCGGCGCGCAAAAAATACAAGAAACCCCTCCCCCCCGCAACTTCCCTTCTTCCCAACGGACCAGCCAGCATGGCCCGCAGGAAAGAAAGCCACCCCCCCACTGAAAAAAATAAACACAAACCAAAAACACACAAAAATCCAAAAAAGAATCACAAAAAGAATCAAAAAGAAACAAGAAAAATCACACAGACACCCCCTCCCAAAAAAAATCCCCCCACCCCCCCACCTCCCCACCCCAAAAAAACCCAGAGAATTTACCAAAAGACGTCTTCCATCTATGAGGACCGGAACTCAAATGAGAAAAGAAAGAGAAAACTTACCGGAAGCGACACCCAGAGGACAGAAGAGAACAATTGTAGAGAGGCAACAATTGTAGAGAGACAGAAAAGCTCACCACCCCCGCCCAGAGGCCAAAAGAAAAAAAACATTCAAAAATATTAAAACTAATAAGATTAATTCCAAAATTAATCAAATAAGTTATAAAAACATTCAAAAATAAACACACTAATCTCAAAAATTACCAAAAAAACAAAAATTACTTTTCACTCCAAAAAAACAAAACAAAAAAATAAAAATGCGTAAAAATAAACATTTTAAAAACCAAAATTAAATTTTAAACTAAATAATATTAAATTAATTAAATTAAAATAAAATTTGCATAAACAAAACAAAAACGTTCAAAAACCAATTTAAAGAGCACTGAGGAAGCCAGCACGCAAAAAACCCCAAAAAACCAAAAAGAAACCACTGGGAGCGCAAGTACGCCACAGGCGGACACAGCGCCTTGAAGCCACAAAATCACAAAACCTTACAACACCATTTAAAACAGCCCAGCACCATTGGTTCAAGAAAAAAACCGAAACCCTTTACTAACCAACACAATTTTAAAAAGCCCGGCACCGCCGGGCAGAATATGCTACTACAATATACAAACATGATATACAGTAAACAATAATACATAAATTATACAATATACTTTAACAAAAATAAGTAAATACCTTTACAATTTCAAGATACAATACAATATAACAATATAAAAGAAAATTCAATACAAAAATCAATAAACAATGCAAACCATAAGTAAAAAAAATCTAGCATATACTACAGAATACCAAAAAAATACAAGAGATAACAAAGTATACAGTAATACCCAAATATACAATAATACAGTGTGCAAAAATTACTAAAAACAGCACATAATGGAAAGAAGCTCACGGCTCGGCAACTGCAGCAAGGGTGGGTGAAATAGTTCTTTTATAGTTATGGGAGGCCAGCGCAGGTACTCCTACCTCCCCCAGTCATCAGGCCATGGGAAGGCAAAGTCCAGCGAAGACACTCTCCCCTCAGGACCAACGTCGGTGGTGGCAGCAAGGCCAGGGAGAGGTGGCGGTGCAGTCACGTGGCGTTGGGCCGCACTGTCCTTTTATCTGCGCTGAGGCGGGGCTCCGGCAGACCGGCCACAGCTAGCCTTGAAGCCTTGGCCGATGATGGGGCCAGGGAGAGGCGGCGGTGCGGTCCTGCGGCATCGGGCTGCACTGTCCTTTTATCCGCGCTGAGGCAGGGCTCCGGCAGAGTAGCCACAGCTGGCCTCAAAGCCCTGGCCGATGACGGGGCCAAGGAGAGGCGGCGGTGCGGTCCTGCGGCATCGGGCCGCACTGTCCTTTTATCTGCGCTGAGGCAGGGCTCCGGCAGAGTAGCCACAGCTGGCCTCGAAGCCCTGGCCGATGACGGGGCCAGGGAGAGGCGGCGGTGCAGTCCCGCAGCATTGGGCCACACTGTCCTTTTATCCCCGCTAAGGTGGGGCTCTGGCAGAGCGGCCACAGCTGGCCTCGAAGCCCTGGCTGATGACGGGGTCAGGGAGAGGCGGCGGCTACCACCCTTGAAGACAATCCAGAAGCTGCAGCAAGTCAGAATGCAGCCTCTGAGCAGGAGATGGGGTTCCATATCTGAGTTTGGATCTCACCTGCACTGATGCAGCTACATTGGTTACTTGTAGGTTTCTGGGCCCAATTCAAGTGTTGATTTCAATGTATAAACCCCCAAAACAGATTAGGACCTCATTGCTTGGCAGAGTGCCTCTCTCTGATACTGTACATGTGCCCCAGACAACCAGGTTCTCTCAGACATGCAGACTGTAGTTACCGGCCCTATGAGAGGCCAGGAAAACGTCAGCTAGAAACATGACTTCTCGGTGGTGGCACCAGTTTTAGAACAATCTTCTTCTACATGTCCATCAGGTCCCCCACATCTCCATCTTTTGCCGATTAAGCTAAGATGGAACTGATTAGAATGGCCTTTGTTGACATTCTGCCCCCTAGCTGATTTCAATTGATGATATAGTTTGTTTTTATCAATGCTGCATCCGTTTTACTGAGTTTTGAAATATAGTTCTCTAATTGAGATTTGTCTGACACAGTTGAGGGACATTGTTTTGTATTCATACTTTTATGTGCATTGGCCAGAATGACGACTTAGTTGGACAGTATAGACATAAACAAATGGAGCAGGGAGCAGGTGAAGAGCCTTTCCTTTTGCTGATCTATTCCTTAGCTGCCTATCCCCATTCAAAACTCTGAGATTTGAGCTGTGAAATGGAACTGTTTTGTCCTAGGAGGTTTTTCTGGACAGGATGGTCACATATTTCCAGGAGGATGTTCTGAATGTTCACTATAAGATGGGTAGTGGATGGATACTTCCCAATGTTGCTGGACTACATCTTCCATCATCAGTAATCTCTGGTTTTGCTGAGGTCTCATGGGAATTAGAGTTTAACTTCATTTACATATCCCCTGCCCATACTGTAAGAGGAATAGATCCATTAATAATATGGAGGCTCTGTTACTTTTGCAGAGTCCCATTTGTGTCACTTGTTTGTTTATAACAGGTCACCAACCTTTTTAAGTTGGGGGCCAGGTCACGCTCCCTCAGACAGTTGAGGGGGCTGGACTGTTGGTCTCCCCCGCTGTTTATGGCTGCTGTAAATGCATCTGCAGCTGATTCTGGCAGTGGCTGGAGTGAGGGCAAGGGCCAGATTATTTGGCGCCATGGGCTGGATTTGGCCCATGGGCCATAGGTTGCCAACTCTGGTTTATAATTTCATTTATGTTCTTCACTTTTGAAGCTGTAGATGAGCTCATGCTACCAAACTACTCAGTGAAAAATGAGTTGAAGAAGCTGGACAGAATTTTTACAAAATTGAACTCGTGGCACTAACAGAATTAGACTGGGCAGTGGTATGGTAAATGAGTTTGACTGCAAACTGGGATTCAATGAGCCAGTATTCTCAACAAGTCCAGTAGATTGTGAATGTTAGACAAACAACCAGAATGATAACTCCATTCATACTTTCTTTAAATGCTGTACCACTCTTGGGATGCCAGTCTCCTTTTTATTCCCTACATATTTTATCTTCTCATCCCTCCCAGTTTTTCCTACTACAGTATCAACAGATCAGTTAGCCTTTATTATTTGGATATCTTAATCTGCAGTATATATTGAAACTGCAACCATACCCAGATGAATAGAGATTTAAATAATTACAATCAGCTCTCATAAACAGTAGAAACCCTGTCTTCATGCAGACACAACCTTTCTCTGAAATTCATGAACAACTGTTTTGTTCATGCTGCTGCCTCATTCCCCCCCCCCCCTGACCACTATGTATTCTCTGCTGTTAAGATTTCTGACTAATGGAGACCCTTTTCAGGGTCTTCTATCTCAGTGTTTCCCAACCTTTGGTGTTTGGACTTTAATTCCCCAAAGCACTGATCAGCCAATGTACTGACTTAGGCTTCTGGGAATTGAAGTCCCTTTGTGGGGCATGTGCCCAAAGTTGGGAACCACTGATCTAGATGGAGAATACACAGAAGTGGTTTACCTTCTTCTGGAGGCATTCTAGGACTGTACTGCTTGCCCAATGCTGGCTGTTCTTACTGGAGGCACAGTGGGGAATCAAACTCCCAACCTTTGGCTCTGCAGTCAGATACCTAAACCACTGAGCTATCCACCTAGGGAGCCACAATTAGACACTTAATACAAACCCAGCATCAATTCTTTTTCTAAAAGACGACCTTCCTACATAAAACAATTCAAATTGCACAATTTTGTACATGTATACCGAGAAGAAATTTCATTGACTCCAGTAGGGCTTCCACGGGAGTCTGCACAGGAGTGCGATGCTTGTGGCTTGTTGCTTTTTCTTCTGAACATCCAGGTTTGAGAGTGACTGACTGGCAAGAGGTGAACTACTAGAGATGTCTTGCTCAAGAATCTATCCTCAAGAACCTGAAATCAGCACCACTGTTCTAGTTTTAGATTTCTATTTTGTGTTTTGTTCAAAAGTCATCATTTCACAAATTACAAGAGACAGTTTTGTAAGGTTTTCAGGCTGACAGAAAAAAGCAGTTTTTTCTGCTCCACTCAGCATATAGGAAAACATGATATGTCAAAGGGCAAGGGTTTATAGAACAGCATTCAATATTGAAGTGGGGTTCTGTTCAGAGTTATGGATTGACATGCCGAGACATCCATGTTAATGACAAGACTAGGATGATCTATGCTGCTATCATGAAAATCTCACAAAGAGCAATACACATTCTTTATCACCCAAGAAATGAAAAGAATATAATTTGGGAAATACACTCTCCAAAGTACTTTTAACCGTATCAAACTGTGATGTTCCTAGTGAAAGACGTGATGCCAGTAGTCTTCTTACAATCTTTACTGAAGTCCCATGTCCCAGTGAACCTTTTACAGGAAGTTCATGAACCACTGTCACATTATTCCCTCTGTTTTAAAATTATTCACTCCAGGATCATTCAAGTTTAAGGGGTGAATAATGAAAAGTTCCACTCTTCTGTGCGTGAGAAGCAAAATTTCCATCAAATTCTAAGAACAGCAGTTCTTCAAGTGAAGGTAGATGAGATGCCTGTGAAATCTTGAAAATGGAAAGGAGAATGAAGGCCAATACAGATGTTTCAAGCAGACTGTTCCTCAGAACATTTCTCCAGGGTTGGCCATATATTATCCATCTCCCTAGCAGTGAGTTCTCGGGTGAAGAACAAAGGCCTGCTTTATTGCACACTTTTTCATATTCACTGATGAACTGTGGGACTGAAAGGAAAATTTGAGTTAGCCTTGTTTAAGAGAGTTAGTAATTATACACACACATATAAAGAATGGTTACAACAGACTGCTCTGTGCCAGTATTCTGATATTTGAAGGGTCTTTTCTGGCTTCTTTTATAATCCTTCTTTCTCTGAATGGCTGACAGAGAAATATTCTGCACCTTTACTATACCTTATAATTTCTTGTGTCAGGAGTCTGTTGGGAAAGATTAGTATATGAGGTCTTCTGGGGTTTCTTTTAAAGAACAGAAGAATTCGGATACAGTACAGTAAAACTTCGGGTTATGACGGAGGTCCGTTCCAACAGCCTCCATCGTAACCTGAAATAATTGTAACCTGCTGTATGTTTTCCCATAGGGATGCATTGAAAATAAAAAAGGTCCTGACTAGACCAAAAAAAACCACAACCCCCCTGCCAAAAATGGCAGCCACAACCCTCTCCCACCCTCACAAAAAGGATGAAGTGATTTCCCTACCTTTTCCATGCCGTTTGGGGACCTTATACAACCATACCTGTGAAGTATTCTGTATTGGCTGGGATTTTCCGTTTTTCTGTGCTCATTCCTCCCCTTTCCCACCGCTGTCCCGTATTTGAATGGTGGGGAAATGGGTTACTGTGCATGTGTGCCCATGGTGCGCATGCGCAAATGGGTTACTGCCCATGCATGCACAGTAATTTCCCATATTTTGTAGAGCTACACTTGACAGGTATGTATCCGACAACGGCACCTCCGCAGAGTAAGCACTGCATTGTGACTTCGAGTGAATGGGCAGCCATTCTGAATTCTGAAATGGTTACATCAACCTTTTTGAATTTCAAAATGGCTGACAACCATATCAGAATTCAAAATGGCCATCACTGCCCTTCACTCAAAGTCACAATGCAGTGCTTACTGTTGCGGAGGTGCCATCGTCGTTGTCGGATAAGGTCCCCAAACAGCGTGAAAAAGGTAAGGAAATTGCTACCATTTTAGAGTTTAAAATACTCTAGCACAATGTTCGGTCATAAATCAAAAATTGGTCGTAACTCGAGGAATTTTTAAAAAACTAAATGTGCCATCGTAACCCAGGGCAGTCGTATGCCGGGGTTTTACTGTATCTAACTTTCAGGGGTATGTGTGGATGGACAAGATGAATAGTGTCACAACCTGGAGTTACCATGTGGTTTACACTAAATGCCTTTTTAGCAGGCTGGTGATTGTTTAAGAAAAAGCTTGAGTAGGGCAGAGATGCTGAATGCCTGCATTTCCGTTCCTTGCAAAGTGCTGCCCCCCTCCCTCTAGTAAAACCTGCATCCAACATCAGAATCACACTGAAAGGAAAAATAACATGCTTGGAGAAAAGAACAGGCCCGGTGAGCTTTCCCACATCCCAATTCTGTAGCTTACATTGCACTCTCCTCAGTCACAAGTTAATTTTCTGGCACAGGGAGGGGCAACCTTTAACCTTCAAAATGTTTTGGACTACAGCTCCCACAACTCCTTAGCACTGGCATCGCTGGAGGGGGCTTCTGGGATTTGACATCCCAAAGATCTGGTAGACCAAAGGTTGCCCACCTCTGTTCGAGCAAAATATATTTTCCAAAAGAAACAGAATAGTTTTTCTTCCTATGCATGTGCCTGAACGGGAGCGTGTTGCACGTATACATGTGCACACACATCAGGCAAAAGCCCTGTACTACTATGGAAATCTCTGTCCCTGTGAAGCCATCATGATCCTCCACTGGCTTTTCAACTGGGCATTCTCAGAGTACCAGGGAGATAAAGCCTCTGCATCACTGAGAACCTCCTCCCTGCTTTACAGGTACAGTAAAACCCTGAGTTACATATGCCTCGAGTTACATAAAATGCGACTTATGTAATAATTTTGCACTAAAACCATGTCCCGATTTACGTAATGCAATTTCCTATGGGTTTGCTTCGAGTTACGTAAAAAACAAATTTATGTAAAAGCCTATGGAACAGACTTTCTACGTAAGTAGAGGTTTTACTGTACTTTGGGTGCTACAGGTTAATGTCCCAGGTAGGATGTCGGAGGCTGTATGGGCTCTGTGTGAAGTCCTAAGGCAGTGATGGCTAACCATGGTGCTCCACATGTCTTGAACTTCAATTCCCAGAAGCCCTGAGCAGCAAGAGTACAGTAGAACCCCGCATAATGAAAAAACTCCATTCCATGGAGCTCTTCGCTATGCGTTTTCTCCCGTTATACGGTTCCCTATGGGAGATACCCTGCATAATGGGGGGGGGGGAATGTTCGTTAACTGGGGTTCCCATTGAGCATGTATACCCCGGTTACCAAAAACCCAGCACAACAAACGATTTTTTCGTTAAGCGGGGTATCACTCTTGGATAACGAACGCTTCGTTATGTGAATTTTTCGCTATGCGATGCATTTGTTATGTGTGGTATCACTGATCATTCTGATCATTGAAGTCCAAGAACACCTGGAGTGCCAAGGTTAGCCACCACTGTCGAAAGGCTTTGTCCAGGGCTGGGGGACCTGAGCTGTTCTTGGTATTCTTAAACATCAGCTTTCATCAGCGCTAGCCAGCCTGGTCAAGACCCAATGGGAACAGGGATTTGTCAACATCTGGAGAGCCAAAGGTTTTCCCCAACCTCTTTTTTATCCATTCAGTGATGCAGAAGCTACCCAAACTCTGGCAGGTGTTCCACCTTGCCTCTTGGAGCCACAGTACCCTGTCCGTGCTACAGAATCCTTCAACGTATAGCTCCAAGGACTTACCGCTCTTTCGCTGCCAGGCTCTCATTTCCTGTATATCGAATGAAGCTTCTGAATGAGAAACATCTTATCTTCCCCTTCCTGGAACATCAAAAAGATTTAAGATGAGCAGTGGGAAAATGGATTCTTTTGAAAGAACAAGGTGATGGTACGGATGGATTAAAATATTAAAATTAATGTCCTCTGTAACCACCTGCTTTTGCTGTTGCTGCCCAAGGTCCACTGGAAGAAGTTTTAATTATTAATTAAATTTCTATACTGCCCATCTGGGATATTTTCCCACTCTGGGTGGTGTACAATAACTAAAACCAGAAATATACACAAAGTAACAATGGATAGTATCAAGGGTGGAATAGTCCGATTATACACTGGCTAAAGGGAGAACATTATTTCTTAAAAATAGCCAATAATGTGGCCCGGCGTATTTTGTTTACTAACAAGGAGGTTCCTTGCCATCAGGGCTGGGAGAGAAAGGAGGACTGGACTGTTCATTATGAGAATCCAACATGTGAGGGTGCACTGCATCTGCACACTAAAACAGACATTTCAAGTGCAAACCTCTTCCCACACAATCTCTACCAGTGGAAAATGAGCCGTTTAATGTGCTTCACTTACAGGGCTGTTCTCACGCCCAGTGCATTTCATTTCAGTGCGGAAGGGACTGCTTGTCATTTCCTCAGGGAAATGAAGAAACCAGACACAGCCCCTTTTGGCTTTCATTCTGGCGTCTCCCCATTGGCATCAATTTTTAAACATTGCACAGAACCCAATGGTGCAGCAGGAATGACGCCACCACTCAACACTAATAAAAGAGCTTCTGTTTCAGTTTTGGCTTGCACACAGCTTTGTTTCATTGTGTGCAAGACCCTTCTTTTGCCATATCCGAATCTGAATCTTGGCGATTCTCATGATGATCAGCCATGAAGACTGTCCTGAAAATATAATGCAGTGGCCTTTCACCCACCTTCCATATTGCAGCCTGACACCCATACCATTAATCCAGTCATTTTCGGGTCCTGAGCCCTTTTGGCACACAAAGTCCCCCTCAGCCCCAGGACAGTAATGATGAAGCTGATGCCCTCCATCAAGATGGATTCAAGTGAGATTTAATCCACTTGGGGGCCATCACCCTTCCCTTTGGACTTCGGCACCCAAGGCTGTTAGTACTCAGGGTTGTCAGGTTAGTTAACCGCTGCCTGACACTCGGCATTGAGTCGCTGGCAGTATGGTCTACTCCAGTGATGGTGAACCTTGGCACTCCAGGTGTTCTTGAACTTCAAAGCCCAGAAGCGGGAGTGCTGACTTGGGCTTCTGGGAATTGAAGTCCAAGAACACCTTGGAGTGCCAAGGTTCTCCATCATGGGTCTTCTTTACTACCATAGCAGGAAAACCTGGCCAGATCCACATGGCCCAAAAGTTAGCAGCAATCTGCTGTTGCCAAGAACATCACTATCTGGCCAGTGTAGAAAGATGAACAATTTCCACCTCATAGCCTCCTGTAAGACAGTACACAGAGGCATGTATCCCCCCCCCCCCCGACTTACGTTGGCAATCTGCTCCTTTAGTAGGGTGATGATTTTCCGCTGCCCATTCACCACTTGGATGTTAAGGTAGATCACAGCTCTGAGAACCACAAGGGAGGGCAAGATTAAGCATCATGCTGAGCCACACATGCTCAGAAGAACATGCCAAAGTGTTGAATGGATTCCCAACAAGAGTACTTCAAACTATATTGTCATAGAGAGGCAAGGGAAGACAGCAATCCCTTGGCTACAAGAATGCCATGTTGTTTAGAGTCACACCTAAAACATTCGCTTCCTGTGAGGATCCTGGTGCCTCAGCTGCTATGCTCAACATGAAGTGCTACCAGTTAAAAATATTAGGGGTGCGTGCACAGAAAGAGCCTCCTTGAAGATTGTGGCATTTTTGAGCCACAATCAGGTATGCCCTGGGGAATGAATTTGCCAAAAGGTGGCCTCACTTTGGCAGTTTAAAGTCTGACCTGGACACAAAATAAGAAGTTGAGAATATTTACCTGGACAAGGAGCACCCCATGTTACAATATCTGCATGGTTACATTGCAATTACTTTGTGTAGTGACAAATATGACTTTTTGAAACAGCTTATGCCAGAACTGGGCAGACTTCAGGCTTGTGAGGAGTTGTCTGAGCATACACTCAGTCCAGGAAACTGACAACAACCCCCATCTATCTTCTGCAGGACCTATGCTATGGTACCATGAGTACCACAGAGTAGTTTAGAATATGCAATTTTACCTTTTATTTATCTTTAACACTTCCTGTATTAGTAAAATTACAGTGGTTCACAAATCATTCCCGTTGCAAACATGGGCTGCCTTGTTGCAGGAGAAATTGCATTAGAGTTAAAGACAAGGGTGATGTTGAGTTTGTCGTTGACAAAGGAAAGTGGTATATAAGTTCAAATATAATAATAATAATGTGCAAGGCAAATGAAGGGAAAGTTTGCACATTCTAAAATGTTCTGTGGTACTGGTGAGACCACAGAACAAATTGAATATTTGTTTCAACAAGTCATATTAGAAGCATCTTCTGAGCGACTCCAGCTTTATAGAGGAAGTGCCTCACAACAAAGGCCATTTGCCATTTTTATTAAATAGATCAGCTTTGTGTATCTGCTTGTACTGCGATATGAGCTGTGAACAGATAATCTTTGTGCTTATTAAATTACCTACAGGTACTGTATATTCTTTACCTCGTAAACGATGTGATTTTTCAAACCATACTCTATGTGCTGTGTTGTGCGGAGGATGGTACTTATGTCTACATTTAAACTAATAACTGAGTATTTCCAACTTACAGCAAAATTCCAGACGCAAGAAACAGGAAGAAGGTATTTTGAATCAGGTGCTGGTGGATCCAGGTAAACCAGGTGATATTGGGGCTTGATTGCTCCAGTTCAAGTATCCACATCTTTCCAGAATCATAGATGGTATCACGGGTTCTAAAAGGCCCACATATTTCGGAGGGTCTCACACTGAAGGGGCAAAGAACATCCCAATACCAAAGAACCAGTCAAAAGAGAGTGTTATTATGTTTGGCATACAAAGGTTGCACATCTGATTATTTATGTTATTTACACATACCACTTTTCTAAATTAGTTTGTAAAGCAGTTTACATTATAAAGGTAAAAGTTGCCTTTACTTGAAAGCCAGTCCTATCCGACTCTAGGGTACAGTGCTCATCTCTGTTTATAGCCAAAGAGCTAGCGTTGTCTGTTTATGCAGAGGTTTCCATGGATACATGGCAGGCATTACTAGACACCAGAGTGCATGGAACGCTGTTAGCTTTCTCACCTATTTATCAACTTGCAATTTCTTGCTTTAGAGCTGAGACAGAGACAGAAGCTAACTCCGTCATACAGCACTCGGGTCTCGAACTGCTGGCCTGCCGACCTTCTAGTTGTCAAGTTCAGCATCTTAACCACTAAGCCACCACAGTCCCCTACACACTACAAAACACCCAATCAAATTCCCATGCTGGAGAGTGAGTTTTATTTTATAACCAAAAACAAATCCGCCCATCCATAAGAGGGTGGAATCAGAAGACTAAGGGGATTTCCCCCCCCCCCAAAAAAAAACACAACCTAGTGAGGATTAAGTACACTCAGTAGTCATCAAAGCTGACTGTTGAAGATAACCAAAATAGAAAAAGTGGGTAGGAGGCAGAATCCAGCTTCTTACATGCATGTGTCCCTTAGGTCCCAGTTTGGCACACTTAATGACAACAGAGCCATGATGCTTAAAATAGCTTCTGGCAGAACTCAAGATGAATGGTCCAAATGCTACTGTATCAGACATGGTGCGAGACTGGAGTTACAGAGCTTTGGTAAAAGATGGACCCAGTGATGGCTAATTTGCTAGATCTATAACCAATACATCTGGAATGCAACTATGTTAGGTGACATTTAAAAAGAAGATCTACTCACGCCCAGATTGTGTAGGAGAGAAATACAGAGGCACCCAGGAATGAAGGGAAGCACAGTAAGGTGATGAAGATGGTGCTCATGTGAGAAGCACGCCAGGGTTTCCTGGGAGATTGGCAATTTCTCATCAAGCTGGTCTGTGTGGGAAGAAGGGAGATGTTGAAATGAGCTTGTTTCTGAATGAAACTTTGCTGGGTAGAGAGGAAGACTGGCCATAGCAATGCCTTATTCCACTACCTCTCATATTGGGCAACAAACCACAAGAACATTGCAGCAGGCAAAGCCCCATGTGGGTAGTTTTGATTGGGGGGAAAGCATCAGCAGAGCAAATCATCACCCATTGCCTCTCGACTTTCATTTTTAGTATACACGTTGATCAGAGATACATGCCACCCACAGCTTTTCTTCAATGGTAAGAGCACAGACACCAAGGATCTCTGTCGAGACACTTCCCTCTGCCTCTGGGTGCCTTTTGTACACACAACTGAAGGTGGTCCTCCAGCCCTAGACCCACTTCTTGGTTCCCTGTCACTAAAGCCCTTTCAAGAATCATTCCCGTTGCAAACATGGGCTGCCTTGTTGCAGCGGAAATTGCATTAGAGTCAGTGGTGGGCTCCAAAAAAATTACTACCACACTGAGGGCTGGCGTGGTATGGTGGTCATGGCTAGGGGAAAAGCCCTGCATTGCACCCGAATTAGGGCTACTTTATTTCAAAACTTGGATGGGAGGGGCCAGCCAGAATTTCTGCTACCGGTTCTGGCGAACTGGTGCAAATCTGCTGATGCCCAACACTGATTAGAGTTAAAGACAAGCAGCTGAATTACCTTCTTAATATAGAAGAGAAGCAGCAACTTGAGGGTTTGGACAACAGGGAGGAGTGGGGCGAAGAAGACCCCCAGCCTGGAAGAGAAGGGGGAGATATCGTTAGACTGCTTAACTGACCCTCCTGCAGCCTATGAACCATATGTCGTTCTGCCTCTGGACCCTTCAAATTCTGGAACCACTTTCCATCAAGGAGAGACCAGACAAGTCTGAACTATCATGGTGGCTACTACTATCTTTTCCTGTGAGCCCCTTGCCCCTTTCCTTGGTATAACAGAAATCTGCCCCATGCGGTTATAATGGCAGTGAAAAGCAAATGCAGGCAATTGATGCCTACTGACTCTATGGCATATGACAGTGATGGCGAACCTTTTAGAGACAGAGTAGCCAAACTCAACAGACTGCCATCTGCGCCACAGAGAGACGGGGCAAACTCTGTGCAGAGGGAGGGAGGGAGGGAGGGAGGAAGTGCTCCTGTTGGGCTGCTGGGCAGAGGAGAACTGGGGCCAACTTTGTGCTGGGGTGACAGTGTGTGCCAACAGAGAGGGCAGGGAGTGCCACCTCTGACATACGTGCCATAGGTTCGCCACCATTGGTATATGACTGTGATGGCGAACCTTAGCACTCCAAATGTTCTTGGACTTCAATTCCCAGAAGCCCAAGCCCCCTGTGAATCCACACAAATGGGTTTACTGCAATTCATCTGGCCCGCACCATCCTCATCGCTCCTGGAAGCGGAAGTAAAATGCGCCCGTCTAGGTTCGCCATCATGGGTATATGAGATAGTGGTTCACAAAAACCTCTTCCACTTTCTCTCTCTCTCTCCCTCCAGCCCATGTTTCTTATTTCTTGTGTGCTACGTACTAAATTTCAGATGGCAAAACTGAGGAAAGAGACTGTCAGGTATCATGTGTTTTATAAGACACTCTGAGGCACTTTATTTTTTGCTAAAGGGAAGGGTAAAAATGTATGCAGTAAATAAAATTCCATGAGTTGTTTTTCCAGAATTCACCCAGGTTCCACATTTTCAAAGAATCTGAAATGATTTTGCAAATGTGAGAAGGAGAGGAAGAAAGGGGTCCCCAGATGGAAGGGAAGTAGAGATATATGGGTTGCAGTGGGGCAGGAGGAGCATGAGGCCAGTGTTTCCCAACAGGTCAGCTGCCGGGGGAAACGGACTTGGGGCAGGTGTAGGCTGAGATCCCTGACTCAGGGCATCCTCGGGCTCAGGTGCAGGCACAAATGGGCTGGGTATAGGGAGTGACCCCTGTTCCAGGTCCTCATCAGAGGAGGGCTGGATCACAACAAAAATCAAGTCCATTTGCATGTTTTTTAAAGCTATTTGGATATCATGTCACCCGCTGGCTAGGCGGACCATGACGTGTGCTCTCTGCTTTCACCTGGTCCAAGGGATCTGACGGAGGATGCTTTGGTAAGTTTTAGTCCCGGCCTAACATCATTGACAAGAGATGAGCAACTCTACCTAGACTGCTCAAGCCCCCCCGCCCTGACAAATAAAAACATTCTAAAACCATTCAACTCAAGGATATTTTACCAAACTGCTACATGATAAATAGCCAAGAGAGAAAGGTAGTCATGAACCAGCAGAGGAGATGAAGGAAAATCTCTCACCAGGTCAGTGTTTGGCCATAAATCAGTTCCAGGACATTTCTGGCAATGTCAAACTCAGGTCTCCGTTTGCTCTGCAGCTTCTTCTCTAAAATAACCCTGAGTAGGACAGAAAAGAGGGAGGGAAGACTGAGCTGTGAAGTAGGACTGCCATCAAATTTTAACCAGGCTGCTAAAATTAATTTATAAGCACTCAGTGACAAAGAAGTTAGAAATAAGGATAGAGATCTTTTCCCCCCAAAGGGCCTTTCTTTCCCCATTGTTTTCATTTTATTCCTACATGGGCTGTTGGCCAAGCAGCAAGAAACAGATGCTTATCACACCTCCAAAGTCCCTGCCATGTCATTTCATCCACCAAGTCTGCATAGCAGCATATTGATTTGCAAGGGGGGGGGTGGGGAGAGAGAGAGAGAGATAAGGGTAGGAACAGTCTGGTCCATTTCTAACCAAGCAACTCCCATGGATATCCATTTATCTAGAACTGCTGGAATTACACTTAGTATTGTGGCGCAGGTCTGGCCAGGTTATCCAGTAGACCATATTGCCAGCAACTCAATGCCAATTGCCAGGCATCGACAACCCTGAGGAATAGTGGCCTTGGGTGCAGAGGTCCACGGGGAAGGGTGATGGTCCCCAAGTGGATTAAATCTGATTTGAATCCATCTTGATGGAGGGAAGCAGTTTCATCAATGCTGGCCTGGGGATGATGAGGACTTTATGTGCCAAAAGGGCCCAGGAACACTGATCTAGGGGAAGTGATGGTTTGAGGGGAGAGGAGAGGGGGCTGCTTATTTATTTTATTTATTCTTAGATTTTTATGCTGCCCACTCGGGGAAACCGGATTTAGGGCGGCACACAATGGTAAAAACAGATAAAATACAGTAAAATATAACAAAACACCTCCACATCAGCTCTCCAAAGAATGTGTCCAGGAGGGTGAAGATGAAGTCCATCACCACCAAGCGGTACAGCTCCTGCCCTACAAACGTCTCCCAGCACTGTGGAAAGATCAGGCCCAGAGAGGGCATCAGAGAGGAAGAACAAAAATACACTTTTCTGCCCTTGGCCTGCAAAGCCTGCCCCAGCTCCCACCCCAATGCCTTGCCCACAAAGAAACAGACAGCAAGCAACGGATAATGATTACGAGCATCGCTCAGGGACTGAAGAGATGATGGTTCAAGTCCCCCACTGAGTCATGAACATTACTCCTAACAGAAAGGCGTCTGATGATATATGTGGCCAGTCATTCCCTCTCTTTCAAGCTGACCTACCTCACAGGGCTGTTATAAGAAGAAAATAGGGAGGAAAACAATGGCTTCATGGGAGAAAAGGGCAGGATGTGAACATAAATAAGAATAATTACATAAAACCCCACTGATATGTGCTGCTCAACCTTCTCTTCTTCCTTTGGGTCACCACTATGACAACCAGCCACTGATAATTGTGTGCTGCATCCAATGCCTATTCTGCTACGAAGCTTTGGTGCTGTGGCGGTCAGTTCCTTAGAACCTGCAGCTATTCACAACTCATTTGGGATAGGGCTCATGTTTTGAATTCAGCCAGGGCTGGAGAGTTGGCTCTCTTTACTGGGTCCCATGAAAGGAGACACAGGCCAGAGGGCTCTTTGCACTTCTGGTTTCTGGGGATGAACCAGCTCTGCAGAGACTGCCCCTAAATTGACAATTCTTCACTTGCCTGGGCCTTCTTGACTTACACGCAGAGGTGATCTGGTGGGTTATTTATGGATGAGTGCACTGTATGTTTTATATATTGTAAGCCACCCTGAGTGCTGCTTGCATCCAAAGGGAGGGGTATACATAATCAAATCAAATCAAATATAAAATGTACAAGGGAAGAACTCAACCAGAGTTTTCATTGTGACTCCTATGAGAAGGAGGAGGGTTAAAGAGCCCTTTGCTGGGAAACTGGATCAGAAGAAAGTGGCAGAAGAACTTTATAAGCAGGTGGAGATTGGCCATATGACACTCCCGGAACATCAGCTGCCTATTTCTGTTTTATGAATGAAAGCGTGCATCCTAACTGCCCTCCTCAGATGAATTCTCCTAGCACATCCACCTCCTCATGCTAAGCAGCTTCCAGCCTTCAAGAACCCATGGCCATTACGCAACTACTCATTCCCTTTGTGGAGAGGGACCACCTTTGCTTTAGCTTCAGGAATTAGCAGTGTTTTATCTTGTCCCACAGACAGATCAATGCTATTTCATTGAGCACTTCTGGTGTGACTTCAGAGCGGTGTCTTTTGCAAGAACAAGGTCAAGGAGATCATCTTGAGCAACAGGAAAGGCTGCGCTCACTCTCAAAAAAGCCCCTCTTCCCTTTTCACAACTGGCAGCCATAATAACCGAGCCTGGGGGAAACTACGTGGTGAGCCCACACTAATAAATCAAAGGAGAAAGGCCCTTTTGTTCTAAGCAATGAAAGTCACTTGTTGCGTGTGCACTTTGGCTGATTTTCAATGAGATGAAGTCACAAGGGGCCAGACATGGCTGGAGTTCCTATGCCAGGCGGCATCAGCCTTAGTCCTGTTCACACGTCGTTCACACTGACCTGAATCTTTGAGGAAGTCACTTTCCGACTCAGCCAATGGTAACACAGCAGGCCTAAAATAACCATCTTCAGAATTAGATTTCTGGAGAGGAAAGAAGAATTGCATGTGAGGGAACTGGCTTCCAGATCAAGGGGACCAGCATCATTGGCCAGCTCTCTCTCATTGTTAGGTGCAGGACAAAACCCTCTTGGCTATGTTGTTATGTGTCAGCAGGTCAGAACTGACTTATAGCAACCAAGAAAGTGATGTAAAGAACTAGGATGTCTCTCTGTGTCACAAACAGTCTTCTTCTTTCTTGTCTAGGCCAGACGTGAAACTGCCAAAACGAAGGCACCTTTTGGTGCGTTCATTCTGCAGTTCCTTTCCCACAACCCAGTGTGAGAAATATGTGGGACTGGAACAGCTTCCTTACCATCTGGGGTTGCAACGGTTGGGCCTCTTCACTCTTGAACGACGGCGTGTAAGAGGCGACCTGATTGAAGTTTATAAAATCATGCACAGTGTGGACAAAGTAGATAAGGAAAAACTGTTTTCCCTATCGCACAACACTAGAACTAGGGGGCACTCCATGAAACTTTTGGGTACTAGTTCTCAAATAAATAAGAGAAAGTACTTTTTCACCCAGAGGATCACTGGTCTATGGAACTCCCTGCCAGAAGAAGTGGTGACAGCTGTCAGTCTTGACAGCTTTAAGAAAGGATTAGACAAGTTCATGGAGGACAAGGGTATCAACAGCTATAATTATGGATACCTAAGGACAACCTCCGGGTTGGAGAGATAGGCAGGATATCTCTCAATGCCATTTCCAGGGAATCCTAAGCAGGTGAAGGTATCTGCTTGGGAATAATACCCTGAAGGAAATGGTGAGCCACTGTGTGAGACAGAATGCTGGACTGGATGGGCTCCTGTGGCCTCTTCCAGCAAGGCTGTTCTTAAAGATTAGCTGACAACACAAGGTTGCCATTGCCCAGGGTATGCCTGATTGTGGTTAAAAATACCACAATCATCAAGGAGGCTCTTTCTGTGTAGCCTGTCACAAACTGTGAAAAATATAGGGACCAGTTTTGCAAATCATCTTATTGATTTCAGGTTCCAATTATATCCTGCATTTTTCCTGATGAACCTAAGACCGTGATGGCGAACCTTGTCACTCCAGACGTTCTTGGATTTCAATTCCCAAAGCCCAAGCACTTTGTGAATCCACACTAATGGGTTTACTGCAATTCAGCTGACCCATGATGCCCTCGTCACTCCCAGAAGAGGAAGTATAACACGCACGTATGGAGGAAGAGTTAACCTGGAAGAGCCTTAACCGTATGGGTGTGTTTTACTTCTGCTTTCAGGAGCAACGAGGGCAGCGCGGGCTGGATGTATCACAGTAAACCCATTCGTGTGGATTCACAGGGTCCTTTGGCTTCTGGGAATTGAAGTCCAAAAACATCTGGAGTGACAAGGCTCGCCATCACGGAACTAAGACTATGCAGCCCCCTCCCCTGCCAGAAAACATGCTGCAACTCCTGGATACTCTGAAGGGGAATGATTTGCCTTTCAAATAGGCCACAGGACTTCTTCTTGTATCATTTAATACTCTCAAACACCAATTGTTCAGGACTGAAAGGCAATTTACAGCCACTCCTGGTTTCAGTGATTCCATTTTTTAAAAGTCTGTACTGTGGTGGCTTAGTGGTTAAGACGCTGAACTTGACAACTGGAAGGTCGGCAGGTCAGTAGTTGAAATCTGAGTGCTGCATGATAGAGTGAGCTTCTGTCATCTGTCCCAGCTTCTGCCAACCTAGCAGTTTGAAAGCAAG
Source organism: Bradypodion pumilum (assembly GCA_035047305.1). Classification (NCBI taxonomy): domain Eukaryota; kingdom Metazoa; phylum Chordata; class Lepidosauria; order Squamata; family Chamaeleonidae; genus Bradypodion; species Bradypodion pumilum. The sequence goes on along the minus strand of JAWDJD010000002.1, from coordinate 284,241,798 downwards.
AACTTGCAAGTAGATAAACAGGTACCACTTTGGTTGGAAGGTAAACACCATTCTATGCACTCCCGGTGTCTAGCCATGCCTGCCACATGTCCACGGAAACATCTGCAGACACTGACAATGGATATAAACAGAGATGAGCACTGAACCCTAGAGTCATATATGACTGGCTTTTGAGCAAGGACAACCTTTACCTTACAGATGTCCTGGAGAACTCTCGGTCAGAAAACTGCCCTGCGGACCTGCAAAAGGTGCCCATTTCCAACATAAAACCTTGCAAAGTGGAGAAGCATTAGCATTTGCCCATCATCTCCTCTCTACCTCCATGTCACCTGCCCATGCTCAGAGTTACCTGCAGATGGCAACATAGACTTCTAGGACTGGAGAGTCTCGCTTCTCCCAAGCAGCCAAGAGGTTGTACAGGTAGGGCATGAGCAAGTTAATCAGAGATACCAGCAGGGGCAGAGCCAAGAGCAGGGCTTCCTTCCCAGCAGGGCTGCCCATCTTCTCCTGGTGCACCTGGGAAAGAAGGAGAAGAACGATCAGTTCCTGACCTTAAAATAAAGGACTACAACTGGTAATTCTCAGCAACCACCAACATATGCTAATTTTCCTGTATTTAAACCCAAACTTAGTTACAGACAATTCAACAGAATTGTTCAATATTCAAATATTCTCCCGTGGTGTAAACAGTCACCGACTTTGCAGCAGTCATAATAGGAAACAACAGGAAGTGGTGAAGATCAGTGCTTGCAATAGCACTGCAGTGAGGGATGACAAGTTAGTGTTCATAGGAAGGGATGAGGCTAAGAAGAAGAGCCCATGTTGTTGTTGCTACTATTAAGGTGGCCAGATGTACTTATAGGCCCTAAGCCAGGCGTTCTCAATCTATGGCCTGTGGGCCGGCCCCTGCCCCCGACGCCATTCCATCTGGCCCGTCACCACCTCTGTCACATGCGGAAGTGGAAGCGGGTGCGTTTACGTCAGCTGTAAAATGCGCCTGTGTGTCTGCGCGGGAGCATTTTACAGCGGATGTAAACACACCCGCGCATACACACCCATGGCTGTCATAAACACGGAAGTGGGTGCATTTATGACAGCCATAAATGCACCCACTTCCATTAAAGGGGGACGTGGTCCAGCCCACTCAGCTGTCCGGGGACGTGGTCATGCCCACGACGTAAAAAGGTTGGCCAACCCTGCTCTAGTTCTTTGGTGTATGCAAACCAAGACACAGGACACAGCCTCGGGCTGGGTTAACTCAGGTTTATTGCATCGTGGACAGAGGGAACATGAGGTAATGGCGGATCGATAGCTCTTTATATACAGCAGTAATACATTTGAACATGGTGCCATGGCAGCCCATTGGCCACTGTCTGCGTGACGTCATTGCAGGTCACGCCCTTCTTGTCCAGGTGTAGGTGGTGGCGGGAAAACTTCCCGCGCTGTTGCCTTTGATGAGTTTGGACCAAGAGAGCTTGGACGCTCGCTGCTGCCAGCTGGTGGTCATTAGCTCGCGTCCTATTACAGGGTTTATATGATACAGCTGAAGGTTACATTATTGCTATAGGCAAGGTTACATTGGCTCAGATACATTGTAATCCATGTGTACAGTAAAACCATCAGAACACAACACCCCTCCCCCCTAGGACGAGACAAAGTCTCGAGCCCACACTTAAACACACTCCCCCCCCCTTAGGAGACAAAGTCTCTCAGCCAAGATGGCTTATTTCGAACACGCTGGGGTCTCGATGCGGGCTGCCTCTCCCCGGGTTTGCTACCTTCTCTTTGTCCCCTGGTTTCCTGTCCTGTAATTGGAGAGGGAGACTCGTTAGTGACTTGCCGCGGCTCCGCGGCGTTGTTGGGAGGTGTGCTCTTTCTTAGGGAGGAACCGGGGGCACTGGGGGCCAACGAAAAACCCCTCTTCTCGCTTGGATGGGTGGGGGAACACTCCTGAAAACCCCCCCCGGCTCGCAAAATCAAAATCAAAATTACAATCGGGGGCAGCGGTCGCGAACTCCTCTTCCCCTTCCCCGGCCCCTGATAGGACTGGCGTATCAAAAAGGTATGAGTCGGGGCCGCTGCTTCTGCCTTCCCCCCTTGCTTGGGACTGTTGTCCACTGCTGTCTCCCCCTTGGGTTAAGCGGGTGGGGGAGAACCCTAACGCTGAATCCTGTTGCTGAGCCCCACTGACTGGCCCACTCACTCGGTGCCTCAGTTGGTCTGCGTGCCTCCTCCAGAGGAGGCCGGTGTTAGTCTCGACCCGGTACGACACTGGCCCCGTTTGTTCTACAACCGTCCCTGGTACCCAGGCTGGCCCTGCGCTGGAATAGTTCCTGCAGTGAACAGGGTCGCCGGCGGCGAAACCTTTCGAGACTGCCAACCCTATGTTTTTCCCTTTATCCTCGACTCTCGTCGGGTCTAGCCTGGACAGGAGCGTGGTCAGTTTTCGCCGCATCAAGAGCTCTGCCGGCGAGTAGCCTGACGCTAAGGGGGTCACCCTATACGCTAAGAGGAATTGGCACACTTGGTGATTCAGGTCCCCCGGGCCCATTCGCCGCAGCGCATCCTTTGTTGTACGCACCAGCCGTTCCACTTGGCCATTCGTGGCCGGGTGAAACGGCGCGGATGTGACATGCCGAATGGCGTTTGCCTCCATGAATGCCCCGAACTCGGCGGAGGTGAAACAACTAGCGCTATCGCTGACTAAAGTATCGGGTAAACCGAACGTTGAAAAGACTCTCCTTAGCTGGCTAATTGTCGTGGCGGAGGACGTGCTTTTTACTGGAATAACCTCCAGCCACTTGGAGAACGCATCCACCACCAGGAGAAACATGGTTCCTCGGAATGGGCCAGCGAAGTCTACGTGCACTCTGGACCATGGACCCCTTGCTGTGTCCCACTCCCTATGCGGAAGACGGGCCGCCTCTGGTCGGGATCCCTGGCATGCCTCACAAGTGCCGACCATGTGCTCAATGTCCGCGTCCAACTGTGGCCACCAGAAGTAGCTCCGGGCCAGCGCCTTTGAACGAACTATGCCCGGGTGGCTGACGTGCAGCAGTTCGAGCACCCTCGGCCGCAGGGACGTAGGGACCACCACCCGTTGGCCCCACAACAGGCACCCCCTCTCTAGGGACAACTCTAGCTTTTTCCGAAAAAATGAGTCGAATTCTGTGCTTGGGGACGATGCCGGCCACCCCTTCTGTACCCACGAACTAACTTTCTCAAGCGTTCTGTCCTTGCCTGTTGCCCTAGCAATGTCGGCTGGTACTATTGGGGGTGCGTCTAAGACCTCAATTAGCAACACCTGGCGGTCTTTTTCTACTCTCGCCTTTTGGTCGTCCGACAAGGGCAAGGGAGATCTCGAAAGTGCATCAGCATGGCTGATCTCCTTTCCGGGCCGGTACTCCAACTCATGTTGGTATGCGTTGAGAAAAATAGCCCATCGCAGCATTCTCGGGGACAGGATCTGCGGCGTGGGCTTGCCTGCCGTGAAAATCCCTAACAGTGGCTTGTGATCGGTCACGATTTTGAACGGGCGGCCATACAAAAAATCGTGAAATTTTTTGGTTCCCGCTACTATTGCCAATGCCTCCCTGTCGGTTTGTGCGTAATTTCGCTCCGCTTGGGACAGGGACCTTGAATAAAACGCTACCGGGGCCTCCCTTCCGTCATCCAACACGTGGCAAAGCACCGCCCCCACCCCCACCGGGGATGCATCACAGACTAAGACCACCGGCCGTTTGGGGTCGAAATGCGTCAGGATTGCCTCAGATGTTAAGAGTTGCTTTAGTTCTTTGAACGCCCTCTCGTGCTCGTCACCCCACGTCCATGTCTCCTCCTTTTTAAGTAACCGATGGAGCGGTTCGGCCACGGACGCCTTCCGCGGGAGGAATGTATGGTAAAAATTGAGGAGCCCCAGGAAAGACTGTAGCTCGGTTTTGGATGTGGGGCGAGGGGCCTTCTTTATGGCTGTTACTTTGGATTTAGACGGCTTAATCCCCTCGGGTGTGATCCGGAAGCCTAAAAATTCAACCTCAGTTTCATAAAAAACACATTTGTCCTTCCTTAGTCTCAACCCCGCTTTCTCGAACACGGTTAGTACTTTGTCCAATCTCTTTGCCAGTTCAGCCTCACTCCCCCCTGTTATCAACACGTCATCAAAATAAGGCAACACCCCCTCCAGTCCCTTCAGGAGGCGTTCCACAAGCGATTGAAAAAGGCCGGGTGCCGAGTTCACGCCGAACTGTAAGCGCGACACCTGGAACGCCCCTTTATGTGTAACTATCGTTTGTGCCGCGGCCGTGGCGGGGGTCACTGGGAGTTGCTGATAGGCTTGTGCCAAATCGAGTTTAGCGAAACACTTTCCCCCATTCAGCCTGGCTAAAAGGTGGCTGATCACCGGCACCGGGTATGCATTAGGGCGGATCGCCTTGTTAATTGTACACTTATAATCAGCGCAAATGCGCACCTCCCCGTTAGCCTTTAGAGCCGTTACAATTGGAGTTTCCCACTCCGCGGAATCAACAGGAATAAGAATCCCCTGGCCCACCAGTTTGTCCAGTTCCGCCTCTATCTTGTCCTTGAGTGCGAACGGCACCCTGCGTGGTTTGAGTCTTATCGGGCGGACCTCCGGGTCAAGGTCGAAGGCTACAGGGGGTCCCTTGAACTTTCCGAGTCCTTTCTTAAAAACGGCGGGATGCGCATCGCAAACCGCTTGTATTGGGTCCACCCCCACTGTATGCACTCCCCCTATGAACAAACCTAAAGGCTGAAACCACTGCGTCCCTAGGAGGCTACAACTTCCCCCCTTAAGGACAACTAGGGGCAGTTCCGCAGAATGTCTCTTAAAATTGACCCGAAATTTCCCGACCCCCAACACCGGAATGCTGTTTCCCTGTACGTCTCGTAGCGTGGACCTCAACGTTTTAAGTTTGGGCCGCACGTGGGGGTCGATTCTCAAGAACTCTTTCTGGGGAATTATAGAATAGGAGGACCCCGAGTCAATTTCCATCCTAATAGGGGCCCCTTGTACTAGTACCTCAACGAAGTAATGGGACTGTCCCGCGGACACGCTGAACACTGGGGCGTCGTCCTCGCTGTCGTCCGAGATGCGGCCCACGCCATCCCGCTTCCTCGTGGTCTGGGCGCCATCTTTGGGCCTCGCTGGACGGTCCGGTCTGGCCGCACGGTCTTGTGACTGCCTCCGGCTCTCCTTCCGTTTTCTGCATGCCTTGGCGATGTGCCCCCGTCGGCCGCAGGTGTAACACTCGGCTTTCCTGAATGGGCATCTCGCGCGCTCATGGGCCGCTCCGCAACCATCGCAGCGTCGACCCCCCTTTCGGACCTTCTGGACCTCTTCGCCGTCGCTGCCTTCCGTAGACGACTTTGAGGCCCGTCGAGTTGCGTGCACCGCCTGTCCGGACTTCCCGTGCACCGAATTTGCCGCCTTGCCGGCTCTAGGACGCCACTCACGCCACTGGTGCATCTCGTCCACTCCGGCATTCGTGGACTCTGCGGCTTCCGCGGCCTCTATGACCTCTGCCAACGTGGGTGGCGGCTCCTTGTTCATCAAGCTGCGCTGCACCTCCTTGTCTTTCAGGCCACACAGCACGCCGTCCCTGAGGGCCATCTCTAAGATGTTGTCCCATTTGCAGGGGGCGGAGGCTATCCTCATGGCGGCCACGAATGTCTCAACCGACTCGTCCGGCGCTTGGACTCGCCTCCAAAACGCGCTCCGAGCGGGAAACATTGCCCTCGAAGGACTGAAGCGCTCTCGCAGCAGCTTCATGATGTCGTCCGCCTTAAATTCGCTCACCTTCTTCGGAGCGATGATGCTCACCAGCGTCCGCTTGGTTTCCATCCCAAGCATTCTGGTGAGGATGGCCCTCTTCCTCTCCTCGTCGTCTCCTTTGACTTTGAGTTCCACCAGTGCCGCCTGGAAGTCCATCTCGAGCAGCTCCCAGTCTTGCGGTTTGGTGATGTTGAACCCGCTCTGCGCCCTGGCTGTTCCGTGGGGATCCATCATCCCACCTTCGTCGCCAATTTGGTGTATGCAAACCAAGACACAGGACACAGCCTCGGGCTGGGTTAACTCAGGTTTATTGCATCGTGGACAGAGGGAACATGAGGTAATGGCGGATCGATAGCTCTTTATATACAGCAGTAATACATTTGAACATGGTGCCATGGCAGCCCATTGGCCACTGTCTGCGTGACGTCATTGCAGGTCACGCCCTTCTTGTCCAGGTGTAGGTGGTGGCGGGAAAACTTCCCGCGCTGTTGCCTTTGATGAGTTTGGACCAAGAGAGCTTGGACGCTCGCTGCTGCCAGCTGGTGGTCATTAGCTCGCGTCCTATTACAGGGTTTATATGATACAGCTGAAGGTTACATTATTGCTATAGGCAAGGTTACAATGGCTCAGATACATTGTAATCCATGTGTACAGTAAAACCATCAGAACACAACAAGTTCTTAATTGTACTTCATACTATAATAAGCCATTTAAGGTCATTTATAAGAAATTATGTCTGTTCATGGCAGAAACAGAGACGGTCACTAAAAAAAAATCTAACTACAACACAGAGGAAAGCAGCCTCTTCTTCATTCAAGCTCTCAGGTTCCAACTGAAAGGAGCTCTTTTCTTTGGGAGAACCTGGGGGAAATGTCATCCTTGTATGTAAATGGGTGAATCATAAACAAAACCTTTCAAAATAACTCTTACAGAAACAGACAGTGTTCATATAACCTGTCCACCCACAGTTTTGAATTGTTAATGTTTGGACTATTAACTCTCAAAATCTCTGAGCCACTGAGGGATTTTCAGAACTGTAGTCCACAAATATAACTTCTGCATATAGTGCCCGGGCCTTGGTCTGTTACCGTATGAGCCCAAGACAGGCATACAGCAAGACAGAAACCATGACTGCCGGTAAGCAGAAAATGGGCCCCTGAATGGGATTCTTGGAACCCACTCACCTGATGGATGTACTCAGAGAAGTAGTACACACCAATGACACAGGCCAGGACAGTGCCCAGGACCAGAGACCAGGCTATCAGTAGTACGGCCAACCTCTGCAGTCTCCTGCACAGGCTCAGTGGGTGTGACCTGGACCACCGCTCAGCCAGACACTCCTGAGAAAGCAAAAACAAGGACACTCAAACATGAGGTTGATATATGAGAAGACAGCCTACACCAGGGGTGCCCAAAATTTTTGGGCCGTGGGCCAGTCACGTGGTTGAGCAGGCCGGTCACATTATTATTATTAAGTTTATTTCTATCCCACTTTCCTGGCACAGGTGCCACTCAAAGCACAGAAGTGGAAGTAAATTGTGCCTTGCAATCTGTTTTGCAACAGGATGAGATACTTAAGCTGCCATTTTCTCTGCTTAAACCAAGGTTGCCCAAATTACGGCCAAAGGGTCAGATCCGGCTCCCAACACCAATTCATTGAGCCCACACTGCCATTGTTGTTCCCAGAAGCAGAAGTAAAATGCGCCTGTATGTTGAATTGGTGTTGGGGGCCGGATCTGGCCCATGGGCCATAGTTCAGGCACCCCTGGCCTACACTATACCTTCCTAAGGAACCAAGGCAGAGCATTGTCACCAAGCTGCACCTTGGGGCTAGGCAAGAGGACCGATGTGAATGGAGGTGGCCCAAACCTTGGTGAGAGGAATGACTGGAGGGACTTCAGATCCTGGCAAAGGATCTGACAGCCACACGGTTTGGACCAGTATCAGAGACTGCTGAATGTGCTGACAAAATTTCTGATTTCTGTTTTCAGCTGCAGTGGAGCAGAGCAAGATTGCAGATGTTTGCTCTGCAGTGCCCCAATATTCTGGCTTCTCGAGGAGAATAGTGTCATGTCTAGCTTATTTCTACAGCCAGAACTGCCCTGTCCAGCACTTGCCTTCAGGTGAGTGCAGATGTTCTCGCTCTGAAGTCGGACGGAGCGCTTCTGAATCACTTTGTAGTCCCAGGCACAGAAGACTTTAATGGCTAGCTCGCCAGACGTGCTGCCCACACGGTAGCTCTCCCCAAAGGAGTGTGACATGCTGTGAGGAAGAAGGGGGGGGGGGAGACAGATTGAGATAACATTTGTTAGAAACATTTAAAAAACAATTCAAACAAGATCCTTCATTATCCTTCTGCTGTCTAATTATTCCTGCTTTTCTGTCTCCACTATATCTAGAAGGAAGACGTGACAGTGACTATGTAAAGCAAGCCTAGCAGGCACACCATAGGGCTGCAACTTCTAGTACACTTTGCATATTTCAGTGTACCAACTCAGTGAAGTTCTCTCAGTTGTGAAGTAACTAATAAGATGAAAACATTACAGGGACCTCTGATTTAAAGTGGCCAACATTTCAGCCCCTCACCTTTACTACCATTCCAATATTTACTACCATTCCTGCAGTGTGCACAAAAAAAGTCATTTTCACAATCACTGTGACAGATGTCATACACTGGTGAGTTATGCCACCAAGGTGATGGCAAGGGTAAGTTGGAAGTGAGTACAGAGAAGATAGTGGATGCTGATGGGGAGATGGTACATAGCAAGCAAGCTAGGAATAGGAGGGGTGGGGGTGACAAAGTAGCAGACGCTGGAGGAGAGTGCTTAGCAAATCAGCTAGAGAACAGCAGTGGGGCAGAGAAGATAGACGTCAAGCAAGGTATAATTCATAAGGCATTAGCATTCTCTAAGAATGACAGTAAATCTCTGTTTTTAATATGGAGCTTAATGAGAAAATATGGTCTGAATTACAAACTCTTTACTTTACAATCAAAGTGAGAGAATCAACCAGGTTATGCACAAAGATGAGGGCTCCTCTCCTGTGAAAACTGGAGCAGATTTCCAAACTCCAGAAATAAAAGAACTATCATAAAATGTTCAAAGCATATTTCTGTTTAAAACTGTGTCACATTTTTATGTCTTAAGTTTGAATAGTACATAATGAACTGTTCTCGATTTTTGCTGCTGTTAGAGGAAGTGTTACAGAAATTATAGTAAATCTGCTTAATTTCTAGTACTGTATTTGTTTACTGCTTTCCTGTCCCTACCCCCCACCTTTTAAATCACTGTATACAGTGGCTAAAATCCAGTTTTTAATGTAGTAACTCATAACTAAAGTAGGCCCATTTGAATCAATGGAAGTTAGAGGCTCTGACTTATGAAATCCCCTCTGATTCAATGGGCCTACTCTAGTGTGACTTACTACACTAAGCAACAAGATTTCAGCCAATAAAAAATGTGAACATTATTTTTAAGAGGGCAAAAGATAATTTTAAAAACCCATTTCAAAGCCAGATTTAAAGACCAACAGGCTTTCAGAATAATGTAGTTTGTAATATCAAAAACAATAGAAGATTTGCAGCACAATCCAGCACTTGTCTCTTCCGAAGCAAATAAGCAAAGTGAGTTTACTAAAACATATTTCCAATAAATATAAATAGACTGTAAGCTAGGGGGGAAAATCAAATGCTGAGAGAAGAAAGGGAACTGTTTGTGGAGCCATTGTTGTTAATTTCAGGAAGGTGTCAAAAATCCGATGTGGTCAGATTTATTTCCAAATGCAAGTAATGCTCATGATCAATATAAAAAAACTAAGGGGCTTGTCCTAGTTTGGCTAAGAAGAAGTGAAGAAAATGCCAGATCTCCCATGCAAAATGAATAGAGGATGCACCTCACCTGTAAACCAATAGAATGCACATCACAAAGAAGGAGACCCCAGTGACAAACAGATAAGCCAGAGGCATATTGTACGGCATTTCGACATGGCGATGCTGTCTGCAGCTTGTGATGTTTGAGCTGGAAGCACAGGGGTCATTCAGTGTGAAATTACTGTAGTAGCCATAATACATCACTGTGTGAGTGAAGTAACCCTGTGGGGAGAAAAGAGAAGTGGGTGCCTGTTCCCTTAGTGCAATACCCCATATACCAGGGGTATCCAAACCTTTCGAGCCATGGGCCAATCACGTGGTTCAGTGGGCCAGTCACGTGGTTCCTCCCACTGGAAACGGAAGTAAAACGCGCCTTGCAATCTGTTTTATCTATCTGTCTGTCTGTCTATTTATTTGTATAGCCGCCCAATCACCAAAGCGATTCCGGGTGGCTCACAATCCAATTGCACATGACCCTGTATAAAAAGACCCAGCATATCATTAAAAACCTTACATGAAACACATTGTTAAAATCTTCGTACAACAGAGATAGATTTTAAGCCACCATTTTCTCTGCTTAAACCAGGGGTGCCCAAACTACGGTCCATGGGCCAGATCTGGCCCGATACCAATTCATCCAATTCATCCAGCCCAGGCCGCCCTCGTCACTCCCGGAAACAGAAGTAAAACATGCCCATTTTATTTCTGCTTCCGGGAGTGATGAGGGCTGCGTGGGCCAGATGAATTGGTGTTGGGGGCCAGAACCAGCCCACGGGCACCCCTGCCATATACTGAAAGAGAGAGACAGACAGGCATAGTCCACACAGATATGTCTGACATTCAAGCAGACTGTTGGTATTATTTGTTTGTGTGAATCATTTATCACAGGTAATATCATGCACACAACTTTTGTATCTCTTCAGGCCATCAGAAACACAATGCATTGGTTTGCATAAGAACAGCCTTGCTGGAAGAGGCCACAGGAGCCCATCCAGTCCAGCATTCTGTCTCACACAGTGTCTCACCATTTGCTTCAGGGTATTCCCAAGCAGATGCCTTCACTTGTTTAGGATTCCCTGGAAATGGCATTGAGAGATGGCAATGCAATGAGCATTGCATGTTCATTGTACAGTACAAATTCAGGGTTCTAAGGTGATTATTATGCATGCATGAATTATGCACAGGTTGTTACATTCGTCACCATGTATTAACAATTTTCAGGTGCTTTCTGCCGGGATATATGCACTGACGACAGCTTTTCCCAAACTGTGTTTATGAGTGAGGGAAACAGAACCTCTCATTGGATCTTAGAGGTACCAAAGTCCTAGGAAAGGGAAGCACCCTGCCTATCCCTGATGCCACAGCAAATACATATTTTGCTGCTACTAAATGATTGAATATCGACAGCAATGCGTGGGGAGGGTGGATCCTTGAAATTTCCTTTCAAAAGGAGGCGCATGGAGAGTTCACATCTTATCTTTAAGCCAACCTCTATCTCTGGGAGGCTTCCAAAAACTCCATTTAGCTTATAAACAAACTCAGGTTCCTCATGTTTCCTGGTTTTACAGGGAATCATGGTTTTTTCCCTACCATCTTGGTGTTAAAACCATTGTCCCCAACAAAGGAACATGCCCCACAGGGGAGCAATTTGATTTTAAGGGGGGCAATGCAAGAATGAGTTGTTAACAGTGAAAGGCCTATAGGCTTCCTCCATGTGAACAGAAGTTCACTTTTTGAATAATAAGAATTATATGTTACAGGGGGGGAGAGAGAAGGATTTTAGAGATGCTTAGGTGGGGCATGGCCAAAAAATGGTTGGGAACCACTATGTTAAAATTATCAGCAGTGGCAGTAATGTAGAGGAGGCTGTTGGCCACCTTGGATTTGCATCTTCCACACAAGTTCTCACAGTTGAGGACTCTGACTTTTGTTTGTATTTTTATGAGCTGAGCAAAGACATGGACTAAAGAAAGAGCCTTGCCATAAGTTGTTGGCTACCTGACAGGACCAAAGAGAAGAGGCATTGTTGTAGCATTCAATTCATGCCACAACCTCCTTGTTTTTTCACTTTGTATAGCAACTTAGAGGAATGCTGCATATCAGTAAAAAACAAAATTAAATACAGTAAAACCACGGTTTACGATGTTGGTCTGTTCTGACAGTCTTCGTCGTAAACCAAAAAATAGTAAACTGCTGCTTCTTCCTGAGCTGTTTGTCCAGCCGCCATGGGAGCCCAGTCTCAGCCACTACCTGGGGGAGGCATTTGTTTCTGGCTGTAGCGCTGTGCAAGGAGCTCAGATGAAGACCGCAACTGAGCGGATAAAGTCCTATATGGTAGTGGGCCAGGTTACGTCAGAGACTGCATCGCCCTAAGGACGTCTGTCCGTCCAACCAGAGTGGACCAGAGGCGCTCTCTAATTGTGCCATCGGCCAGGGGGGCGGCCCTTTGGAACCTCCTGCCAGTAGAACTGCGTCTCCAGACGGAGTTGTTGCCCTTTAGAAAAGAACTAAAAACCTGGCTGGCGGGCCAAGTTTGGGGTGCAGGTGGAGGGGTGGCTTCCGTTGGGTGGTTGGTATAGAGGAGTATGCCTTCCCCCACGGTTCCTCGGTACCTGCACCCCCTTTTAGGGGTGGGTTCTTAACTCTTAGTTTTATCTGTTTTATTCATGTTGTGAACCGCCCTGAGTCGGCCGTGGTCGAGTGGGCGGTATAGAAATCTAACAATAAAAAAATAAAATAAAAATAAAAGTCCCACACTCTCCCGCTGCCGGTAAAAGCGGCGGACAGTGTGGAAACAGCAGCAAAAACACCAACAACGTCACCGCCACCGCTTCCACACTGGTAAGTAAAGAATCATTACTTCTGGCGGTAGGAGGCAGGTGTCATTTAGACTCTAAAATGGCACAGAGCCACCATTTTAGAGTGTAAAATGGCGCTGGTGATCTAATTCCCGGTCGTAAACTGAAAAAATAACATAAACTGGGCATCATTTTAGTAGGATTTGCTGTCGTAAACCGCGGCAAACGTTAAATGAGGCATTCGTAAACAGAGGTTTTACTGTACTCTAGAAAACAATGTTGTGACAACTTAAAGATTGACTCTTCTATTTCAAAGGGAGCTTTTGTGGCTCAAGTCCAGTTCCTCAGACTTAAAAAGGAATGCTGGTTTAATTTACTGGAAGGCTCACCGCTCCAGTGAAGGGGTCAAGCCCTGTGAAGGCTCCACTGTTGACTGGATCAGGAGGGTAAGCGGCCTGCATGGCAACCACAAAGACCACCAGGATCAGGAACAAAAAGAGGTTGAACATAACCAAAGTCTTGAGGAACAGGAAATAGGAGAGGATGCTGGATCCAAAGCGACCGCTGATCTGCTTCAGAGAATAATGCCAAGGCTGGAGCATGTGAAGGAAGGAGAGCAAACTGTACCAGAAATTCCGGAACCCCTGCAAGGGAAAGAGAATCTGAGGAGTTGGTGGACCTACGGAACAAGCTCCTGACATAACTGGCTAACACTTTGGGGCTTGTTCATTTCAGCCTTGGCAGAAGAATGATATCAGTACACATTCCAATGCTAATTCTTTATTAGTTACATTTATATCCTGCCATTCCCTCAGGGACTGCAGTAGCTTAGTGATTAAGACTCTGAACTGAAGGTCGGCAGGTCAGCAGTTCGAGACCTGAGTGCTGCATGAGCCTCTGTTCTAGCTCCTGCTAGCCTAACAGTTCAAAAGCAAGAAATTGCAAATAGATAAATAGATACCATTTCAGTGGGAAGGTAAATAGTGTTCAGTGCACTTTGGTGTTTAATCATCCCTGCCACATGTCCATGGAAACATCTGCAGACACAGACAGCACTGTCTCTTTGGCTATAAACAGAGATAAGCACTGAGCCCTAGAGTCGGATACGACTGGCTTTCGAGCAAGGGTGACCTTTACCTATTCCCCCAATAAACACAAGGCATGCGCAAGCCTTGCCCTTGTTATTCTCACCACAACTTTGTTAATAATTACCAGGGCTAAGAGAGAGTCAATGCCCCACCTTCATGGCTGAGTGGGTACTAGAACCAGGTCCAAGTTTCTAAACCCCACCCCATTACATTAGCATCAAAGATGCAGCTACAGCTAGAGAGGGCAGGTGCAGTTCATGGCTTACTAGAATGATGCGGTATTTCAGCCGGCTGCAAAATGACAAAGGAGCTGTAGTCTTAGGTTTCCTCAAGGTGCCTGAGTGGCCGCTCGAATCCTGCCTACAATAAGAGACACAGGAAGGTTTAAAAACGCGACATAGAGCTGTTCTTTCAGAAAGAATTATGAGGCTTCTGTGCTGGTTGAGGCACAGCCCCCATTCTGCCTCACACAGGGTCTATTTTCTGGTCAGGAACCAGAGTAAATGACCAGACATGGTAGAGCTGAGGCAGCTTAAAACCACTGACCTGAGTTTACGCTTTTCTGCCAGACTTAGAGGCATGGCTTGTAGCATGTTAGCCCGCTGACTTGATGGCAGGCTCTGGAGTTCTTTCACCAGCAAGCTACGCTTGGCTAGGGAGGGAACACACAGAGATAGAGATTACAGGTCAGTCTTGGGGGAGTAAGGCAGGCACAAATGCATTCCCAACAGCAGATATTTTGGCAACAAAGAGACAAGCAAGTCGAAGGGGGACTTTCCATGCTCTTTCCACTTCTGATTTGGATTTCATGAAAAATAGCAATAGTAATAGCAATCACTGCCCCATATATACTGCCTTAGAGCGCCTACTGCACTCTCTGGACGGTTCCCAAGGTAATTAGCATTTTTGTCCCCCAACATGCTAGGCACTCATTTTACCAACCTTGGAAGGATGGAAGGCTGAGTTTGATCCCTGTCATGATCATAGTGACAACATCTGCAGTTTGGGCTTTAGTACAGCAAATTAACTACTGTGCCACAAGGACTTCCCAAATAAAATTAAAATAATATAAAATATGCATGAGGGTGGGCAGCAAAGAAACATAATGTTTTCTGGAACAGCAGTAGTTTTGTAGCATTTTTGTGGTAAAGCTGTGTAGGGAAGAGAGATCCTAAACTTTAAAATGCCATTTCAAACGCTGTAGATGTTGGCTACTGTAATCTTCTGGGCATCATTTATCTGAATGGGGAAAGCCATTGCCTATGGTGAGAAAATGGCTAAGACGCTGACTGGGAGGCGGAAGGTCAGCAGTTCCATTCCTGAGTACTGCAGGACAGAAGTGAGCTCCCGTCTTTGTCCCAACTCCTGCCAACCTAGCAGTTCAAAAGCAAGAAATTGCAAGTAGATAAATAGGGACCACTTCGGTAGGAAGTTAACAGCGTTCCATGTGCTCCGGTGTCTAGTCATGCCTGCCACATGACCACGGAAATGTCTGCAGAAGCAGACAGCACTGGCTCTTGGGCTTTGAAACAAATATGAGCACTGCACCCTAGAGTAGGATACAACTGGCTTTCAAGCAAGGGAAAACCTTTACTTTACCTATATCTAGAGAAAAGGACAGAGTGGTGGGCCACCTGGATGGTTGGACCATGTACAGAAAACCAGAGAATGGGCAAGCTTGCAACTCTCATCATCCTTTACCATTGGCTATATCAGCTAGGGCTGATGGGAAGAGCACATGTTCCCGCAGCCCTGATTTACAGAAAATGATGACAATTGTTTCCCTATCATGCTAATTTCCAGGATGTGAACACAACATGTATCTATCAGCAGAGGTTCTGAACTCCTTTGAACCACCTCACTGCTGGAAGCTGTTTCTTTTTAGCTCTCTCAGCAGACTTACTATCTTCTTCATGCCTAGAATCCAGATCCAGGCTAAGCAGTCGGATACTGGGCCGTGCAGAGCGGGACACTTCCTGAAGGGGGGCACGGCTGCTCCTGCGCCGCAGTCTAGTGGTGCGACTATAATACTGGGAGAGGATGGCTCCTCTGCTGCGACCTGGAGACAACAGGAGAAGTAAGAAGAAGAAGATAAGGAGGGGAGAGAAGATGGAGACATCTTATTAAGTGTTGTTCCAGTTCTGAATGTTACACTGAATGGTCAGTTCCCCATATCTTGGGCCCAAACAGAAAAAGGAGCCAGACTGGTCCTTAAAATGAGGGCCACTCAAACTCACCAATTGTACGGCTGGGCATACTAGCAAGGATGCGGAGTGTGGCTGAAGAGAAGTCAGGATGTTCTGCACTTTCATCTGATGCCCCACAAGCCTCCGTCTGGCGGTGAGGAGAAGCCACAGAAGCCACATTCTCTGAAAGTTAGAGGGAAGGGAAAGATCTAATCACAAACATATCTGGCTAGTAGCAGCAGCCAAGGACTTAGTGGACTTTCATAGCTGAGCCCTTCCTCATCTACATTTCATTGCCAGTTCTTTAGCAGAAGGAGGTGTTTCCTAAAAGTTTCAGACCTGGCCACTCCTTCTACATTCATTCTTTGCCCCCTCTCTCTTTCACTCACTCACTCTCTCTCTTCCTCCATAAAGCCCCTTGCAAGAATGAAGTTATTTGTTGTTTCATGCCATTTCACACAACAATCTATGAATCAAGAGCTCTGCTGTCATGGTGGGATTAGAAAAGGGAACAGAATAATTTAACTCTGTCCCTTCCAAAGCCATACACAGGAAAACATCATTTAATTTCCTCTTCAGTTCTCCCCTAACCAGGTTTAGATGGCAGGGCAAGTGGCAGATCATATGCCACTCCGTCTCTCACTCAACATAAGTTAATGAAGAACACATCTTCTACTAGAGGAAATTCAGCTCTCCCGCTTCTTGATTGAAAGGATTATTGGCTCTGATTGATTTAAGCAGCAGAGACCATCCTTCCCTAAGAGAAGCGCACACACCACATTTCACCACTCAAGAAGAGAGGTGGGTAGACTAACTCAGACATTTAGGCCTGCCATGTTGACTCCAAACTTAGGGATCATTCTTGGCATGCAACCTGGTTCAAGATTACAGTATTTCCTAAAAACAGTCAAACAAAGATGACTCATCAAACCAATGACTATGCAAAGAGATTGCATTGCCTGGAAGAGAAACCCCACAAGCCTTCATCTGGCAAAGAGGAGAAGCTTCTTTACAGCTGAGACAGTTACACCCTTTTTCTTGTTGTTGTTGTGCCATATCTGATTCCCAATATTGGCAATCATCATGGCAAAAATGAAGACTGACCTGTGAATATAACGCAGCGGCCTTTCATCTGACATCTGCATTGTTACACCCTAACAAAATATATTTCAAAAGAAAACATACAGCACGCATGATGAATTCCTGTACTTCCTGAAGTTTAAAAATATATGCTCTGTTTTGACTTTAAACAACCTCTCCATATTTAGCAAAGGCTTAGTGATTTCATCTGATCTTGATCTTTTATGGACTCGTAATGTTGCACAGGACATTTCTAGACTCAAGCATTAGAGCCTCCTGAACTGGGAGGTATGTAAGAGCCAACTGGGCTTTGCTGGAGCAACATGGTTCTGTTACCGTATTTGGTCCTGCCTCTTTGTCTGTCCTCTATCTGGACTTGGCTGACTACTAATGTTTCATACAGAGCTGTTCAAAGTTATTTTTTTTAAAAAAAACTACAATTCCCAGAATCCCTCAGTCAGTTGTGGGATTTTTGTAGTTGAAAGGAGTAATATTTTCAGTCTTGGGTCTCATGACTTCTGGCTTGCTTAGGCTGGTACCCATTTTTCAGCCCTAGCCCTCCCTCTCATTAGCATACCAACTTTGCTGAAATACATGATGTTGATTCCAATTTTCTAAATGGGAGGACTTCAAAACTATGGAATTTCTACTGCTACAGAGAAAACATCTAAGAAGTTTAGTGTAGAAATAAGCATAACATTTTTATCCAGCAAACATGGAAGGACTTCCAAAAATAGGGAAGGTGAGCTTTTCTTGCTGCTGCTATGTTTGGCACAAATGAAGACAAAGTGCATGCCATAGGCTGTCAAATTAGTTGCACTGATATAAGATGTTTATTTGGAAATGTCCACAGCGCATCTGTCTAATGTGGCAATTATGTTGCCTGCCTTATGGACACAGTGTTCTTGCACTGTTACAGAAAGCGGTCTTTTCACAAAGTACAGATCGCTTGGTCTCTGTATCTTCCAAGGCCCACACAATATAAGTGCTTCTCAGCAAACGAGGTCTGAAGGAAGTTATTGGGAATTCATAAGAATTAAGTTATATGGCACATTTTGCCATTTAATATGATTTCTTTGTAGCCTTAATAAATCTAGCCCATGAATATCTGCTTGAAGTCTTCAAAGGACACCATGGGCAAAGAAAGAAAGAAAAAGCAACAATAACATTTCACTAATCTTACTAAATAAGCAAGATCATAAAACAGTCCAAATATTTGAAAGGTCTTAAAGCAAACATCCAAAAATGAACATGGTTAAAAGTATACAAATTTGCCCCAGACTTGGGGGTTGTTAAAACCTCTGAGTAATCAGATGCAAACTGAAGTGTTGTTAAACTTCAGGGCTTTGTTAACATGGGACATTTTTGTAGACTGCACATCTCAGAACCTTTCAGATGACTGTCTTGCTCATGAAGGCAGTACTTCGGCTTGAGCGCTAACCAAGTCACGACAGATTCACATTCCTGTGAAACTGGAAGGAGAGCAAGCTAAGATATCTCCCATCCTGTTTATAAGGAGACATCTGTTTGAACACAGGACACCAAAAATGAAAAGCTCTGGAGAAAACAAAGGGAGAGAGGGACATTTAAAAGACCTCCAGACTAACACCTGCCAAGCAAAAGGACATGCAAGTAATGTACTTGGGAGTGAAACCATAGCTATGCAATCTCAAGGACTATCACACCAGGAAAAAGTCCCTTAGATTTAGCACGTGCTGTTTGTTACAGAAATGTGAGTTAACTGTACTAGCACAGACTCCCTTTGCACTTGCTAAAGTGAAACCATTGGGAATTCAGTGGCAGCTACACAGCCCTCAGAACATCTGGGAACACTACCAGATTAAATCATCACAGAATGGCATTTCTTATATACCTGTAACAGAAGCTGCATTTTACTTTCATTGGCTTTGTAAAGACAACCTGACCCAGAGCCAAAGAGAGCCAAGTTCTTAACCCCACGTAATCTTGAAGCTCCCTGGATAAGCTGTTACTACCACTCATCCAGCCCCACTTCACAGTGCTGGTCAGATCTAACTCTTGCTATAAAGATTCAAATTGTGAGAAGTTACATATTTCCAGCTTTGCTATATGGAGTGAAAGCTTGGACATTGACTAAAGCATCTGAAAAGAAAATCAAAACTTTTGAAATGTGGATCTACAGTCAGCTGCTAAGGAAATCATGGGTTGACCATGTGAATAATGTAGAAGTGTTGTGCTGGGTGGATAAAGAACAAGAACTGTTTAAGACCAAAGAAAGCTTCAATACCTTGGGCATATCATGAGGAACAACATGAAGTATAGAATACTCCAACTCACTCTGTAAGGAAAGATCCCTGGGAAGAGAGGTCCTGGACGCAGACAGAGACTGGTGTGGCATGTCCTCGGAAGAACTGTTCCAAGGAGATAAGAACAGGAAGACTATCGCCATGTTGATAGCAAATATCTGGAATGGATACAGCACTTGAAGAAGAAGAAAAGTAAGAAACATTTGCCAAGCTGGCACTGTAAGAAAGAACTGGAATCTACATCAGAACACTTGCCCTGCTTTCTTCCTGCTTTGCAACCATGTTGGCCTTTGAAGAAAAGGGGGACCAAGGAAAGTAATAGTCAGTATACAAGCCTCACTCCACCACCCAGATGTTTCCACGCAACAGTAGAGCAATGGCATTTCATCATCAGGGTTCATTACAGCAGAGGTGCCAGCAGAAGTGCTCACCTCTGGCGCTGGAAGCCAGGTCCTGCAGCTCCAGATGGTCCTGCTCAGCCAGCAAACTCTGCTCCTGGATTAGCTGGTGGAAGGAATCGTGCACAGCGCCTTCATCGTATGGACTGGCATCCTGGCTGTGGGGAACAGAGAATCAGGACAGAAAAAATGTTCAATCAGTAAAATACCCATGAGGAGGGCAGGGCAGAGGAAGGTAAGAGCCAGGCCTGTTGTAATGGCTGGATGTAGGAACCAAGAGATCTTGCCAGGCAAAGCTTAAGCAGCCACAAGGGTACCATTACCTTCAGCAATTGGCACAGAAGTATAGAGTATAGTTACGGCCATTGGTTTAATACTCAAGAAGAACACTGCCCAAGTCTTGTAAATCCACAGCATCAGAGAAACATTGCAAACATTAGGGTAGAATCAGGCGCAGGCTACTTGCTCTAATAAAGAGCAATCTAAGGCAGTTTGCATTTTTCATGTCCACATTTGAAATACGTACAAAGTAAAGCTAATGGTCGCTCTTGCTCGAAAGCCAGTTGTATCTGATTCTAGGATTCAGTGCTCACCTCTGTTTATAGCCAAAGAGCCAGCGCTGTCTGCGTCTGCAGATGTTTCCATGGACATGTGGCAGGCATGTCTCAACACCGGAGTGCATGGAACGCTGTTGACCTTTCCACCAAACTGGTCCCTATTTATCTACTTGCAATTTCTTGCTTTCGAACTGCTAGGTTGGCAGGAGCGGGGACAGAGATGGGAGCTCACTCTGTCATGCAGTACCCAAAGACAGTGCCTTTTTCACCTCTTAACTTCATATGTCTGTACTGTATGATCAGTGGAAAATACAAACAGATGTTTTGGGACAGGTGTAGCTATGTTTTGAACTTCAACCTACTTCTTCTGTAACATGTGAAGAAGCCCTAAGAGAGGATGCAGGGAAAAATCTCATACCGTATATACTTGAGTATAAGTTGACCCGAATACAAGCCAAGGTACCTAATTTTGACCTGAAAATCCAGGAAAATAGATTGACCCGAGTATAAGCCGAGGGTGGTAAATGCAGCTGCTGCTAGTGAGTTTCAATAATCAAAATACATGAAAAAAGGTAAAATTAATTAATTTCTTGGCACCTCTCAATCCGGTGCGGTTTTGGGACCCTCGTGGTCACTGAACCGAGTGTAAGCCATATCCTCTTTTAGGGCTCATTTTTGGGGCTAAAAAACTCATCTTATACGCGAGTATATACAGTACACAGGGTATGAGACGTCACTCAAGCTGGGTTCAGAAATGTCCTCCTTTAGCCTGAATAAGAACAGTGTCCCAGGTAATATAGGATTTTGTGGAGAAATAAACTCTCAAGGTCCTGCAGAGATTAAGCTAACATAGAGATTAAGCCTCCAAGTGGAGGGAAGTAAAGAGTGGGGTCCCCCAAGGTTCAGTACTGGGACCCCTGCTTTTCAACCTCTTCATAAATGATCTAGAAGTAGGAGTAAATAACAAGGTAACCAAATTTGCTGACAACACTAAATTATACAGGGTAGTGAAAACTGAGAGATTGTGAGGAGCTCCAGAGGGATCTCTTGACACTGGGGGAGTGGGCAAAACAGTGGCAAATGAGCTTCGACATTAGTAAGTGCAGAGTAATGCACGTTGGGGTAAAAAACTCCAATTACATTTATAAACTGATGGGGTCTGAACTCTCTGCGACAAACCAGGAAAGGGACCTTGGTGTCCTGGTGGACAGCTCAATGAAGGTGTCAACCCAGTGTGCCTCAGCAGTGAAAAAAGCAAACTCAATGCTTGGGATAATTAGGAAGGGTATAGAAAATAAGTCAGCAAGTGTCATTTTGCCTCTTTATAAATCTATGGTGAGGCTCCATCTGGGATACTGTGTACAGTTCTGGTCGCCATACCTCCAGAAGGATATTATGGAGCTGGAAAAAGTGCAGAGAGGAGGGCAACCAGAATGATTAGGGGACTGGAACACCTTCCTTACCATCTGAGGCTGCAACGGTTGGGCCTATAATTATCAATGGCTATAATTATGGATACCTAAGGACAACCTCGGGGTTGGAGAGATAGGCAGGATATCTCTCAATGCCATTTCCAGGGAATCCTAAACAGGTGAAGGCATCTGCTTGGGAATAACACCCTGAAGCAAATGGTGAGCCACTGTGTGAGACAGAATGCTGGACTGGATGGGCTTCTGTGGCCTCTTCCAGCAAGGCTGTTCTTATATTTTTTACAGATGAAGCAGGATCTTTAAAAGCTCTTTATGTTGGTCAATTAAAGTTGCTGAATCTTCTCTACACCATGACAAGCCCTAGAATCATGTTTTTTCCAATCTAAAATGAGGATCCCCACCCCCCAAATAAAAACATATTTGAAATAGGAAGAAGGCCCTGATCATGCCCCTGAAACCCACTTCTTCTTTGATGTAGCTTTTGACCAGGAGGCTGCACTGCATAATCTAAACAGAAGGCAATGCTACTGTTCCCTCGTCTTATAATCAAAGTAAATGATTCTTCTGATCTTTTCAAGTACAGTATAACACAAGGACTCTGTGTAGGCTTTTCTCAAAATACTGGGATAGGCCTAACCCACATGCCTCAGGTGGGCATACAAGTTCCAGGCGAGGGGCCATATATTTATGAAACTCTGTGACAATAACTGATCAGCACACTGGAGATCTGTATATAGATGATAGAGAGACTAAAGCAGGGGTCCCCAACTTTTTCAAGTCAGGTCATGCTCTCTCAGTCAACTTCGAGGGCTGGACAGCCATTTTGCCCTGCCTGCACAATGGGGTGACCATTTTGTCCCAACAGCTTCAAAGGGGCAGCCATTTCATTCCTTGAATGCCCTTGGAGGGGTGGGGGTCACATGAAATGGCACATGAGCCGGATCCAGCCTGTGAGTCTTAGGATGGGAACCTGTGGACTTAAGCCTTACCAATGTAGGCAATAAAATGTAAACAAACTGCAGGACATGCACTGAGACTAATAAAGCTTGATCAGTTCTCCTATTTCAAAGATTCACTATTTGCATTACAAGAACTTTGGAACTCATTCCCATAGTTCAATATTAGGTAGCATAGATGATGGCGATGTGCTACCAGTGGGCTATATGAAGGACCCTCAAATCTTAGCAAACATTAAAGTTTAGGTTTTGGATACAGTACATGGTTCAAAAAGTCACCACCACCCTTGCTCTCCAGGAGATGTAGGGACAAATTTGCTATGTTTGGAGGGTACTCAAGCACCCAAAGGCCACCATACTTCAACACTTTTGTTCAATCTTTTCCAAAAAGAAGAGTCATTAGAGGATGCAAGGGGGCTTTTCAGTAACCTCCCCACCACCAATTTTTAAAAGAAAAGATGGGGTGGGATTATGGGAACCTGTCCCCTCCCCAAGAATTCAGGAGGTTGCCCATTGCTAAGACAAATAAATACATTTCTTTCATCACAAGACCTGAAAAAGGATGGGGATATTTAAAACTCTTTAAATATTTCAGTAGTATTCAGAACCTTCCTATCAAGATGAAAAAGACATTATGAGGTGTTTTGAGCATGCATGAGAACAGCTACAATGGCTGCTGTACAGCCCTGGGTGGCCGAGCTCTGCACTTCCCCAACCAATTAACACATGACAAGACAAGACACAGCAGAAAAACAGCTCCTCAGGTCTGACCCAGTACATTCTACGTAACCAAGTTTTAACTTCCTGATTAGCATGTTGTTATTCTAAGCCGTCATTCAACTCTGAGTTAAGGAAAATACAAATAGGGGTTTCGAGGTATGTGAGAGGTTGAAAAAGTGGTCTAAGTTTTCCACCCCTTGTGACTTTATTATTATTATTATTATTATTATTATTATTATTATTATTATTATTATTATTATTATTATTATTATTATTATTATTATTATTATTATTATTATTATTATTATTATTATTATTATTATTATTATTATTATTATATGCCACCCCACATGTGGCTGACAAAGAAATAGAGTATTACCAATTACAGTTACAAAGTATCACATCAACACAATATTAAAAAAATTTTTTTTTAAGAACAATACATATTCCAAAAGCAATACACATTTCAAAGCAATACACAGGGGGAAAGAAAAAAAATACATTGCAAAAACTTAGACTTGTCCACTTCCCTCCAGGCTAAACAACCGAGGGATAAAGTCCGGTAACAATTCTTTCTTCCCTCCGGGGCCGGTCGAGGGAAAAGTCCGGTGGCGGTGGCGGCGGTGGCATTCTTATGGCCAGCTATCCGCACCGCACAGCTGCTCTTCCTTTTTCCTTCAAGGGAAAAAGTCCGGTTCTTAAATCCGCTGAGCCCCGGCAGCTGCGGCCACTTCTCCCTCCAGTGGGATGTCAAACTGAATTCAGTTCTCTCCAATCCTAGCCCATCATTTTATCAACTAAACCACACTGACCTACTCTCTTAAGACCCTTGTGTCATGCTTAGGAGAGAAAGAAAGACACACACACCCTTTGTGTTTTCTTTTGCTAATATCATGCCTTTTCTCCCATGAGGCTCAAAGCAACACGTGTGGTCTCCTTCTTGCCATCAAAATCCTCAGAACATCATTGTGAAAGGAGGGCTACGTTGAAAGTGAGTGACTGGTAGAACATCACTGACTAAATTGCAGGGCTCAGTGAAAATTAAAACCTGGATCTGCCCAGTGCTCTAACCCCCACACCATACTGCCTATCGGGCTTTCAAACTGCTGTGTGTCAGACACCAGAATGCCTTGAGGCAGTATATAATGCCTTCTGATGGAAGGACTTGGGGGCCATTTGTTTGGAAGAGGTAAAGGTTGCCCTTGCTCGAAAGCCATTCATATCTGACTCTAGGGTTAAGTGCTCATCTCTATAGCCAAAAAGCCAGTGCTGTCTGCGTCTGTACACGTTTCCATGGACAAGTGGCAGGCCTGACCACAGAGTGCATGGAACGCTGTTTACCTTCCCACCGAAGTGGTACTTATTTATCTACTGTACTTGCAATTTCTTGCTTTCGAACTGCTAGGTTGGCAGGAGCTGGGACAGAGACAGGAGCTCACTCCATCATGCAGCATTCGAATCTCAAATTGCTGACCTGCCAACCTTCCAGTCATCACGTTTAGTGTCTTAACCACTGAGCCACCACAGTTCCTTGTTTGGAAGGAAAGGAATACAAATATCATATGGTAAGTTTTCAAGTGAATGGAGTGTATGGCACTACACAGAGATACTAAATTAGAAAGCTCTTCAACTTTGTTGTAAAACATCTTAAAAATTTCAAGATCTCTGGCATAGTGGAGCTAGATGACAGCTGGCTATATTTTTATTCAATGATAGATTAAAAATTCAGTCACACCCACCTGTTAGCCTCCCGGTTGTCAGAATCATTAAAGGTGAAGGTGACCGTGTGGGACATCTTGCACTTCAGGGTCTGCAAGTTCTTGTCTGTCAATTCGCTTCTCTTTTCATTTCTCGCCTTGAAGTTGTTTCTAAATGCAGGTTGACTAAGGAGGCCATCACCCAGCAAAATGTCTTCCACCAAGGCTCTTCGAGTTCAGCAACATCACTCCAAGTTTACATGATCCTGGAGTCAAAACGCCCAGTTTGGCCTTTGGTCAACTCTGACAGTCATCAACGCAGCGCTGGGGGAAAGCCAAAACATTCAAGCCATCAGAAATGCAGAATGTATGGCAGAAGATGCCTCTCAAAGCAGGACTTACAACAGAAGTCAAATGTTTATTGCAGCAGCAGCAGCAATAGCAGCAGCCACTCTGTCAACTGTGAGTAAAACCAAATGAAGAGGAAGGAAATGAAGAGGTCGAGACAAAGGCAGCTATTCACAGTCCATGCTGTGACCTCGCTCTGCATTTCAGAACTCTGATAATGTAAACATAGCAGCTGGTGGCGTGGGACCCACCCACCCACACCTTGAATGGAATCTCTGGAGAGAGGCAAGGAGGGTCTTCTGGATCTCTATGATGGAATGCAGGGGAGGAGAGTGGACTCTGCATTGATCTGTCAGTGCTTCCCGCACATGACTGTAGCCCCTGAATGCCGGCAGAGTTAGACAAAGTTTCTTTTTAGCTGCCTCAGCCTTTATCAAACAGTTCCCAGCTGTCACCACATGCTACCAGGGAGATTAGGAATTTTGCAGTCTGATGCACCAGGGTTGCCTGTCTGAGGCAGGGTGAGAACCGCCCTGAATTCTTGAGGGTGGGGGAAAATACAACTCACCCCTACTCTGGGAGAGAGTTTCTGCATTAACCTTTCACTCACTACAGCTCACTGTGAACAGCAGGTAAACAAGGCAGCCGGCAGACGATGCTTCCTGTCTGAGAGGAACTTTCCCCCCTTTCCTCCTGCAGCTTCTAGGGAAAGTCTGCATCTCTTGGCAAAGCCTGAGAAGAACAAAGCAGGGAAGTGATATCAGATGCACAAAACAGAAACTAAGCTAAACTGAAGATAGTTGACTGGATGATAAAGCCAAGTGTTCTGTGCCAGGAAAACACTTTAGTTTGTCTAACACAGTTCTATTCTAGAGAGGATGCAACATATTTCTCACTTTGATGCACATCGCATTTCAGAACATCATAAGACACCCTACTATTTCTCTAGCCTTCAACAGCTCTGGAGAATAAAGGAAACAAAACTTTGGTGTCCTTACTTTACAAAATTGTAACCTAATTTTGGAAGGGTGTCACCCAGTGGTCTCCAGATCTTTCTGGCTTGTAGCAGCTACCAGCTCCTGTCTTTGTTCCAGCTCCTGCCAACCTACCTGTAACAGTTCAAAAGCAAGAAAGTGCAAGTAGATAAATAGGGACCACTTTGGTGGGAAGATAAACAGCGTTCTGTGCACTCCTGGTGTCTAGTCATGCCTGCCAAATGACCACGGAAGCGTATGCAGAAGCAGACACGCTGGCTCTTCGGCTATGAAACAGAGATTTGACTGGCTTTAGAGCAAGGGTGACCTTTACCCACCACCAGCAGCAGGGCCGTCACCAGAAATTTCCAGGCCCAGTACACGCCCCCTCCCACATTTTGGCCATGCCCCCTGTGGTTTCTGCGCATGTGTGGTCTGTTTGCGCATGCGTACATCGGTGGTTTCCCAGTGGTGCCACGCCCCCATGGTTTTCTGTGCATGCGGGGTCTGTTTGCGCATGCGCACATCGTTTGTTTCCTGGCGCGACAGGACTCCGTCATCTCCGGGCCCAGGATGGGAGTCTTACTTGTCCCCCCCTGATTGCGGCACTGACCACCAGCTATAACAGCTGGAACAGATGAGAGTTGGAGTCCAAACCATGTATAAGGCATCAGATTACCCCTTTGCAGCTCTCAAAATCCTGGCAAATGCAGAAAAGAAAGGGCGGGATGTGCCCTACAATGATGCCCCACCCTTGAAAAAGCAGAAAAACAAACCTTTATACTTTAGGTGTAGACACTGAAAAGATCCTCTTTCTTATTCCCATGAACCACATTTCTGCCAAAGCTCACAGCCAGAGAAGAACATCTTCCCCATAACTGTCAAGTTTTGGGAAATTTCTGTCAAACCCCCGTATTTTACACTCTTTCCCGCCGTCATCCCTTATTAGTTAGACTGCAATTAGACTGGAATTAGAATGGAGGCCAGCACAGGATAAGCATAGTTGTCCAGTTTCCCATTTTGGCCGCGAAATTTTTCTTATTTCACAGAAATTTCCCAAAACTTGACAAGCATGATCTTCCCATATCTTAAGGCATTGGCAGGCAACCCACCAACCTTCTTATTTTTGCATTCCAGATCAGGCGAAATTTCCAAAGACTCTTTCAAGGTAGTCCCACATAAATTATGTTGTAATAATCCAAATCACATGTAGTTAAAACAAGCAAGGACATGGCCTGTTCTGTTCTCATCAACCAAGAGGCACAAGATGGGGTTCCAGCTTAAGCTGGACGAAGGCACTCCTAATGCAACTTGAGCATCCAGGCGCAAAACCAACTCCAGGAGCACTAGTTCTAGTTCTCAAACAAATAAGAGAAAGTACTTTTTCACCCAGAGGATCACTGATCTATGGAACTCCCTGCCAGAAGAAGTGGTGACAGCTGTCAGTCTTGACAGCTTTAAGAAAGGATTAGACAAGTTCATGGAGGACAAGGGGATCAATGGCTATAATTATGGATACCTAAGGACAACCTCCGGGTTGGAGAGATAGGCAGGATATCTCTCAATGCCATTTCCAGGGAATCCTAAGCAGGTGAAGGCATCTGCATGGGAATAATACCCTGAAACAAATGGTGAGCCACTGTGTGAGACAGAATGATGGACTGGATGGGCTCCTGTGGCCTCTTCCAGCAAGGCTGTTCTTATGTTCTTAGCACAGTCAAAATACAAACTGGATTCTTCAAGAGTAGCATTGTCCCATCAAAGACTGATCAAATTTCCATCCCAGTGAGGTTCCATCCCCAGACCAGGAGTAATTGCATTTCGTCTAAATTAGGTTTTCCTTTGCTAGCCAGCATTCAGCCCATTTCTGCCTCCTGACTCCGATTCAGAACATTAACAGCTTCTTTGGTATTACATGAAACAGAAAAATAGAGGTAAAAGAAACATATGGACATTCTGCATAAATGCCAGGCATCACACCTTCTTTACCCTCAACAGAACAAATGGGCCCAGCTGCTACACAAGTGATACACACAAAAGACATTTGTTTGCCCAGTCATGGCTGCCAGCCTTCCCACTGTCTCCCATATAAATTAGAAAGCTTTGTTTTTCTTTGGCATCATCCTAACATAATGCCAAGCCTTAACTACAGCCCACATCCAGGCAAGAAGCCTTGCTTATCTCTCCCCAAGAAGGCTCCCAGCTCATGAAAATCTTTATCACCAAATGAGTCCTGCCTCCTTCTACCCTTAGGGCGCTATTCTTTTTTTAGCTTGAAACAGGCTAGATACCTGGTCAGTTTTGACACCATCTCTGCAAACATTAAAAACCAGGTTTAGTTTTTCCTGTGCTGGAACAGTCAAGTTGGAAGCCGTGAACCTGTAAATAAACTTAGCATATGCAAATGACATAGGGTTGTGCCCCCCCCTTCCACAAAGAAATGTTAATTATGACCTAGTGTGCAACTTTTTTTCTTCAGGATAGCGTGGAAACTTGGGCAGGCACAGATGTTTTCTGGACACAACTGCATCCAGCTTTACTCCGTAGAAATCTGTGACAGTTTTGATTAGCCGAGAAAGGCGGGGTATAAATTAAAATTAATGATGATGATGATGATGATGATTAAGTTCCTCAGAGAGTGAAGGATTAGTAGAGCTGGCACAGCAAAAGCTGAACACCAAGGAGTTCAACCCACACAGCCTCCAGGCTCTCCTTCCTGTCCTGAGGAGCAGGAAGTTCCCCTTGTTACACTCATGTACCTTGCAGGCAAGTTGAGGCATATTAATGGGTTGGGCTTCATCCATTCACACACCCTTTAGTTTTATGAAAAGATACAAATACAAATCCAGGGAGCTATAAGCACAAAACTCCCAGCAAGACAGTTACATGGGATGTCTACTTTACTGGGAATATATCCAGTGTGGTAAAAGAGAAATAGGTACAATTTTCACGTTATGGCCAGTACATAGTTCTGTTATATGAAGAGGCTTTCTGTGCACCAATTCATAACCTTTTGAAGAGGCCTGCCTGAGATCCGAACCATTGCCCATCGGAAACTCACTGCCTAGCCATACAGCTAGGAGAACATTAACTATGGTTCTCCAGATTTATTTCTTCTTTGACTGAGTCCTAACCAGCATAGTGAGAAATTTTGGAAACAAATGTCCAGAAACCCATGGCTGGACCACAGTTATCCACCACCACTATAACAGGTCAGATACGGACTGAAGCACAGAAATGGGGCTGGATCCTATGGTAGGAATCCACACCCAAGGAAACTTTGGCTTCTCCTAGATATTCTAGACAACTACCACAAGTCCACTCTTTTGCCACCAGACATGATAGACACTGGAGTCAAAAATATTGGCAGGATCAAAAAAAATTCTCCCCAGCTCTGAAAGGAAACCAGGGGAGCTGCAGAGTTGTCATCCCATGAGGCCAGTCAGCAAAGGTCTAACTCAGGGGTTCCCATCCTTTTGAAGGCAGGGGCTGGGTCACCCTCTCTCAGTCAGCTTTGAGGGCTGGATGGGCATTTTGCACTGCCTGCACAATGGGGTGGCCATTTTGTCCCAACAACTTCAAAAGAGGTGGCCATTTTGTTTCTCAAATGCCCTTGGAGGGGTGGGGGCCACATGAAATGGCACCATGGGCCGAATCTGGCTTATGGGCTTTAGGTTGTGAACCCCTGGTCTAACTCAAGGAGTCAGAAACATCACTCATATATTGTGGGTTTGGGTTGGATCTGATCAGTGTAATATAATGATCCCAGCAGAGAATACTCCTGCCTTTTCTGAAGGTATCTCTTTCTTAGCCAGGTCAGCAGTGAAGAGGGTTGTGCCCTCAGGGCAACTGGAAGCTCCCATCTCCAAATAAGAAATGACAGGCAGCTGACTTACCAAACCAAGGCTCCCCAAAGGCCCTCTTAGCTCCTTCTCAAGGCAAGGCACAACTACCACCGACATCATCCTACTGGTAGAAAGCAGCTTTTGTGATCTGCCTCCACAACTTGCTTGTCCTTGCCAAGTACAGTCGCAGCTTCTGTCTTAATGGAAAAGCTTTCTGCTCCTGCTGTACCAGTCAGTACTGGCTGCATTCTCATTTTCCATCCTTCCCCCTTTTCTATGTACCTACTCTCTCTACAGCCAATACCATCACATTATCTGGCCTGAGGTACCAGGGAGACTCTCCAGGGCATCTCATCAAGATTTATATATTTTTTAAAAAACCATCACTGCACCACAAATGCCTGCCTAATTCTCTTTCTTGCACTTCTGCAGAAGAGCCCAACTGATTTATATGAAAACAAATTTATTGTCATGACTGGGCCCCATTTGGAAGTAAATCTCGTTCCCCAATCTCATTGTTTTGTGCAGGACAATGACAATAAATATCTATCTATCTAATCAATCTATCTATCTAATTAATCTATCTTATCAATCAATCAATCTATCTATCTATCTAAACTGGCTTTGGACCCTAACAGTACTTTTAACTATTGTTCGAAAGGGCTCTATTTGGGTGGATGAAAGATTAAAGTGGGGCTCAGCTAGTCCTCAGCATAATCAGTACAGCTACTTTTATTTGGTGATACTAGGTTTATGAACTATATTTGGCATAGAAGAATAACCCATTTCCTGTGTTTACTATACAATGCAGTACTGAGGTTGCAAAACATGAAATGAACCTTTATTATAATTCTTCTCAGGAAAAAAATACAGGGGTACCTCGGATAAAGTCCAAATCAGATAAAGTCATGGTTTTCATGCACATGTGATGCATCGCATAAAGTCCGAAACTGGTAAAAAATGGACGTTATCCGAGGTATTTGGTATAGGAACCTAGGATAAACTCCATTTTTGGACATTATCCGATGCATCGCCAATTTTATTTGGACAAAGTCCAAAATCGGATAAAGTCTAAACTTGTGGAACCATGGTTCTACTGTACACCAAAATGTCCACATCATGACTAACTCACCCCCCCCCATCCCTTTTTTTTTTTTTGCCTTTTCCATTATTGCTGTCGCTCTTTTTTTCGTTTTGGTTTTTCTGCATAGAGACCTTGGCAGAGCAGAAAGGTGAGACAAACTAACTTTTTTAAAAAATTAAGTTCTCATTTGATCCCAATTCCCAATGCACAGCGTCTACCTCCAAGACCCTCCTCGGCAGGCCATGTTGCTGCGGCTTCCTCCTTAGGATGTGAACAAAGAGAATCTCATTGCTCCCATGAACAACCCTGGTTGCTTTCTGATCCCTTTCTTGATCTACCACCAAGGACCCGGCAGGCATGGCAATTCGGCTACTCTTGCGTAAAGGCAGCGCTTCCACCCACACCGTGGGCATGAGAGAAGAGCCATTTGGTTCCTTCTCAATATATCTCTCTTGATTATTTTCCCATCAGCTCCCACTTACTCGCAAGACCTTCCCACGCCGGATCCTGGAAGTAAGTTTGGAGACCCAGAGGACTAACTATGTAATCAAGACCGCGCACCGTCCCGAGTTCGTAGCCAACCCCCCCTAAGCAGAGGATATTCGTTGAAGAGGAAAAACAACAGTAAAGTAAAGGGAACTTTTCATGGCTTACAAACTAGTGGCGACGACTTCACAAGTGCCCAAGTAGCCCTTCTCCGGTTACATCAAGGCAACATCCCACTCACTCACCTTGCGCGCTTTACCAGCAGAATCTCCGCCCAAGCCCGGAAAACTTTTCCGCCAAGTTCCCGTCCGCCCCGTCCCACCGGGCAAGCGAGCCACACCCTGCGCTTCACCTGTGCGACAAAGGACGCTGGGAAAGGGAGTCTTTACCTTTTCCCAACAGCTCCGTGGAGCAAGCTCGCTCTTTCTATTGAAAGAGAACCGCTCCTTTGCAGAGGTCAACAATGTCCTTTGGCCCAGTGTTGAGATTTTGCCAAAATCTGTTCTCTGCAGTCTTCCCCGACCTTGGGGTTTATTTATCTGTTGTCGGGTGTGTGTGTTTTTTGCTTAGAAATCCCATCAGTGCCAACAAGCATAGCCAAGGTTCAAGGATGAGGAGGAGGTGCGTGTGTATCTGTTTTTAAAACTGTTCTTAACCTTGACCTATGATTAATAGTTTTTTTTAAAATATATATAGGACAGCGAGGAGAACAAATAGGTCAATCTTTGAAGAAATCATCCCTGATTGCTCATTGGAAGGTCAAATAGTAAAGATTAAGCTGAAGAACTTTGGACATCAAATGAGAAGGGAGGATTCACTTGAGAAGGCCTTGATGCTGGGAAAGGTGAAGGGCAAGAGAAGAAGGGGGCGTCCAAAGATGAGATGGCTGGATGGTATTGTAGATGCAATGGGCACAGAGCTGGGTGGGCTGAGGAAGATGGTGGGGGACAGGGGTGCCTGGAGGACAATGGTCCATAGGGTCGCAAAGGGTCAGAATCGACTGTGCAACTGAACAACAACAAAGGTATTTCAACTTGTGGTTATTGTATGATTGTTGTGAGCTGCCTTGTGTCCCCTTAAGGCATGAGATCTCAACCTTTTATTTATTTATTTATTTATTCTTCAAGTTTCTTTTGCCGCCCAACTCGGCAGCGACTCTGAGCAGCTAACAATTAAAAGCAACATCAAACTAATTAAAAGCCCTTAAAAACCCCATTAAAAATTTAACTAATTTACCCACTCACCCCATCCATTAAAAGAGAGAGCGAGAAATATTAATTATATAAGCCAGCAGTCAGGGGTCACCCCTCCATCGGTGCCCCACACCTGACCTGCCATCAGGGTTTTCAGTTCTTTCCTAAAGGGCAGCAACTCCGTCTGCAGCCGTAACTCTGTTGGCAGGAGGTTCCATAGGGCCGGTGCGGACACAGAGAAGGCCCTCCTTGTGCTAGAAGATTGTGGCATGTTTTTAACCACAATCAGGCATACCCTGGTAATGGCAACCTTGTGTTGCTGGCTAATCTTTCTCACTCTTGGTCAGGTGAAAGGAACTACAGAATGAACTCATCAAAAGGTGCCTTCATTTTGGTAGTTTCATGTCTGGCCCAGACATGGAAGAAGAATAAGAATTCTCAGTAAAGTCCTTAAAAGTATTGCACTTCACCCTCTAGTCTAGTATGTTCTGCAAATTTCTATGACAACTCAGAACCCTTTCCCTAACTCTCTGTTGAGTTTTCTTCTCTTTCTCTTGATCCTGCCGCTGTTTAAATAAAATGCTAACTCTGAAGAAAGCTTTGAAGAAATAAAGTAAACAAATCCAACATAAAACCTACCCGGTGGTTTGCAAGCTGTAGAAAAGGCAAGCACAAATATTTCTCATGGTCATGCCATTCATTTAAGAAAAAATGTATTTGCAATAACATAAGATTTTATTGACATACAATTATTTTCTTCAATAGTATCTCTAAAAGAACATAGCTGGATATAAGGTAATTGTTTTTAGAAGGTTAGGGATCTATGGTTATTGGGTTTTTTTTTACTTTTGTGCAAGGAAGCAAAGCAATAATATGTACTAAGAACTTCTTTCCACCCACAATTACCACTGGGAGAAGCAAAGGCCAGTTGTCAGAAACAGAGCAGCAGAGAACAACATCTAATTCACGGAAGACATTCGGCAATGGGGTTTTGTTACCACCTTGTAATAGCAGCAGCAGCAGCAGCAACAACAACAACAACAACAATGTGTGTCTTCAAATCAGTGTTAATGTACAGCAATCCTTTTCCATGGAGGCAATTCACAGAAGCGATTTACCATTATCTTCTTCTGGGGCTGCCCTGGGACTGTGCAGCTTGTCTAAGGCTACATAGGTTGGCTCTTCCCCCAAGAGATAACAGTGGGGAATCAATCAAACTCCCACCCCTGGTTCCACAGCCAGATACCTAAACCACTGACCTATCCAGCCAGCTCCCCCTTTGTGAACCAGGTTGCAATAAAGATACAGTACTGTATATGCTTTGCTTGCAACATATAGCCTACATAGGCTGATTTGAGGAACTACAGGAAGTGGCCCGTTCCTGTCACATGGGTTTGCCTTTACCATGTCTACATGCAGGCAAATGATAAACTTGTAGCTGGGGTAGGAAAATGTTATCTTGTGGTTTGTTTCTCTCCTCCTTTCCTTCCTGAGAGAGCTTCATCCCCAGAACATCGCGGAAGGTTAGGCAGAAAGAGCTTAGTGGTGGGGTGTTACTTCAGAAAGACGCCAAAGGAGAAAAGGGTAAGTGGTTTCCTTTTCAAAGAACAAGCTACAAGTACCCTGATGTTGGCTGGCAGATAGGGATGAGCTGTTTGTTTCTTCCTTGTGTTCCAACAGAACATGACCTGGCTATGTGTGTGAAAAATTCTCTGACTGGGAAGGGGCCGATGTGGACATTGAGTCCAACTCCCTCCTCAATAAGGTAAAAGTAAAGCTAAAGATCACCCTTTCTTGAAAGCCAGTTGTATCCGATTCTAGGGTTCAGTGCTCATCTCTGTTTCATAGCCGAAGATCCAGCGCTGTCTGCATTTGCAGACGTTTCTGTGGTTGTGTGGCAGGCATGATTAGACACCAGAGCGCACGGAATGCTGTTTACCTTCCTACCGGAGTGGTCCCTATTCATCTACTTGCAATTTCTTGCTTTCAAACTGCTAGGTTGGCAGGAGCTGGGATAAAGATGGGAGCTCATTCTGTCCTGCAGTATTCGAGGATCGAACTGCTGACTTGCCGCTTTCCACTCAGCATCTTAGCAACTTGAGCCACAGGAGTACAAGAATCCAAAACAAATCCAAGAATCCAAATCAAAGCAGATCTGACAGTTTTCCAATTCTCTCTTGAATGCTTCTAGTGTTGGAGTGCTCACTGCCTCCTGAGGTAATCGATTCCATTGTCATACTGCTCTAACAGTTAAGAAGCCTATATCTCTGTAGTTTGAGCCCGTTATTATGTGTTCTGCACTCTGGGATGAATGAGAACAGATCTTGCCCTTCCTCTTTATGATTACCTTTCAGGTATTTTTAGAGTACAGTCATATCCCCTCTCAGTCTCCCTTTCTCAAGGCTAAAATTACCAAGTTCCTTCAGTCTTTTTCTCATAGAGTTTGGTCTCCAGTCCCCTGATCATCCTTGTTGCCCTCCTCTGAACTTGTTCCAATTTGTTGCCATCCATCTTCAAGTGCGGTGTGCAGAATCTTCTTTCCTGACTTAAGGCAGACTGAGTCCTGGAGATATCTGTGCAAGCAGAAGAGAAAACAGAACTGCTCCTAAGGCCCAAAAGTTGGTCCAAGTGCAAAGGACCATTATCTGCCACTTAAGAAATCTAAATAACAGGTCTTAGATCGAATGTGATCCTAACACATGTAGTAGCCTGTTCATAATAACTTGGTCAGTGTTTTTTTCTCCTTTAAATTGGCTCAGATATGTTGTAAAGAGCCTGTTGAGTTGCTAGTTTTTTAAAAACAATTCTTTACCCTCAGTGTGTCCTTTTAAATGTGAAAATAACTAGTTTATAGTTTTATTGGGTGAGGTATAAATCCTACTATACTTTTTGAGATGTGGTGTTGGAGGAGAGTTTTGAGAGTCCGCTGGACAGCGAGGAGAACAAATAGGTCAATTTTAGAAGAAATCCACCTTGACTGCTCATTGGAAGGTCAAACAGTAAAAATGAAGCTGAAGTACTTTGGACATCAACATAAGAACATAAGAACAGCCTTGCTGGAACAGGCCACAGCCCATCCTGTCCAGCATTCTGTCTCACACAGTGGCTCACCATTTCCTTCATGGTATTCCCAAGGAGATGCCTTCACCTGCTTAGGATTCCCTGGAAATGGCATTGGGAGATATCCTGCCTATCTCTCCAACCCAGAGGTTGTCCTTAAAAATCCATAATTATAGCCATTGATCCCCTTGTACTCCATGAACTTGTCTAATCCTTTCTTAAAGCTGTCAAGACTGACAGCTGTCACCACCTCTTCTGGGTGAAAAAGTACTTTCTCTTATTTGTTTGAGAACTAGTACCCAAAAGTTTCATGGAGTGCCCCCTAGTTCTAGTGTTATGCGATAGGGAAAACAGTTTTTCCTTATCTACTTTGTCCACACCGTGCATGATTTTATAAACTTCAATCAGGTCACCTCTTAGACGCCATCGTTCAAGAGTGAAAAGGCCCAACCGTTGCAGCCTCAGATGGTAAGGAAGGTGTTCCAGTCCCCTAATCATTCTGGTTGCCCTCCTCTGCACTTTCTCCAACTCCATAATATCCTTCTGGAGGTATGGTGACCAGAACTGTACACAGTATTCCAGATGGGGCCTCACCATAGATTTATAAAGAGGCAAAATGACACTTGCTGACTTATTTTCTATACCCTTCCTAATGATCCCTAACATTGAGTTTGCTTTTTTCACTGCTGAGGCACACTGGGTTGACACCTTCATTGAGTTGTCCACCAGGACACCAAGGTCCCTTTCCTGGTTTGTCGCAGAGAGTTCAGACCCCATCAGTTTATAAATGTAACTAGCAAGGGTTGCCCGGCGTTGCTGGGCTTCCCCCCCCCCCCCGTGTTTTTTAATTAAAAATGAGCCATTTTTTTTTTTGCAATAGTGTTACATTGTGTTGGAAGGTTAAATTGTGTTTTTTTTAAAAAAATTGCTTAGTCTGTAATTTTAATTTTTTAAATGTTTATTTATGTTAAATTTGTTTGGCTTGGCTGTTATTAACTGTGATCTGCTTTTTTTGGTTTTTTTTTAGGATTAATAAAAGAAGAAAGTATGATATAATAACTCAGCACAGGATTTTTTAAAGTTTCTATTGTATTTTATTGACATATATATATTTGTGATTTGTGTGACAGTGTGTTTAGTGTAATTTTTTTTACTTGTTTTTTTTTGGTGTGACCTTTTGTGTAAAATTGTGAGTTTGTGTTTTGTTTGGGGCTGTTGTGTGTTTTTGAATTGTTTTTACTATTGTGGCCAGCAGGTGGTGCTGGTAGGGGTTATTGTATTTTGACTTTTGTTTCTCTCCTGGCCTCTGGGTGGAGCTTCTTCTGATAAGTAGGGTCTTTCTGTATTTATTTCTTTTCCAGTCCTGGTGTAGGTAGTACGTGTTCTGGTAAGTTTGCTTGTTTTCTTTGTTTTGTGTTTGTGTGTGTGTGTGGGGGGGCGGGGGCGGGGGGGTTGGAGTTTGTATTTTTTGTCTGTTTGTTTTGTTTTTGATTGGGTCTTTGTTTACTTCGTATTGTTTTTGGTGTTTTTGTTTTTGTGTATTTTTGGCTGTGTTTGAGTGTTTTTAGTAATTGGTGGTGGGGAAGGTACATGGTCATTGGGGGTTTGGAAGGGTGGGCTAGGTGGTGGGGAGGGGGGCATGGTCGTTGGGGGTTAGGAAGGGTGGGCTAGGTGGTGGGGAGGGGGGCATGGTCGTTGGGGGTTAGGAAGGGTGGGCTAGGTGGTGGGGAGGGGGGCATGGTCGTTGGGGGTTAGGAAGGGTGGGCTAGGTGGTGGGGATGGGGGCATGGTCATTGGGGGTTAGGAAGGGTGGGCTAGGTGGTGGGGAGGGGAGCTGTAGTGTGTTATGGTGCTTTGTTTTTGTGGAGTCGTGCTTTGTTTTTGTGGAATCGTGAAAGTAGATCGTTTTTCCCCTTTAATATCAGTGGGTGGGGGCTGCGATCCCCCTCCCCGCTGGCTTCCCTAGTGTTGGGTGGTTTTGAACAGGCATAGAGGAACGATCCCCCTTCCCCCCTCCTTAAAACAACTCCGGTTTTAAAGAGAAGAAAAGACGGAGTTTTTTTAAGGAGGGGTGGTGGGGGATCGATCCTCTCTGCCTCATCTTTTGTTTCCAGATGGGTTGGGGCAATATAGTCCTTTTATCCTGACAAACCTCCCAACAGTAGGTTGGCAGCGGAGAGGGGGATAGCCACCCCCTCCCACTGATATTAAAGGGGAAACTCCATTGGGGAGCTTCAGGCACCGCGGGAGAGTAAAAGAAAGCCGGCTGATGTTTGCTTGCCTGTGAGCTGTTTTTCTTTTTAACTTTCCGGGCACCGTTTTCCTCAGCGTTCTGCGTGGGCGCGCAGGACGCTGGGGCTTGTAGTTATGGGTTGGTGCTTTGTGTTTTTGTTGGGTTTTTTAAATGCATTTCTTTTGATTGGCTGCAGC
This sequence comes from Bradypodion pumilum, assembly GCA_035047305.1. Taxonomy (NCBI): domain Eukaryota; kingdom Metazoa; phylum Chordata; class Lepidosauria; order Squamata; family Chamaeleonidae; genus Bradypodion; species Bradypodion pumilum. The sequence continues at coordinate 284,203,524 of JAWDJD010000002.1, read as the reverse complement.
GCGTGTCGGAACGCTGCGCCGTGCGAGAGCCTCTCAGCGTGATTGGCTCTGGCGCGGCGCGGTGCAAGGAATGTTGGGAAGTGAAGTTCTTTCCCTTTCTTGCCGTTTGTGGGGCTGAGGCCCCCGTGTCGGATTTTTAAATCCTTCGTTGACTTGCGTAGGCAATTCGGCCGTGCGCACGAAGGGTGGGTGCGGGTCAGTAGGGCGACGCATAGCAACCTATAGCCAGTTCCAATGGTGAACACTTGGATTTATAGGTTAAGATTGGAGTTTTTTGCCCCAACATGCATCACTCTGCACTTACTAATGTTGAAACTCATTTGCCACTGTTTTGCCCACTCCCCCAGTGTCAAGAGATCCCTCTGGAGCTCCTCACAATCTCTCACAGTTTTCACTACCCTGTATAATTTAGTGTCGTCAGCAAATTTGGCTACCTTACTTTTTACTCCTACCTCTAGATCATTTATGAAGAGGTTGAAAAGCAGGGGTCCCAGTACTGAACCTTGGGGGACCCCACTCTTTACTTCCCTCCACTTGGAGAAGTGTCCATTTAGTGCTACCCTCTGTTTCCTCTCCCTTAGCCAGTTGCTGATCCAGGACAAGACCTGTCCCTTTATTCCATGACTGGTAAGTTTATTCAAGATCCTTTGGTGTGGGACCTTGTCAAAAGCCTTCTGAAAGTCCAGATAAACAATGTCAACTGGATCCCCCTTATCCACATGCTTGTTGACACTCTCAAAAAATTCCAACAGATTAGTGAGGCATGATTTGCCCTTGTAAAAGCCATGTTGGCTCTCCTTTAGCAGCGCCTTCTCTTCTATGTGCCTATTAATTCTATCTTTTAGGATGGTTTCCATCACTTTACCTGGGACACATGTCAAACTGACAGGTCGGTAATTTCCTGGATCACCCCTTGATCTTTTTTTGAAAATTGGTGTTACATTCGCTACCTTCCAGTCATCAGGCACAAAGCCTGATTTGAGGGAAATATTATATATTTTGGCTAGGAGATCAGCAATTTCATCTTTAAGTTCCCTGAGAACTCGTGGATGGATGCCATCTGGTCCTGGTGATTTGTTAGTGTTTAGCTTAACAAGACATACAAGGACCTCCTCCCTGGTTATTTCTATCTTGCTTAATTCTTCGGTTTCCCTCCCTACGAAGATAGGCTCTGTTTTGGGCATGTGGTCTCTGTCTTCTTCAGTGAATACTGAAGCAAAGAATTCATTGAGTCTCTCTGCAATCTCTGTTTCCTCTTTAATAACCCCTTGCCTTCCATTGTCATCTAATGGTCCAATGGCCTTCCTAGTTGGGTTCTTACTTCTAATGTACTTAAAGAAGTCTTTGTTATTTCTCTGAGTATTTTTAGCTATACACTCCTCAAAGTCTTGCTTTGCTTTCCTGATTGTTGCCTTGCATTTGTTCTGCCAGAATTTATGTTTCTGCCTGCTGTCCTCATTTGGACAAGCCTTCCATCTTCTAAATGAGCTTTTCTTGCTCTTGATCACTTCCTGAACAGCTCCTGTAAGCCACATCGGAGTCCTCTTGGACCTGGCAGTGCCCTTTTTCCTTTTGGGTATGCATTCCAATTGTGCCTCTGTTATTGTTTTTGTAAACAGCCTCCATGCCTCTTGGAGTGTTTGGACTCTCTCAATTTTCCCTTTCAGCTTCTTTTTTACTAGTTTCCTCATCTTTGGGAAATTTCCTTTTTGAAAATTTAAGGTCTCTGTGTTAGATTTTATCAGTGACTTGCGGTCTATGATCAAGTTAAACATAATTGAGTTGTGGTCACTGTTCCCTATTGGATCAGTCACATTAACATCTTGCACCAGATCCTGAGTATTACTCAGTATCAAGTCAAGGATTCTTGTACCACTAGTTGGGTCTTCAACCATCTGTCCCAGGGAACAATCATTTAGCATATCTAGGAACTTTATCTCTTTATCATGTGCTGAACAGTTCACCCAGTCTATGTGAGGGTAATTGAAGTCCCCCATTATAACCAGGCTTCCCTTCTTGGATGCCTCCTTTACAACATTCTCCAACTGCCAGTCTCCTTCAAGAGTTTGGGTCGGAGGCCGATAGTATATGCCTACTGTTAGACCATCCTTGTGGCCTGGTACTCTTACCCACAGAGCTTCTAATGGTGACTCCAAATCACCTAGATATTCCAATTCATACGATTTTAACACTTCTTTGACATACAAGGCTACACCACCTCCCGTTTGCCCCTTCCTATCCTTCCTGTACAGTTTGTAGCCTGGGATAACTGTATCCCATTGGTTATCATCCGTCCACCAGGTTTCAGTGATACCAATAATATCAATATTCTTATCTATTGCTAAGTATTCCAGCTCCCCTATTTTGTTCCGGAGGCTTCTGGCATTTGTATACAAGCATTTATATATGCTTTCCTGATACAGTCTTTTGAGTCCAGTTGCATCGTTAGACTGCCTCTTGCATCCTTCTGCTAGAGTGCTGGTGACTAGCTCCTTGCTCTGCTCAGTAATTTTTACATCCTCCTCACTACTCAAGTACACACTTTCCCGAACCGGATGCTGCCCAGCTCCTGTCGGCTTTCCCCCAGTTATCAGTTTAAAAGCTGCTCTGCAGCCTTTTTGATGTTGAGTGCCAGCAATCTGGTCCCATCATGGTTCAAATGCAACCCATCCCTCCTGAACAGATTTGGCTTGTCCCAAAATGTTCTCCAGTTCCTGACAAATCTGAAGCCCTCCTCTCGACACCACCGCCTCATCCACGCATTGAGACTTCTGAGCTCTGCCTGCCTGGTAGGTCCTGCGCGAGGGACAGGCAGCTCTTCTGAAAATGCTACCTTGGAAGTCCGGGACTTCAATCTTCTTCCTAACAACCTAAATTTGGCTCCCAGGACAGACCGCTTGGCCTTCCCAACATCATTGGTACCAACGTGTACCATGACAACTGGCTCGTTCCCAGTTCTCTCTAACAATCTATCTAGATTTCTTGTGATGTCTGCAACTTTTGCACCTGGCAGGCAAGTCACCATACGGTTATCATGTGCATCACAAATCCATTTCTCTGTATTTCTAATTATTGAATCGCCTAGTACAAGGAGCCTCTCTCCTGCAATTTGTTCATCTACATGCACCTCATCAACCATATTAAGGGAGAGAACCTCAGTTTGTTCCTGTTGTTCATCTTCCTGGATCTCATCAAGTGTGATGAAGGAGAGATCATCAGGTGGAACCAGTTGTTCCTCTGTGTGTTCCTCATCAGGTGTGATGAGGGAAAGAGCCTCAAATTTATTCTGTAATTTCAGACTCTCAGAGTAATCCCGTACTCTTCTCCTCCTTTGAGTCACATTCCTCCAAACATCTCCCTCCTGAGTTAGTGAAGGGCCTTCTCCCTCAGAACTGTGCCCTGTCTCTTCTTTGTCCAGCATAGTCTGCTCTGCTCTGTCCAAGAACAGCTCAAGCTCCTTAATTTGTTGATGGTTAGATATGCAGGCCTCTAGCTGCTGGGCCTTCTCTTCTAGTAGTGCAACCAGCTTGCACTTGCTGCAAGTATAGTTCTCCATATGCTTTGGCAAGAACACAAACATGGCACAAGTATTGCAGGTAACTACAGCTGTTCCCTCAGAATCCATTTTAACAAGTGCAGTATTCTGGGCCTCAAAAATGTACACGTTTACTACCTTTGTACCTAGTAAGACTATATTCTTCCATTGTTATTAGTTTGCAATCTCGCGCGCCATTAGGCGCGCAGGCCTCTAAAGCAGCTCTACTCCAACTGCAAAACTTACCAGTGCTCACTTCCTTTGTTTGGCTCTCCTCAGCAGCAACTCTGCTTAAGAGCACATGCAGATTCAAAAGGGCTGACCCTGAAAGAGCTCAGAGCTTTTAAAGGCTAGTGTGGCTCCGCCCCTATGAGTCACAGTTCAGGGAAGGGCCTGGTGTGGCTCTGCCCCCTGCTTCTGGAAGCTTCTAACTGCTTCCTCTGTTTGAACAGAGGTGGCTCTCAGCAGTTTAAATTATCAATTTAAATTAGTGGAGGTCTCTAAAGCAGCTCTACTCCAACTGCAAAACTTACCAGTGCTCACTTCCTTTGTTTGGCTCTCCTCAGCAGCAGCTCTGCTTTAGAGCACATGCTCTTAGTTAGATTCCTTTCTTAAGAGCACATGCAGATTCATCAAATGAGAAGAGAGGATAAACTTGAGAAAGCCTTGATGCTGGGAAAGGTGAAGGGCAAAAGAAGAAGGGGGTGGCCAAAGATGAGATGGCTAGATAGTATTGTAGACACAATGGGCACAGAGCTGGGTGGGCTGAGGAGGATGGTGGAGGACAGGGGTGCCTGGAGGACAATGGTCCATAGGGTCACAAAGGGTCAGAATTGACTGTGCGACTGAACAACAACAACAACCAGTCTGGTAGTTTTTGTTATTTGCAGTCAATGGGAGAAAGATAAAAAGGGATACTACTGCACATCCAAAGTGATTAGCTAACCTGGTGTCCACCAAGTATTTGGATGTCATCTCCCATAACTCCTAAACGTTGATTGTGGTGGATCATATGGATTTAGGGACGTGAAATATCTGTACAGCATCTGTTTGCCTACCCTGTAGTCTTTCTTTTAGACCATTGTAGCTTGTTGCTTCTTGTTGTTTCAGGGATCTTGCGGGATGCACGATCCTCAGGAACTACGACACAGGCGTGCACAACATGGCATCCTCTCGATCCGCTTGGACTCCAACATGGAAAAACCTCTGGAGGAGACAGAAATCCATGAGTCCCTCCTTAGGACTTTGCCCTGCTCCATGAAGAAGAAACATTCCCTCAGGTCAGAAGCAAGACCATATTGGTAAACCAAAGCAGCATAGTTAATGGCATGAAATGCTAAAAGCATAGGTTGAAATGACAGCAGGAGATCACAGAGTGTTTCCAGGAAAGGCTTTTGTTGCCCTTTGCTCTGCTTCAATGAAGGAATTTTACTGAATATCCAGCTGACATCAACCCTCCTGTGCGTTTTCTCGTTGTAGCTTCCCTTTTATTAGCATAGAAAATCCATTAAGAAGGAACTTGCAGAATTATAGCAGCATAATGTATTTTGGCTGATATAGCCCTGATTCGTCTGTCTTGAACTCCCAGCATTAGCAGGAAAAATGCCCAGTTCTTCTGGCATAATTGGCAGAAAAGACCCTTTCATAGCTATAGCCTGCAATTGTAACTCAGCTAGAGAGGGGCAAGAGCCATATTTGATCTTCTGTAGCTGCAGTGTAGCTGGGAACTGCAGTGGCTCAAGTCGCTAAGACGCTGACTGGGAAGCGGAAGGTCAGCAGTTCGATTCCCGAGTACTGCAGGACGGAAATGAGCTCCTGTCTTCGTCCCAGCTCCTGCCAACCTAGCAGTTCGAAAGCAAGAAATTGCAAGTAGATAAATAGGGACCACTTCGGTGGGAAGGTAACAGCGTTCCGTGCGCTCCAGTGTCTAGTCATGCCTGCCACATGACCACGGAAACGTCTGCAGAAGCAGACAGCGCTGGCTCTTCGGCTTAGAAACAGAGATGAGCACTGCACCCTAGAGTCGGATACGACTGGCTTTCGAGCAAGGGAAACCTTTACCTAGCTGCTTTAACTTATGCCTGACCCTTATCCCTGTAGCACAGGAGAAAGAAATCTTTTCCTCTTTTGGTTTACAGTACCTATCAGTCTCAACCAAGATGGTCAATTGTAAGGCATTTTGACAAATTTAATCCAAAACACCAGTAGGCTGAAGGTTCACAGCACCTGTTGCTACGCATACCTCCAGTGGAGCAGAAATGTAGATCAATGAGATAGAAGATTTATGGGGCAGCAGGAAAAATATCCATTATGGCCAGGTTATCCTACTATGGTAATAGAGAGTAGACCATATTGTCAACAACTCAACGCCAAGTGTCAGGCGGTGGTTAACTAACGACCACCCTGAGGACTGAACGGCCTTGGGTGCTGAAGTCCATCGGGAAAGGTGATGGCCCCCAAGTGGATTAAATCCCACTTGAATCCATCTTGATGGAGTGCTGCAGCTTCATCAATACTGGCCTGGGGCTGATGAGGACTTTGCATGCCAAAAGGGCTCAGGACCAGAAAGTGACTCATGGAACTGGATCAGTGGTATGAGGGTCATGCTGTGATGTGGAAGGCAGATGAAAGGCCGCAGCATTATATTCTCAGGACAGTCTTCATGGCTGATCACCATGATGATCGACAATATTCCGAATCGGATATGGCAGAAGAAGGAGGAGGAGGAAGGAGGAGGAGGAGAGGAAATATGGTAGGGAAGAGAGATGCTGTCTGGTATAATGAGCTCTGTGACATATGTGAGGAGCTCCTCAAAGGGAACTTTGACTAGAACAATGATGGCTAATCTTGGCACTCCAGGTGTTCTTGATCTTCAATTCCCAGAAGCCCTGATCAGCAGGAGTGCTGGCTTGGTCTTCTGGTAATTGAAGTCCAAGAACACTTGGAGTGCCAAGGTTCACCATCACTGGACTAGAAGATATGGTCTCCTCCAAACTATATGGCACAAAGTAGCATTTGTCTTAAAGTCTCAATCCTGTCTCCTTTCAGACAACAGTTGAGAGCAACCCCAAAGAAACGTGTATCGTGCAGATTGGCACTGTGGGAAAGACAGCGCTGGGTGAAGAGACAGCTTCATGAAGGCATTTCAAATTTTTCTAGGGTCTTCCAGCTTTGGAAAGCTTCTCTGGATGAGATTGGAGGTAGGCAAGAACAATTTTCAGCTTTCAGAGTAAGTCTACTTGAGGAGAATCACTAGCAAATGACTCAGTCCAGTAGTGTAAGTAGTTAAGGCTATGCCTAAAAGGAATGTGACTACTTTGGTAATATTACTTTTGGAAGAGTTATACAGTACACTAGTTAGAGGATCCTGGAAGCTGTGTGTGTTTTTAAAAGTTTTTCAAAGTCCTAATCCTACATAGCCACTAACCTTGTTGCTATGAGGCACGAGAGACCTCTAGTCTAGAGGCTGGTTAGCTGCAAAAGTAATTAAACACAAAGAACATAGCCCTATTTTTGTGTGGCAATAGATGGTGGGGTGGCTATGAGGTGGTTGATTTGTTCTGCATCAGGGAAATGAAGCTCCTTTTGCTGGAAGAAACTACTCACATACACGCCTGTACAGCTTATACAAGGGTTGCTTCCAAGCTCTGTGCCTCTCTCCTTTGTCCCGTGATGGCGAACCGTGGCACTCCAGATGTTCTTGGACTTCAATTCCCAGAAGCCCAAGCACCCTGTGAATCCACACAAATGGGTTTACTGCGATTCATCCGGCCTGCGCTGCCCTCGTCGCTCCCGGAAGCGGAAGTCAAACATGCCCATACGGTTAAGACCCTTCTGCATTAACCCTTCCTCCATACAGGGGTATTTTACTTCTGCTTCCGGGAGCGACGAGGGCAGCGTGGTCCAGATGAATCGAAGTAGACCCATTTGTGTGGATTCACAGGGTGCTTGGGCTTCTGGGAATTGAAGCCCAAGAACATCTGGAGTGCCAAGGTTCTCCATCACGCCTATAGGTAAAGGAAGACAGAAGCTAAGATTCAGGACTGGATTTGCCCTATGTGTCATCTTCCCTATCATTTCTGATACAGTACCTATCACTCTGCTTATCTGTCCTTGATGCACATTTCAGCTCTCTTCTGCCACCTACAGGGAACTTTGGCCCTGGCATCCAGTCCTATTTCAGCTTCCTAAGATTCCTGCTGATCATCAACCTCCTGGCAGTGCTATTGGCTACAGGCTTCATAGTGTTGCCACTGACTACCCTTTCTTCTAACACGACCATCTTTCCTCATAGTCTGGATGAAGGTGAGTCCATCCTTGCATTATCCAGAGTGTAAGTCCTCCCCAACTTGACATCCTACTCTGTTCTCCCCTCACACCAGTTAAAGATGATGGAAATTGTAAGTTAATACATATTGTAGGACTGCAGTGGCTCAGGTGGCTAAGACGCTGACTGGGAGGCGGAAGGTCGGCGATTCCCGAGTACTGCAGGATGGAATGAGCTCCTGTCTTTGTCCCAGCTCCTGCCAACCTAGCAGTTCGAAAGCAAGACATTGCAAGTAGATAAATAGGGACCACACCTAGGTGGGAAGCTAACAGCATTCCGTGCACTCTGGTGTCTAGTCATGCCTGCCACATGACCACGGAAACATCTGCAGAAGCAGACAGCGCTGGCTCTTCGGCTTTGAAGCAGAGATGAGCACTGAACCCTAGAGTCGGATACGACTGGCTTTCGAGCAAGGAAAACCTTTACTAGGAGTACTCTTTGGGGAAAGGTTGCATTAATGGCTTCCACAATGTGGCTGGCTGGATCAAATCCTCCCTTTGGCTCACCCATAAAGTTACCCTATCTTTTTCTTTCTCCTAGAATCTGAGTGCCTGAACTATAGTCGTAGTGTTGGTTATCGACTTCCCTGGCAACGCTTCCAGGACATTTTCACTGGGGAAGTAAGTCTACAGGAAATATAGTCTGGGGATGACAGCGGTGTTGAGAAGAGGTTGCAGAAACATATACTGCTTTAACATTAGAGATGTGGGACGGAGTAGGCAAAAAAGAATGAGCTGGAAGGATAATCATGCAGTAGGAGAGGAATAAAATTTAACCTAAAAACAGACAGATTAGATTCAATCAGATTGGATTGAAGCATATTGAAGTTGGGGGACTCATTTTCATGTGAACTTGTCCTCGCTATACTCCAGATTTCTGATTTTGAAACCAGGCTTCTGATTTGGATTATGGATTTGCTCATCCTGCAAGTATAAGATTGTTTCACTGCTCTTCTGGTTTTTCATTCCCTCTCATGTCTCATCCTTAGGGCTCTCTGGAACATTCCTACCTGTTTTATGGGGCATATCATGTGGAAGAGAATGGCGACAGCCAGTACAGTGTACGCCTGGCTTACCTGTTTAGCATCTTGGGATACCTCATTGCCTGCTTCATTTGGATCTTCCAGCGGTGAGTGTCCCAAAATTAACGAGGAATGAAAACATGGGCCTAACAAAGAAGCAGGAAAGCAAAGAAGAAATATCTTGCAAGGGCTTCAGGAAGGAAAGGGAAGCGATTAGATATGAATTATGCCATGCGGGCCACATGCAATCCCAGATATATTTCCCCTCCCCCTTAGGATGCCTCCTAGTACCCCCACACCTTGCTAACCTTAAAAAATTCTTATTTTGATCAAAAAGTCTCTTTTTGTCTTCTTGAGAAGCAGACATGCCATTTCTTCTTCTTCTGTGTCTAGGCCAGACGTGAAAGTGCCAAACTGAAGACACCTTTTGGTGAGTTCATTCTGCAGTTCCTTTTGACTGACCTAGTGTGATCTTACCTTAAGATCCTGCGAGCATCGCCGCAAGGGTCCAGAAGCTGAGAGTGGGGCCAATGCCCCACAAACCCAAACAAAAAAACCCTACACTTCCCAGCATCCTCTGTGCTCCGCCACACCTCAGCCAATCAGGCTGAAGGACACGAGTGCGGAGGAGGCGGGGCAAGTGGCATGCACTTTTAAAAAACGACTGATGCGTCCGGGAAACGAAGGCTGAGAATGGAGCACTGTTCTCGGCCTTCGTCTCCTGGAGGGAAGCCATCCCTGTGGCCCCAGGGATGAAGGCCGGCGCTGGCTCCATCGCAGCTTCGGCGGGGTAGCGGGGAGGAGGGGGAGCCCCTCTTTTCCCTGTTGCCCCAGCGACGAAGGCCGGCACTGGCCTCGCCACGGCTTCGGCAGGGAGGAGGGGGAGCCTCTCTTCTCTCCGCATGCCTTCGGTGGGGTAGCGGTGAAACAAACCGCTTCCCTCCGGGAGACGGATGAGAACAGCCCTCTGTTCTTGGCCTTTGTCTCCCGGAGGGAAGCCATTGCCTTCCACAGGAGAATACACTAGGCAGGGATCCACCAGGGTAGGCTCCTCCCCTGACAGATTCCTGCCTCTCACCCTAGACATTCTCCCTCCTTTGTTTCGAGGGCTGTTTTCGAAACAGCGGAAGGAGACTGGCAAAGGCAAGAGGCAGAAATCCATCAGGGGAGAAGCCTACCCTGCCAGATCCCTGCTTGTCGCCTTTGCTGTGTCTTTGGCAGTATAAAAACAACCCTAAAGCACATTAAAAAAAAACATGCCCAGCAAGGCCGGGCAAACAATGCTAATAGAAAATAGAAATGTTGGATTGATCTTTGCAGCCACTAGAGGGCATAAGGGAGTGTTTTTCAGTTAAAAATTAAGAAAACTACTGTAATGTATTTTAGTTTGGGGGTGGGGGAGCAGGGGAGTGAATGTTAGCCTCCAAGAGTGAGTGGATATTCACAGCCCCCAGACCTCTGTTAAGTCACTTCTATTGTACTTGTTCCTCTCCCCACACAAAGGCTGATTTTTAGTGGTGTCAGAGCACTCCATATTTTGCATATTTAGCCATTAGAATTAAAATAACATGTCCCAGAAGGATTTAGATTTCCTGTGAAGGAAACAATGCCTTTTGACTTATCCCAACATCCAATAATTATCTCAGCTGGAAACACTTATGTTGGCTGATATGATGAATGAAATCTCTTTTATTTCATTTTTAATTCCTTACCTTTCTGCAACAAGGTTAACATTTATTGCAGTTAAAGAAGCATTATTAATATGTCTTGCAGCCTGTGGCCTTTGTAGGGTGCATCTCCCCCCTTCCCCCACAGTCAGTGATGCACTGAAGCCGGCCCTGTCCTGTCCGACCCTACTGGTAGCAGAACTGGCTGGCCATGCCCACCTCCCTCTCACACCATGCCCACTTCCTCCTCCGCTTCTCCCCGCACTCCGGACGCGACCAGGAACCAGGAAGAAGAAGAGGAGGAGGAAGAGCAGCAGCCACTGGCATTACTGGAAGGTGGGCTGGGCGGCCTCCCCCTCCCAGCAGCGTCGGCACCGTTTCCCATGCGCCTCGCCCAGCCAGGGCCGAAGGCGTGCTTTCACCTCCGCACTTCCCGTGCGCCTTCGGCCCTGGCTGGGCGAGACGCATAGGAAACATTGCAGATGCTGCTGGGAGGGGGAGGCTGCCCAGCCCACTGCCCCACCACCCTCCCAGCAGTGCTGGCAACGCTTCGCATGCGCCTCACCCAGGGCCGTAGGCGCACGGGAAGTGCGGAGGTGAAAGTGCACCCGGACGGTGAGGGGCTGTCCCGCTGGCAGCACCTGGCTGCTCTGGGACTCCTTCTCCTTGTCTACGGGAGAATGGGTGAGGCGGTGGCGGTCAAGACCTAGGCGCAACTGCAATCCACGCCTGATCCTCATCCGGCCAGGCGGGCAGCTGCACCGGGGTCTCCCGCCTCTGCTGGGAGCGACGCTCCGAGAGCAAGGTAGATACCTGCCCGGTTTCTTTTCTTTTTTCTTGGGGTGGGGGGGAGAGATGAGGCCACACCCACAGTTAGCCACACCCACAGTTAGCCACGCCCACAGTGTGGTAGTAATTTTTAAAGAGTGCATCACTGTCTGCAGACTGTGGAATGAGATGCCTCCTGCTTAGACTAACAGGCCTTCTTAAATTCCCCAAAAATAGAAGTTACTTTTGAAAGTTCTTCCAAAACTTCAATTTAACTGCCAGTCACATTTCTGACATCTGATGGGCCCTCTCCTGGTACCATGGAACTATAGATCAGAAAAGTACATTGAGAGGTTGTCTAACCCAACTGTGTGCTACGGCAGGATGTTTTTTCTCTTCTAGTAGGCAGGCCAAGCTGGCTAGGGATGATGGGAGTTGAAGCCAGCATACCTGGAGGCCTCCAGGTTGGGAAAACATGTCCCAAACTATTCTTCTATTTCCACTTGCACTAGTCTTTCTTCCAAACTGATTTTATCCACTTTCATTGTTATACAGTGCCACAATTTCTTTCTATCAGGAACCACTTTCATCTCCTCTTCTTGGTCTTAATCCTGGACGTAATGCCTTTTCCTATTCAACGAGTTACATATGGAAACCATAATATTTGGCCCAATGGCAAAATGAGCAGAAGAGGAATTCTGATTCCCAACGATCATGGAGGTGGAAGAGGCCATGCCAGATGGACTGGCTGTGAAGGCACACCTTGATAACATCCTCAAGGCTGCAGCAGTCCATTGCAGTCCCGGTGTTAAATCCTGCATGTCTCATTTCATATGTGCCACAGGAGATGGCGCCGTGATCATAGTGTATGGGTCACTTCATGGCAAGCTGGGATCCACCTTAAACAAATTCACACCAGAGGCATTTTTCCTGCTTCAGGAAAAAAAATGCATTCTCTGATATGAATTGCAGCCTACAACGATGGCATATACTTCTTAGAATGAAGGGGTTAATTTGTTCAGGAACAGAGCTTTCTTGTCTGTGACCATGTGCTCTGTTGTCTGATTATCCAGGATAGTGGCCAAATTCATGCACTGGCAGATATTGCAGTGGGAATTGAAGCCTGATGTCAGTGCCAGGATTTTCACTGAATGGGATTTCTGTATCCAAAGCCCTGAGGCAGCTGCTCTGAAACAGAGGAGTATTTACAATGGCCTCAAGGTATGTAAACCTTGCCTATGGGATATAATGTTAATTTAACCCAAACCTCAAGTTTGCTGTTTTCAATAGCCATAGTACCATTGATGATATTGTTTAATAAGACTGGGTCATGGATATCAAGTCTCAAGTACATCTAGAAGGATTTCACATTGGCAATATATGAATGATCTTAAACTATATGGGAAAACAATGCAGGAAATTGAATTACTTGTGTATGTAGTCTGAATATTCAACAATGATATTGTGATTAATTTTGAAATAGAAAAGTATGCAACTTTATCAGTTTTTTTTTAAAAAGGAAAACTTATTGAGTCAGAAAGAATACAGCTGGCCAATGGGGAAACTATTCATAATTTTGAATATGATGAAAACTGTAAGTGTAAGTATTTGTGAATTTTACAAGCAAATTATTTAAACCACACAATAATGAATAGGAAGACTAGCACAGAGTATTTGAGGAGAGTAAGAAAATTCCTACAATCAAGACCAACAGTGGAAATATCATTAAAGCAATAAAAGACTGGGCAGTACTGGCGATAAGATATAGTGCTGATATTGTAGATTGAAGGGAGACTGAGTTGGATGCTTTGGACCAGAAAACAAAAACGTTGATGACTGAAAATCATGCTATTCATCCACGAAGTGATGTGGATAGGATATATCTGCTGCTGGAGTGTTATGTATGTATGTATGCATGTTCATTATACTGTAAAGGCAAGAATGTAACCACTCCAGATACAAACGATACCAGCTGTAAAGGAACGCGAGCAGACAGCCCATAGAGGGCAGCTGCGAGCGTTCAGCCTCACATGGTTCACATTGCTCAATCACGGACAGCCGCGGGAAAACCTTCCCCGCATTCAGCAGCTGAAGAAAGAGGCGTGCCTGGGCGAGGCCACGCCGGTAGCAGCCAATGAGCTACCGTGCTACAAGATTCAAATATAGAGAGCTACTGTATATATTGAGATGTATCACCGCCATTACCTCATGCTTCGCTGGAACCTCATGCAATAAACCTGTGTTAAACCAACCTTTCGGTTGTCCGGTTGTCTTGGGTCCCATACACTAAATTGGCGACGAAGGTGGGATATGGCTGCCCACGGGACCAAGACATGCGCCGGCTACGAGATCAAGAAGCCGGGAGACTTGGAGCTGTTTGAGATAGACTTCAACGCAGCGCTGGTGGAGCTCGAAGTCTCCGATGAGGCCAAAAAGAGGGCCATTTTCGTCCGCATGCTCGGACACGAGACCAAGAGGACCTTGGTGGACCTGATCGCGCCGAGGAAGGTGGGCGACTTCAAAGCTACAGAGCTCCTGGCGGCGTTGCGCGCCCATCTCCGGCCAGCGATAGCAATGTTCCCCGCTCGGAGCGCGTTCTGGAGGCGAGTCCAGGCACCCGGGGAATTGGTCGAGGAGTTCGCCGCGGCCCTGCGGTTGGCCGCCGGCCCTTGCAAGTGGGAGCTCCCCGACATCACCCTCCGGGACTGCCTGCTCTGCGGTCTGAGGGACACAGAGACTCAGCGTGCGCTGATGAAAAGGGAGCCGCCTCCCACGTGGCAACAAGTCCTCGACACGGCACAGGCCGCGGAGGCCACTACTGCCGGGGTGCACGAGCTTCAGGACTGGCGCCCGAAGCCCGCAAAGGCAGAGAGCTCGGTGCGAGCGGCCCGGCGAGTTTCGGACTCGTCTGCGGAGAGCGGCGACGACGAGGACGTCCGGAGGGTCCAGAGAGAGGGCCGGCGCTGCGACGGCTGCGGCGCCGCCCACGCCCGCGCCAAATGCCCATTCCGCAAGGCCGAGTGCCACAACTGCGGCCGGCGCGGGCACATCGCCAAGGTCTGCCGGAAACGGCGCGAGGCCACCAGGAGTTCTCCAGACCGCTCGGCGAGGCAGGACCGCACCACGAGGCAGGACCGCGCCACGAGGCCAAAGGACGGCACCCGGACCACGAGGACGCGGGACGGAGTAGGGCGCATCTCCGACGACAGCGAGGACGACGCGCCGGTCTGCAGCGTTTCCACGGAGCACCCCCGTTACTTCGTTGAGGTAGTAATACAAGGGGCCCCTGTTAGAATGGAGGTGGACTCGGGTTCTTCATACTCCATTATTTCCCAGGGGGAATTCATGAAAATCGCCCCCCGCGTGCGGCCCAAGCTCAAGGCGTTGAGGGCCACACTGAAGGACGTGCAAGGGAACCGCATCCCAGTGTTGGGGGTTGGGAAGTTCCGGGTCCAGTTTAAAAAGCACACCGCAACGCTTCCCCTAGTCGTCCTCAAGGGAGGTAAATGCAGCCTCCTCGGGACTCAATGGTTCCAGCCCCTGGGGTTGTTCATTGGGGGGGTACACGCCGTGGAAGCACACCCCGCCGGGACTGATCCAATACAGAGCGTGTGCGACGCGCACCCCGAGGTTTTTAAAAAGGGGCTCGGGAAATTCAAGGGCCCCCCAGTGACTTTCGACCTGGACCCTGGAGTACGTCCAATCAGACTTAAACCGCGCAGAGTGCCCTTCGCACTAAAGGACAAAATAGAGGCGGAGTTGGACAAATTGGTGGGCCAGGGGATTCTTGTTCCTGTTGATTCTGCGGAGTGGGAAACTCCAATTGTAACGGCGCTCAAGGCCAACGGGGAGGTCCGCATATGCGCTGATTACAAGTGTACCATCAATAAGGCGATCCGCCCTAATGTGTATCCGGTGCCGGTAGTCAGCCACTTGTTGCCCAGGTTACACGGGGGGAGGTGTTTCGCTAAACTCGACCTGGCCCAAGCCTACCAGCAACTCCCGGTGACCCCCGCCGCAGCTGCTGCGCAGACCATAGTCACCCACAAAGGGGCGTTCCAGGTATCGCGCCTACAATTCGGCGTGAATTCGGCGCCCGGGATCTTCCAGTCACTTGTGGAACGCCTCCTGAAGGGGTTAGAGGGGGTGTTACCCTACTTTGATGACGTATTGATTACAGGGGGGAGCCGGGCTGAATTAGCAACTAGGTTGGGAAAGGTCCTGACAATATTCGAAAAGGCGGGGTTGCGGTTGCGGAAAGACAAATGCGTCTTCTTCGCTACAGAGGTTGAGTTCCTAGGGTTCCGTGTCACTCCCGAGGGAATAAGACCAGCCCAATCCAAGGTAGCCGCCATCAAGAAGGCCCCTCGCCCCACATCCAAGCCCGAGTTGCAGTCGTTCCTCGGACTGCTCAACTTCTACCACTCCTTCCTCCCGCGGAAGGCAGCCGTGGCAGAACCGCTACACAAATTGTTAAAAAAGGACGAGGCATGGAAGTGGGGCGACGACCAGGAAAAGGCTTTCAATGACCTGAAGCGACTCCTGGCATCAGATGCCGTACTGACCCACTTCAACCCCAAACGCCCAGTGGTCCTGATATGCGATGCATCCCCGGTGGGGGTGGGGGCAGTGTTATGCCACGTGCTGGAGAACGGTAGGGAGGCCCCGATAGCGTTCTACTCTAGGTCCCTGTCCCAAGCAGAGAGGAACTATGCTCAGACAGACAGAGAAGCACTAGCAATAATTGCGGGGACCAAGAAATTTCATGATTTTGTGTACGGCCGCCCCTTCACCATAGTGACTGACCATAAGCCGTTGTTGGGCATTTTCACCGCAGATAAGCCCACACCCCAAATCCTGTCCCCGAGAATGCTCAGGTGGGCCATTTTTCTCAACGCGTATCAGCACGCGTTGGTATACCGGCCCGGGAAGGAGATCAGTCATGCCGACGCCCTGTCGAGGTCCCCCATTCCCCGGGATTGCTGCCACGTGGGCGGAGTAGAGAGGGACCATCAGGTCTTAATGATAGAGGTTCTAGACTCCCCTCCAGTAGTACCGGCCGACATCGCCAAAGCGACAGGCAAGGACAAGACGCTGGCCACAGTTTGCTCCTGGGTACAGAAAGGGTGGCCCGTGTCTTCCCCAGCAGCGGAATTCGACACATTTTTCAAAAAGAAACTAGAGTTGTCCCTAGAGAGGGGTTGCCTTTTGTGGGGACAGCGGGTAGTGATCCCCACGCCTCTCCGGCCGAGGGTGCTTAAACTGCTGCACGTCAGCCACCCGGGGATCGTCCACTCAAAGGCGCTGGCCCGCAGTTACTTTTGGTGGCCCCAGCTAGACGCCGACATTGAACACATGGTCGGCACTTGCGAAGCGTGCCAAAGCTCAAGGCCAGAAGAGGCTCGCTCGCCACCTAGGGAGTGGGACACGGCTAGGGGGCCCTGGTCCCGGATACATGTAGACTTTGCTGGCCCGTTCAGGGGAACGCTTTTCCTCCTCGTGGTGGACGCGTTCTCCAAGTGGTTGGAGGTCATTCCAGTCTCGAGCACCTCCTCGGCCACAACAATTAAACAGTTAAGGAGGGTCTTTTCCACGTTCGGTTTACCCGACACCCTCGTCAGCGATAACGCCAGCTGTTTCACGTCCGCCGAGTTCGGGGCATTCTTGGAGCGCAACGCCATTCGGCACGTCACCTCTGCCCCCTTTCACCCGGCCACCAACGGCCAAGTAGAGCGCCTCGTGCGCACCACGAAAGACGCGCTACTGCGCATGGGGCCCGGAGACCTCGACCTGAAATTGTGCCAATTCCTGCTAAGATACAGGGTCACCCCACTAGCGTCAGGGTACTCCCCCGCGGAGCTGTTGATGCGCAGGAAGCTGGCCACGGGAATCTCCAAGCTAGACCCCACGAGAGTAGAGGACAAGGGGCGGAACATAGGGGTGGAACCCACAAAGAGTTTCAGCGTAGGCGCCCCGGTGCATTGCAGGAACTACGCCAGCGCGGGGCCAGCCTGGGTGCCGGGCACCGTAGTAGAACAAACCGGCCCCGTCTCATACCGCGTAGAAACCAGTACAGGCTTCCTGTGGAGGCGACACGTGGACCAACTCAGGCGCAGGGTCCCCGGAGAGCAGGACGGAGACGAGAATAGCATCGAATCAGCGTTAGGGTACTCCCCCACCTGCTTAACCCAAGGGGGAGGAAAAGGGGAGCATGGGTCCCCACCAAGGGGGGAGGAAAGGGAATCGATCCACAGAAATCTTTTGCGGGGGTCCCCGAAGAAATGGAAGAGCCCCGACCACACACATACCCCGCGGGAGTTTCCCCGAAACACAGATGCCCATAGAAGTTTAGACGTTGATTTGCAGTACCAGGGGGAGTTAGCGGAGTGGTCCCCCACCCGTCCTAGCGAAAAGAGGGGTTTCAGTTCAGCCCCTGGTACCTCCAGTCCCAGTACCTCCAGTCCCAGTAGCCCCTGTGAGTTAGAATGCGATATAGCGCCACTTTCCCGGAGACCGACACCCCCAAGACGGGAGGCATCAGCGAGTCCGACCACCACAGTCTCAAGGTCCCCCGAGCAGGGATCAGAAGGTAGCCGAACCGCAAGGGCGACCTCATCGGTTCCGCGGTTCACATTAGGTGGATCCCCGGGGTCAGAGAGCAACAGGCAGGGGTTCACCTCCCAACTATTCATTCCTTTCCCATCCCCGGGCACGAGGCAGGCACGGACGCCCCACGGAGCCACTAACGAATCCCCGTTTCCCGTTGCAGGACAAGCACCCGCGGAGTCAGGGATCACAGGCTCTCCAGTACTAGGTCAGACGCAAGCGCGTCCCAAGCGCACGTGCGGCAAGCCACAATGGTTGCGGGACTTCGTCCCATCCTAGGGGAGAGGGATGTTATGTATGTATGTATGCATGTTCATTATACTGTAAAGGCAAGAATGTAACCACTCCAGATACAAACGATACCAGCTGTAAAGGAACGCGAGCAGACAGCCCATAGAGGGCAGCTGCGAGCGTTCAGCCTCACATGGTTCACATTGCTCAATCACGGACAGCCGCGGGAAAACCTTCCCCGCATTCAGCAGCTGAAGAAAGAGGCGTGCCTGGGCGAGGCCACGCCGGTAGCAGCCAATGAGCTACCGTGCTACAAGATTCAAATATAGAGAGCTACTGTATATATTGAGATGTATCACCGCCATTACCTCATGCTTCGCTGGAACCTCATGCAATAAACCTGTGTTAAACCAACCTTTCGGTTGTCCGGTTGTCTTGGGTCCCATACACTAAATGGAGGATACAGGACGAGGATTGCAAGTGAAACAAAAAGTGAAAGAAGAAAAAAGTATCTTAGTGAATACATTCATAGCAGTAACAAGAGGATGTTGAATGAAGTTTCTAGGGAAGGTATCGTCAAGACTGCTGAGTTGAAAGATGAATACGGGGAAGATTACATGCTCAATATATAAAAATATCAAAGGTAAAGTGGATAGGGCTAATAATTGGGTGTGGCTAAGACGCTGACTGGGAAGTGGAAGGTCAGCAGTTCGATTCCCGAGTACTGCAGGACGGAAATGAGCTCCCGTCTTCGTCCCAGCTCCTGCCAACCTAGCAGTTCGAAAGCAAGAAATTGCAAGTAGATAAATAGGGACCACTTCGGTGGGAAGGTAACAGCATTCCGTGCGGTCTGGTGTCTAGTCATGCCTGCCACATGACCACGGAAACGTCTGCAGAAGCAGACAGTGCTGGCTCTTCGGCTTAGAAACAGAGATGAGCACTGCACCCAAGAGTCGGATACGACTGGCTTTCGAGCAAGGGAAACCTTTACCTTTACCTAAAAAAGGAGACATAAGAACTTATAATTTTTGCTTCCACCCTCAATATCTTATGGCTTTCCTGAGACTTGTGCCCCCAGTCTTGAGTAGCCAAATAGACTATACCCTTTGCATGTTTAAATCCTGAGAAGAAGCTACTCAGCAGCAAAGTAGCTGATGCTATTTATTTTGGCAGATTGACTTGGGAGATCAGATTCGGCATTTGCAGAACCAGCAGAGGACATGGAAGCAGCTTGCTCGGCTCTACCTGTTGCGCTTACTGATCAATGCCTTTGTCTTGCTGTTGATGGCAGCTGCTTTCTATTTCATCCACTTGGCCACTGAGTTTTCCCAGGGCTACAGTCAGGTAGGATAATTTTTCACTCTTTACTATAATAGTGCCAGGCTGAGACAATGGGTAACTCAAAATCCAAAGCTAAGGTGTCTCCCCACCCCTGCCCTGCTGGTGCTGAGCCAGGGATCTTGAATCAGGTCTGGAGACTAAAAACCAAACTGAATGCTGCAGATAACCAATCAGTGAAGCTAATGTCAGGTTAGTGTTCTAGAGAATTGTTTCAGCCAGGCTTTCATGTCTGCAAAAAATCAGACTTGCAAATGGAGAATGTACATGTATTGTACTTATGTTCTGAAGAGCAGGCACAAACTACATCAAGCTAATCTGAAAACTATGGGAGGTGGAGAAAGTATTGCTCTGACACAATTGTACACTACTCCAGGACTACCCTTTTCTAATGTAAGGTTGTAATACATTGTTTGGTCTTCACATGTAGCAAGAAGAAGGAACCAAAAGAAAAGCTTATGTTGCATGCCCCCCACCCCCATGTTAGAAGACCGCTTTAAGGACTAATCATTCTGTGTTCCACATAAATTGTTGTGTTAAGGTCCAAACAAGATGTAACATAACAGTTTTCTATAAATGATCTCCTACTGCTTATATACATCCCCCAAGCATCCCATAATACATTTGTTTAATCTTTAAGGTGATGTAAGTCTCCCTGGGCTAAAGCCAAAGTTAGTCCCAATTAGAGTTGTTATGTTACATATTGTCAAATCAGAACTGATTTATGGAAACCCCAATAAAGACTTCAAGGTGTATGATATATTTAAGGAGTGGTTTTTACTACTTCTACCCATCAGTCAGTGAGTTTCTTGGCTGAATAGGGATTCAGACCTAAGTGTCCTGAGTTGTAGTCCATCAAACTATCCATTACACTACACTGAGTACCCAAATAAAGTAGACATCTTCAAATGACTTATTTAGCTGCAAGTAATGTAGGTTCCTTGACTTTAGAGTGCCTATGTCAGTTATGACTAGGATTAGATTTATCATTTTGTTGTTTTTGCCAAACAGACTACAGTAATCTCAATATCCTTTGGAAATTATCTTTCAATAATGTGTTGAATCTTTCTGTAGAACTATCTAAACTTTTGATCACCACCTTTTGTAGGAATAAATCTCACCTCAAGTAGATTTCTGGTGTATGGATTGCTTCAGCAGTTCACTATATTAAAATTTTAAGCAACTTACCAACTTCCATATCAATGTATAAGCGACATTGGAATGGTGATGGTGATTCTTTATACGCTTTGCCTATATTTCTGCTGTAACACACCTGGCTGTTTTTATTACACCTGTCTGTTTTTTATTGCTCTCCCTTGTCCCCTGTCCCTTCCCTTCTCTCTTTTAGCTTATTTTAACTTTTTAATATCATTTTTGGCATTGTTTAATTCTCTTTTAACAGTTTTAAATTCTGTCTATGTATCTTTCTCTTAAGGAGTTAGGGAGGTTGGGGTGGATATTGTTGTTTTAGCATGTATGTATTTTAACTGCCACCTTGGATCATCCTTGGATGAGGAAGGTGGGGTAGAAATTTTGTAAATAAATAAATAAATAAATTTCTCCTAAGCCTCAGGCTGAAGATAAGTGTAGCTGTGGCTCAGTAGTTAAGAAGCTCGCCTTCTTAGCTGGAAGGCTGGCAAATCGACTGTTCGAGACCCGGGCACTATATGACAGATTGAGTGCCCGTCTCTGTCCCAGCTCTTGGGGACATGAAAGGAGCCTCGTTCAGGCATCCCCTGAATAATTTCTGACACGAAATTATTATTATTAGTGTAGGTACATGAACCCATTTTTGTTAGCAGATATGCTTCCATAGTTTGCCAATCACTACACAAGTTATCTCTAGGTTGGCTGTGCAGTATGATCCCCATTGGAGAAATACGGAGTGTTTGGGAAATGCAACTAGGTATGTGCAAGTTCTCTGTTCCCAACTGTTCCTCTCTATACCAAATCTATCCTTGTATTTCCAGCTTGATGTGACTAGACTTGGCATACTGGCTCAGTACTTGCCATCCGTGACTATCTCCACCATGAACATCTTCCTGCCTCTCCTTTTCCATGTCCTGGCCCAGCTAGAGGGCTACTCTCCCAACACTGAAGTCAACATTACCCTGGTCAGGTAGGTCTTTCTCTCTGATTGGAAATATATTTTACTGTTTGAAAAATGAAACTTTCTTGTAGATCTAGAATGTTTCTGAGTAGCAGGGTTTAATTAAGCTATTTTAGTTTCTCTCCAAATTTGGCCAGGAGGAGTGACACCAAGGCCAGAACTCTTAGCTGGCAAAATGGCAGTAAAAGAATTAAGAAAACTAAACAATCAGGAAGGGATTGATACCTTTGCAGTCACACACAGCCTCAGCAAGTGAATTGTTCAGCCTCTCAGAAAATATCAGTGTTTCCCAAACTATGTTCTGCGGGACGCCAGTGGACTTCAATTCACAGATGCCTCAGTCAGTACATTGACTGATCAGTGCTTTGGGGAATTGACTTAGCCTTCTGGGAATTGAAGTCCAAAAATCAAAGTTTGGGAAATACTGTTACATTAATATGAAGAATCTGTTTCTGTGTTCATGAGTAATATCTTTTCCAATGTGTACACAAAAAATCTCAATTCCTCTAACCTTTATTTATAAATGATGACAGTAACAACAGTGATATCCCAACAAAACAAAATCTGTTTATTAATTGTAGAACTTTGGGAAAATGCTAAATTTCTAGAGGTTCTAAAGTGCTCAGTCAGAAGTGGGAAATTCTGGGAGATCTGGAGGCTAACTTTTTATTGGGATTTCCCGACCCACCCACCCCCTTTTTGGCTACTCCTCTAGTTAGCAGAGTATGAGACTGAATGAACAACAGCTCATAAATGTAGAGAGATTAGCTCAGTTTTATTCCTTTTCTCTCATTTTTTGCCCATCAACTTACATTGTACAGTATATGATAAAAAATATTCTCAAAACATTTAAAATAAAAGGTATTTTTCTTACAGTAGCTTTCTGTAGCTACAGTCAGAAGGATAAAATGGGGGAATGGAGTCTTCTGCATGTGGAAGATCTTCTATGCTTGTTGGTTGTAAAAAGATCAGAGAGGGAAGAGGGGGGTATTGACAAAATAATGGAAGTGAAAAACCAAGCAGGAAGAGGGGCCAGGATTTGCGATTGGGAAAGGAACTTTACCAATCAAGTGAGTGGCAAAGAACATTTACATTAGCCTGTAAAGGCCCCTGACATTGATATCCAGTTAGTGCATGCAATGTTTGTATAACCCTTTCTCAAGCTTGCATGCAAGAACCCTCAAGCCCCATCTTGCTTTACAGGTTCTCAGACCTGTATCCCAGGAACTGATAAAACTGATAAAAACACATGTTTGTTAACCAACTATTGATCCACAATAGTGCTCAGGTACCTACCTGGCATGCTTGCTACATTGTGTCATCTTAAGAAATACTGAGAAAAAATAAGACACTAGTTGCATTTGGGAAATGTAAATGGTTGTTGGGTCTACTTGTAGTCAAGCAACAGTTTCATGCATTGATGTGCAGAGCTTGGAAACATTGGCTTTTTTGGAATAGCCATTGGCTGTGCTACCTATAGGAATGCTGGAAACTGTAGTTCTCTCTAAAATCGTTGTCGTCATTAGCTGCAAATTGTATCTGAGAATGCATTTTCCCCCTGAAGTGGGAAAATGCCACTGGCATGAATTTGTTTAAGGTGGATCCCAGCTTGCCACAAAGTGACCCACACACTATGATCGCGGAGCTATCTCCCACAGCACATATGAAATGAGACATGCAGGATTTAACACTGGGACTGCAATGAACTGCCACAGCCTTGAGGATATGGACAAGGTGCACCTTCACAGTCAGTCCATCTGACATGGCCTCTTCCGCCTCCATGACTGTTGGGAATCGGAGTTCCTCCTCCATTCATTTTGGTTTCCAGTGGCATTTCCTTCACTGAGGGGACCATCACCCCACCTAAAGGAGCTCATTCACCCATAGCTGTTGGCCCCTCTAGGGAGTCAGGTTATTTACCACCACCCAACACTTGGCATTGAGTCGCTGGCTGTATGGTCTACTCCTTTACTGTAGCAGGATGTTTTGCCAGGATGTGTGGTGAGAGTCATTGGGCAGGAATGTAAAGTGCAAGCCAGGAACCTGTTCTATTCTTGTGTTCACTGGCAGGTGTGTTATCCTGAAGTTGTCCAGCCTGGCCATGTTCTTGTACTTTCTGGGGCGCAGAGTTCTCTGTCTTGGGGGCAGCAACACGCTCCAGTGCCAGTCATGTGGCTACAACAAACTCTATCAGGTGACTGGACATGGATGGGCTATTAAAGGACTAGACAATATTCTGAAGCAGGATGTCTGTACACCTATGTATGTTGCAGAAAACTTGTAGCCTTTGATGCATGGACCAACTGTAATAGGCTTTCATCATCTGGCTAACTGATTTGGCTTTGGCTTTCTTGCAATGGCTCTTTGACTGCTCTGAGTCCTCCTGTTCTCAGGCCACTTTCGCTTGTCTTTTTGTCAATGTCTCATTTTTTCACTTCTTTTATTGAGTCCAACTACAACCCCCAGGCAGCCAGACCAAATGCTTCCTCTTTGCCACAGTCCAAACAGTGAGGAAAAATGGGTTGCATGTTAGCAATTACTGTAACTTCTGTCTAACATTCAGTTCTTAATAGATTGTAAACTGCCAACGTTCAAGTGCTGACATTGTCCATATTTTTTTAAAAAAAAAGAAGCAAAGTAGAGCAATGCTTGTAACATCGTTACTAATTAAAATTATATTGTGAGGTCCTATAGTAAATTCCGACTTCAAACACTAAACTCTTTGCACAGTATTCCTCTTCAACGGTGTGGCTGATCTACTGCAATATAGGTAGGACAAACATTCCTTTCTGCTTTTTTTCCTGCCCATGAGCCATTCTCTTTGTTCTGCTTGAGCACACAGTGTTGGGAAACCCACATTGGACAGGAGATGTACAAAATGACTATCTTCGGCTTCTTGACCACCTTGGCATCTGCCTTCCTCATCAGCCTGCCCCGGAGGTAAGAGAAGAGGTTATAACCAATGCTCATCCATTTCGATATCCTTCTTGCTTGGTTGTTGGCTAATCCCTGGTTTAAAAAGGTGGCTTTCAGTTATGGTAAAGATAAAGGTAAAGGTCATCCTTGCTTGAAAGCCAGTTGTATCCAACTCTAGGGTGCAGTGCTCATCTCTGTTTATAGCCAAAGAGCCAGTGCTGTCTGTGTTTGCAGACATTTCTGTGGACATGTGGCAGGCATGCCTAGACACCGGAGTGCATGGAGCGCTGTTTACCTTCCCATAGAAGTGGTTCCTATTTATCTACTTGCAATTTCTTGCTTTCGAACTGCTAGGTTGGCAGGAGCTGGGGCAGAGATGGGCGCTCATTCCATCATGCAGTACTCAGGTTTTGAACTGCTGACCTTCTGCCTCCCAGTCAGCATCTTAACCACTTGAGCCGCTGCAATCAGTCATTGTTGAGTCCGTGGCTAAGAAGTACTCTGACCAGCAGGATTGGGTCAAACACAAGCAATTTATTATCAGCTCAGGAAATCGGACTGAGGACTATGTACAAGGTGGCTTGATTATATACAGTGAGAATGGTAGTTACACAAGTAGATACATTTCGGTGGGCCTCCAGGAGGTGGCAAAATACGAAGTGACGAATCAGCATTGTTTAAGACAGCCCTTTGAATTTGGTGCCTACCGAAAAGGCGCGCTTCTTGGCTTTGCCGCTTAGCGCAGCTTGAGTTTAAACATAAAGCAAAACACAATTCTAATAAATAATGCTTGGACACAACAGTCATGGATATGCCATTAATTATTTTGGAGGAACCAGGCAGGAAAGCTTTATTTCACCATCCTCTCTATCCTTGCGATGTCAGTAGAAGTAGCAGAAGACAAGAATAACCCTTCTAGATCAGACTGAAGGCCTGTTTAGTACTGTAGTCTGGTTTTATCATGGACAACCTGATATTGATGGGAAGCTGACAAGCAGTTTCATATCTCCCTGGTTCTGGTTGGCCTGCACTGGTTACCCATTGTATTCTGTGTCAGATTCAAAATGTTAGAACTGAAGTACAAAGCCCAGTATGGTTTGGGACCTTGTTGCCTGGCAGAGCAAATCTTCCAATAAAATACATCCCTTTTCTGAGGTCCTCACAAGACTGTGTTATAGAGGGTAGCCAGCTGGAAGAAGCTAAAAAGATGGACACATGTAAAATAGATTTTTTGGCAGTGACTCCTTTGATGTGGAATGAGCTTCCAACTGAAATCTGTCAGGTGGCCTTCCTTAATATCTTTAAGAAACTTTTGAGAATGCATTTGTTCAAGGAGGATTTTGTTGGATTTCTCCCTTGATGGTGGGAAGGTTAGTAGGAATTTAGGTTTGTTGCCTCCATTTAACTGAGAGGTTATAGGACCTCGGATATCTGGTTGCCATAGGGATTTGAGAATCATTATATGTTTTAATGTGTATAAATGTGTTTTATTTGTGGCAGTGATACTTTTTTAATGTTGTGATTTATGTACTGTATTATTGTAAACCACCTTGAGTAGTGTTAAATACTAATTTGGTGGTATATAAATGTTACATCAAGGTGAGAGCCTTGTTGGGCACAGGGCCCTGAGTGGTCTAACTAGGTAGTGTTGCCTATCTCTGTCAATGATGTTAGGCCAGGACTAAAACTCACCAAAGCATCCTCTGTCAGATCCCTTGGGCAAGGTCCGCCTAGCCCAAGGGTTCTCAACCTTTCAAAGCCAGGGGCCGGGGTCATGCTCCCTCAGACAGCTTTGGGGGCCAGACAGCCATTTTGCCCTTCTTCCACCACATGGCACTTCCTGGTGTGGTGGAGGCAGTGAGGGCCACATGAAATGGTGTTGTGGGCAGCATCCAGCCTATAGGCCGCAGGTTGAGAATCCCTGGCCTAGCCAGTGTGTGACGTGATATGCAAATGTCTAAAAAAATGCATATAAGTGGTCTTGATTTCTCAAGTCCATTTGCATGTGTGGAATGTGGTCATGGAGACGTCTACCAATGTGCGGACTCCTTGCTGAATAACTGTTGTGTATGTAACAGTATTACTTTAAGAATGTATGAATGTAACCTGACAATGTAACCCAGCTGTTAAGGAACGCGAGTAAGCTGCCTATAGAGGGCAGCTGCGAGCGTTCAGCTCACATGGTTCACATTCCCCAAATCACCGGCAGCCGTGGGAACCTTTCCCGCGCGAGGATCACCTGGAGAAGATGGGCGTGACTCAGGATGACGTCACGCCGGTAGCAGCCAATAAGCTACCGTGCAACGATATTCAAATGTATGTACTGCAGTATATAATGAGCTGTACCTCCGCCATTACCACATGTTCATCTTGACCACCATGAAATAAACCTGTGTTTTAGCCCCCACTGCGGCTCCTTCTTTGTCTTCCGTGCAAGACACTAAAATAACGACTAAGGTATCCAAGGTATAAATATTAAATATAAGTAAATCAGACCTAAGCATGATAGCTTTTCTCTCTTTTGATTTATTCTCTCACCCAGTGACTTTATTGAAAACATGTGGCCTCTGATCCTGGATGTAGTATTTTAGCTATCATAGCTTGTGGCCCCTGCTAATTTTATTTTGTTCTTTGATCCCTAAGAGGAAGTCGTTTGGTGCCCTCTGTTGTTGTGAATTGCCAAACATTTAGCTGTCTGTGGGAAAGCAACAGAATTCAATACCTTTCTGTGTGTTATTTATAAGGTTGCATGTCCAAATGGTAGCATGACGTCTGGCTGTGGTTGCTGGAAGGAGGCCTCATGCTTGTCTCTGAATTCCTTCTCATTGTCCACAGGCTGCTAGCCAAGTATTCCTCCAGCGTACTGGCTCAATGGCTTGGCAAAGAGGAGTTTCTGGTGCCCCACAATGTGCTGGATATTGTAACAGGTCAAACAGTCATATGGATTGGGATCTTCTTCTGCCCACTCTTGCCTTTGCTTGGCTGCATCTCCATCTTCCTTACATTCTATATTAAAAAGGTAAAAGTTATGTGGGTGGGTGGATATGTGTGTGCGTGTGTGTGTGTGAGAGAGAGAATCAGAGCACGAGACAGAGATGGAGGGAGGAAGAGGAAATTAAATACAAAATGGTACCTACTAAAGTTAGGATACCAATGATGTGAAATGTAACCCCCTTGGTTCGCATCATTCCAGGTTAGTTGGCATAATCCTAGAGCCATGGTAGCAAATCTTGGCACTCCAGGTGTTCTTGGACTTCAATTCCCAGAAACCAAAGTTTAGTGTATGAGAGTCAAGACACAAAGCACAGCCAACGGCTGGGTTAACTCAGGTTTATTGCATGGTGGCCAGAGGGAACATGAGGTAATGGCGGACGAACAGCTCTATATATAAGGCAGTAACGTATTTGAATGTGGCTCCACGGTAGCCCGTTGGCTACTGGTCCGCGTGACGTCATGGCTGGTCACGCCCTTCTTGTCCAGGTGTAGGTAGCGGCGGGAAACTTCCCGCGCTGCGGTCTTTGATGGGTTTGGACCAAGAGAGCTTGGACGCTCGCTGCTGCCAGCTGGTGGTCATTAGCTCGCGTCCTATTACAGGGTTTATGTGGTACAGCTGAAGGTTACATTGTTACTCATTGGCAAGGTTACATTGGTTCAGATACATTGATATCACATGTAGAAGGTTACACTATTAGGACACAACACTCCTCCCCCCTAGGATGAGACGAAGTCTCTCAGCCAAGATGGCTTATTTCGAACACGCTGGGGTCTCGGCGCGGGCTGCCCTGCCCCGGCTTCGCTCCCTCCTCCTTGCTCCCTGGCTTCCTGCCCTGCAATCGGAGAGGATGACTTGTTAGTGGTTTGCCGCGGCTCCGCGGCTTTGTTGGGAGGTGTGTGCTTTGTTTGGGAAGAACCGGGGGCACTGGGGACTAACGAAAAACCCCTCTTCTCGCTTGGATGGGTGGGGGAACACTCCGAAAACCCCCCCCGGCTCGCAAAATCAAAATCAAAATCGGATTCGGGGGAAGCGGCAGCGGCGGCCGCACACTCCTTTTCCCTCCCCCCGGGCTCGGATAGAACTGGGGTATCAAAAGGATATGAGTCGGGCTCGCTGCTTTCCCCCCTGTCTCCCCCTTGGGCTAAACGGGTGGGGGAGAACCCTATCGCTGAATCATGTCGCTGTGCTCCACTGGTCGGCCCCTCGCTCACTCGGTGCCTCAGTTGATCAGCGTGCCTCCTCCAGAGGAGGCCGGTGCTAGTTTCCACCCGATAGGACACTGGCCCCGTCTGTTCTATTATCGTCCCTGGCACCCAGGCTGGGCCTGCGTTGGCATAGTTCCTGCAATGTACAGGATCGCCTATGCCGAAACCTTTCGAGACCGTTAACCCTATGTTCTTCCCTTTGTCCTCGACGGGTCTAGCCTGGACAAAAGCGTGGTCAGTTTCCTCCGCATCAGCAGCTCGGCCGGCGAGTAACCAGACGCTAAGGGGGTCACTCTGTACGCTAATAGAAATTGACAAACCTGGTGATGTAGATCTCCCGAGCCCATGCGCCGCAGCGCATCTTTTGTGGTGCGCACCAACCGTTCCACTTGGCCATTCGTGGCCGGGTGAAACGGTGCGGATGTGACATGCCGAATTGCATTTGCCTCCATGAATGCCGCGAACTCAGCGGACGTGAAACAACTGGCGTTATCGCTGACCAAAGTGTCGGGTAAACCGAACGTGGAAAAGACCCTCCTTAGCTGGCGAATGGTAGTGGCGGAGGATGTGCTCTTTACCGGAATGACCTCCAGCCACTTTGAGTATGCATCCACCACCAGGAGAAACATGGTTCCCCGGAATGGGCCAGCAAAATCTACGTGCACCCTGGACCACGGTCCCCTCGCTGCGTCCCATTCCCTATGTGGTAGGCGGGCCACCTCCGGTCGAGAGCATTGACATGCCTCACAAGTGCCAACCATCTGCTCTATGTCGGCGTCCAGCTGGGGCCACCAGAAGTAACTCCGGGCCAACGCCTTGGAACGAACGATCCCCGGGTGGCTGACGTGCAACAGCTTTAGCACCTTCGGCCGCAGGGACATAGGAACCACCACCCGTTGGCCCCACAACAGGCACCCCCTCTCTAAAGACAACTCCACTCGCTTTCGGAAGAATGGGTCGAATTCCGTGCCTGGGGATGACGCCGGCCACCCCTTCTGCACCCACGAGCATACCTTCTCTAGTGTTCTATCCTTTCCGGTCGCCCTGGCAATGTCGGCCGGTACTATCGGGGGTGACTCTAAAACCTCTATTAGCAATACCTGGCGGTCTCTTCTTACCCCTGCCTTCTGGTCGTCTGACAATGGTAACGGCGACCGTGAGAGCGCGTCTGCATGGCTGATTTCCTTCCCTGGCCGGTATTCTAACTCATGTTGATATGCGTTAAGAAAAATAGCCCACCGCAGCATCCTCGGGGACAGGATCTGTGGCGTGGGCTTATTTGCAGTGAATATTCCTAACAGGGGCTTGTGATCAGTAACGATCTTGAACGGCCGACCATACAGAAAACCGTGAAATTTCTTGGTTCCCGCTACTATCGCTAGTGCCTCCCTATCGGTCTGTGCGTAATTCCGCTCTGCTTGGGACAGGGACCTTGAATAAAACGCTATCGGTGCCTCCCTTCCGTCGTCTAACACGTGGCAAAGCACCGCCCCCACCCCCACCGGGGATGCATCGCAGACCAAAACTATGGGCCGTTTGGGGTCGAAATGAGTCAGGATTGCCTCGGATGTGAGGAGTTGCTTTAACTCTGAGAACGCTCTCTCTTGCTCGTCACCCCACAGCCATTTCTCCTCTTTTTTAAGCAGCCGATGAAGCGGCTCGGCAACAGACGCCTTCCGTGGAAGGAAGGTATGGTAGAAATTGAGAAGCCCCAGAAATGACTGAAGCTCGGTTTTGGAAGTGGGGCGAGGGGCTTTCTTAATGGCGGCCACCTTAGATTTGGACGGCCTAATTCCCTCGGGTGTGACACGGAACCCTAAAAACTCAACCTCTGTTTCGAAAAATACACATTTGTCTTTTCTCAGTCGCAGCCCCGCTTTCTCGAACACGGCCAGGACCTTATCCAATCTGTGGGCCAGCTCGGCCTTACTCCCCCCCGTTATCAACACGTCATCAAAATATGGCAACACCCCCTCCAGCCCCTTCAGGAGGCGTTCCACTAGCGACTGAAAAATGCCAGGTGCCGAGTTCACGCCGAACTGTAACCTCGACACCTGGAACGCCCCCTTATGTGTGACTATTGTTTGTGCCGCCGCTGTGGCGGGGGTTACTGGGAGTTGCTGGTAGGCCTGTGCTAAATCGAGTTTAGCGAAACACTTTCCCCCATTCAGCCTGGCCAGAAGGTGGCTGACCACTGGCACCGGGTATGCATTAGGGCGGATTGCCTTATTAATGGTACACTTATAATCAGCGCAAATGCGCACCTCCCCGTTAGCCTTCAGTGCTGTTACAATTGGAGTCTCCCACTCCGCGGAATCCACAGGAACGAGAATTCCTTGACCCACCAGTTTGTCCAGTTCCGCCTCTATTTTGTCCTTAAGCGCGAACGGTACCCTGCGCGGTTTAAGTCTTATCGGGCGGACCTCCGGGTCTAAGTCGAAGGCTACAGGGGGTCCCTTGAACTTTCCCAGTCCACTTTTAAAAACGGCGGGGTGTGCGTCACACACTGCTTGTATTGGGTCCTCGCCTACGGCATGCACCCCCCCTATGAACAGGCCTAAGGGCTGAAACCACTGTGTTCCGAGGAGGCTACAACTCCCCCCTTTTAGCACCACTAGGGGAAGTTCCGCAGAATGTCTCTTAAAGCGAACCCGGAACGTTCCGACCCCCAACACTGGAATGCTGTTCCCCTGAACGTCCCGTAGTGTGGCCCTCAACGCTTTAAGTTTGGGCCGCACGTGGGGGTCAATTTTCAAGAACTCTCTCTGGGGAATTATAGAATAGGAGGACCCCGAGTCAACTTCCATCCTAATAGGGGTCCCTTGTACTAGTACCTCAACAAAGTAATGGGGCTGTCCCGCAGACACGTTGAACACAGGAGCGTCGCCCTCGCTGTCGTCCGAGATGCGGCCCACGCCGTCCTGCTTCCTCGTGGCCCGGGCGCCATCTTTGGGCCTCGCTGGACGGTCCGGTCTGGCTGAATGGTCTTGCGAATGTCTCCGGCCCTCTTTCCATTTCCTGCACGCCTTGGCGATGTGCCCCCGACGTCCGCAGTTGAAGCACTCGGCTTTCCTGAATGGGCACTTCACGCGCTCATGGGCCGCTCCGCAACCATCGCAGCGGCGCCCGCCTCTCCGGACCTTCTGGACCTCCTCGCCATCGCTACTTTCTGACGACGATTTCGAGGTCGGTCGGGTCGCATGCACCGACTGACCGGACTTCCCGTGCGACGAGTTTTCCGCCTTGCCGGCCCTCGGACGCCACTCACGCCACTTGTGCATCTCGTCTACTCCAGCATTCGTGGACTCCGCGGCTTCCGCGGCCTCTACAACCTCTTCCAGTGTGGGTGGTGGCTCCCTGTTCATCAAACTGCGCTGTACTTCCTTGTCCTTCAGGCCACACAGCACTCCGTCCCTGAGGGCCATCTCTAGGATGTGGTCCCATTTGCAGGGGGCGGCGGCTACCCTCATAGCCGTTACGAAGGCTTCTACCGACTCGTCCGGCGCTTGAACTCGCCTCCAAAACGCACTCCGAGCGGGAAACATTGCCCTCGAGGGTCGGAAACGCTCACGCAGCATTTTCATGATGTCACCGGCTTTGAAATCGCTCATCTTCTTCGGTGCAAGGATGCCCACCAGCGTCCGCTTGGTTTCCATCCCAAGCATGCGAGTGAGGATGGCCCTCTTCCTTTCCTCGTCGTCTTCTTTGACTTTGAGCTCCACCAGTGCCGCCTGGAAGTCCATCTCAAAGAGCTCCCAGTCTTGCGGTTTGGTGATGTTGAACCCGCTCTGTGTCCTGGCTCCGTGGGGATCCATCATCCCATCCTCGTCGCCAATTTAGTGTATGAGAGTCAAGACACAAAGCACAGCCAACGGCTGGGTTAACTCAGGTTTATTGCATGGTGGCCAGAGGGAACATGAGGTAATGGCGGACGAACAGCTCTATATATAAGGCAGTAACGTATTTGAATGTGGCTCCACGGTAGCCCGTTGGCTACTGGTCCGCGTGACGTCATGGCTGGTCACGCCCTTCTTGTCCAGGTGTAGGTAGCGGCGGGAAACTTCCCGCGCTGCGGTCTTTGATGGGTTTGGACCAAGAGAGCTTGGACGCTCGCTGCTGCCAGCTGGTGGTCATTAGCTCGCGTCCTATTACAGGGTTTATGTGGTACAGCTGAAGGTTACATTGTTACTCATTGGCAAGGTTACATTGGTTCAGATACATTGATATCACATGTAGAAGGTTACACTATTAGGACACAACACAAAGTCTCTGTGAATCAACGCAAATGGGTTTACTACTGTGTTCACAGAGACTTGGGCTTCTGGGAATTGAAGTCCAAGAACACCTGGAGTGCCAAGGTTCGCCATCACTGCCCTAAAGAAAGGGCTCTGGAGGAGTCAGGGACTTAACGCATCTCTCACTGTTTTTATTCTAATGCTGTTTTAGTTTCTGTGTTTCAGTTTTACTTTCACAGTTCATGGTTTTGGAGTTTACTTGTAAATTTCCCAGACAATGTCTTTGTTATTGGGCAGTATATGAAATGATGAAAGTAAATTGTGTGGGTTTGGGGAGGAAATAAAACACTAAAATCTCTTGGGCCTGATAGTTAGTTGTAGTAACCCAAACTGGAAGACAACTGGGACCAAATCCATTATGCCCATGTAGTTGTCATGATTGTATGCATCTAGCCTTTGCATGACTTAGCATCAGCAGCTCTGGGGATTCAGCAGGTTGGAGCAGCAGGCTACGGTTTGATCTGATGAAGGGGGTAAGGCGAGGTGTTTCGGGTAAAGTTCCAGTAGCTTTGCTGCTGATGTTAATACCATCCCATCTTTTCTATTGACAGTAAGTGTATAAAAACTTCAGAAAAATAAAAACTACAAATTGTCACCCAGTCCAAAGCATTCCACAGATCTTGCCCATAATGAAGAAAAAGAGGCTGTTTCAATCCTGTTCCATGTTTAAAACTCATGCAGCAATTGAGTATTTCTTCTGCACCAGCAATGAAGCAGCTTCTCTCAAGACACCTTAGATAGAGTAGCCACAGGTTATCTTTTAGGGAGAACACTCTGGCCTCAGAGGCCGTTCCTCCTTTGGAAAATGTCCTCCGTTTGAACTGCTGTTCAGTCCAAGCCTGATTTCAAGATACAGTAAAACCTCGCATAAGGAGCACCTCACTTAGAGACTAACTCACTTAAAGAGCAGAATTTTTTCTGAATGGTCACCTCACTTAACAACTAAAACCAACTAAAAACTTGCTTAACAACTAAATTGGGGTTCGCAATCCCCCCTCCCCGCCAGAAGTCACAATCGGTCACTTACAATGGTGTTTCGCTTAAAGAGCAAACTCACTTAAAGAGCAATCCCGTGGAACGTATTATGCTCTTTAAGCAAGGTACCACTGTACAGATGCACAAGAAGAGAGAGAGAGAGTAGGGATCTTGTAATTACACCTCCAGAGGATGCAAGAAGGATGCAAGAGGCAGTCTAACAATGCAACTGGACTCAAAAGACTGTATCAGGAAAGCATATATAAATGCTTGTATACAAATGCCAGAAGCCTCCAGAACAAAATAGGGGAGCTGGAATACTTAGCAATAGATAAGAATATTGATATTATTGGTATCACTGAAACCTGGTGGACGGATGATAACCAATGGGATACAGTTATCCCAGGCTACAAACTGTACAGGAAGGATAGGAAGGGGCAAACAGGAGGTGGTGTAGCCTTGTATGTCAAAGAAGTGATAAAATCGTATGAATTGGAATATCTAGGTGATTTGGAGTCACCATTAGAATCTCTGTGGGTAAGAGTACCAGGCCACAAGGATGGTCTAACAGTAGGCATATACTATCGGCCTCCAACCCAAACTCTTGAGGGAGACAGGCAGTTGGAGAATGTTGTAAAGGAGGCATCCAAGAAGGGAAGCCTGGTTATAATAGGGGACTTCAATTACCCTCACATAGACTGGGTGAACTGTTGTTCAGCACATGATAAAGAGATAAAGTTCCTAGATATGCTAAATGATTGTTCCCTGGGACAGATGGTTGAAGACCCAACTAGAGGTACAAGAATCCTTGACTTGCAAGATGTTAATGTGACTGATCCAATAGGGAACAGTGACCACAACTCAATTATGTTTAACTTGATCATAGACCGCAAGTCACTGAAAAAATCTAACACAGAGACCTTAAATTTTCAAAAAGGAAATTTCCCAAAGATGAGGAAACTAGTAAAAAAGAAGCTGAAAGGGAAAATTGAGAGAGTCCAAACACTCCAAGAGGCATGGAGGCTGTTTACAAAAACAATAACAGAGGCCCAATTGGAATGCATACCCAAAAGGAAAAAGGGCACTGCCAGGTCCAAGAGGACTCCGATGTGGCTTACAGGAGCTGTTCGGGAAGTGATCAAGAGCAATAAAAGCTCATTTAGAAGATGGAAGGCTTGTCCAAATGAGGACAGCAGGCAGAAACATAAATTCTGGCAGAACAAATGCAAGGCAACAATCAGGAAAGCAAAGCAAGACTTTGAGGAGTGTATAGCTAAAAATACTCAGAGAAATAACAAAGACTTCTTTAAGTACATTAGAAGTAAGAACCCAACTAGGAAGGCCATTGGACCATTAGATGACAATGGAAGGCAAGGGGTTATTAAAGAGGAAACAGAGATTGCAGAGAGACTCAATGAATTCTTTGCTTCAGTATTCACTGAAGAAGACAGAGACCACATGCCCAAAACAGAGCCTATCTTCGTAGGGAGGGAAACCGAAGAATTAAGCAAGATAGAAATAACCAGGGAGGAGGTCCTTGTATGTCTTGTTAAGCTAAACACTAACAAATCACCAGGACCAGATGGCATCCATCCACGAGTTCTCAGGGAACTTAAAGATGAAATTGCTGATCTCCTAGCCAAAATATATAATATTTCCCTCAAATCAGGCTTTGTGCCTGATGACTGGAAGGTAGCGAATGTAACACCAATTTTCAAAAAAAGATCAAGGGGTGATCCAGGAAATTACCGACCTGTCAGTTTGACATGTGTCCCAGGTAAAGTGATGGAAACCATCCTAAAAGATAGAATTAATAGGCACATAGAAGAGAAGGCGCTGCTAAAGGAGAGCCAACATGGCTTTTACAAGGGCAAATCATGCCTCACTAATCTGTTGGAATTTTTTGAGAGTGTCAACAAGCATGTGGATAAGGGGGATCCAGTTGACATTGTTTATCTGGACTTTCAGAAGGCTTTTGACAAGGTCCCACACCAAAGGATCTTGAATAAACTTACCAGTCATGGAATAAAGGGACAGGTCTTGTCCTGGATCAGCAACTGGCTAAGGGACAGGAAACAGGGTAGCACTAAATGGACGCTTCTCCAAGTGGAGGGAAGTAAAGAGTGGGGTCCCCCAAGGTTCAGTACTGGGACCCCTGCTTTTCAACCTCTTCATAAATGATCTAGAGGTAGGAGTAAATAGCAAGGTAGCCAAATTTGCTGACGACACTAAATTGTGAGGAGCTCCAGAGGGATCTCTTGACACTGGGGGAGTGGGCAAAACAGTGGCAAATGAGCTTCAACACTAGTAAGGGCAGAGTGATGCATGTTGGGACAAAAAAACCCAATTACATTTATAAACTGATGGGGTCTGAACTCTCTGCGACAAACCAGGAAAGGGACCTTGGTGTCCTGGTGGACAACTCAATGAAGGTGTCAACCCAGTGTGCCTCAGCAGTGACAAAAGCAAACTCAATGTTAGGGATCATTAGGAAGGGTATAGAAAATAAGTCAGCAAGTGTTATTTTGCCTCTTTATAAATCTATGGTGAGGCCCCATCTGGAATACTGTGTACAGTTCTGGTCGCCATACCTCCAGAAGGATATTATGGAGTTGGAGAAAGTGCAGAGGAGGGCAACCAGAATGATTAGGGGACTGGAACACCTTCCTTACCATCTGAGGCTGCAACGGTTGGGCCTTTTCACTCTTGAGCGACGGCGTCTAAGAGGTGACCTAATTGAAGTTTATAAAATCATGCACAGTGTGGACAAAGTAGATAAGGAAAAACTGTTTTCCCTATCGCACAACACTAGAACTAGGGGACACTCGATGAAACTTTTGGGTACTAGTTCTCAAACAAATAAGAGAAAGTACTTTTTCACCCAGAGGATCACTGGTCTATGGAACTCCCTGCCAGAAGAAGTGGTGACAGCTGTCAGTCTTGACAGCTTTAAGAAAGGATTAGACAAGTTCATGGAGGACAAGGGGATCAATGGCTATAATTATGGATACTTAAGGACAACCTCGGGGTTGGAGAGATAGGCAGGATATCTCTCAATGCCATTTCCAGGGAATCCTAAGCAGGTGAAGGCATCTGCTTGGGAATACCCTGAAGCAAATGGTGAGCCACTGTGTGAGACAGAATGCTGGACTGGATGGGCTCCTGTGGCCTCTTCCAGCAAGGCTGTTCTTATGTTCTTATGTAGAGGGAGCACCTGGAGATAAGGTGTATCTTCTGGTAACAGTTGTCCCTGCTCAAGTGAGATGCATTTTAAATCTTTTTCAATTATAAAAATAAAAAGTCTCAGATTTTGCAACTATACATAGAAACTAGGATATGGCATTATATGCACTTCTTCAAGTGCCATATCCATTCTGGATATTGGCTATCATCATGGTGATAGTCTTCCTATTCTTAACTCCTCAGAAAGGTTCTTCAGAGGACATGCCACACCGGTCTATCAGGTTCTTTAGCCACAAAAATCTGTCTACATCCAGGGCCTCTCTTCCCAGGGATCTTCCCTTGCATAGCAAGTTGGAGTATTCTGTATTTCATTTTCATGTCATTCCTCATGATATCCCCAAGGTATTGGAGTTTTCTTTGTTTAATGGTCTTAAATAGTTATGCACTTCAATATCCTCTTTTGGCCTTCTTTTTTTGGTGATACACATCTTCCTTTTTGATAATGTACAAATGGGTGACCTCAGCCTCAAAACTAGCCTAGTTAGGAGAGCAAGGAAGCCATATGCCACATGACTCTTTCTTGCAACACCTTGAGGTTGCTCCCTACCATCTGCTCCCTGACTCTGTCTTTTTGTCATTTTCCTTACTCTCCCTTTCTCCCTTAGATATTTATCCAAGATAGTCAATATGTAAAGCCTCATGGTGTTAGAGGAGGTAATATCTATAGTCTGAGCCCCTGTGTGTGGACAGAATAAGTATACTTTCTAAATCTCCTTTTCTCTCTCGCAGTATACCTTGTTCCAGAACTGTCAGCCTTCATCTCAGCTGTTTCGAGCCTCTCGGTCTAAATTCCTCTTCCAGATCATGTTACTGCTGGGTCTCCTCTTAGCTTGTTCTCCTCTAAGCTATGTCATCACCAAGTGAGTTAAGATGATACTAAGGGGTGAACGACTTACATGTAGAGTTTAGTGAAAACTCCCCTTGACTGTTCTTCTTTTTCTTTCCAGAGTCTCCCCATCCCAGGCTTGTGGGCTCTTTACTAACTATTCAGTTCCATGGCAGACAGTGCCTGAAGCTGTGTCTGGTTTATCCACCTCAACACAACTCCTCATCAGTTATGCCACTTCCGATGTCTTTTGTTTCTTGCTTCTGATGCTACTCAGGTAGGTTCTTTTAGAGGTCATAGATGGAAATCTGTGAGAGGGAGGACTGATGACATCTAGCTCTTCCTTGCATGGGTTCCATGTTAAAATGGCGGATGAAGGAGGGCAGTTATTCCGTTATGTCTTGCAGGCCATGTGTGATGACGTTTCACAAGCACTTGTGTTTCTATTTAGCCAGCTTGTTAGTTATACATATTAAGCTACTGAAATTATTCAAATATGTTGTTTACTTCAGTTTTGAGGCAAACTTTTTTTTTTTTTTTTTTGCTTCCAGGCTGATAACTAGGTAGAATAATGCCAGGCTGCTACAGAGATTAATATTGTACACATAAAGCCCATTCCCTTGATGTCATTCAAACCAGAAACCACTCTAACAACCCAACAGCTTTGCACAATAGTACAGTCTCTCACCTTTATTGTAATAACTCAGGTAGGCTTGTAAATAGATAAATGATTCTTTGGCTCAGGGGTTCTCAACATTTTCATGCCATGAGCACACTCCCTGAGACAGCTGAGTAGGCCAGACTGATGATTCCCCCTGCTGTAAACACTGTTATAAAATGTGTCTGCTTCTGCTTCCGGCATCCACGGGTGCATTTACGGTGTGTTTACGACAGCTGCGCACGCATTACAGCTGTGGTAAATGTGTCCGCTTCCACTTCTGGTGGTGTTAATGGTGGGCCACATGAAATAGTGCTGTGGGCCAGAGCCAGCCCATGGGCCATAGGTTGCAAACCCCTGCATTCGTATGACCTTTTAACTTTCCGAACCCACTTTGGATGGGGCTCAGAAACTGCAACCAGTCAATGTAATTGGCACAGCATATGATATAATATTCTTCAACTGTTTTGCTCCTATAAGTGAACCAGCTGCTATATTTTTCTACCTCTTACAATTTCCAGATAATAATAATAATAATAATAATAATAATAATAATAATAATAATAATAATAATAATAATAATAATAATAATAATAATAATAATAATAATAATAATAATAATAATAATAATAATAATTTTGTGTCAGAAATTATTCTGGGTTGAAGTGATTTTTGCTGGAGAAACCCTTCTCAAGGGCAATCTAGCATAGTGAGTAGGATAGTAAATTGAATTTATGGCTACTAAATGGGAGTAACCACCTGAGATATTGAAAGTAAGGTACAGTAACATGAAAAGCTTATTGTTTCAAGAACTGTGCTCAGGGTGAAAAATGAAAAACCTAAAACAGAGTTCAGAAAAGCCTGTAGCTGGCTTCTGTATATGTAGCTTTGTTCAAGGCCAACACAAAAGCACCCTCACAGCCAGCCATCTGTTGCAGTAAAAAGGAACAAAAACAAAGAATTCCTTTGAAGAAGGATGAAGTTGTTAAGGATGATATTTCCCAAGGGCAACAAGTTTCCAGCGGTGACTTACAGAAAACCAAGAGAAGCCAAGATGCCCGGTCCCACCCATCTGTTTCCATATCCCCACTCCCACTGGTTGCTTTAAATACAGTACAACATTTCTGCATTTATTTCTAACAACATTTATCACTAAAAATATGCCACCTTCCCCTAGAAAGGCCTGCAGCAGGAGCCCTCCCAGATGTTGGCTCTAGCCCTTCAGGGGTATTATGACTCCCATCTGGAGTCACATGTAAATTTTCCAGAATAGTAGACGTCTCATGTTTTTCTTGTAAACCTGCCCCAGGTAGAGGCTTTTAATTAAGTGAGTGGTATAAAAAATTCAGCAAATTAATATTCTGTCTATCTAGAGCAGGGATTCCCAACCTTTTCAAGCCGGGGGCTGGGTCACGCTCTCTCAATCAGCTTCAAAGATCGGACAGCCATTTTGCCCTGCCGGCACGATGGGGGTGGCCATTTTGTCCCAATAGCTTCAAAGGGGTGGTCATTTTGTTTCTCAAATAGCCTTGGATGGGGGGGGGGGCATGAAATGATGCTGTGGGCCAGATCCAGCCCACGGGCCTTAGGTTGGGAACCCCTGATCAAGAGACAGGTTTAGCTTGTTGTCCCTCTACCATCTCAATATTATCCTCAGATAAATCCTGCAAAATTTCAGCTTCCTCCCTAGAATTAGATGGGTGTGGGACATTAATATATGTGCCATTTGCATATTAATGACATCTCTGCTCAGATAACATCTAGTTGAGTTCTCCATACCATTTCATGTAGACCAGTGTTTCCCAATCTTTGGGTTTGGGACTTCAATTCCTAGAAGCCTAAGTCAATTCCCCAATTGATCAGCCAATGTAGTGACTAAGGCTTCTGGAAATTGAAGTCCCCCTGTGGGACATGGGCCCAATATTGGGAACCACTGATATAGATGCTGAAGAGGTGGGGACAGGGCACTCTAAATGCCTACAGCCAAGGGGCCAGAAATTGCCCATCCACCTTCCAAGAAGGATTACAGCCATCACAACCCTCTACCCCAGGGGTGCCCAAACTTTTCAGCCTGCGGGTCAGTCACGTGGTTCAGGGGGCTGGTCACTATGGCCCATGGGCAGGTTACAGCCCCCGGTACCAGTTCATCCATACGGGCATGGTTTATTTCCACTTCCGGGAACGATGAGGGCTTCATGGGCTGGATGAATTGGCATTGGGGGCCGGATCTGGCACACGGGGCATAGTTTGGGCACTCCTGCTCTACCCTCAAATCCAAAAGACGCAGCAGAGAAGGAAACCGCAGGCAATATTATCAGTTACTATTGAGAAATACTGGAGAACTGACAGAGAGGCATGTCTCACATCTTTTTTAACCAGCACAAATCCTCCATAGTTCACAGTTTAATATATAATGAGTGTTAGGTTCGCTTTGTACCAACTTTCCTGAAAGATCACCTCATTTCTGTTGTGTTCTAATGGTTTTACCTTCCACAATGTATCTGAACCAATGTAACCTTGCCTATAGCAACAATGTAACCTTCAGCTGCATCATATGAACCCTGTAAGAGGACGCGAGCTAATGACCACCAGCTGGCAGCAGCGAGCGTCCAAGCTCCCTTGGTCCAAACTCATCAAAGGCAACAGCGCGGGAAGTTTTCCCGCCATCACCTACACCTGGACAAGAAGGGCGTGACCCGCAATGACGTCACGCAGACAGTAGCCAATGGGCTACCATGGAACCACGTTCAAATGTATTACTACTGTATATAAAGAGCTATCGATCCGCCATTACCTCATGTTCCCTCTGTCCACGATGCAATAAACCTGAGTTAACCCAGCCCGAGGCTGTGTCCTGTGTCTTGGTTTGCATACACCAAATTGGCGACGAAGGTGGGATAATGGATCCCCACGGAACAGCCAGGGCACAGAGCGGGTTCAACATCACCAAACCGCAAGACTGGGAGCTGCTTGAGATGGACTTCCAGGCGGCACTGGTGGAACTCAAAGTCAAAGGAGACGACGAGGAGAGGAAGAGGGCCATCCTCACCAGAATGCTCGGGATGGAAACCAAGCGGACGCTGGTGGGCATCATCGCTCCGAAGAAGGTGAGCGAATTTAAGGCGGACGACATCATGAAGCTGCTGC
Organism: Bradypodion pumilum; assembly: GCA_035047305.1. NCBI lineage: Eukaryota > Metazoa > Chordata > Lepidosauria > Squamata > Chamaeleonidae > Bradypodion > Bradypodion pumilum. The sequence goes on along the minus strand of JAWDJD010000002.1, from coordinate 284,161,661 downwards.
GAGAGCGCTTCCGTCCCTCGAGGGCAATGTTTCCCGCTCGGAGCGCGTTTTGGAGGCGAGTCCAAGCGCCGGACGAGTCGGTTGAGGCATTCGTGGCCGCCATGAGGATAGCCGCCGCCCCCTGCAAATGGGACAACATCCTAGAGATGGCCCTCAGGGACGGCGTGCTGTGTGGCCTGAAAGACAAGGAGGTGCAGCGCAGCTTGATGAACAAGGAGCCGCCACCCACGCTGGCAGAGGTCGTAGAGGCCGCGGAAGCCGCAGAGTCCACGAATGCTGGAGTGGACGAGATGCACCAGTGGCGTGAGTGGCGTCCTAGAGCCGGCAAGGCGGAAAATTCGGTGCACGGGAAGTCCGGACAGGCAGTGCACGCAACTCGACGGGCCTCAAAGTCGTCTACGGAAGGCAGCGACGGCGAGGAGGTCCAGAAGGTCCGAAAGGGTGGTCGACGCTGCGATGGTTGCGGAGCGGCCCATGAGCGCGCGAGATGCCCATTCAGGAAGGCCGAGTGTTACACCTGCGGCCGTCGGGGGCACATCGCCAAGGCATGCAGAAAACGGAAGGAGGGCCGGAGGCAGTCACAAGACCGTTCGGCCAGACCGGACCGTCCAGCGAGGCCCAAAGATGGCGCCCAGACCACGAGGAAGCAGGATGGCGTGGGCCGCGTCTCGGACGACAGCGAGGACGACGCCCCAGTGTTCAGCGTGTCCGCGGGACAGTCCCATTACTTCGTTGAGGTACTAGTACAAGGGGCCCCTATTAGGATGGAAATTGACTCGGGGTCCTCCTATTCTATAATTCCCCAGAAAGAGTTCTTGAAAATCGACCCCCACGTGCGGCCCAAACTTAAAACGTTGAGGTCCACGCTACGAGACGTACAGGGAAACAGCATTCCGGTGTTGGGGGTCGGGAAATTTCGGGTCAATTTTAAGAGACATTCTGCGGAACTGCCCCTAGTTGTCCTTAAGGGGGGAAGTTGTAGCCTCCTAGGGACGCAGTGGTTTCAGCCCTTAGGTTTGTTCATAGGGGGAGTGCATACAGTGGGGGTGGACCCAATACAAGCGGTTTGCGATGCGCATCCCGCCGTTTTTAAGAAAGGACTCGGAAAGTTCAAGGGACCCCCTGTAGCCTTCGACCTAGACCCGGAGGTCTGCCCGATAAGACTCAAACCGCGCAGGGTGCCGTTCGCACTCAAGGACAAGATAGAGGCGGAACTGGACAAACTGGTGGGCCAGGGGATTCTTATTCCTGTTGATTCCGCGGAGTGGGAAACTCCAATTGTAACGGCTCTAAAGGCTAACGGGGAGGTGCGCATTTGCGCTGATTATAAGTGTACAATTAACAAGGCGATCCGCCCTAATGCATACCCGGTGCCGGTGATCAGCCACCTTTTGGCCAGGCTGAATGGGGGAAAGTGTTTCGCTAAACTCGATTTGGCACAAGCCTATCAGCAACTTCCTGTGACCCCCGCCACGGCCGCGGCACAAACGATAGTTACACATAAAGGGGCGTTCCAGGTGTCGCGTTTACAGTTCGGCGTGAACTCGGCACCCGGCCTTTTTCAGTCGCTTGTGGAACGCCTCCTGAAGGGACTGGAGGGGGTGTTGCCTTATTTTGATGACGTGTTGATAACAGGGGGGAGTGAGGCTGAACTGGCAAAGAGATTGGACAAAGTACTAACCGTGTTCGAGAAAGCGGGGCTGAGACTGAGGAAGGACAAATGTGTTTTTTTCGAAACTGAGGTCGAGTTTTTAGGGTTCCGGATCACACCCGAGGGGATTAAGCCGTCTAAATCCAAAGTAGCAGCCATAAAGAAGGCCCCTCGCCCCACATCCAAAACCGAGCTACAGTCTTTCCTGGGGCTCCTCAATTTTTACCATACATTCCTCCCGCGGAAGGCGTCCGTGGCCGAACCGCTCCATCGGTTACTTAAAAAGGAGGAGACATGGATGTGGGGTGACGAGCACGAGAGGGCGTTCAAAGAACTAAAGCAACTCTTAACATCTGAGGCAATCCTGACGCATTTCGACCCCAAACGGCCAGTGGTCTTAGTCTGTGATGCATCCCCGGTGGGGGTGGGGGCGGTGCTTTGCCACGTGTTGGATGACGGAAGGGAGGCCCCGGTAGCGTTTTATTCAAGGTCCCTGTCCCAAGCGGAGCGCAATTACGCACAAACCGACAGGGAGGCATTAGCAATAGTAGAGGGAACCAAAAAATTTCACGATTTTTTGTATGGCCGCCCGTTCAAAATCGTGACTGATCACAAGCCACTGTTAGGGATTTTCACGGCAAGCAAGCCCACGCCGCAGATCCTGTCCCCGAGAATGCTGCGATGGGCTATTTTTCTCAACGCATACCAACATGAGTTGGAGTACCGGCCCGGAAAGGAGATCAGCCATGCTGATGCACTTTCGAGATCTCCTTTGCCCTTGTCGGACGACCAAAAGGCGAGAGTAGAAAGAGACCGCCAGGTGTTGCTAATTGAGGTCTTAGACGCACCCCCAATAGTACCAGCCGACATTGCTAGGGCGACAGGCAAGGACAGAACGCTGGAGAAAGTTAGTTCATGGGTACAGAAGGGGTGGCCGGCATCGTCCCCAAGCACAGAATTCGACCCATTTTTTCGGAAAAAGCTAGAGTTGTCCCTAGAGAGGGGGTGCCTTTTGTGGGGCCAACGGGTGGTGGTCCCTACGTCCCTGCGGCCGAGGGTGCTCGAACTGCTGCACGTCAGCCACCCGGGCATAGTTCGTTCAAAGGCGCTGGCCCGGAGTTACTTCTGGTGGCCACAGCTGGACGCGGACATTGAGCACATGGTCGGCACTTGTGAGGCATGCCAGGGATCCCGACCAGAGGCGGCCCGTCTTCCGCATAGGGAATGGGACACAGCAAGGGGGCCATGGTCCAGAGTGCACGTAGATTTCGCTGGCCCATTCCGAGGAACCATGTTTCTCCTGGTGGTGGATGCGTTCTCCAAGTGGCTGGAGGTTATCCCAGTAAAGAGCACGTCCTCCGCCACGACAATTAGCCAGCTAAGGAGAGTCTTTTCCACGTTCGGTTTACCCGACACTTTAGTCAGCGATAACGCTAGTTGTTTCACCTCCGCTGAGTTCGGGGCATTCATGGAGGCAAACGCCATTCGGCATGTCACATCCGCGCCGTTTCACCCGGCCACGAATGGCCAAGTGGAACGGCTGGTGCGTACAACAAAGGATGCGCTGCGGCGCATGGGCCCGGGGGACCTGAATCACCAAGTATGCCAGTTCCTCTTAGCGTATAGGGTGACCCCCTTAGCGTCAGGCTACTCGCCGGCAGAGCTCTTGATGCGGCGAAAACTGACCACGATCCTGTCCAGGCTAGACCCGACGAGAGTCGAGGATAAAGGGAAAAACATAGGGTTGGCAGTCTCGAAAGGTTTCGCCGCCGGCGACCCTGTTCACTGCAGGAACTATTCCAGCGCAGGGCCAGCCTGGGTACCAGGGACGGTTGTAGAACAGACGGGGCCAGTGTCGTACCGGGTCGAGACTAACACCGGCCTCCTCTGGAGGAGGCACGCAGACCAACTGAGGCACCGAGTGAGTAGGCCAGTCAGTGGGGCTCAGCAACAGGATTCAGCGTTAGGGTTCTCCCCCACCCGCTTAACCCAAGGGGGAGACAGCAGCGGACAACAGTCCCAAGCAAGGGGGGAAGGCAGAAGCAGCGGCCCCGACTCATACCCTTTTGATACACCAGTCCTATCAGAGGCCGGGGAAGGGGGAGAGGAGTTCGCGACCGCTGCCCCCGAATGTAATTTTGATTTTGATTTTGCGAGCCGGGGGGGTTTTCAGGAGTGTTCCCCCACCCATCCAAGCGAGAAGAGGGGTTTTTCGTTAGCCCCCAGTGCCCCCGGTTCCTCCCTAAGAAAGAGCACACCTCCCAACAACGCCGCGGAGCCGCGGCAAGTCACTAACGAGTCTCCCTCTCCAATTACAGGACAGGAAACCAGGGGACAAAGAGAAGGTAGCAAACCCGGGGAAAGGCAGCCCGCATCGAGACCCCAGCGTGTTCGAAATAAGCCATCTTGGCTGAGAGACTTTGTCTCCTAGGGGGGGGAGTGTGTTTAAGTGTGGGCTCGAGACTTTGTCTCGTCCTAGGGGGGAGGGGTGTTGTGTTCTAATGGTTTTACCTTCCACAATGTATCTGAACCAATGTAACCTTGCCTATAGCAACAATGTAACCTTCAGCTGCATCATATGAACCCTGTAAGAGGACGCGAGCTAATGACCACCAGCTGGCAGCAGCGAGCGTCCAAGCTCCCTTGGTCCAAACTCATCAAAGGCAACAGCGCGGGAAGTTTTCCCGCCATCACCTACACCTGGACAAGAAGGGCGTGACCCGCAATGACGTCACGCAGACAGTAGCCAATGGGCTACCATGGAACCACGTTCAAATGTATTACTACTGTATATAAAGAGCTATCGATCCGCCATTACCTCATGTTCCCTCTGTCCACGATGCAATAAACCTGAGTTAACCCAGCCCGAGGCTGTGTCCTGTGTCTTGGTTTGCATACACCAAAATTTCACTGTTGCTAAGGTAGGTCACAAGGAGCCAAGACTGAGTGGGTCTCTTTTTCTCCTACAGTCTCATCCTTACAGCATTTGTTTCTCAGATGCAGGCAAATAGGAAAGCCATTGGAAGGCTCAAGAGGCAACGGGCACAGGTTAGTGTTCTTTTGTGATATTGTGATAGAATTGCCAGAGGATGTGCAAAATGATCCATCATGGCAGTCTGGAAACTTGGGGCTGGGTAGTGATGTCTTCTGTAGTCCATTTATTGTAGGAGTGCACAACCATTTGTTTTTGAGGGCCATGTCCAGTGCTAGCTGGAGGGAAGACAGATACGCACTCAGTCATACCACTGTCCCCACAATCCTACCCCAAGCAGTCTCCACAGGTTTGTTGCTTGACCACTGCTATTAGCAATGGGATAACAGTGACCTGAAGAACTAAGGCAGGGGTGCCCAAACTATGGCCCACGGGCTGGATCTAGCCCTCGATGCTAATTCATCTGGCCCGCACCCCCTTGTTTCTCCCAGAAGCGGTGTGGGCCATATGAAATGGCATCAGGGGCCGGATCCAGCCCACAGGCCATAGTTTGGGTGCCTCTGGTTTAAGCAGAGAAAATGGCAGCTTAAAATATATCTCATCCTGTTGCAAAACAGATTGCTAGGTGCATTTTACTTCCGCTTCCAGTGGGAGGACCCACGTGACCAGCCAGCTTAACCATGTGACTGGCCCGCTGAACCAGGTGACTGGCCTGCAGTCTGAAAAGTTTGGGCACCTCTGAGCTAAGAAGTGGGTTACAGTGAAAAGGAGAAACTGGTGGCTTCCGGGGACATGTAGGTGGGAGCTGTGTGCTTAGCCCTTTGAGCCATAGGCTGTGGGCTCTGGTGTAATGCAACCTATTTCCCTTTTTTGCCTCTCCCATTCAGTATGTCCAGGAAAAATGGTGCCTGGTGAGGAAGCTGGCTCGGCTGGTGGTGAAATCACCATGAGTTTTTGAGGAAGGAAGCACTTGGTGGCAGTAACAGAAAGAGAAGAGAAATGGATTTTGCTTGGGAGAAGGGCAGAAGACCCCCTAGAATGGTCAGAGGTTGTTTGTAACCTCACCTGAGCCTTGCTATTAACCACACAACCAAGCCTCCCTACCCTGAATGAAGACTGGTCCCTGGCTCCACTCTTTCGTACCCATTTATGTCTTTTAAATAGATACGCTATTAACTTCTTCAATGTTGGACGCAGGTTGTTGGACTGGATTGGACTTCTTGTGTCCTCCTACATGTCCCTGTGAGATGCCATACCTATTGACTGGCCTCATGTCTGAGTATGTTCTTGGAGGTCTGCTGCTCCTTGTTGAAAATGATGTTCTGGGTGTTGTGTTCTAATAATGTAACCTTCCACATGTGATATCAATGTATCCGAACCAATGTAACCTTGACTATGAGTAACAATGTAACCTTCAGCTGTATCACATAAACCCTGTAATAGGACGCGAGCTAATGACCACCAGTTGGCAGCAGCGAGCGTCCAAGCTCTCTTGGTTCAAACCCATCAAAGACCGCAGCGCGGGAAGTTTCCCGCCGCTACCTACACCTGGACAAGAAGGGCGTGACCAGCCATGACGTCACGCGGACCAGTAGCCAACGGGCTACCGTGGAGCCACATTCAAATACGTTACTACCATATATATAGAGCTGTTCGTCCGCCATTACCTCATGTTCCCTCTGCCCACCATGCAATAAACCTGAGTTAACCCAGCCTTTGGCTGTGCCTTGTGTCTTGACTCTCATACACTAAATTGGCGACGAAGGTGGGATAATGGATCCCCACGGAGCCAGGACACAGAGCGGGTTCAACATCACCAAACCGCAAGACTGGGAGCTTTTTGAGATGGACTTCCAGGCGGCACTGGTGGAGCTCAAAGTCAAAGAAGACGACGAGGAAAGGAAGAGGGCCATCCTCACCCGCATGCTTGGGATGGAAACCAAGCGGACGCTGGTGGGCATCCTTGCACCAAAGAAGATGAGCGATTTCAAAGCCGGTGACATCATGAAAATGCTGCGTGAGCGTTTCCGACCCTTGAGGGCAATGTTTCCCGCTCGGAGTGCGTTTTGGAGGCGAGTTCAAGCGCCGGACGAGTCGGTAGAAGCCTTCGTAACGGCTATGAGGGTAGCAGCCGCCCCCTGCAAATGGGACCACATCCTAGAGATGGCCCTCAGGGACGGAGTGCTGTGTGGCCTGAAGGACAAGGAAGTACAGCGCAGCTTGATGAACAAGGAGCCACCACCCACACTGGAAGAGGTTGTAGAGGCCGCGGAAGCCGCGGAATCCACGAATGCTGGAGTAGATGAGATGCACAAGTGGCGTGAGTGGCGTCCGAGGGCCGGCAAAGCGGAAAACTCGTCGCACGGGAAGTCCGGTCAGTCGGTGCATGCAACCCGACCGACCTCGAAATCGTCTTCAGAAAGCAGCGATGGCGAGGAGGTCCAGAAGGTCCGGAGAGGCGGGCGCCGCTGCGATGGTTGCGGAGCGGCCCATGAGCGCGTGAAGTGCCCATTCCGGAAAGCCGAGTGTTTCAACTGTGGACGTCGGGGGCACATCGCCAAGGCGTGCAGGAAATGGAAAGAGGGCCGGAGACAGTCGCAAGACCGTTCAGCCAGACCGGACCGTCCAGCGAGGTCCAAAGATGGCGCCCGGGCCACGAGGAAGCAGGACGGCGTGGGCCGCATCTCGGACGACAGCGAGGGCGACGCTCCTGTGTTCAACGTGTCTGCGGGACAGCCCCATTACTTTGTTGAGGTACTAGTACAAGGGACCCCTATTAGGATGGAAGTTGACTCGGGGTCCTCCTATTCTATAATCCCCCAGAGAGAGTTCTTGAAAATCGACCCCCACGTGCGGCCCAAACTTAAAGCGTTGAGGGCCACACTACGGGACGTTCAGGGGAACAGCATTCCAGTGTTGGGGGTCGGAACGTTCCGGGTTCGCTTTAAGAGACATTCTGCGGAACTTCCCCTAGTGGTGCTAAAAGGGGGGAGTTGTAGCCTCCTCGGAACACAGTGGTTTCAGCCCTTAGGCCTGTTCATAGGGGGGGGTGCATGCCGTAGGCGAGGACCCAATACAAGCAGTGTGTGACGCACACCCCGCCGTTTTTAAAAGTGGACTGGGAAAGTTCAAGGGACCCCCTGTAGCCTTCGACTTAGACCCGGAGGTCCGCCCGATAAGACTTAAACCGCGCAGGGTACCGTTCGCGCTTAAGGACAAAATAGAGGCGGAACTGGACAAACTGGTGGGTCAAGGAATTCTCGTTCCTGTGGATTCCGCGGAGTGGGAGACTCCAATTGTAACAGCACTGAAGGCTAACGGGGAGGTGCGCATTTGCGCTGATTATAAGTGTACCATTAATAAGGCAATCCGCCCTAATGCATACCCGGTGCCAGTGGTCAGCCACCTTCTGGCCAGGCTGAATGGGGGAAAGTGTTTCGCTAAACTCGATTTAGCACAGGCCTACCAGCAACTCCCGGTAACCCCCGCCACAGCGGCGGCACAAACAATAGTCACACATAAGGGGGCGTTCCAGGTGTCGAGGTTACAGTTCGGCGTGAACTCGGCACCTGGCATTTTTCAATCGCTAGTGGAACGCCTCCTGAAGGGGCTGGAGGGGGTGTTGCCATATTTTGATGACGTGTTGATAACGGGGGGGAGTAAGGCCGAGCTGGCTCACAGATTGGATAAGGTCCTCACCGTGTTCGAGAAAGCGGGGCTGCGACTGAGAAAAGACAAATGTGTATTTTTCGAAACAGAGGTTGAGTTTTTAGGGTTCCGTGTCACGCCCGAGGGAATTAGGCCGTCCAAATCTAAGGTAGCCGCCATTAAGAAAGCCCCTCGCCCCACTTCCAAAACCGAGCTACAGTCGTTTCTGGGGCTTCTCAATTTCTACCATACCTTCCTTCCACGGAAGGCGTCTGTTGCCGAGCCGCTCCATCGGTTACTTAAAAAAGAGGAAAAATGGCTGTGGGGTGACGAGCAAGAAAGAGCGTTCACAGAGTTAAAGCAACTCCTCACATCCGAGGCAATCCTGACTCATTTCGACCCCAAACGGCCCATAGTTTTGGTCTGCGATGCATCCCCGGTGGGGGTGGGGGCGGTGCTTTGCCACGTGTTAGACGACGGAAGGGAGGCCCCGATAGCGTTTTATTCAAGGTCCCTGTCCCAAGCAGAGCGGAATTACGCACAGACCGATAGGGAGGCACTAGCGATAGTAGCGGGAACCAAGAAATTTCACGATTTTCTGTATGGTCGGCCGTTCAAGATCGTTACTGATCACAAGCCCCTGTTAGGAATATTCACTGCAAATAAGCCCACGCCACAGATCCTGTCCCCGAGGATGCTGCGGTGGGCTATTTTTCTTAACGCATATCAACATGAGTTAGAATACCGGCCAGGGAAGGAAATCTGCCATGCAGACGCGCTCTCACGGTCGCCGTTACCCTTGTCGGACGACCAGAAGGCAGGGGTAAGAAGAGACCGCCAGGTATTGCTAATAGAGGTCTTGGAGTCACCCCCGATAGTACCGGCCGACATTGCCAGGGCGACCGGAAAGGATAGAACACTAGAGAAGGTATGCTCGTGGGTGCAGAAGGGGTGGCCGGCGTCATCCCCAGGCACGGAATTCGACCCATTCTTCCGAAAGCGAGTGGAGTTGTCTTTAGAGAGGGGGTGCCTTTTGTGGGGCCAACGGGTGGTGGTTCCTACGTCCCTGCGGCCGAAGGTGCTAAAACTGTTGCACGTCAGCCACCCGGGAATCGTTCGTTCCAAGGCGTTGGCCCGGAGTTACTTCTGGTGGCCCCAGCTGGACGCCGACATAGAGCAGATGGTTGGCACTTGTGAGGCATGTCAATGCTCTCGACCGGAGGTGGCCCGCCTACCGCATAGGGAATGGGACGCAGCAAGGGGACCGTGGTCCAGGGTGCACGTAGATTTTGCTGGCCCATTCCGGGGAACCATGTTTCTCCTGGTGGTGGATGCACACTCAAAGTGGCTGGAGGTCATTCCGGTAAAGAGCACATCCTCTGCCACTACCATTCGCCAGCTAAGGAGGGTCTTTTCCACATTCGGCTTACCCGACACTTTGGTCAGCGATAACGCCAGTTGTTTCACGTCCGCTGAATTCGCAGCATTCATGGAGGCAAATGCAATTCGGCATGTCACATCCGCACCGTTTCACCCGGCCACGAATGGCCAAGTGGAACGGTTGGTGCGCACCACAAAAGATGCGCTGCGGCGCATGGGCTCGGGAGACCTAAATCACCAAGTTTGTCAATTTCTATTAGCGTACAGAGTGACCCCCTTAGCGTCTGGATACTCGCCGGCTGAGTTGCTGATGCGGAGGAAACTGACCACGCTTTTGTCCAGGCTAGACCCGTCGAGGGTCGAGGACAAAGGGAAGAACATAGGGTTAGCGGTCTCGAAAGGGTTCGGCGTAGGCGATCCTGTACACTGCAGGAACTATGCCAACGCAGGCCCAGCCTGGGTGCCAGGGACGGTAATAGAACAGACGGGGCCAGTGTCCTATCGGGTGGAAACTAGCACCGGCCTCCTCTGGAGGAGGCACGCTGACCAACTGAGGCACCGAGTGAGCGAGGGGCCGACCAGTGGGGCTCAGCGACAGGATTCAGCGATAGGGTTCTCCCCCACCCGTTTAGCCCAAGGGGGAGACAGAGAGGGACACCAGTCCGAAGCCAGGAAGGAAAGCAGCGAGCCCGACTCATATCCTTTTGATACTCCAGTTCTATCCGAGCCCGGGGGGAGGGAGAAGGAGTGTGCGGCCGCCGCTGCCGCTTCCCTCGAATCCGATTTTGATTTTGATTTTGCTAGCCGGGGGGGTTTGTTGGAGTGTTCCCCCACCCATCCAAGCGAGAAGAGGGGTTTTTCGTTAGCCCCCAGTGCCCCCGGTTATTCCCAAACAAAGCACACACCTCCCTACAAAGCCGCAGAGCCGCGGCAAACCACTAACAAGTCATCCTCTCCGATTGCAGGGCAGGAAGCCAGGGAGCAAGGAGGAGGGAGCGAAGCCGGGGCAGGGCAGCCCGCGCCGAGACCCCAGCGTGTTCGAAATAAGCCATCTTGGCTGAGAGACTTCGTCTCATCCTAGGGGGGAGGAGTGTTGTGTTCTAATAATGTAACCTTCCACATGTGATATCAATGTATCCGAACCAATGTAACCTTGACTATGAGTAACAATGTAACCTTCAGCTGTATCACATAAACCCTGTAATAGGACGCGAGCTAATGACCACCAGTTGGCAGCAGCGAGCGTCCAAGCTCTCTTGGTTCAAACCCATCAAAGACCGCAGCGCGGGAAGTTTCCCGCCGCTACCTACACCTGGACAAGAAGGGCGTGACCAGCCATGACGTCACGCGGACCAGTAGCCAACGGGCTACCGTGGAGCCACATTCAAATACGTTACTACCATATATATAGAGCTGTTCGTCCGCCATTACCTCATGTTCCCTCTGCCCACCATGCAATAAACCTGAGTTAACCCAGCCTTTGGCTGTGCCTTGTGTCTTGACTCTCATACACTAAACTGGGGGAAGAGCAAAATGTATGGCATACACCAGTGTTCCCCAATCTTTGGCTTTGAAGTTCAATTCCCAGAAGCCTAAGCCAATTCCCAAAAGCACTGATCAGTCAATGTACTGACTTAGACTTCTGGGAATTGAAGTCCAAAAGCCAAAAGTTGGGGGACACAGGCATACACCACAGGGCAACAAAGATCTCTATGCTTATCAACTAAACATGGGGGAAATAATGCTGCTAATAATTTCACATATCCTCACTGAACATGTCATCAATCCTCCTAGAAGTAGTTTGCTCATTTTCACCATCAGGAATGCCTTGATTATTCATTTCTCTCTCAAAATTATGTGCATTTTGTCTATAAATGCCAAAAGGTATGGAATAGGCTGCTGCATCCCTTGACCAAACCCCGTGAAATTCAGCACACACGTACCTTGCACACGTGAACTGGTCACTGTCAGGGTCCCGAAGCCCAGGGTGTGTGCCCCCCCCCAATTGATCCTTTAGTCCTCAACCAATCACAAGGACTGACTTTTGTGATGTCATGCCCTTTGTGATGTCTTGCCCAGAACTTGTCAGCCCTTGGGAGTGGTCAGCCTTTGGGAGTGGTCAGCCAATGTGACAGCACATGGCCCCACCCCTTGGCCAGTCAGGCCAGCTGTCAGGGCAGGGCAGGACTCCAGTGGACAGAGGTCAGCCCAGGAGAAGGAGCACCCGAGCAATGCAACCCCGGGAGGTAGGACAGCCCCCCCCCCAAACCCCACCAGGGCAAAGCCGGGCACCTCTGTTAGTGTTATATAGAATACAGTACAGTAGACCCTCACATAATGACATTGATTGGTTCCGCAAGTAGCGTCGCTATAGGGGAAACACCGTTGTACGGTTTTCAATGGCAGCTGCGCCATCTAGCGGCAAAAAACTGTCATTATCCGCACAACGACATTAAAAAAAGTCGTTAATCCGCACAACGGTTTTTCGTCGTTGTGCGGATAGTCACATGGGGAGTGACGATGCATCGGTAAGCGGAAATGACGCTATTCGAACGCGTCGTTAATCGAGGGTCCACTGTACTGCACAGAATACCATCATGGGAGGAGTATATGTCAGGTTGTGTATTTCTTAAATTGTTTTTATGTAGAGCAAGTGTGTAAGTAGATGCATGTTCTGCCCTGCCCTGCCCTTCATGGTAGTGGGCCAGGTTACCTAAGAGACCGCATCACCCTAAGAGAGTCTGCCCGTCCTACCAGGGTGGACCGGAGGGGCTCCCTCAGTGTTCCATCAGCTAGAGGGGCTCGCCTCTCTTGCATAAGGAGGAGGGCCTTCTCTGTGTCCGCCCCAACCCTGTGGAACCTCCTGCCGGAAGAATTAAGGCTACAGTCAGAATTGCTGCCTTTTAGGAAAGGGTTGAAAACCTGGCTGGCAGGGCAAGTCTGGGGGGCCGACTGGGTGTTGACTCCCACTCATTGGCTCTGTTAGAGTTATATGTCCCTCTTACTGAGTGTGGGGAGGGTCTTTTTAGATATGGGATGGTTTTTAATGAGTTTTTTGTTGCTGGTTTGATGAGGTTTTAAAAATATTATGTGATTGTGCGCCGCCCTGAGTTGCCCTAGGGCAAGAGGACAGGATATGAGTTCAAAATAAATAAATAAATAAATAAATAACATGGGGGATAGGTCTTGTGTTCTAGATAGCCCTAGGACTGAGTTGCTCCTTTGTGCAAGTGTCATGTACATGTTACCTAGCTATCATCCATAAGGTTCTGAGCTCTATAAATAGCAGGAGTTTCTTCCCACCATATAAAAATATGAAAATCTGTACACTCTTTTTTCCTATTATTTTGGTCTAGGAAATATTAAGGGAATTTTTTTTTACTATATCTTCCAGAATCTCCCAGCCACTGTGGCTGTGAGTTTCTGAAAGTTCTACTCAAAAAGCAATTTTCTCAAGTTCTGTGGTGTTGTTTACCATAGTTTGGAATCCAGAAATCTGGCATAGCAGTGGCTTTTATGCCACTTCCCTGGTGTAGATCATCCCTTTCATTTGTGGATCACACAAAACACTTTGGTTTCATTTCAGAATGCATGCAAAATTTCAAATCTCATTTGTTCCTTCTGGCCCCTTGCTTCACCTTCCACTATCAGTCACATCAGAAGCTGTGATTAAGGGGATGGAGGGAGAACCTTCAGGTTACAATTACAAGTTAGTCGCTACTCCACTAACAAAGAGAAGTGGGACCTGGAGCCAAATGTTACAGTGAAGTGTACTCCACTTTAGTGGCCCAGAGTACAGGCTGTCCAGCTGACTTTACACACATATCCTCTTATAAGGTACACCCTGTCAGTGATTATACATTTTTGTCCCTTCATGCCCACTGAAGATGTTTTATGCTCACCAAGCTTGTGATAAAACTTGGGCCTCCTCACAATTCTACACTCTTCTCTGTCATAAGGAGAGCAGATATTTGTTGTGCATCTAAATACAGTATATGTCTTTGCCACCAAAACCAAAACTAAATGCAAGTACACAAGGAATTAGGACATCTTGGAGGGAAACTCAGCAGTTCCTGTTACTTCAAGGCTCATCAAACACAACTGCTAGGAACAGAACAACTCTGTGAGTGTGCTCCAGCAACTTTCTCAAATGGCATGATATGTATGTTATAGAGGAAAAAACAGCTGGATGTAAGGAACAGAGCAATATTCTCAGAACAATATTCTCAAATCAAATTTATTTGTACAGTCACAGACCAAAGAGAAGAACTCATACTTAAAAAGGAATGGCATACCATTATAAAATGTATATAAAAGTCAAGTGTTTAGGAGACTCTAGAACCATCTGAGGTATGCCTAGATATATCTCAGAGGTAAAATTCAGTTTCTGAGAGCAGCCTGGTCTACAATTTAAAACGATTATAATATTTATGTAAATATTTAAAGAATAAGAGAAAGGTTTGATTAAAAAAGAAGTCCTATGGAGAGAGACACTGTACTCCTTCCCACATCCCATTCTTACCCTCTCTACGTAGAAGTGGGGCAGCCGGCAGAGGACAGCTTTCTCTTGCCAGAGTTCTGATTTCTTACAAATGATATCTGAGTTTTACGCTAAGCAACATGCCAGGATATCTAAGAGACCGCAATGCCCCAAGGTTTTTGACCCGTCCTACGAGGGCAGACCGTAGGGGCTCCCTGGTGGTCCCATCAGCTAGGGAGGCATGCCACACTGGGACCAGGAGGAGAGCCTTCTCGGGATCTGCCCCGGCCCTATGGAACCCCCTGCCACCAGATTTGCACCTCCAGGCGGAGTTGCCCCCCTTCAGGAAGGCTTTAAAAACATGGGTTTGGCAGCAGGTGTGGGGTGCATCTTGCCCCACAACCCAGCCCTACAGGCTTATTTACCCCTATCCAGGGTTTTAAAGAGTTTTAATGGGATCAGGGATGTTTTAAATGTTTTATAGATTTAATATTCGGTTTTTATTGTATGAGGGATGGGCTTTTAACCAATGTGAGCCTCCTTGGGTCGCTAAGGCGGGTTATACAAGTCCATAAATAAATAAATAAAGGTGGGTTTCTTTTACTTTCAATGAATCCAGAACACAAGGGTACAGAACTTTGCCATCTGTAAGGAAACCTGAGATTTTCTATCCATTAAATGTTCCCTGACATACGCTGCATCTGTTTTAGAGGTCCTTGCTTCTGGGAGGGAGGGCTAAAAATGTTATTCTAGCTGAATCATATAGTGGGCACTAGAGAAAAATGTGCTCCATAGGCTCCACTTAATTTAATATACAGGAGCAGAGTCTTTCTTTGTAAGGGATTCTTTTATATTTGCCCATCAGAACTGCTGAGGGAAAGGCTTGGCATCTGGCTAAGGTGAAGGTTCTTCTGTACTTGTGAACGTCAGCTGATGACAGGTAGGGAGCTGATGTTAGAATGTACTGTACCTTGTGGCTGGAGGTGAGAAAAAAGCTGGAGATTTAGCTAGATCTTTCTGCCTCTCAATATCTTTGATTCTTTGTATGAGACTTTGTTTAGCCTGGGCCAGACCCAGTCTAATTTGATCATTTGGGGAGAATCCCAGTCACCAGTTTATTCCCAAATGCTTGGCGCCAGCTAGACTGGAAGGAGTCTTGAAGAATCAAGGGGGCTGAGTATGTAAATATGGTACACATTACTTCGACCTGCCATAGTTTATTCATAAACACTGTAAGTACTAGAGGAAGGAGAATTTTATTTTTTTCACCCAACCATAGTCTTATTGGAATTTTTTAAATATTAGCTGTGATAGTCTGTGTTTCAAGGATATCAGAGAGTAAACAACAACAAAACAACAATGTTGTGGCATTTTAAAGACTAACTGCTGTATTTCAATGTTAGCTTTCATGGATCAGGTACGGTTCATCAGACATGGGAGTGAGACTTCATGGCATAATCTTATACACCTCAGGTACAGAGATTCCACTACATACCTATCTGTTATGCTAACCATTCTGAATTATGCCATTCAGTCTCACTCCCATGTCTGATGAAGTGGACCTGATCCACGAAAGCTAACATTAAAATACAGCAGTTAGTCTTTAAAGTGCTACATTTTTCTTTAGTTTACTCTCTGATATTAATGGAAATTGTTATACTATTGGTCTGTGGCTCACCTTGCTTGTCCTTCCTGTGGGGATTACAAATTGGCTGAAATCCTCTTGCTTAGTGTAGCAAATTGCACTAGATAGTACCATTAAATTATAAGGGATTTTGTTAGTTCCATAAATTCCATTGATTTAAATGGGTCTATTCTAGTTTATAGGCCCATATCTCTTCTTAGCCACCTATATAAGATATATTAATGTTTAATCCTGAACCAACTGTCTGCAATAGCAGAACCCTGGTTTATACCACAGCAAGCTGGTTTCAGACCTGGCAAAGATTGTACAGCACAAATTCTTAACACAGTACATAGAAGATGGTTTTGAACTGAAGGAAATCACAGGCCTATTGTTTATTGATCTCACTGCTACTTATGACACAGTCAATCATAGGCTGTTTATTGGAAAACCACAGGTTTTTTTGTTGATTTCCAAGGACAACGCAGCCATTGGAGAAATCAAAGAAATGGCCTCCCACAGGGCAATGTGCTAGCCCCCAAACTGTTCAACATATATACTAATGATCAACTACTGCCAGAAGCCACTAGGAACTTTCTTTACACTGACAACCTGGCAATTGCCACACAGTGCGCAACCTTTGAGGCTGTTGAGAAAAAAAACTGACTGAGGCTTTAAATTAAATGACTATATATTATAGGGATAACCAACTGAAGCCAAACTGTCTAAAAACCCAACTCTGTGCTTTTCATCTGAAAAACTGTGAGGCATCAAGAAGGTTGCAGGTGAACTGGAATGGCACCAGGCTCAAACACTGTGACACCCCCAAATACATGGGAGCTAACCTGAATTGAACTCTCACCTTCAAGACCCACTGCCTTAATACCAAACAGAAGATTTTTGTCAGGAACAATATTTGGAGGAAAATCGCATGCAAAAGTTGGGGTGCCCAACCACACACTTTAAGAACTTTGGCGCCAGCTTTATGCTACTCTGCAGGAGAATATACTAGTCTAGTGTGGTGCAGATCAAAGCATGCAGGGCAGGTGGACGTGGCCCTAAATGAAACAGCAAAATTGGTCACAGGATGCCTAAAACCAACCCCAATACAAAAGTGCATTACTTAGGTGGCATTCCACTGAGAAAGTGCTGCTCAGAAAGTGTGGGTCAAAGCAAGTTCCTCAGAAACACACCTTCTATTTGATCACTAGCCACCAAAGCAGAGACTGAAATAAAGGCACAGCTTCCTCATAACCTCTGCCCCTCCGAACAACCAGCCGCCACAGACCGCCTTAGAACTATGGAAGACAAGCAAGTTGATAACTGGGCAGAACCACATGACTCTCTACTGCCTGGCCAAGAACAACCATTGCCTGTGTGGAAAGCTTTAAATAGACTGCGTGCAGGGGTAGGAAGATCAAGGGGCTAATCTGAGAAAGTGGGATTTCCCTGTAGATGACAACCTGTGTGACTGCGGAGAAGTACAAACTATCTCCCATATGATGCAATGCACACAATGCCCCTCAATGTGCACTGAGGAGGACCTTATGTTGGCAAGAGGAAATGCTGTTGGTGTGGCCCGATATTGGGCAGATGTCATCTAGCCCTTTTAAATTCTATTTTGTTTTTAGATGTGCTGATTTTAGATTTGTATGTTATTATATGCTGGTGGTGCATCTGACACAAATAAAGAATTCTAGTTGTAACTTATTTAAGTGTAGTAAATTGCGACTCACACAGACCCCATTGAAATGATGCAACTTATGGTGGCAATGACTTACCAAAGCCCCACTGTTTCAATCGGCTGATTCTAGTTGCAGCTTGTTGTGCTAATCAACAGAATTTCCAACCATTTTTTTTTCCAGAATTCTGGATTGCCTAATCCTTTTATTGTATCACTAGCAAAGTTTGTCCGGCGGTGCCGGGCTGTTTTAAATTGTATTGGAAGGTTTTATTTTTTGGTAATGTTTGTAAAAAAGAGGTTAGTCTTTAATTGTTCTTTTTAATTTTTTTATTTATGCACAATTCCTTTATGTTTTCATTTGTTAAATAGATTGTATTGTTGTGATACTTTACAGTAATAACAACTTGTATTTTGTAATTTTTCTAATGTGTTTTTGAATATTTGCTTTAACATATATGTTAATTTTTGTTACGATGCCGGGCTGTTATAAACTGTGATCAGTTTGTTTGTTTGTTTGTTTTGTGGATTAAAAAAAAACAAAGGATTATATAATTTTTCTTAATTTTCTATTTAACCAAATAATATTTTAGCATGTGACCTTTTTTTAATGGTTGTATCGTAGGTAATAATTTTAAAAATGTGAAAGTACATGTTTTTTACATTCAATGTTTTTAAACTGTGTTTAGATGTTTTGGGTTTTTATTTGAGTTAAAACTAAACACAGGATTTTAGAAATCTTTTTATGTTATTTTTTTTGAGATATATTTGTGATTTGTGTAACATTGTGATTTTGTTATGTTTTTGACTTGTTTTTACTCTTGTGGCCTCTAGGTGGGGCTGTTGAGTCTTTTTGAGTTGTTTTTACTATTGTGCCCTGCAGGTGGGGCTGCTAGGGGTTTGGTTTCATTTCAGGTGTTTTTTCTCTTCTGGCCTCTAGGTGGTGCTTCTTCCGGTAAGTCGTCTTTGTTTCTTCATTTCTGTTCCTGTCGTCGTGGAGGGAGGACACGCTGGTAAGTTGTCTGGTTTTCTTTCTTCTGGGGCTTTTCTTTGTTTGGGCTTTGTGTTGGTGGGCTGGGAGGTGTTTCTGTTTGGTCTTTTGTGTGTTGGTTTATTTTTAGTTTGGTTTAATTGGTTTGATTATTTCTGGTTGTGTTTAATTTGTTTTATTTTGTTGTTTGTTTGTTTGTGTTTTTCGTGTTGTAGTTAGGTGTTTTGTTTGTGGTTTTGTGGTGTTGTGGAAGTTTTTGTTTGTATTTTGTGGTTTATTTATTTTTGTTTATTAATGTTTTTTTAAATTATTGATTTATTTTTGTTTTATTTTGTAATAGTTTTGGTGTTTGCTTTTGTTGGTTACTTTTTGTGTATGTTGTTGTTTAGGGGTTGTTTTGGTGTGCGCACACACACACACTGGGCAGGTTTCAAATGTGCAGCCCAGTATGTGTATGCTGCGCCCGGGTGAGGAGCTCTGGGAGGCGAAGGCAATGACCGAAGCCCCATTCACTGCCTTTGCTTCCCGGGGAATTGGTTTGCTTTCAACGAGGTGGGGGGGGAAGGTACTGGTGCATCCCCCCCCTTGAAAGTGAAACACTTCCTCGGGAAGTAAAGGCAGCGACCGGAACCTTGTTCGCTGCCTTTCCTCCCCGGGGAATTGGTTCGCTTTCAGGGGGGGGGAATGCTCCAGTACCTCCCCCCCTTGAACCCCCTCCCTCCGGTTTTTCTGGGTTTTGTTCCACCCCGGCTCAACTTTCCTTGAGGCTGGTGGTGATCTCGCCGTGTCTTCGGCGGGGTAGCGTGGAGGAGAGGGAGTCCCTCTTCTTCCCGTTGCTCCGGGAAAGGACGGCGGGTGTCTCGCGGTGGCATTTTTTGGCTGTTTATTTTGTGTGGCTGTGAGGCACTGAGTCTGCCTGCTGGGGACTTGCGCTTCCATTGCCTTTTGTAAGTTTATTTTTCTTGCGCCAGCTTTCTCAGCGTTCTGCGCGCTCACTGCGCACAGGACGCTGGGACTTGTATTTTTGTGTTTGTGGTTTACGTTCGTGTGGTGGTTTTTTTTATGCAGCTCGATTTTGATTTGCCGCAGCGCATTTCCCAACGTTCTTTTTACTCGCGCCTCTCAGCCTGATTGGCTGTGGCACGGCGCGGCACAAGGAACGTTGGGAATTGAAGTTCTTTTTCTTTGTTTGAGTTTGTGGGTCTCCTGCCCCACTGCCGCATTTCTCAACCCGACAGTTACCTGCGAACCCAGTTCGGGCAAGTGCACGAATGCTTGGTACGGGATAGTATGGCCGGGTGCGGGAGCCTTTGTCAAATTACAACGGTTAACGCTCAGATTTATAGGTAAAGATTAAAAACATGCAAACAAGGCAAGCAATAGAGTTTTCCAGAACACTACTTCAGGTATGAATAGCAACATAGTGTAGTAGTAGTGGTGGCGGCTCTTTCTTATGCTGTGTGGCAGCTGCCTCCACCACTACAGCATATCGGGCAATGAGGCTCCTTGTCGTTTCTTCAGCAAGAAAGCTTTAGGGGGTGGGATGTCAATCCAAAGCCCAACCCTCCTCCTTTCTCATTCAGGTTTGGGACCAGCAATGGCAGAGTTCAACAAAGTTAAGAAGGGGGAGGGGAGAAAAGAGGGGAGTGGGAAGGGAGTCTGGCCAGATGTAATAAATCTTACATCATCTATGCCTGAAGAATTTCTGGAAAACCTAAAAGCTTACCTTCCCCCACCCCCTAACCTTTCTATCATCCAATTAAGGGATTGCACAATGTATATTTTTCCATTCACTTTCTCAACCTTGTTACACAATAAAGCTGTGTCACCACTCTATTTCTATATTTAGGTATTCTACCTTCAGTTTCTCTTAGGGTACAAAAAAGGTGTTGCATATTATCACAAAAACTCCCTGTGCCCTGCCCAGACTTCTCTCACTGTCTAGTCCAGGAGTCAGCAAACTTGGCTTTCCAGATGTTCTTGGACTTCATTTCCCAGAAGCCCTGATCACCAGGTGTACTGACTTGGGCTTCTGGGAGTTGAAGTCCAAGAACACCTGAAGAGCCAGGTTTGCTGACCCCTGGTCTAGTCAGTCCTACAGTATTACATCAGTTCACTATCCTAACTTTGTCCTGGAGAAACCATTGGAAATAACCACCATCGTTTAATGGAACTTGTTGAAAACTATATAAGCCTGAAGGTAATTGTTTCTTGCTCGAACTTCCTTATTTGACAGAGCTGTGTGAGCAACATGGGCAAGGGAGCTGAGAAGTTTATATGCCCCAGTGCTCTCACTGTGAACAGGAAGGAGATCTTCCTTTTGAGATGATGAGCTTTCTTTGGTCCCAAGTGCTGGTTTTGTGAAATTTGTTTTAAGATGATGAGGTGAGCTGGTAGCAGAAGAGTCTGAAAATGTGGGGCTGTCATTGTGTAAGGGAAATTGCAGAAGCAATGGATTTGAGGAGTGTTGAAGAGAAGGATCAATAGTAGCTTGACAGAAAGAGAAAGAGGGGTGCTGTCCCCAAAAATTCAGGA
Source organism: Bradypodion pumilum (assembly GCA_035047305.1). NCBI lineage: Eukaryota > Metazoa > Chordata > Lepidosauria > Squamata > Chamaeleonidae > Bradypodion > Bradypodion pumilum. The sequence goes on along the minus strand of JAWDJD010000002.1, from coordinate 284,140,739 downwards.
GAAAAGAAGATAAGGAAAATTAGCTTAGTCCAAAGGAAGTGAGCTGCAGAAAGAACAACATCCCAGGGCAAAGAAAAATAGGTTTCAGAGCTAACAGCTTAGAGAATTTTAGAGATCAATCAAGATTTAAGATTGCCAACATTTCAACGTCCTGACGGAAGACTGTATCTTCAAATTTGATTGAACGAACAGTGAGGACATAGTCATCCAGTGGAAGTCAGAACAGAGATGGTAGAGAGCAGTTTTGTGAAGCAAAGAACATAAAATGCCAGAAAACCATACAACTGGCTTTGAGGATGCCCATTGTACACAGCTATGTATGTATAGTCCTGTACTATTCTACCATATGGCGTACAAATGTTGACTTTAATGTAGGCTACATGAAAAGAAAGAAGCATTTGAAATGGACATTTATTGTCAGATGCTAAGAATGTTTTGGATTGAGGTGATGAAGGAAGTACTAAAACAAACAAAGCCTGGAAAATCATAAAAACATAAAATGTAGAAAGCTAGAGTGCATTAGTCATAAAATGGAAAATAAAACATATTATGCCAGCTAAACGTTCATTGTAAAATAGGTGGGGGAAGAAGTACACTAAGGAGAAGAACCTGTTAGCTAAAGGACCTTGAAGACTGTTCTGATGTAGTAGAGCTAATGTGACCCAAATAGCCATGAGGATATCTCATCTCTAATGGAAAGGAGAAACTAGGAGAAAGTTTGAGTTGTATAAAATGACTAAGTGCCTGTGATGAAACATTTCTGCCGGAGTTTACTCTTATATAGGACAAAGGAAAAAATGTCGAGTGTCAGGCGGTGGTTAACTAACCTGACAACCCTGAGGACAAGCGGCCTTGGCAAAGTCCACAGGGAAGGGTGATGATCCGACTTGAATCCATCTTGATGAAGGGCATTATCATCATCAATACTGGCCTGGGGTTGAGGAGAACATGTGTGCCAAAAGGGCTAAGGACCAGAAAGTGACTTGTGGAGCTGGATCAGTGGTATGGGGGTCATGCTGCGATGCAGAAGGGAGATGAAAGGCCACAGCATTATATTCTCAGGACAGTCTTCATGGCTGATCGCCATGTTGATTGCCAATATTCGGAATCGGATAAGGCACAACAAGAAGAAGATAATTATATAATAAACATGTTTAACAATCTGTTAGCTGGACGCTCTAGAAAAGGGATCCTTGACCTACGGCCCATGGGCTGGATCTGGCCTGCAGCACCAAATCATCCAGCCTGCACCCTCATTCCAGCTACTACTTCTGCCACGGCCTCAATCCTTGTCCCCTCCACTTGGCTTGGAGTGTCCCTAATGGCACTCTGTAGCAGGGCAGATGTTGTAAGGCTTACAACATCCGCCCTGCTACAGAGCACTGTTTGGGACATGCCAAGCCAAATGGAAGGGGCAAGGATTGAGGAGGAGGCAGAAGTGGTGGCCACCTGCCTGCATCTTTCCCAGGTGCTTCTCTGTCGGAGCATGGGTAAGAAGGACAGCCTGGACCCCTCTTTCACCCATGCCATGTAGCTCCTCAAGCCTGGTAAGCAGGGAAGCAGTGGGTGGGGAGTGGTGGGTGGCTCGTGGTGGTTGCCGGCGGTGGGGGCGGCAGCGGGATCAGAGTGGTGGGTGGCTTGGGGTGGTCCTGCGGCCACTGGCAGCTGTGTGGGCTTAGGGTGGGGGGGGTGTCCCACCACTTCCCCCTGCTACCCACTCCAAAGACAGTGGCAGCGAGACCACCAGTCCGGCCCCTCAACAGTCTGAGGGGGTGTGAACCGGCGCCTGGTTTAAAACAGGTTGAGAATCCCTGCTCTAGAAAGTCTCACAGAGATTAGTGGATAGAAGAGGCTTGTTGCTTTTTTTTTGACTGCCAAAAACACCAAACATTCATGCTCCAATAAACTTACAGACAATTTCTAAGGTTCTGAAAGCAGCTTGTAACTTTGTTACTTATATAAAGCCAGAATTGGCTGTGGCAGCAGGCATTACACCAACCAAGTTGAAAGGCTGGACTATTTCTAGTCTTGAAGTGATAGCTATGGTAGCCTCCGCAAGCATAGCAGAGTAAACAAAACAAAGCTTAGCAAATTGCTAATGCCACAATGTTTGTTTAGCATCCATCTACTAACTACTTGCAACTCAACAGAACTAAACTTAACAGTAATATATCTGATCCCCAATCGGGCATCTTCTGTTATTCGTCGTTGGCTGTTACTCGTATCTGAGTATACATTTTTTCCTGGAAATCATTTTCATAACAAACAGGAAAATGGCATTGGCGTGAATTTATTTAAGATGGATCGCAGCTTGTCATGAAGTGATCCACACACTGTGATCACAGAGCCATCTTCTGCGGCATGTATGAATGAGACATGCAGGATGTAACAATTGGACTGCGATGGACTGCTACAGCCTTCAGGGAATGGAAAAGGTGCTCCTTCACAGCCAGTCCATCTGGCATGGCCTTTCCCGCCTCCATGACCCTTGGGAATCAGAATAGTGAAGTGGTTCCTCCTCTACTCATTTTGCTGTTTGTCCCAATATGATGGTTTCCAGAGGCAGTTCCTCCACTGAGGGGGACCATCACCCTACCTAAAGGGGCTCATCTGCCTGTAGCCATTGGTCCCCTTGGGGAGTCAGGTTATTTACCACTGCCCAACTCTTGGCGTTGAGTCGCTGGCTGTACAGTCTACTCCAGGGGTGCCCAAACTATGGCCCAGGGCCCAGATCCAGCCCCTGACGCCAAGTCATCTGGCCTGCGAAGCCCTCATTGCTCCTGGAACAATGAGGGCTTCATGGGTCGGATGAATTGGCATTGGAGGCTGGATCCGGCCCCTAGGCCATAGTGATCAGTCCCCTGAACCATGTGATTGGCCCGCGGCTCAAAATGTTTGGGCACCCATGGTCTACTCCATTACCATAGCAGAATGTCCAGCCAGACAATTTTTTTGTTATTACCAGTTGTAAAAAGCCACAGTGATTTGTAAACCTATCTGTTATGTTAGCAGATGGCAAACCTTGATACTCCAGATTTTCTTGAACTTCAATTCCCAGAAGCCTTGTGCTGACTTGGGCTTCCGAGAATTGAAGTCTAAGAACATTGTGTACCTCTGTACCCAATATGTGTAAATTAATGCCATGAAATCTCACTCTTATGTCTGACAAAGTGGACTTGATCCATGAAAGCTAACATTAAAATACTGTACAGCAGTTAGTCTTTAAAGGGCCACAATGGTTTTGTCTTTTTGTTTATTCTCCAATATTTCTATTCTGACATTCAAAAAACATTGGCAAATCAGCTTGGTCTGGCCAGTCTTCCATTGCTCAAGCCAAAAAGAACTATGGCCAGGGTGGGCAATTAACGGCCCTCCAGGCGTTGCTGCTGGACCGGACACAGCAACTCTACTGAGGGGGTCAGGGGGACCATTACCCCACCTAAAGGGGCTCATCTGCCCGTAGCCATTGACCCCTTTAGGGAGTCAGATACCGCTGCCCAACACTTGGCGTTGAGCTGCTGGCTGTACAGTCTGCTCCAGGGGTGCCCAAACTGACCTGGGGGCCGGATTCGGCAACACCAGAGGGGGAGTTTCAGTCCAGAGGGGGAGTTTCAGTCTAGAGTGGCTCCTCGTGGAGAGCCAAGCGGGGGCCAACCCTGGGACATCTCCCGGGACAGCGTTGCCGCCGGTCTGAAAGCGAGAGGCTCTGGTGGTAACAGCTGGCAGGGCCATGATGGCGAACCTTGGCACTCCAGATGTTCTTGGACTTCAATTCCCAGAAGCCCAAGCCCCCTGTGAATCCACATGAATGGGTTTGCTGCGATTCACCTGGCCCGCGTTGCCCTCGTCGCTCCCAGAAGCGGAAGTAAAACGTGCCCGTATGGAGGAAGGGTTAACCCGGAAGAGCCTTAACTGCACGTGCGTGTTTTACTTCCGCTTCCGGGAACGACGAGGGCAGCGTGGGCTGGATGAATCGCACTAAACCCCTTCGTGTGGATTCACAGGGGGCTTGGGCTTGTGGGAATTGAAGTCCAAGAACATTTGGAGTGCCAAGGTTCGCCATCACGGGGTAAGGGGTCCAAGGCACGGCCGACCTCGCTTCCCCTCGGCTGCCCAGGACGGGACGGGTCTCCTCCCTAGGGGCGGAGTGGAGGGGCGGGGCGTGTGGACGCGCACCGCACCCACAAGGTTGGGCGAGGCCATTGGGGCGAGTTTTGGGACGGCCGGCCCCGGGCAGTCGCGGCTGGAGAGGGAGAGGCAGCGCCAGTAACATGGAGGGCGGTGGCGGCGATGGCGGCGGCGGCGGCGGCGCTTACGGGGCTGCCAAGGCGGGCGGGGCCTTCGACCCGTGGCGCTTCGTGCGGCAGCCCCAGGTCATCGCCCGCCTACTCAGCGCAGTAAGTAAAGACAGCAGCCCCCAACGGAGGGGTCGTGTGTGTGTGTGTGTGGGGTGGTGGGGGGGGTGGTGGGGGTGGGTCGGGCGACCCGTTCCCTCTACGCAGCCCCAACCTCTCCCGGGCCGGGGGGGGGGGTGTCCGCAGGTGCTCCGGGAGTGGGTGGGTGGGAGCGTGGCATGGGATTGAGACAGGATCTGGTTCCAACGAAACCGGTGAGTGGCCCCCGGGCTGCCCCGTCGGTCCCTGAGCTCCGCCGCCCTGGAGGAGAAAACGTCTCCGGGACGGCGTTCAAGAAGGCCTCGAGAGCAGAGCAAGCACCTGCACGAGGGCGCGGACGCAGCGTCAGGTCAGCAGCAGCCCCTTCCCTTCGGGCCGCCCTCGGCCTCCCAGGCGGATCCTGATTCCTCCCAGGCGGATCCCCCCCCCCCCACACACACACACCGGGGGAGGAGATTGCCCCGACGTGTGTTTGTTCGCCTCGGGGCTCCCTCCGCGCCGCTCCTCGGCTGCAGGAGGGAAAGGAAAACAACACGGGGCCCCCGCTGGGCGCAGCAGCAACCCAGTCATCTGGATGTCAGCTGATGAGTGGAGTGGAGGGGCCGAGCCGAGCCGGGCGGGCTTTGCCGTCGGTTGCTGCCACCGCGGCAGAGCTGGCCTGGGCCAGATACAGGAGCTGCTTCCTTCCCCCTTGGCGGGCCCAAGGCAAGCGGAGCAGGGAAAGCCCACCGCGTAGGGCAGCAGGGGTGCCCAAACGTCAGGCCGCGGGCCGGTCACATAGTTCAGGGGTGCCCAAACTACGGCCCCGGGGCCTAGATCCGGCCCCTGGCACCAAATCATTTGGCCCATGCCACCCTCGTCACTCCCAGAAGCGGAAGTAAAACACGCCCGTACGTGGGCCTGATGAATTTGTGTCTGGGGCTGGATCCGGCCCCCTGGGCATAGTTTGGGCACCCCTGGTGTAGGTATACTCAGCTAGACAGGAAGAAAAGAGGAACTGAAGCAACGGGCGCTAGGCATGAGATAACTCTCCTGCTTGATAGGCTCTCCCCAAATAGTTTATAGAGAAAGTGTTTGAGCCCCAGAGGCGCAAGTGGTTAAAAAACTGCTGTACTGAGAAAGGGAGTTTTCTCTTGTTCCAAACAAAACACCCCATCCCCATTTTACCATGTCTCTCAACCAGCTGGAGTTGTAGAACTTCTCCCAAATTCCAACGCCTAAGTAGATTAACGTGAGCACTTCTGTAAAATTTCACAAAACTGCTGCTCCTCTTCTGCTCACTTGTATGTTCACAAACATGCAGGATGATGGGGTCTTGCAGGAGTAACATTTTGGTCAAATATTGGAAGTTGGGAAGTTACTGCTACTCTCACTTTTCTCAAATCTTTTCTCGTGTCCTGATCAAACCCTGGATTGTCAAAATGAAGCCACTCCCATGGCTTTGTCGTTGGCCAAACTTAAGTCCTCATCGGTGCACATCTCTGGCAGTAATTGGCAGACCAATAAATGAGCGGATTCCGTCACACACATGTTGTTCGGTGGTGGGCACCAGCAGGTTCGCACCAGTTCACTAGAACTGGTAGCGGAAATTCTTGGCCCACCCAAGTTTTGAAATAAAGTAGTCCTAATTCGGGTGCAATGCAGGGCTTTCCCCTTGGCCATGCCCACAATATCACGCCCACAGTGTGGTAGTAATTTTTTTTGAGCCCACCACTGATGTTGTTGTTTGCCAGAAGCCCCACTTGAGTACGTTGGTCTTGTATTTAGAGACTAGAACCCTTAGCCTATTCAGGGCCCTCCAAGTGACGTAGGGGAGGTTGGGTTCCTCAGCTGTATCCTCCTTTATTGTTCCTTGTCCAGTGAGCTCCTTCCTCCATCTGCAACTCTCCTAATTCCTAGCAGACATAGCTGGGTGGGGGAATTCTTCTAATCCAAAAAAGCAAATTTCCTATATTCAGGATGTTGATGGGAGCTCATTACACTCAAATATGTGATCATTGTATTTTTCTTTTTTCTTTGCAGCTCTTTGCGCTCATAGTTTTCTCCTGCATTATTAGCGAAGGCTACACCAATCGTCATAAGCAGTCTGATCTTTTCTGCATCTTTAACCATAATGAGGATGCATGTCGTTATGGTATTGGAATTGGCGTGGTTGCTTTCTTGGCCTGTGTATTCTTCTTCATGATTGACATCTACTTCCCACAAATAAGCAGTGCTACTGATCGCAAATACCTTGTTATGGCTGACCTGGGTTTCTCAGGTACTTGTTACTTGAGAAAGCTGCCTAGGGAAAGCTGGATTATATCCACATTGTGCTCTCTCTTTGTTTTGGGAACAGTTCAGTCTTCCTTGGCATGGTATCTAATTGGTTTTGTTTGTATGAATGAAAGTCTTTTCCAGGCAACATGTGCCAAAAGCACAAGGAAGCTACACTTTCTTGGTAAAGGTAGTACAGTAGAACCCCACATAACGAAAAAACCTGTTCTGCGAGTTGCTTCGCTATGCATTTTTTCATAATATGAAGCCTATGGGAGATGCCCCGGATAACGAACAAAAAAAGTCCGTTATCTGGGGTTCCCATTGACCGGGTATATCCCAGCTGCTGAAAACTCTGCATAACAAACATCTTTTTTTGTTATACGGGGTATCGCCCTTGCAAAACAAATGCTTCGTTATGCTAATATTTCACTATGCGAAGCATTCGTTTTGCGGGGTATTTCTGTATTGGACAGAGAGAAGAAATCACGGAACTAGAGTTCTCTTGTTTTCTGACATTAAGTTTTTGTGTCTTACATGCCTGGGCAGAATGCTCATCATTGTTAGATAGTGGCGCAGTGGCTATGCTGCAGTATTGCAGGCAAAAACTGCTTATGATGAGTTCAATCCCCATGGGCTCAAAGTTGACTCATCCTTCCATCCTTCCCAAGTCCATAAAATTATACAATATGTTGGGGACAAAAATGCTAATTACTTTGTGAACCACCCAAAGAGTGCTGTAAATACAATGGGGTAGTATATATTTGTTATTGCTATTACTATAATAGTACGCCTATTCTGAGGAATAAGACTTTTGCAAGATTGGGCTCATATCTCGGCTGTTAAAGTCAGACATTGACAACATAATATCTTTGTGGTTGTTCCAATGTTTACTGGGGGAAAACACCTTTTAAGACACTGCAAAGGTCAGAGCACAAATTGCAACTAGCTGATTATTTATTTATTTTATTTGTTGGATTTATATAGCCGCCTTTTTCGCCTAAGCGACCCAAGATGGCTCACAACATCAGTTAAAACCCATACCTGATACCAGTTAAAACCAAATACTATAAAACTCTAAAACATCCATAAAACCTCCCCAATCCCCTTAAAAAGACACCCAGGCAGGATTAAATAAAAATAAAAAACCCTGGGCATGGTTAAATAAGCCAGCAGGGCTGGGTTGTGGTCCCACTTGTACCCCACACCTGCTGAAGGGCTTATGTACTTAAGGGCTGCTACCTGTGATCTGGCTGAAAAGAATAAAGTAGGACTGAGGCATTCTTTGCTGTATCCTTTCTGGGGGTTGACTAGCAGGTGTCCTAAATCACATCAGTGAATGACTGAGCAATTAAGCAGAAGGGCAGCCTAGCTTAAGAACAGTGGTTCTCAACCTTTTGCCCTCCACACGTCTTAGAGTCCTTACTTCCTTAACCAGCATGACCAGTGGTCAGGAATTAGATGTTTTGGCCAAAACCTTTCAAGGAAACATGCCCTGCTCTTGTTTTTGTCAATTTGGGAAGACTGGCACTTAGTGCAAATAAATCCAACCTGACAATAGGTTTTAGTATAGTTGTTGACACCATAAATCACCTGTTACTATCTTATTCAAAAATATTTTTTTTCTCTGTTCAGCTCTTTGGACCTTTCTGTGGTTTATTGGGTTCTGTGTGCTGACAAACCAATGGGCATCAACAAATGCGGAAGATGTCTTGATTGGGGCGGATTCTGCCCGTGCTGCGATTTCGTTCAGCTTCTTCTCCATTTTCTCATGGGTGAGGATGCCTTTTTTTCTCTTGGGAAAGTCCAGGATCACACCCACTTTGTATTGTTAAAGCCTAGAAAGGTCATGCTATATGCGACTGTATTTTTTTTTCTTTTTTGCATTGGGAACTTGGCTGTGAAACCAATGGTTGCTATGCCAGCCCTTAGACCAATGTGAGCTTGGAAGCCTAAGGTAATTAATTTAAATCTTGTTTGCCATGAATATACTGTACAAAGTTGCTGCAGATTTTTTTGGCAGCTTTCCACCTGTAACACAAGCTTAGTATTAACCTTCCATGAGGTGGTGTGTGAAAAACACCCGAGTCCGCAAACCATCTAAAACACACTCAAGTGCAGGGGTGGCCAAATTTTTCGTGCTGTGGGCCGGTCATGTGGTTCCTCCCACTGTAAAACGTGTCCATGGCTGTCATAAACACATTTACAAAAGCCACGGGTGCATTTACAGCAGTGTCATGCATGGGCTCGTTTTACTTCCGCTTCCAGGGGCAGTGAGGGTGGCGTGTGCCAGATCTGGCACACAGGCCGTAGTTTGGCCGCCCTTGCTCAAGTGCAAAGGAGTGGTATGATGCTGTCCTTAGGGAAAACTGAAACCACCGGAAGCAGGTGTGTCCCTCATAGGTGTGGTTCACTGGGCATTTATCTCCCAGCTTTCATTCAGTAGCATTTGTGGTACTCTTTTCTCCAGTTTTATCTTCACAACCACCTTGTTAGAAAATGATTGGCCCAAGGCTCCTGGCTCAGTGAGAACATCTCCTAAATTGCAACCTGACATTCTAACCATTATGCTACACCACCTCTTTCATAAATGGACTCTAGTAAAGGTTGCCCTTGCAGAAAAACCAGTCATATCCGACTCTAGGGTTCAGCGCTCATCTGTTTACAGCCAAAGTGTCAGTGCTGTCTGAGTCTGCAGACATTTCCATGAATATGGCATGATTAGACACCAGAGTGCACAGAATGTTGTTACCTTTCCAACCAAGGTGGTACCTATTTATCTACTTGCAATTTCTTGTTTTCAAATTGCTGTTGGTATGAGCTGGGACTGAGACGGGCACTCACTCCATCGTGCAGCACTCGGGTCTCGAATTGACCTGCCGACCTTCCAGTCATCAAATTCAGCATCTTAACCACAAAGCCATAGACTCTACTCCAAGCTAATTATTTTTTTCTCCACAGGGGCTCCTGATTGCCTTTGCACTTCAACGGTACCGCATGGGTGTGCAAGACTTTGACCACAGCTATGTTGACCCGGCTCCGGGACCTGCACCCCCTTATTCCAGCTACCCCAATGTCAGCCATGAAAGCTACCAGCAGCCCCCCTTTACTCACACTGTAGAGGACTCGGAGGGTTACCAGCCCCCACCTGTGTACTGAGTGCAACCACTACTACTGTTCAGAGCAGCTGGCAAAGGTAGCCACCAAAGTGCAATGGATTTACTGCTTGGGTTGGGGAGAGGCCTCTACTGTGAAGTCAGGGCGCCACGCTTTGTGTGTTGTGTGTATAGTGGAATTCTGAAATATTCCTGCCCTTCTCTTTCCTTCCCTGGAATTTGCTTTCTTTCTCTCAGGGGTATGGGAGGCTTTCTTGCTGGCCTGCAAATGACTTGAAAAAGACATAACTGTTGCTGATTCTACAGAGACACACTTGCTCTGTTGAAAGTGTCAAAGGAGGCATCACTCAACTGTTGCAGCACTCATAAACCAAGAGCTAGATTTTGACCTACACAGAAGGAAACGTTCTTTCTGCCGTAGGTGTCCCAGGGTGAGCACTGCTTGTGCCTGTCAAGTAATACAGTAAAACCCTGAATCATTTTTTTTGGGGGGGGGGGAATCGGTTCCCTGGGCTATTTCGTAACTTGAATTTTTTCGTAAGCCAATTCATGCATTTTTTAAAAAAAGGAGATTTCCTACCTTCTGGCTGTTGCTGCTTCCTTTTCTTACACTTCCGGCATGGCTGGGAGTGATTTTTAGTGCACAAAATGGCGCCGGCACCATTTTGGGTGCTAAAAAAACCTGAATTTTTGAGTTGTGAATTTTTTGTAACCCGGGGTTTTTCTGTAAGTCGGGACTCTGGTTTATGAAAAACACATTTCATAACTTGAAAAATTCGTATCTCAAGGGGTTTTACTGTAGTGCCTTTCTACTGACCTTGTATCCTTGCCTCATTGGTACTGTTCCAGCCCCTGGGGTGGGCCTTTGTGCCCCTGGCTCCTAGAGTGCTGTCTTTCTAGACTTTTGAGTCATGCAGTAGCAGTGCCTTTCTTACATATGCTGTTCAGCAACTACTGGATGCCAAAGCTTAGGGCTAAAGGCCCTCTTAATTTCTTCCTAAGAATTTATATTTGAAGATTTGATTTTCCTTCATTATAGACACATGTGCCTTATTGGATTATCAGTTCATTTCAGTCCTGGTGAAGGAGCAACCAGGCTCACAGGAACCCTGTATTAATAGCAATTTACTGAGGCTAGTGCTATCTTGGGGGGGAGGGGGATGACACTCACCTGCTCTGCTAACCTTCCCTAGATGCCTATCAAGTCTGAAAATCTGTGCTTTCTGCATACTTGCCCCTATGGAAAGGGATTGCTATTTCCGAACTGCAAAGACTACATTGCAAAAAACCATGTTTTTGCATTAGGACACGCAACATCGGAAACTGTACCGAGGTTCAAAAGCGTTTGTTACGGTGGTTGAAATAAACCTGGTCACTCCCACCACATTTTATGTGTTATCAATTTTGTCATGCCCTCCTACCATTTCAGGGCACATGCACAATATTGTTTCGCACAAGGAATTCCTGGTTCAGAATAGGCTCACTGCAGGAAAGCAGGACAAGCTTTTGCTGCTATTGAAAGACATGGATGTATCTTGTTCTTAATCATCTCTTTTGCTTCTCCAACTTTTTTGCTTCAATCCAAAGAGTCGCCCAGCTTGCTCACCAGCTGGTTGTGAGGTTTTTTTAAAAAGGATAGACACTGAATATTTACTAACTTATTTATTAAGACAGCATTTCAATTAAGACTATCATGTTCCATTTAATATCCACTAAAGGCAAAGATTGCATATCTTAATGCTACCCATAGGAAATGGGTAAGCAGTAGAACCCCTAGACTGCATTTAAGTGCAAAAGCAAAAGGATTTGCTGAATCGAATGCAGAAGCCTAAGTCAGCTTCCCAAAGCACTGATCAGTTAATGTACTGACTTAGGGTTCTGGGAATTGAAGTCCAAAAGCCAATGGTTGAAAAAAAATTAACTCTAGCCAATCCTTATGAGTTGAGCATCAGGATTCGTTTCAAGTAACCTGTTACAACCTGGGGTGGAGGACCGGATTAAAGAGGAACCACCAGAGGGGAGGGGGGGGGGATTGTTCTGGTTTCACTATGAAGCAGGTTTTCTTAAGGATAGCCCACTCCACATAGCTGTGTCAGTTGTAGCTCTCAAGAAAACACTGCAGAATAGGTTTACACAAGAGGAAGCACCAATTCTGCAGTGTAGTGAAATTAGGAAATCTATTGAGAAACAAAGATACTGTACTAGGTTAGTTGCAATTTAACAATTGAACAGCTAAAGAGTCTGTTGCAGTCTCCCAAACTTGTATAAAAAGCAAATTTTGCCTGCTTTGCTGGCATCATCTCTTACAACTCAGCTTTTAACTGAATAGAGCATGGGCTCCCAACCTAAGGCCTGGGGAGCAGATCCAGCTCGCAGCACCATTTCATGTGGCCCTCTACCCCTCCAAGGGCATTCAAGAAACAAAATGGCCACCCCCATCATGCAGACAGGGCAAAATGGCCATTGAAGCTGACAGAGCGTGATCCAGCCCCCGGCTTGAAAAGGTTGGCCCTGGTATAGACACAGAATGATACGACAGAACAATTCCTCGATAAGTCCACCCCACCCATGGTCTCTGACTTTCCTTATTCAGTTTGAGCCACTCCAATGCATATTCTGACAAGCAGCCAAGATTTTTCGGGATCCAACCATCTCCAGCTGGTTATTCCCCCTGGGTAGGTTCTCTTTGTTCTCAGTCGCTGCCTGCTGTGGTCGTTTCTTGAAGTAGCAGACACGGCAAACAGAATGATATTTGTCAGCTCCTCCTATTACTTCTACCTGGTTAGACAACAGGACTCTGAATTAGTTTTGCAGGCAATTAAAAAAATGCACATTCCCGCATCTCATTTATAGCCGCCTGATCTCTGCTGCAGTAGGCAGAGAAAGCCTTTTGAGAAGGGAGGGTAAATGCAGGACTCTTACCTCTTTCTCTGCTCCCAACCTCTTTGTATAAGATGCCTCACGGTAACACTCCATACAGACAGCGTTTAGTTTCACCACGCTCTCCGCTAAGGGGACTAGTTGCAGAATGTTCCCAAAGGCCTACGGCAGAACAAGCAGCAGCATCAGAGGGTAAAGTTCAGAAACAGCAGCCCAAGATCCAACTCAGAATTTAGGGGGTCCTTACCTTCCTCTGAAATGTTCCATCAAGGGCCGCTACAATGACTGTCTTCCCTGCATTGGCCATTGCCTCACAAAACTCGACGATATCTGGAAACTAGATGAGGAGAGTGGATAAAGCTGCTATTCTGCCACATTATATATCCTATCCCAAAGAATAAGCAGCCTTCCCCAAACCTAGCACCTCCCTGATGTGTTGAACTTCCTAGTCCACACAGGAAACTCAGGAGAGATAGGGGACGAACCCTAGGATCAAATCCTGACTTGTAATTCAATTCCTAGTGAAATTAATCTGTTTTACAGCCTCATCAGCTTTCCTTTCTGTGAAATGCTATGGGCAGTGGTTCCCAAACTTGGGTCTCTACTGTATGTATTCTTGGACTACAATTCCCAGTAGTCTTCAGTACTGGCTGTGCAGGCTAAAGCTTCTGGGAGTTGCAGTCCTCTATGGAACACCATTGTTTCGTAAAACAGTTTGGGAAATGCTAGTTTAGGGAATGGCTGTGCCCATCACAGGCAATCATTGGATAAATTGAAAACCCTTCATCCCATTTGGTGAGAAGTACCCATGACCTGTCTCAAAATTCAAAATATGTGTAATCGACTGGTGGCCCCTTGATATTGTCTTAACATCATATTCTAGGGAGTATTACCTGTATAATACTTTAAAAAAAAAAATCATGCCAGAAGCACACAAAGGTGCTTTCTGGGTTGAAAGGATTTTTTGGAGGAGGAACTCCGCTCAGGGGTCATCCGAATGAGGAGGCTCCTTTCATATCCCCAAGATCTTTCCCCACCGAAGTAGTACCTATTTATCTACTTGCAATTTCTTGCTTTCGAACTGCTAGGTTGGCAAGAGCTGGAACAGAGACGAGCACTCATTCCATCATGTAGTACTCAGGTCTTGAACTGCCAACTTTCCAGCTAACAAGGCGAGCTTAACCACTGAGCCACCAGTCCTTTGTATAATACAGTACTGTACTTCCACTGTGAGAAGGAAAAAGGAACATGGTGCAATTTCCATCCTTCTAAGATGGGGGTGCCCATCTTAGAAGGCTGTAGGCCGATCACATGGTTCAGAGAGTTGGTCACTATGGCCCGGGGCCCAGATCCGGCCCTCAACACTAATTCATCCGGCCCACAAAGCCCTCGACACTCCTGGAAGTAGAAGTAAAATGCGCCTGTACAGGTGCATTTTCCACTTCCAGGAGTGACGAGGGCTTCTTGGGCCGGATGAATTGGCATCGGGGGCTGGATCCGGGGCCCGGGCCATAGTTTGGACACCCCTGTTCTAAGAGAAAATGTCCAAACCATTTCTTTATCAGAACAGTTCCCTTATGTATCAATCTACTTCAGCTGACATCATGAATCCTATTTTTTACTGCAATAAGGTTTCTTCTATTGCTACAAATAGTTTCTTCTGTTGCTACAAAAATAGGAATACAGCAATATTTGTTATAAACAATAATGCTACACACTTGAGTTAGAGGTGCAGAACCTCCTTTCTCTACTGTATCACTGCATCCTAGACTGTTCAACTACTTTCACTTACTCAAAAGTCATTCTAACTAAAAACAGGAGACTTCCTACAGGCATTAATTTCATTACTTGATCTCATGAAGCTCATTACTGAAGCTTTGTTGCAAACAAGGGCTTTATTCATCCTTGCAAAACACAAGAATGCATTAGGATATGAGGGCTTAGGAGGGGGTTGCTGACTTCTGCGGTTGTAATCTTGTTGGCTTTCTTCAACTTCCTCCTTATTTGAAGTGTCAGGCTAAGGAGAATGGAAAAGGCAAGCATACTGGAGAATGGAGAAGGTGAAAAGGCAACTGCTCTTCCATCTTGGGTAGGGGAGAAAGTGATGGGAGGCAGCTCTCTAATTAATTTCCCCACAAGGAGGCTGATGGCAGTAAGTGGAATTGTGATATACACAGCACTGATGGTGATGAGTGTAATTGCTATTGCTTCCACACACACACATTTTCATTTACCTCTGCATGCCCAGAGGAGTTGACGAAGAGGTGTGTGAAAGGAAATGAATGAGCAAACAGAAATAAATGGATCACGTCCTGAATGCTTATGATCAGATAGTTACGGTAGGCTCCTGTGATGTAAAAAACCATATCTTTGGAGTTTGTTTGTTTTTGTAGAAAACACAGGTACACTAATGTGGCTTTTCCAATGTTTATAAATAAAGACTAATTATTTTTTATTTATTGATAAGGCACAACTCCTAATCAAGGGAAGATATTCTTTTTTTTCCTTCTTAAGGGAAGATATTCTTAAACACTTACTTCTTAGAAAAGCAGTGTTTTCTTGACCTCAAGACCAACTTACAGGTGAAACTCAGAAAATTAGAATATCGTGCAAATGTTAATTCAGTCCAGTAATGCAACTTAAAAGGTGAAACAAATATATGAGACTCATTACATGCAAAGCGAGATAGTTCAAGCCTTACTTTGTTATAATATTGATGCTTATGGCTTACAGCTTATGAAAACCCCAATCTCATGTACCCCATAATCATCATGTACGCTGTACACCATGATCATCACAATTATAACGAATTAAGGCATGACACCTCTCACTTTGCATGTAGTGAGTCTATCTCATATATTTGTTTCACCTTTTAAGTGAAATGTATGAACATTTGCACGATATTCTAATTTTCCGAGTTTCACCTGTAAGTTCTTTGCAATAATACCAATCCATAACGTTTAGCCTACACAAGAAACAGTCCAACAGACTCCTGATATACATTCTACTTATCTAAAGCAATAGGAACTTGTCCCTCTTCTCTATTCCATGAAAGGTTCCTCTTAACCTTTTAGTAATACATTGGTCCCAGTGGGACATCCTACCCTCACCTGCCCTCCCACCCCCACAAGAGCTAGCCAGGCAACCCATTTGGAGAATCTGTGTCCTACATACAGGCACGCTAAAGAGTCTCACACTAGCAAAGCAACATTTAGAATACAGTACTTGTATTAAATGTGCCCTGCTGACCTTTTCCATGTTAAATATCCTTTTGCAATATAAAGAGGAACTTGCAATGCAATCCTATATGTTGTTTCAGAAGGAAGTCCAACTGAGCTCAGAAAAGTGGTTGCAGAATCATACCCAGGGCCCCTTAAGAGTTGAAAGACTATTTTTTTTTAAAAAACTTACAAATTGGCCTTCATCAATGCCAATCACGGCAGAATCGAGTGCCTCTTGATGTACATCTTTTAGGCAACAAGCTGACAATGCCTCCATGCTATTCCTACATAGGGAAGGAAATGTTCATGAATTAACAATGGCGAAGGTTATCAGTCTACTCGACTGCAAAAAGCTGTTTCCAATTTTAGTACCAGGCAAATAGTACTATACAGTGGTACCTCGGATAAAGTCCAATTCGGATAGTCGCGGTTTTCATGCACACGTAATGCATCGCATAAAGTCCAAAACCGCTAAAAATGGACGTCATCCGAGGTATTTGGTATAGGAACCTCGGATAAAGTCCATTTTTTGGACATTATCCGATGCATCGCCCATTTGATTCGGATAAAGTCCAAACTTGTGGAATGGAGTTTGGACTTTATCTGAGATTCTACTGTACCTTGGTTCTACTGGCTAGCACAGAAGGGAATTAAAGTCACGCAACCTCTGGAACAGACGGCATCACAGTGTAATATGCACCACAAAGTGTAGAGTTGATTTTATTTCACAGACAACAAGGCCCTAAATTAGCAGCTGTCATCCCAGGCTTTTTTTTTAAAGTGACTTTTGTAATTTAGAATCTGCTATTAAAGTGACTTTTGTAATTTAGAATCTGCTATCCTCTGAAGTGGCAAGTGTTACTTTTCCGCCCACTTTCATTAGGAATTCAGCTGACTTAGGTTTTTAGACTACAGCTTCCAGAATTTTGTAGGCAACACAGCCACTGTGATGCCTTGGATATTCTGGGACATGTAGTTCAAAAATACTAATCTGTACATTTAACTGGATGAAATACTGTAGAAGTTTCAGAAATGAGGATGGTCATTATCCACAAGGAATGGAATATTTACTATACTCTATAGCAGATCCATTGAAATCAATGGAGCTTAAATTATAATTTATATAATCTACCAATTAAATTTACTGACTAAATCAGTGATGGCAAAACTTTTAGAGACAGAGTGCCCAAACTGCAAACCAAAACCCACTTATTTATTGCAAAGTACCATCACAGCAACAGGGGAGGAAGGAAACGCTCCCATTGGGCTGCTGGGCAGAGTGAACTCTGTGCTGGGGGAACGTGCTCCCATTGGGCTGCTAGGCAGAGGGGTGGGGTGAACTCTGTGCTGGGGCGACAGAACGGGTGCCCAGAGAGGGCCCCAGCTGCCACCTCTGGCATGCATGCCATAGATTTGCCACCACTGGACTAAATTATATGATTGAAAAGCCATTCATTGAATATGTCTACTGTAGGCAGAAACAGCAAGAAAATCAGGCCAAACAGATCTTGAACTTATCTTTCTCACTTTATTGCCTAGATAGCTGAATTTCTGAACCTAAAATCTCTGAATTACCAATGCTTATCACATTTACTCCATAACTGCAATTAAAACATATGCATGTAACCCACTCATTATTTTTCCCTGAGCAATCATGAAATTTTAAAAAGTGCTCTGTGCAAGGTGTCCTTTCTTTTACTACCAGCGGCCTTGCTTGAACGTGGTAGCTGTTTCTCAGGCTCCCCCTCTGGAATCGAACCCTGATTCCTCGTTACCCATGGTTACCATGGTAGGCACCGAAAGTACCATCAAAAGTTGATAAGGCAGACTGAGTGATGTTCTTTAGCAATTTACCTGTCGTGCGTGGAAACTCCGTTGTCGCAGTAACGTGTGTCTTTGGCATACTTGATCAGCAGACACTTGTATTGTGCAATTTGGAATCGACGAACCCGGCGCATGAGTTCAGTGCTACCAAACAAAAATGGGAGCTGTCTAGTGGCAATTAAATGCAAAAGAGGCCACAAATGTGGCACAAGGAAGAGGTTATGCAACTCTGCTAATTTTGACACCCTTGGCTATCGTTGGATGGAAAATATACAAGTACTGTACAATAAGGGACAGCGGTGGCTTAGTGGTTAAGATATTGAAATTGACAACTGGAAGGTCAGCGAGTCAGCAGTTCAAGACCCGAGTGCTACATTACGGAGTGAACTCCCGTCTCTGTCCCAGCTCCTGCCAACCTAGCAGTGCAAAAGCAAAAAATTGCAAGTAGATAAATGGGTGCCACTTTAGTGGGAAGGTAAACTGTTCTGTGCACTCTTGTGCTTAGGCATGCCTGCCACGTGTCCACGGAAACGTCTGCAGACGCAGGCAGAGCTGGCTCTTTGGCTACAGAAATGAGCACTGAACCCTAGAGTTAGATATGATTGGCTTTCGAGCAAGTGTGACCTTTACTTTTTATATACTGTAAGTAGAATACATGCTGCTTTGGTCACCTCTGCTTAATATAGTGACAGTACTCTTATCTGGAAAAAAAAATACATTTCCCATAAGCACCTAAAGCTTAGCTAAGGAGTTAGACATAGGATATTATTCAACAGACAGAAAGTAGCACTAGAGCATGGGTTCTCAACCTTTCAAAGCTGGGGGCTAGGTCATGCTCCCCCAGACAGCTTCAGGGGGAGGACAGCCATTTTGCCCTTACTTTACCACACGGAACTTCCTGGTGTGGTGGAGGGCCACATAAAATGGTGCTGTGGGCCACATCCAGCCCATGGGCCACAGGTTGAGAATCCTTGCACTAGAGAATTTCAAATGCAACCTCTGGCCCTTACCAGAAACAAACCTCATGGCCAGAGCCTATTTTACAGAACAGGGACATGGTTCACATTTACTACTGTAAGTAGAGTTGTGAAATCTTTCTGACAAGATTGCCAAAGTTAAATCTAAAATATGAGGCACTGCCACACTTGCACTTATGTAACCCATCTCCCATGCTACACTGAGTCGTGGAAGCAGAACAGCAGTAGAGATGCAGGCAGGAGCACTAGCGAAGCTGCATGGCCTAACTTAAAAGTTCTCAACCTTTTTAAGCGGGGGCTGGGTTATGCTCAGTGTGAGCTCCCAAAAATTTTACTACCACACTGTGCGCATGGTATGGTGGGTGTGGCCAGGGGGAAAGCCATGCGTTGCACCCGAATTAAGGCTACTTTATTTCAAAACTTGGCTGGGTGGGGCCAGCCAGAACTTGTTACCGGTTCTGGCAAACTGGTGCGAACCTGCTGATGCCCACCACTGGTCACGCTCCGTGATGTGCTGCAATTTTTTTTTACTACCCCCACCATAGGAGTGGCTAACTCTGTGAGCCACGCCAATGTGGCCTCCCTACACCATGGACTGGGGTAGGAAGAGGGGTGTGGCCGGCCAAGTGGGCATGGTCTGGGGAATTTCCGCTACCAGTGCCCGGGCACCTGTAGCAGTGTAACACTGGGGGCCGGACGGCTTTGGGGGCCGGACGGCCATTTTGCCCTTCCTCCATCATACGGCACCTCCAGGTGTGGTGGATGCAGTGGGGGCCCCACATGAAATGGCAATGTGGGCCGCATCTGGCCTATGGGCCACAAGTTGAGAATCCCTGGCCTAACTGGACATATATGCCCATCTTTTCAAACCTGGCTGGCAGCATCCAATTATTTTGGATACCAATTCCATAATCCCCAGTGCTCATGAATATTAGGAGTTATGGCGCAAAGCATATTTATTTATTTATTCAATTTATAGGCCGCCTTCCTCGCCTCAGCGACCCAAGGCGGCTTACATCAAATAAAACTTATACAATTAAAAACCCACTGATAAAAATTAAAATCTGTAAAAAAAAATTAACCCCTTAATTAAAACCCCACAGGGCTAAATGAGCCAGCAAGGGTGTTGCCAGATGCATCCCATGCCTATGGAGAGGGCTAGACACTAGGGAAGGCTGACACAGACCTCCTTGCTTTTGTTCAGGTGTGCTACAAAGAGTTACAAACCAGCCACTCCTTCAAAGCACAATGTGGCCCTGGGCTCAAGATCCAGATTAACAGTGCAAATGCCACACACACGCACCCCGCATGGATACCTTTTTCCAGAGAACATGGGTCCAAAGATGACCTATAGCAGGGAAAGAGGAAAAAATATTAAAGAGACTTTTACTTTGTGAATCAGATAGACTAGTGCAAGCTGTTTAATCGGGAACAAGATGGGAGGCGAAGCGCGTGTTCTTACACCCCTATTGTTTAAGATCCCTCCAGGTCTCCTTTCCCTCTCGCCCAGCTGGCTGTGTAAACCTGATTTCTCCTCCTTCCAAGGCCAGACTCACTCCTGCTGCTTCCCAGTTCCAGCCTGAGAAATCTGAATTTTCAATTTACAGTCCCTTCACCTCTCCGACCTTAAGCATTCCCTGGGTCCCCGGTGGGAAGGTAACAGCGTTCCGTGCGCTCCGGTGTCTAGTCATGCCTGCCACATGACCAGGGAAACGTCTGCAGAAGCAGACAGCGCTGGCTCTTCGGCTTTGAAACAGAGATGAGCACTGAACCCTAGAGTCGGATACGACTGGCTTTCGAGCAAGGGAAACCTTTACCTTTACTAGGGTTGGCTCCGATTGTCCTGTCCTGTCCGGCGGACCCCCCCCCCTTTATTTTTTAAACGTACCTGGATCTGGCCGCGGGCCTTGCGGGGCGACCCTGGCTGCACTCCCGGCATCATCAAGCAGTTCATGGCTCCGCTTTCTCCTTCCAGGAAGACCCAAAATCAACGTTGGATTTTCTCCCTCTCTCCGAGAGCGCGCCTTTTCCCCTTGACCCTCCTGCCTCCAGTCCAGGCTCCTCCTCCTCCTCTCCTCCCTTTTCTTTATATCCCACTCGAAAAAAAACTGTCCAATCGGAGCGATTCCCGCGGATGAACCGACAATCAAAAAAAGAATCTTCGCCGCGTCCTGGCCAATCACAGGCAAGGCGGGGAAAAAAAACTGCCTTGAAAGTTTTTTCGCCATCTCCTCCCAAATAAGGGCAAACGAGGTCCCTCTCGCCCCCCCCCCGCCCCCCATGGGAAAGACTGTTTGTTAGCGCGCGAAGAAATGGGCAACCATGGCAACGGCAAATAGAGTTACGGGCCGGTTCATGCGCCGCCCTGTTGGTTATTTGTAGAATCACTGCAGTGGCTCAAGTGGTTAAGACACTGACTGGGACTGGCGGAAGGTCAGCAGTTCGATTCCCGAGTACTGCAGGATGGAATGAGCTGCTGTCTTTCTCCCAGCTCCTGCCACCTAGCAGTTCGAAAGCAAGACATTGCAAGTAGATAAATAGGGACCACTTCGGTGGGAAAGGTAAACAGCGTTCTGTGCGCTCCGGAGTCTATTCATGCCTGCCACATGGCCACGGGAATGTCTGCCGAAGCAGACAGCGCTGGCTCTTCGGCTTCGAAACAGATGAGCACTGAACCCTAGAGTCGGATGCGACTGCCTTTCGAGCAAGGGAAACCTTTACCTTTTTAGTTTGGCTTTTAATTGCTTGATAGACTTTTCCTTCGTTATTATTATTATTTTATTAAAATTTCAAATCATACAAAGAAATCAACAAACGATAAAAGAAAATACAAATACAATCTTAAAAGAAGAAAAAAGAAAAGAAAACCAAATACAGACAAAATACACAGTTAATAATCCATCACATTACTAAATTTCATCATAACTCAGAAGAATCATCCAGTGTGCTATACTTTTCCTGGAGGGTAGCCAAATTGAGTGGGTATAGGGTTGCAGCCACCAGGTTTTGTCTGGAATTAATCTCTAGATAATGAGATGCGGTGGCTCAGTGGTTAAGAAGCTCACCTTGTTAGCTGGAAGGCTGGCAAGTCGGCAGTTTGAGACCCGAGTACTGCATGATGGATTGAGCGCCCGTCTTTGTCCTAGCTCTTAGGGACATGAAAGGAGCCTCATTTAGGCGTTCCCTGAGCGGAGTTTCTTCTGCAAAAATTCTTTCAACCTAGAATAATTTCTGACACAAAATTATTATCCCTGGATGATGTTTGTTACTCTTACTTTATTTTTATTTTTTTAAAAAAGCCTTTCAGTATGTTCTTTTCAGTGTCTCATATTTTAGATTTAATTTGCTGCAAGTGTGTTTATATCCTACCTTATTTTTGAAATGTTGGGCAGTTAATACACAAAAATAGATTAGTAATAGTTGCAGTATTTCCCCCCTCAACTTGTATCCAGATTGAGATTTTGAATTATGAAAATACAATCCAAAAAATCTTTAAGACTAAGCAATCATATAAGTGGTGAATTAGTATGTAAAATTAGTTCTTTATATAAGAGGAAGCAATTTTTAAAGATCAGAATAATTTATAAAGTATGCACAGGCAAAGACATTTAAGACTTTTTATGTCAGGACTGGTTTTCTTGACAAAGACACTGGAGTGGGTTGCCAGTTCCTTCTCCAGTGTGTTGTGTTTACTCTGAGTTGTCGGCCTGTCACTCTTGGGTGGCTCTACATGGCATAGAGTAGTCCAAAACCTCATCAAACCACGCAAGACCCCTTGCCATGGCAAGGCAACCATCCTTTGAAGGGGCACATTTAAGATCACTGCAGGCAGTGATTTCAGCCATTAAATAAAAAGACGCTTACTTTTTAGGAGGCAAGCTGTGGCAAACCTAGGTGGCATAATATAAAGTAGAGACATCACCCAGTCAGTAAAAGTCCACATAGTTAAAGCAATGGTCTTTCCAATAGTAATGTATGGCTGTGAGAGCTGGACCATAAGGAAAGCTAAGCACAGAAGAATAGGTGCCTTGAAACTGGTGCTAGAGAAGACTTTTGAGAGTCCCTGGGATTGCAAGTCAATCACGAAGAAAATCAACCCTGACTGCTCCTTGGAAGGACAAATACTGAAGCTGAAGCTCAAGTACTTTGGCCGCCAAATGAGAAGAGAAGACTCACTGGAGAAGGCCCTCATGCCAGGAAAGATTGAGGGCAAAAGGAGAAGGGGGCGGTAGAGGATGAGATGATTAGCATCATTGATGCAGTGGACGTACAGTAGATTTGGTCAGACTCCGGAGAATGGTGGATGACAGAGGAGCCTGGCATGCTGTGGTCCATGTGGTTGCAAAGACTTGTTAGGTGAAATCCAGAAAATCCCACACACACCCTTTTTTTTTTGCAATAAATACTGTATTATGTGTAGGTATATCTTGAGTTGTCTCTGGGATTTTCTTATAAATTGCTAACAAAGAAGGAATTTTATTTTCCAGCCAAGATTGCAGGATCTACTCTGAGTATGTAAGAATAACATGTTTTGCTCTCATTTCCTGTTTTAGAAGGTTGCAATTGTAAGATACAGTAATGTCAAAAGCCTGGGGAGAGCAAATAAGGAGGCCAGAATAAACAATAGACAAATAAAGACTGCAAGGGAATGAATAGAATGATCCAATCAACCTGGAAGACCACCTTTGTTAAAGATATTACAATCTACATTTTATCAACCTTCTGTGGCCAGAGCAGGATGTTTTGTATTGTTTAAATTCTTGCTGACACTAGGGTTGATAAAGAGGGAGGGGACTATCTACTCCAGTTTTGTGTAACTTGCTTACCTAAGGGTAAAGAAACATTTGCATGTTTTGTGTAACCTTGATTGCATCATGTATCTACTCCAGTTTCTTCCTTCCTACTAAATAGTCCATATGTTGCCACTTGGACCAATCAAACTCTTCCTCCCACTGAACCAAGGAAATTCCTCCTACATGGCCCATGTGACCCCTTATTAGACCAATGATGTTTGTATACCCCCTTTTGTTTCCCTCTGTGTATTTGTGTAGATCAGGGGTGCCCAAACTACACCCCATGGGCCAGATCTGCCCCCCTATGCCAACTCATCTGGCCTGTGAATCCCTCATTGCTCCTGGAAGCGGAAGTAAAACGTGCCTATTTCTGCTTCCAGGAGCAACGAGGGTTTCGTGGGTCAGATGAATTGACATCGGGGGCCGGATCCAGCCTGTGGGGCCCCTGAACCTCGTGACTGGTCCACAGCCCAAAATGTTTGAGCACCCCTGGTGTAGATAAACCTGTGTTTGGAGTTGCTCTGGGCTATCCTCTTTTAGGGCAGCCACTATGGCTAGGTTTTTCTTGCATTTCGGGCTCTATGCAATAAAAACATGTATATCAAGACTGAGACTTTAAACCAGGGGTTCTCAACCTATGGCCTGCAGGCTGGATCCAGCCTACAGCACCAACTCATCCAGCCTGTGACATTGCTTCAGCCGCCACTGGCATCACTGCCTCAATCAAGGCTTACAACATCCGCCCTGCTACGGAGCAGTGTTAGAGACACGCTAAGCCAAGCGGAGGAGACAAGAATTGAGGTGGCGGCAGCGACAACTGGAGTGAAGTCGCGGGCCAGTTGATGTGATGCCATGCAGCTCCTCCAGGCAGGGAGGCAGCATGCCGGGGGGGAGGGGGGAGTGGTGGGTGGCTTGGGATGGATGGTGGCAGGATCATCCCAAGCCCCCCCCCCAATTGCCTATCTGGCCCACCAACAGTCTGAGGGGCATTATCTGGCCCCTGGCTTTAAAAGGTTGAGGATCTTTGCTTTAAACCAGGGATTCTCAACCTGTGGCATGTGGGCCGGATGCAGTCCATGGCATCATTTTATGTGGCCTCCATCGCCTCCACCACACCAGGAAGTGCCATGTGGTGGAGGAAGGGCAAAATGGCCATCCAGCCAGTGGTGGGCATCAGCAGGTTTGCACCAGTTCACCAGACCGGTAGCAGAAATTCTGGCTGGCCCTGCCCATCCAAGTTTTGAAATAAAGTAGTCCTAATTCAAGTGCAACACAGGGCTTTCCCCCTGGCCACGGCCACCATACCACGTCCACAGTGTGGTAGTAATATTCTTTGGAGCCCACCACTGCATCCAACCCCAAAGCAGTTTGAGGGAGCATGACCTGGACCCTGGCTTAAAAAGGTTGAGAACTCCTGCTTTAAACTAACTGCAGAGTCTAACACACACGTACATACAAAATAGATCAGTCTATTTACATAGCCCCAAGGGTAAAAAGATTGCCCTTCTCTTCCTGAATATCAGTTGCAATAGCTGGCTAAATTCTACCAATGGATCTAAAGGGATAGGAACAATTTTAGACCACTTCTGCTTGGGTTGTAGGTTGATGATATTTGGGATCCTTTCTAGTTCTATGCATCTATCATCCTAAATTTCTGAGCTCAGCTTTGCATATCAATGTATTTCTGATGGAGGTGGACCCTGCTCTATTTAGTGAGAAACAGTAAAATAAGGCAGAATTTGAGAATTTGTAACAACCTTTGTTGGATCTGGGCCGCGAAGCGGGTTGCGCAAGCTGGATTGGAGCCGTGAAGTGGCCGTTGGGTCCCGGAGGAGACTGGTCAAGCAAAGACACATGAGGCAAGATGGAGTGAAGACCAGTGGTTTAATGATCACAAATCATGAGCATTTATGCTGTTCTGGCTGCATGCATAAGCGTAGTGATACAGTGCGAAACCTGACTTCACACATCATGTTTACACAAGTTAATTGGGGAAGTCTACACCAGGGGAAGTTCATTAACCAACTTAATTAACTACAGGGGACATACACTGTTCTACGTTATCGGGAGTAAACAAGTGGCCAACATTGACTCTAGGGCTTTAAGGACGCAAGATTACCTATTACGTGCCTAGCGAGTTAGTCGTTAGCTCTCCATTGTCTTAGCTGCCTGTCAGATCAGCTATTGATGAATTAAACTCTATCTAATATTCCACTCCCCCAATTTCTGTCCCCTCAGGAACCCGTGGCAACGAGGTGATCTTCATCACCGGGGTTCTGTCAGGGACAGTATACCAATTGTACTCGCGGAATCCACACTCCCCCTTTATTTGTTAAATTGGACCTGACAGACGGCTCAACGTAGGAGCGGCATCAACTGATGTGGAGTGAGGACATCCTGAGGTCTTTTCCATGGGGAACACCTTGACATCAGTGAGGGAATACATTGCACGAAAAAACAAACTGCTGTTCCAGGTATTATCACCCCCACAATCACCTTGAGTGTTGTTTGTAGCCAATCCCATGGGAACCACGACCATAATGAATTCCACCACCCCCACGTGGCATCTTCCTTGATATTTTTAACCAAGGAATGGAGATCTGTGAGTTGGCTCTGTACCTTGCACGAATTGTCCGTGAGGTTGAAACAACACATGCCATGGACTGACTTGCAACCCAAATGGTGTAACAGTAGGAGGTAATTGATAGCTGCTCGATTATCCAATATGGCATGGCGAAGCTCCATCTGCTCTTGATTAAGCAGCGCTATCGCTGAGGAGGTGTGGTTAATGGCTTTTGCCAAAGTGCAAACCAATTGATCAATTCTCCGAGCGTTGCCTACGGCTAAGCCTGACACGCCAAACAAGCTGACTGCTAATGAAACATACTCAGCTTTACTCAGAACCCTCATGTTGCTATCACATGAACTGTCTAACTGGGTGGCACGATTGTGCCGTGTTGGAACAGATACATCAGTGCTTGGGGTAACCATATCCTTAGTGGGGAGCAACAGTGTCAAACGATTGATACAACAGAAGGAATCAGATACATTTGCAAGAATGTAGTTCCAAGTATACTGGTTACATGTAAAAAACCATCCTAAAGGCAAGGTAACGTAAACAAACATCGAGTTAATAGTCTTTGGGTTATTACAAGTCCAAGTGCTTTTGCCGGGGTCGAGGCAACGGTGCTGTGGCCCTTCGACCGCGGAACAGCCGGTCATGCGAGCACAAGTTGAGTTCGGGCTGACTGCCACTCTGGGGGTGTACAGAGTGGCCGCATCAGCCGGTAGGACTTTCGTGACTTGCGTTCCCCAGTGCGCGTATGTTGAATAAACAGTTTTGTGAAATGGACCAAATATCTGCTTCACTAACCAGTCACCGTTCCTGATGCGCGCATCTGGGGAGTGACACACCGGGATGAGACAAGTACTCAGAAGAGAGGCAGAATCGGTGGCCTGCCTCAGGCAAAAATCGGACTGATTGACGAGGTTCGCCAATCTTTCCCAAACGTTGTAATGCAGCCGGGCAGAGAGATCTCCGCCTGGCATCAGGTTGTCTGCTTCCAGTGAAGCTGCTTGAACCCCTCCCCCTGCAAGCAAGGAAAGGATCAAGATGATGGTGGTCATCAGGGAATTAGAAGTGATCTGGAACAAGGCTGCAACCAAGATGTTCTCCGGCGTCGGTTCCTTGTTCCCCTGCCGAACGATGTCCGCCGCCTCCTGGCACAGGGACTTGGCCAACCCCCAGGTAATCTTCGGCGCTGGTGTCTGCTGTCGCTGCCTCCTCCGCTTGGCTCTCTCTGTCAGGGTTAATCCCTCCATCTCCAGTATCGGATCCGGGAGTGCCTGGGTCCACGCCATTGGACTCGAGGTGAGGCTTGACACACCAGGCTGGAATCCAGATGACGCCTGTAGGAGACATAATTGCAGAATACCCTCTTCCCCATGTTATGAGTGGCGCCGGGCCCTTCCAAGAAGGATCCGGTGGCACTCGGTAATGCACCATTGGCCGCGGGAGAGCCTCCGTACGACGGAAGTGCTTCTCCTGTGGAGTGTAATCTGAAAAAACATTGAGGTGATTGTACGTAAACAATACCTTGTTCAGACAATGCTGTGCCTGTCCCTGATTTTTGGGGAGGGCTAGTTCCCCCCTTTCTGTTTGTTTGTCAATGTAGGACTTAAACGTCCGATTCACTCGCTCCACAATCGCTTGCCCTTGCGGATTGTATGGAACGCCAAAGGTATGCTTAATGTCCCAGGTGGCCATGAAGGTGGCCAGCTGCCTGGAGCTATAAGCTGGACCGTTATTGGTCTTCACGTGCTGTGGTTTGCCCACGGCCGCGAAGCAGAAAAGGAGATGCTGCTCCACATGGGAATCCGTTTCTCCCTTCTGTGCTGTAGCCCAAACGAACTGTGAAAAAGTGTCAATGCAAACGTGCATGTACTGCCATCTGCCAAACTGCGGAACGTGTGTGACATCCATCTGCCACACCTAGTTGGCCTCTGTCCCTCGTGGGTTGACCCCCCATGAGGGCCCCCCACCGCCCCTGCACAATGTGGGCAGGAACGGACTATGCTCTGGGCTTGGGAAAGTGGCAGATTGAACTGCCATGCAAGTGCATTGGCATTCTGGTGAAAGAATGCATAACTTTGAATCGGAGTCGTGAAGACTCCCAAGACTGACTGTAGCTAAATTTCTTTTGCGGCAGCATCCACTCTGCTATTGCCCGTGGAAATCGGTCCAGGCAAATCCTGGTTACTTCTGATGTGGGCGATATAGAGCACTTCGGTGCAGTTCCGCAAATGAAATTGAGTCGTGAGAAAAAGACCTAACAAATTATTGTCTTTCGCGGGAGTGATGTACGCTCCCGGTAGACTGTGAAGCAAATTCCGGACATACTGGCTGTCAGTGATGATGTTTAAGCGTTCCTTGGCAAAGGTGTGCAAGGTGAGGTTCACAGCTGCCAATTCCGCCTGCTGCGCGGATTTCTGCAGAAGAGTTAGAAGTGTGCGCCAAGCCTGGCCCTCTTGCCAAGTAAGAACACCATATGTATGACCCCCATCAGTGAAAACTGTCCTAGCCCCCTGAAGTGGAACCAGGGACAATAACTCACACAAATTGACTGTCTGCGTTTGAAGCAAGACGAGTCTGGGGTCTTTCGGCAAATGGTAAGCCAAACATCCAGTGAATCCTTCCAATGCAATCGGAAGTGAGTCACCGAGCTGCATCAGCTGCTGAATCTGGTCTTTTGTGAATGGAACAATGATCTTTGCCTAATTGTGCCCTGAGATATCCCTAGCTCTCAGCCTTCCTCGGTAAATCACCGTGGAGTCTAGTTCCTGAGGAGGAACGATGTTTTGGGAAGAGGTGTGTGGTAAATACACCCATTCCACGATACTCGCCCTTCGTTCGGAGTCTACCCCTAGAGCTCCGGTGAACATGGCTCCAGTTCGGACTATCTACAGGTTAAGAACAGGAGCATATGGCCCCTGACTGATCCTGTCCACCCATCTCTGGCTGAGAACTTGGTTGACCTTTTCGAGAGTCAAGCGAGCCTCTCAAGGAATGTGTATCCAGTCTGCTGGCTGCTTACCTAGCGTTAGCAGTGAGAAGAGTGGCTTCAAAAGTTCTGTATCTAGCCTAAAATACGGTCTAGCCCAATTGATATTCCCCAGAATCTGTTGCAATTCTAAAAGGATGACTGACTCTTTGAGATTGATCTGTGGCAAAACTGGTGCTGCGAAAGAGCGGAGAAGCCGATGGCCCAAGTATGAAAAGGGCTCGGTTCTCTGAACTTTCTCCGGGGCAATGAGTAACCCTTTCTCCCCCAGAGTGGTCTGGAGGTCTTTAAACATTTTGCTGCCGAGTTGCGGCGCTGCGATCAGGATGTCATCCATGAAATGACACACTAAGACTGTGGGGTGAAGGTTTTGAAACTTTTCCAGTGCGTCATGAATGTAAATTTGGCACAGGGTGGGCGAGTTGAGCATCCCCTGTGGCAAAAATTTCCACGCGTAACGACTGGCACTGTAAAGGCGAAACTTTCCCGATCCCTTACATCTAAAGGAATGGTATAAAAACAGTCTTTTAAGTCTACGACCAAGATCTCCCAACCCTCGGGGATCATGTTCGGATTTGGGATGCCGCATTGAAGCGGACCCATTGGCTGAATTGATCTCTCTTAGATCGTGAAGGAGTCGCCACTTCCCTGACTTTTTCTTCATAATGAATATGGGCGAATTCCAAGGACTGGTGGACTGTTCTATATGTCCTGCGTCTAGCTGTTCTTTGACCAGCTGTTTTGGGAAGAGTACGCCCGATTATCCGCTCCGCAGTCTTTATGACCCTGGGCAGCATTGTTCTTTCCCTAGCTGTACAACTCCCAAACCATACACACAGACCATAGGTTAACACACTCTCTATGGTACACTGGTAGAATGCCAACAGCAGGTCCTTTGAAAGATTGTTCTTCCTGAGGATTCT
This sequence comes from Bradypodion pumilum, assembly GCA_035047305.1. Taxonomy (NCBI): domain Eukaryota; kingdom Metazoa; phylum Chordata; class Lepidosauria; order Squamata; family Chamaeleonidae; genus Bradypodion; species Bradypodion pumilum. The sequence continues at coordinate 284,110,794 of JAWDJD010000002.1, read as the reverse complement.
CAATTTAATTTAATTTTTAATTTAATTTAATTTAATTAATTTAATTATCACATTTATATACCGCTCACTCGGCCAAAGCCAACTCAGGGCGGTTCACAATAAAAATTAAAAACACAAGTTAAAACAGTTAAAACAGTTAAAACTACCCACCCCCTAAAAACAAGGGCTGCAGGATCCAAAGGCACCATGGGGAAGAGTTCTTCTACACCAACCACCCAATGGCGGTTACCCTTCCACCTGCACCCCACACTTGACCCGCCAGCCAGGTTTTAAGATCTTTTCTGAAAGGCAGCAATTCCGTCCGGAGACGTAGCTCTGTTGGCAGGAGGTTCCAGAGGGCCGGCGCAGACACGGAGAAGGCTCTCCTCCTTGTGCCAGAGAGGCGAGCCCCTCTGGCTGATGGAACAATTAGAGAGCCCCTCCGGTCCGCTCTGGTTGGACGGACAGACGTCCTCAGGGCGATGCGGTCTCTTAGGTAACCCGGCCCACTACCATATAGGGCTTTAAAGGTCAAAACCAGCACCTTGAATTGCACCCGGAGACAAACTGGCAACCAGTGCAGCTCCCGGAGCAGTGGCAAAGCACGGGCATAACGCCCACACCCCATCACCACCCGGGCTGCCGCATTTTGGACCAGCTGTAGCCTCCGAATGGTCGTCAAGGGCAGCCCCATGTAGAGCGCATTGCAATAATCTAGTCTGGAGGTAACCAGAGCGTGAGTGACCATGAGCAAGGAGTCCCGGTCCAGGAGTTGGCGCAACTGGCGGATCACCCGAAGTTGGGCGAAAGCCCTCCTGGTCACAGCCGCCACCTGTTCCTCTAGCAGTAGCCGTGAATCCAGGAGGACCCCCAAGTTGCGCACTGGGTCTGTCTGGGGCAAAATAGCCCCATCCAGAACCAACGATGGTAGCTCCCGGGTTAATGCAGAACCCCCTATCCATAGCCACTCAGTCTTGCTGGGATTCAGTTGTAGCCCGTTAGCCCCCATCCAGACCCCCACAGCTTCCAGGCATCTGGAAAGGACTTTGACGGCATCACTGGGGTCCCCATGGGCCGAGATGTACAACTGAGTGTCATCCGCGTACTGATGGTACCGCACCCCATGGGAACGAATGATCTCACCCAGCGGCTTCATGTAGATGTTAAATAGGAGAGGAGAGAGCACCGAGCCCTGAGGCACCCCCCATTTGAGGGGCCTAGGACTGGACCTCTCACTCTCCAACCACACCGACTGGGTACGACCCCTCAGAAATGAGGAAAACCAGGACCACACATTACCCTGGATTCCCAATCCTCGGAGCCGTCCCAGAAGGATACCGTGGTCAACGGTATCGAAAGCCGCTGAGAGGTCAAGAAGAGCAAGGACGGATGGGTGACCACCGTCCCGCTCCCGCCAGAGATCATCCATCAGTGCGACCAATGCCGTCTCGGTACCATATCCCGGCCTGAATCCTGACTGAAAGGGGTCCAGATAATCCGCTTCATCCAGCACCCCCTGCAGCCGACCCGCCACTGCCTTCTCCAACACCTTCCCTAAAAAGGGGAGGTTAGAGACAGGCCTATAGTTGGTTAGGACAGCTGGGTCGAGGGAAGGTTTCTTCAGGAGGGGGCGCACCAAAGCATGTTTTAAAGGTGCAGGAAACACCCCCTCCCGCAATGATGCATTGATCACAGCCCCAACCCAGTCACCTGTCACCGCCTTGGAGGCTTTCACCAACCAGGTGGGACAGGGGTCCAATGGGCAGGTAGTGGCGCGCACAGCTGCAAGGAGCCTGTCCACTTCATCAGGGGCAACTGGATCAAACCGGTCCCAGATGGTATGGCAAGACTGTACTCCAGCTCCCTCCGGACTCTCCCCATCCACGCCGGAATTAAACCCAGAGCGAATCCGATCGAGAAGTATAACCTCTGCTGTGCTCTCTTCATCAGAGCTTTGGTGTTTGCTCCCCATGTTAGATCATCCCTCAGCTCCATTCCCAGAAATCAAAACACCCGAGACCTGTTCCACACAATTCCCTTCAATAATAAGTGGCTGGATGTTCAATTTGCATTTTCTAAAGTCCACAATGATCTCTTTTGTCTTTTTTACATTGAGGAATAAATAGTTTTCCCTACACCACTCCATCAGCATCTCAACCTCCTTCCTGTAAGCCGACTCCCCCTCCCCAGCAGTAATCAGACCCACCACTGTTGTGTCGTTTGCAAGCTTGATGATCTTATTGCTGGGGTAACTGGGAACACAATCCTATGATACTACGGGGCAAAACTAAACCTAAACCCCTTAGGCAGGGGTCCCATGTACTGGGAATTGACCAGATAGATTGTGCCTGGCAAGTCACATGTGACTTCTGACTGGCAAGTCAAATCTAGTCTCGCACTGCCCTTAGGTCTGGCCTGCGCCTCCAGAATGTAGGGAATGTGACCGGAATTTAATCCAGCTCTGGCTCTTCCAGAGCGATTGTGGTCTCTGTTTGGACCAGGGCCAGAGACAAGCCTGCGCTCCAGTTTCCCGAGTTCAGGCAGTTCCTGGCCCAGTGGAAGCCCTTATTGCATCGTGGACATGGGGTGGTCGGAGTCTTGGGACGACCCGTGTTTTGGCTGTTGCCCTTCTTGGATCGGCATTCTCTAGCGAAATGACCGATCTTGCCACAAGTGTGACATGCTCCTTTGGTCTTGCCTTTGAATTTCCTACCGCCTTGCACTGCCGCTGCCAACAGATCCATTTTGTAGGAATCTGTACCAACACCGGCACAAGCCCTAATCATGTCAGTGAGAGTCAGATCGGGACGATTGCCCAGTCACTGCAAGATTTTATAGCAGTCAAGGTTGGCGTTGTCTTTCGCCAGCTTCATCATAAGCTCCTGTTGGGCTTGCTCATTATCTATCTGCCTACTGACCGCTTCTTCCAATCTATTGATAAAGTCCATGTAGGACTCCTGGGCACCCTGTTTGACTGCTGTGTAATTCTTGGCTGCTTTGCCAGCTGCTGGGACCTTGAGATAAGCCCTGAAGGCTGTCTCAGCCACCAAATGAAGTGTGGCGAGAGGCAAGGTGATCTGTGCATCGATGGATTCGAACTGGCCTGACCCATATAGCTGGTCAGGGATTACTGCTCCTCCCATCCTGGCAGCCCTTGCCTGTGCTTCGAGTCGATACTCGCTGTCCCATAGCAAATACTGGCTGGGGATGAGCATCATTCTCATGATGGCTTTCCAGTCGTATGGAATGAGCATCATAGTTTCGGACACTTCCTGAAGTGTGCCCCTAGTAAAGCGACTCTGGAGTCCTGTCTCTGTGATTGCCTTCCGTATTGCCATGAGCAATTTGTACGGAACCGGTGAGTGGGTCGTTTGTTCCTGACCCGTGAGGGCATCTACCTCTACGTGGACTGGGCATATCTGCCTAAACTCAGCTAGTTCTTCTGCTGACAACTCCCCCTTGCTGGTCTCTTCCTCTACCATGCGCTGGATGGAACTCTTGGCTATCTGGGAACTTTTAACTGTCAGGGAAATGCCAGCGTTTCCCATACCATGCATTCTTTCAGTGACGTCTGCAGCTGTCACTGAGGGAAAGCTCCTTACGCTGCCCTGCTTAAGCTGAAGTGACGGATAGAGAACCATTGGGGCTGATGGTTCTGACTGCGCTGGGGGGGTTCTTGGTCTCTATCCGGACTGGGTCTACCTCTGCTATGAGCTTCCTACATTTGCTCCATGTGCTGATTATGTTAGCTGGGGCTCTAGGTTCTTGCCTAATGCAGGCTCCTATCCTATCCCAAAGTTGGAGACTAAGCATGCCTGTTTCTGGATAAAACAGACAATGTTCCCCCAAGTACACCAAAAGATCCTCTAACTGGGCGCTGTGAATGCGTGTACGGTTTACCCTGGCCAGGGCCTTCTGGTTAGCGGTCAGACGTTGTCACTGCGGACAAGTCCCCATATTACCTGCCGGTCCTTTGAAGTTTTCCTCCACTGGACGAATCAACGCGTCTGGTATCAGATAACTGGTTTGGCGTGACGTCCCTCTGGGTAGGACTCGGAGCATGGACTGCTGCCACAGGCTCTCGGTGGCCTCTGCAATGGAGTCAGGGTTTCACAGCCGACCCTGAGCAGAACGCGTTTCCGCCGAGCAAGATGCCTCAGAGCTTTGGAGGATGCTCTGCCTCTGGAATGCCTCGCCGCGTAGCTGTCAATCAGATCGGATGGCTTTCCGACCGGAGCTGCTGCGCTGTCCTCCGGGAAGACTCAGACACGGTTCTGGCATAGAACCGGACCGAGGGGTGTCGCTACTCACAAGTAGAATCACATCGGGGTCACCATATGTTGGACCTGAGCTGCGAAGCGGGTTGCGCAAGCTGGATTGGAGCCGCGAAGTGGCCGTTGGGTCCCGGAGGAGACTGGTCAAGCAAAGACACACAAGGCAAGATGGAGCGAAGACCAGTGGTTTAATGGTCACAAATCATGAGCATTTATGCTGTTCTGGCTGCATGCATAAGTGTAGCAATACAGTGCGAAACCTGACTTCGCACATCATGTTTACACAAGTTAATTGGGGAAGTCTACACCAGGGAAAGTTCATTAACCAACTTAATTAACTACAGGGGACATACATTGTTCTACGTTATCGGGAGTAAACAAGTGGCCAACATTGACTCTAGGGCTTTAAGGAATCTGCAGACGCGAGATTACCTATTACGTGCCTAGTGAGTTAGTCATTAGCTCTCCATTGTCTTAGCTGCCTGTCAGATCAGCTATTGATGAATTAAACTCTATCTAATATTCTGCTCCCCCAATTTCTGTCCCCTCAGGAACCCGTGGCGACGAGGTGATCTTCATCACCGGGGTTCTGTCAGGGACAGTATACCAATTGTACTCGCGGAATCCACAAACCTTCATTTGCATGAAATCCAGTACAGTATGTATATTCCTTTCTAGTAAACATACAGTGATACCAACCAACAATCAAAGTTGAGAATTGTACATGCTATGGCATTCCCAATGCACAGATGTGAAAAGTGAAAAATAAAGAAAGTTAATAAGAAAAATGGATTATTATTTTTTTTAAATGTGGTGTTCAGCTGCTAAAAAGATACGAAAGTGGGTTCTAGAACAACTCAAGCCTGATTCTCATTAGAAATAAAACTAAATTGAGCCTCTCAAATTTGAACATATCTTGAGAAGACCAAAAAAATCACTGGAAAAGGTAATAATATTAGAAAAAAATAGAAGGCAATAGAGAGCAAGAAGGAGCTGGATTGAATCAAGAAAGGAAACCACAATTTAGTTTGTTAGGACCTTTTGGTGGTTCCCTAATTCACAGGATCATTATAAATCAGAAACTACTTGATAAACTGTCACATTCACTTTGTGTATTACAGGACATTTAGAAAAACATCCTTCTATCCTAGTTTTTGTTAGATTTTGTGCAGGCTACAAGTCAGTTTCTAAAACACTAGTTAATTACCCAGCCTTGACCGGGTTGTTTTTGTCCTTTAGAGCAAGCATGACGCAGCTTGACTGCAGTTTTACCTTTCCGCCCGGCAGCATTTCTGGCCCGTAAACGTTCAGTTCTGTCAAGCTGCGGCCTCCTTTGGTCAGCGAAAGGAGGCCGTAGCTTGACAGAACTGTACATTTACAGGCCAGACGGAGACCCCGCCGCTGAAGAAAGCTGTGGCCGCTAATTGCGACCACAGCTTTCTTCAGTGGTGGCGTCTCCTGGTGGAAAATTCAAGCCGCTGCCTTGGCTGTGCTGTTCGTGCGCAGTACTGCTGTTTCGTTGCTGCTTCTCCGGCCGGTGTGCGTGTCCTCTTTGCGTCTGACTTTGGGGGGACATAAACCCCCAAATGGGTTTTGAGACCCCCACAGTGCTGATCTTGAAAGCTCAAGGTATGTATGTGCAAACTTTCAGTGAGATTGGTCCAGGGGTGTGGGTTCCTTTGGACCACATACAAACCCACACCTCTGTTTTATAGATATAGACTAGCAGAGGTTGCCCGGGCTGTTTTAAATGGTGTTGTAAGGTTTTTGTTTTATGTTTATGCAAATGAGGTTAGTATGTAATTGGTTTTTTTAAAAAAATGTTTATTTATACGCACGGACTGTTTTAAACTGTGATCATTTTTTTATTTTAAAAAGAGGAAAAGTTAATTAAAAAAATTCAATTATTGTAATTAAAAAATAATGTGTTACTATGTGAATTTTTGTTAATAGGTGTACCTTGGATAACAATTTTAAAAATGTGTAAGTGTATGTTTTTTTAAATTCAATGTTTTTTACTGTGTTTAGATTTTGTTTGTTTTTTGTGAGAACTTATTTATTTATTTTTGAATTATTTTTTATTATTGTGGATATTTTTGAATGTTTTTAAAACTTATTTTCTTCTTTTTTTAATCTTTGAGATTAATTTTAATATTTTGACTGTTATTTCTCCTGTGGCCACTGGGTGGTGCTGTTGTGTAATTTATAATTTTGACTGATTTTTCTCAACTGGCCTGTGGGTGTCGCGTCTTCTTCCGCTTAGTAGTGTCCTCCTTTTCTCATTTCAATTCTGGTCGTTGATGAGGGAGGACGTCTCCTGGTAACTTCTCTGGTTTATTTTTGTTAGGAAGGTTTGTTTTGGGTTTGGGGGGGGGGGGTTCTGTGTGTTCCTCCTTGTTTATTTTTGGCCTTGGTGGCTGGCCCGTGGAAATACCATGTGGCGGTGGGCAGCGGCGGCGGGGGGGGGTGTCTTTCTGTTTTGGTTTTTTTGGGGGGGGGGTTCTGTGTGTTTCTCCGTGTTTATTTTTGGTTGTTTTTGGATGTTTTTGTGTTTCCTTTTTATGTTTATTATTTTTGTTTTTGATTTTTAAAAATGTTCTTGTTTGTGTTGGGGGTGCGGGTATTTCCATGGGCCGGCCTCGGTGGCTGGCCCGTGGCAATACCATGTGGCAGTGGGCAGGGGGGGGTCTTTTCTTCTTGCGTGCCGGGCTCGATGCCTGGCCTGTGGGAGGGAAGGGCAGTGGCGGGGGGGGAGTTCCTTAACGTGGCGTGGCCTCTGTTGCCGGACCGTATTAAGGAAGGCCATCTGCACGGTGGGGGAATTTCTTAACGCAGCGTGGCCTCTGTTGCTGGACCGCGTTAAGGAGGCCATCTGCGGGGTGGGGGAGTTCCTTAATGCGGCATGGCCTCTGTTGCCGGACCGCGTTAAGGAAGGCCATCTGCGGGATGGCGATTTCCTTAACGCGGGCTGTGTTTCTCTGAGGCAGTGCGTTTTTTATTTTAATTTTTCGCACGGCGCATTTCTCCCCATTCTGTGCGCTCATGGCGCGCAGGACACTGGGGATTGTAGTTTTTTCCCTTTGTGCTCTTTTTTTTGGTGCGGGTGATTTTTGATTGGCCGTGGCGCATTTCCCCACGTTCTTTGTGCTTCCGCTTCTCAGCCTGATTGGCTGTGGTGTGGCTCGGCGCAAAGAACGTTGGGAAATGAAGTTGTTTCCTTTTTTCAGGTTTGTGGGGCTCTTCCCCCACTGGCTCATTTCTCAATCCTGCGTTTACCTGTGTACCCATGAATGGTGAGTGCAGGCTAGTAGGGCCTGGCTAAGGAGCCTATGCAAAGTTCCAACAGTTAACCCTCGATTTTATAGGTTAAGATTAAGGCGGGGGGGGGGGTTATTTATTTAGAATTTAAGATATATTGTGAGGTTGTTGATTATTCAGAAGCTGCCACAATTAAATAGCCAATAGAAATTATTAATTTTCTTTTTTATTTTTGGATATAAAACCAAATAGCTGTCTCGTGGGAAACTAGAAACCAACATGTTACAAATTGATTATATTAAAGCTATTGTAATTATGGATGTATTTGTTTATAGAGAAGAAAACTGGAGTAACTCTTAGCATATTCATAGAAATTTTGCATATTTAGTGGCAATAGCACAAGATGGTTAATGTTATCAAATATAACTTTATGGCCTACTGGGATCTTAGCTGTCAACAGTCACATTATACTGTAGTAGCAGGAACATGGACACATTCTCAAATGATTATATTTTCATGATGAACTAGCAACTTCCAAGGCATAATTTATTTATTTATTAAAAAATCTTTGCAAGAAGAAAATATGTACGCCCTTCATTATAATGACTTTATTATAATGTAGCTGTCTGAAACATAGTGGAAAACCTGGGAATGTGAAATGAGGTACATTAGCTGGGTTAGGTAGGACGATGAAGAGGGAGATGTGATTAATAACAGGACTGCGAGTTATGAATGAGAATGCAAACCAGAGAAGAAGCTAGAGACATTGGAAAAGAAAGGTTTTGTTCCATAGTACACATTTTAATAGTACGGAACTATTGTATCATGGAACTGAAGTATCTTAGCTACTTACAGGAAAGTCTGGTGTTTTCCCCACTTCTAATATTTTGACAGTCCACCTCTTTCCAGCTCTTTAAAACACAACCCACCATTCTACACATAGCAACAGATGTCAATGTGGGATTCAGATGATACCTGACCTTTGGTAGGTAAGCAGCATGTGCTGCTATTTTGTGACTGATTTACAGCCGAGTAAACTTATCCACATACAAGCTGGAGGTATTCGCATTCAACACTTTAGGGGAGAGGGTGGGAAACTATGGCTACAAAAATACAGTTGTAGGATTGAAGCATCACCTGAAGGTAACTATGGGTACAACCTCTGAAGTAACATTTTTACTTCCCGTCCCTCAAAGGTAACTAAATATCAACTTTTAAAAGCCCACAAGCCAGCAATTGAACTGTGTAACATTTTTCCTACACTGTGTAGTCTGTGTAGTGGATCTATCTGCATTCATAAATAGAAAAGCAACTTTAAAGTTACAGTTACAGCAAAAAGAGGAGATTTTTTCTCTTTGTAAGTTGAAATAATGATGTAATATAATTATAGCTTAGCTACCGGGATAGTAATTGATTAGAGAGGTAATCAAATACTTAGAGCTTATTGTTTCCAGACATCATACTCTGTGCTTTTAAACATCATACTCGGGAGTTCCTAAATGCAAGACCTTTTACATGTACGCCGTTATGTGTTGCTTCCCACTTGTAAACACCCTATAAATGAATGGCTTTGGAAAAATTCTATCATTAATCTACTCTTCTACTCTAATCCTCTATCATTAAACTATTGTTTGGGTCTAGCAGACTAAGGGCCGTGGTTTCCTTTATTGAGTCAGTTCATTTCATCTCAAATCTTCCTCCTTTCCTGTTACTTCATCTTTTCCTCACATTCTTGTCCTTCCTGGTGAGTCTTGTCTTCTCATGATATGCTCACAGTAGAATAACCTCAGTCTTTTGTTTTCACTGCAGTGAAAGTATCTTTGACTGAATTGTGGTTCTGCACTTACAGAAAGAGAGAAAAATGAGAGAGAGGCACTGTCCTCTTGGAGAAGCTTAGAGCCTTTTGCTTAGGGCAACCAAAGTCAAAATACTTCAACTCTCTTAAAAAGTGATGTTTTTGGTTTTTTTGGGACGGCGTGTGTGTGTGGGGTGTTGATTATTAGCCACAGAAAAAATTTGCCCGAATTTGTTCTCAGATTTCAACCTGTATCTTGTAGTGGGTGGATATCAGTTCCCTGGATTTAGTCACATGTGCTCTAAAGTAAATACGGAGGCCACATTGCAAGGATTCTGCCTTCTGCAAATCCCAGTGCTAGTTTGTTTTTTAAAAGCAGGGAGTATAATTCCATTGGCAGACGGCACTGACTACATTCAGCCAAGGGATAAAACCGGATCAGAGGTTGGATCTGGTCACATGACTTTGATAGGTCTGGTTACTTTGCAGCCAAGATTGGAGAAAACATACCATAGGCGTCATCTGACCCAGTGACATGGGAAAATGGCAAGAAATGACAAAGGAGGTAACAGAACATGTAAAGGAAAAATTGTAACACTGTATCTGAGATGGGGTAGGTGGGAAGGATTTTGCTTGTAGCCACAAAACAGATTTCAAATTTTCTTTGGAGTTTATTTTAGAAGCTGTGCTATTTCAGTTGCCACAAGAACAGCAAACTGTCTCCTTTTAAACTAAAAAGTGTACATAGGTGACAGCCTTGTATCTCAGATTTTTGAAAATGGTAACAGATTTCTGAATGTCATATAGGCAAAGGAGAAGTGGGAATGATACTGCGTTGCAAAATTTGAACTGGTAAAACAAATTCACTCCAATGCTTCAGGAAAAAAATGCATTCTCGGATACGAGTTGCAGTCAGTAACGAAATGTACACTCTGTGAAAACAGACAATTGCCTGAATTAATCAGCTGAAACTAGCAAGACATCAAAAAGTTTATGTCCTCATACAATAGTCTGGTGCATATCTTGAGTCTGCTGGCTCGTGTTCTGTCTGCCTCATATGAAATAGTTTCTATACCCTGATATGGTCATTCTTTTTAAAAATTTAGTTGTATTTATGAAGTTATCTCTGAAAGTCTATGTGCCTATTTGTTATTCTCCCAGATATGATGTTAGGATAACGTGCGTGCAATGACTACGTGAAGAAGGAGCAGTTGCGTAATAGACATTGCTTTATATAATGAATGTTGTGTATACATGCAGTTCAGCTGTTCGCCGGTAGCGCAGCTGACGGAGTTCAAGTGACTCCAATTCCTCCAATGGGTAACTACCGTGGGAAACCTTCCCGCCACAAGGGAAACTATGTCAGGTATGCATTACGTCAGAAGGACATCACCTATACTGTAACCAATAGTGCGCCTCTGGGCAAAATTCAAATGTACTGTGTGCCATATATAAGGAGGCAAGGCTCTGCCATTGCCTCATGTACCGATTGACCATGTTACAATAAAGTAGTGTTTAGCCTGCCTGCTGGCTCGTGTGCATTCAATCTGCCTACATCAAATTGGCAACGAAGGTGGGATAATGGCATCCCACAGGGTCACTCTATATCCGTTCGACACCTCCATGGTGGAGTCATATGACCTCTATGAGGAGCAATTCCTATACGCGATGGATGTGGAGAAGATTGAGGATGAAGACCAAAAGCGAGCCTGCCTACTGGCCCAGTGTGGGCTGCCAACCCTGGAAGATAACCTAGCTGCCCTGCAGGCGCATTTTCGCCCAAAAGTGTCAGTTTTCCCGGCGAGAGTGGCGTTCAGCCAGAGGGACCAACAGCCTGGAGAAGCTGTGGCCGAGTACATGGCTGCGCTGAAGTTGGTGGCTATTCCTTGCCGGTAGGGAGCCACCCTGGCCGAGGCGTTGCAAGACCGCCTCCTACTCGGCCTGCGGGATGAAGAGGCCCAGTGGAAACTGTTATCCTGAGACAAGGACATCACGTCCGAGGAGGTCCTGCGGGCTGCACAAGCTGCTGAAGCTGCTAAACCAGAGCTGCAGTCTTTCTTAGGACTTCTGAACTTCTAACACTCTTTCCTCCCATGGAAGGCATCCGTGGCGGAGCCACTTCACCGCCTGCTGAAGAAAGATGCAGTCTGGCGGTGGGGGGAGGGTCAGGAGCGAGCATTCAGTGAGTTAAAGCAGCTCCTCTCTTCCGAGGCGATATTAACTCATTTCGACCCCAGGAAGCCCATTGTGCTTGTGTGTGATGCCTCACCGCTGGGGGTTGGGGCTGTCCTCTGCCACGTGCTTGAGAACGGGAGGGAGGCACCAATTGCATTCTATTCGAGATCCCTCTCGAAAGTGGAGCACAACTATGCCCAGACGGATAGGGAAGCCCTCACGATCATCGCAGGGACAAAGAAGTTCCATGACTTCTTGTATGGGAGGGAGTTCACTATTGTCACAGACCACAAGCCCCTGCTGGGAATTTTTGTCACGGCCAAGCTCACTCCCCAGATCCTGTCCCCACAAATGCTACAGTGGGTGATTTTCTTAAATGCGTACCAGTTCACGCTGGTACACCGCTCAGGGAAAGACATTGCTCATGCGGATGCACTTTCCAGGTCCCCCCTGCCAGAGCTGGGGGAACCCGAGTGCGAGGTTGAGCAAAATCATCAGGTGCTACTCATCGAATCTCTCGACTCACCCCCCATCGTGCCTTCAGATATTGCCAGGGCAACTGTAAAAGACAAGGTTCTGTCCCAGACGTTGTCATGGGTAAAGAAGGGCTGGCCCACAACTTCCCCATCCGAGGAATTTGCATCCTTTTTCAGGAAATGTTTCGAACTTTTGCTCGAGAGAGGATGCCTCCTCTGGGGCCAGAGGGTGGTAATCCCAGAGGTTTTCCGAACCAAGGTACTCCGTTTGCTCCACACGAGCCACCCGGGGATCATGAAGTCAAAAGTTCTGCCAAGGAGCTACTTCTGGTAGCCCAACATAGATAGGGACATCGAGCAGTTGGTGGGTGCGTGTGAGAGTTGCCAATACTCACGGCCCAAGGAGCACAGATTACCCCCTCCCCCGGGAGTGGGACTCAGCCCACGGACCATGATCAAGGGTTCACGTGGGCTTTGCGGGGCCTTTCTGGGGAACGATGTTCTTGCTAGTGGTTGATGCGTTCTCAAAATGGCTGGAAGTCATCCTGGTGCGCAACACGTCCTCCGCAGCCACAATCAAGCAGCTGTTCACTTGTTTTGGCCTGCCCAACGTGTTAATTTCGGACAACGCAACCACATTCACGTCCACCGAATTCCAAGCATTCCTCGAGCAGAATGTGATTAGGCACATCACCTCTGCACTGTTTCACCCTGCCACAAATGGCCAAGTAGAGCGCCAGGTCCGCACGACAAAAGAAGCGCTGCAGAGGATGGGTCCTGGGGATCTGGAGCTACAGCTCTAATTCCTCCTTTGTTACAAAGTTACCCCGCTTGCGTCGGGGCAATCTCCCACAGAAATTCTGATGCAGAGGAGACCCACAACATTGTTTGACCATCCAGGGTGGAGGATAGAGGTATGAATGTGGTGGTAGAACAAAGGAAAGTGTCCGGGGCAGGCGACCCAGTGTTCTGTAGGAATTATGCAACTTCTGGGCCAGCGTGGGTACCAGGGGAGGTGGTGGAACAAACCGGACCTGTATCGTACCAAGTGAAGATGGAAACGGGTTTGTTGTGGCGGAGGCACGCTGATCAGATTAGGAGAAGAGTCACAGAAGCCACGGGGGAAAGTGGGTATTTTGATGAATCAGCGTTAGGGTCACCCCCCACCCGTGTAACCCAAGGAGGGAATACAGGACTCAGCATAGCAAGTGCATAGACCACCAGGAGACCACTACCCAACCCGGAGTAGCACAACCTCATTTTGATTTTCTGTTACGGGATGGGGGGAGGGAGTTTTCGTGAGTGTTCCCCCACTCGTTCAAGTGAGCAGCGGTGTTTTGAGTTGTCCCAGAGGTCCCCCCGACACGTAGATACCTGAGCCCTGTCCCTGCCAGGTTTTGATGGGACCCTTCAGTTTTCCCGGGGGGAAGAGTCAGGCACCACAGCTGACTCAGGCAGCATAGCCATGGGGTCCAGAGGCGGCAGCACCGCTGAATTGAACGGCTGGCCACAACGCGTCCGCCGGCCCCCACAATGGTTGAGGGACTTCGTCCCATCCTAGGGGGGAAGGATGTTGTGTAGACATGCAGTTCAGCTGTTCTCCGGTAGCGCAGCTGATGGAGCTCACATGACTCCAATTCCTCCAATGGGTAACTACCACGGGAAACCTTCCCGCCACAAGTGAAACTATGTCAGGTATGTATTACATCAGAAGGACGTCACCTATACTGTAACCAATAGTGCGCCTCTGGGCAAAATTCAAATGTACTGTGTGCCATATATAAGGAGGCAAGGCTCTGCCATTGCCTCATGTACAGATTGACCATGTTATAATAAAGAAGTGTTTAGCCCGCCTGCCAGCTCGTGTTTATTCAATCTGCCTACATCAAAATGACAATCTGTCCTTATATGCATTTTGGAGAATAAAAATAATTGCAAATGTTTTTTTATGTACGGTACTTTTATATATACCTGCTCCATAAACAAAAGAATTATCAAATATAAGAACAGTAATTACTAAAACCAATTAGAAATGTAAATTATTTCATTTGTCTCTAGAGTCTAAAAATGTAAATTATTCCATATGTCTGTGGATTAGAAATGTCCCCCTCTTGTGCCAGTGAAACCATGAAAGGATGCATTGTCCCAACTAGAGGTGTAAAGGGGGGGGGGGCTGAGGAAATTGGGAAGGGAAAATTGACTGGGGGGAATGGGGAAATTGGGGAAAATGCAATCAATTCTTCTACAATTCATGGGCATGAGTTATTTTGAAAGAAAAGCCTTTTAGCAGGCTGGGAGCATACAATTCCACATGGTGCAGAGTACCATAAACTTGCATAAGTCACACGCTAGAGATGTAAACCTTCTGGGAATTTTGAAAGGAGGGAAGTTTGCACAAGTAAAGCATGTCGAGTATGCAGGGAAAAATAAATGCATTTCAAAAAACAATAGATTTTTCAAAAAATGTCATCCTTTTTGTTCCTTTGAATTTATTTCAGATAGTAATTCCCAAAATCATTCCATGGCTTACGTTACAAAATGAGGCTTACATATACCATTAATGAAGTAAAAATATTTCTTTTACTAACAAAAAATACAATAATCCATTTAACTAATGAAGTAATTATAATTGGAAATTTTAGACTAACAATTCAGTGAGTAAGTAGAGTTTTTTACATTTACTTTATGTTATTTTATTATTATTATTATTACGTTTAATTTCTATCCCGCTTTCCTGACACAAGTGCCACTCAAAGCGGCTTACAACATGTAAATACAATAAATGTACAAGCAGGTTCAATACAAAAAAAATCAATCACAAATTACATTACAGTAACCACAAAATACAATATATCAATACAGAGCAACATCAATAGTAATAAGAATCAGCTTGTATACACAATGGACATGTTAATATAGGTAAAACCTTATGGAAAACAACAACAAAATATAGTAAATCATTTAACAATTCAAATTCATTTAACAATGTTCCCAAAAACTTCTACAATTTTAATTACCGTATTTTCCGGCGTATAAGATGACTGGGCATATAAGATGACCCCCAACTTTTCCAGTTAAAATATAGACTACCCCTCTTCCAATGCACACCAAAATAAAAATTAACCCACACTCAACCAAGACGCGCAGCCCTCCGAGTCGAATGGGCAAGTTCTGGTGGAGAGCCAATCCACGCTCACGTTCTCCTCCTCGAGGTACAGGAAGATGTGTGCAGCTTGCTTCCCCTTGCTTCATACTCCCTGCACAGAGCAGGGACTCGGCCGCGGCACCCCCCACCATATGCGCCGGACATATGAAGCAAGGGGAAACAAGCTGCAGTTAAGTACCTGTCCTATAAGACGACCCCCGACTTTGGCACAGATTTTTCAGGGTTAAAAAGTAGTCTTATACACCAGAAAATACAGTACTTCCACATTCATCAGATGAGTCAAAACTTGCACTTTCTTTAGCTTCAGTTGTAACAACACTACTGTATTCTTTTGAACTCCCACCACTTTTCTTTTCCTCCAGAAGAAGGTGGGAATTGATAGACACTAATTTATTTACTCTTGTATTCATCAAACAATTTCGAGCCATAGTGTGTGTTTTCCTTTAGGCAGATTAGATGCGTTCAGAAGAAGCTGACATTGGGGGAATGGATAACAGTTTTATAGCCACACCACTAAGGATCTGACTTCTGCAGAGCCCTTTCCACCATGCAAGTGGTGAAGTGTGCTCTACACTTTCCCAGAAAAACTACTTGCTCCAAAAACCCATCTTTGCCTTGTATTCTGCTATGTTTGCAATGACTTTGCCCCGATTATGTCCCATTTCTTCTGAATTGTTTGTTACAAATTCCATTGCCCTTGAGACCTCATCATCTGATAAGTGTTTTCCTTGGAAACACGGATCAACTAGATTTACAGCAAAATGAATATTTCCTCAACAAAAGTTCTTTATTTCCCTTATTATTTCCAAAAATCTCTGCTCCTCATATTTTAGTCTGGGTGTTTTTACTAACAGTCCTTCAGGTCCTGTTATTTTCCTTGTTATTTCAGAAAACATTTCTGGTACCTGAGACAAACATGCATTATCAGATTCTATTCTTGCTATACCAGTAGTTATGGGTTTCAGAAGAGCAGCTGTAGATTCTACATGAGCCCAGAATACATCATTGTCCACAATAATCTTCCTTATTTGTTTATCGAGTGGTAAACCATCTTGAATAAAAGTTGCTTGTAGAGCTTCCATTCCATCCAGGAGACTTTTCAGCATTATTGTTATTCTTCCCCATCTGATAACAGATGGCAGTTTCAGCGTTCTTGCAGAATTCTTCTGAGGCACTTTACTTTTCTCCTTTTGAATACTCATGAATGTTTGTTGAACTTTGTGATGTTTCTTAACAAATTTGATAATTTTCTTGCCATCTGACTAAAAATCTTCCATTGCCTTTAACTTCATTATGTCACGAAATAGCAAATTTAAACCATGTGCTTCACAACCAAATGTTTTCCCTTGCACAATTTTTTTCATGAATGATGTTCCATGCACGTTTCATGGCTGCTAAAAGTATTTTTTCGTTTCTTATATGAAAAACTCATTTTATTACATATTAATTCTTACCAAATATGCATTTCTTGTACTGTTTTTACACATATAAAATAAAAAAATCTGAATGTAACTTGCAGAAATTACAAAGAAATAGTATTTTCCCAATTTTCCCCATTTTTCCAACCCCCCCCCCCAAAAAAAAATCCCAGGTTTTTCTCCTCCTTTCAAATTTCCTGGGAATTTTACATCTCTAGTCCCAACAAAGGGAAGTAATAGCACTAGGTATTTTACTTTGATCAGGTTTCACTTAAAGTACCATGTCTATCTCTGGGCACCACAAGGATACAACAAGCTACAGAGGAGAATGGCCAAGATGGTAAAAGGTCTGAAAACTAAGCCCTGTAATGCACAGTTGAATCAGTCCCATGATTAGCCTAGAGGTGATAAGATAAAGCAAGAAGTGATGTGATAGCTGTCTTCAGATATTTGAAGGGCTATCAAGTGCCGAATGGAGAAAACTTGTTTTTAGACATTCCAGAGGTTAATATCTAAACCAAATTATTCAAATTGGAAGAAAAAAGTTTCATTCAAATGTTAGCACAGTATAATGATTCCCAGATGTTCCTGGGCTAGAACTCCGAGAAGCCTTCATCATTGACTGTGCTGGCTAAGATTTCTGGGAGTTGTAGTCCAAGAACATGTGAGGACCCAAGGTTGGGTCACTGCATTATGACATTGTTTCTGTTGGCAAGAACTTTTCAGCAGTGGAATGGACTATTTTGAACGTAATGGACTCTTTTTCACTGGAGTTTTTCAAACAGAGGCTGGAAAACCATCGCTCAGATGCTTTAGCTATAGATTTTTGCAGTGACATAGGGTTAGACTAGATAACTTTTACATTCCTTCCTACTCTATAGTTCTATCACCCTGTGAAAATAGTATCAAGCTTTAAGGAAGCCGTGCCACCCTCTGGCTAGACCTTTCCATAACAGACATACAGTGGAACTTCAGTTAATGTAATCAATGCGTTCTCTGGGCGTTTCTTACAGCAAAAATTACTTTAATTGAATTTCCCATTGGAATGCATTGAATGCAATTTCCCATAGGAATGCATTAAAAACCAAAATGCAGTACTTTAACCAAAATGTGGTTTCCCATTGGAATGCATTGAAAATCAATTAATCCATTCTGGAAAAAATTCTGTAAACCGAGCCACTATTTTCTATGGATTTCCTTTTGTTACATGATTTTTATGTTAACCGAGCCGTTGGTTAACCGAGGTTCCACTGTATTTGTTTATGAACAAAATATGAAGTTTAAAGGGGCCCATTGTTTGTTTTCCTTTCTCTCCTGATTTTATTGTATGCAAATTCACAACAGGGCTTACTTACTGGGAGGCGGAAGGTCAGTGGTTCGATCCCCGAGTACTGCAGGACAGAACGAGCTCCCGTCTTTGTCCCAGCTCCTGCCAACCTAGCAGTTCGAAAGCAAGAAATTGCAAGTAGATAAATAGGGACCACTTCGGTGGGAAGGTAAACAGCATTCTGTGCACTCCGGTGTCTAGTCATGCCTGCCACATGACCATGGAAACGTCTGCAGAAGCAGACAATGCTGGCCCTTCGGCTTTGAAACAGATGAACACTGAACCCTAAGGTCAGATACGACTGGCTTTCGAGCAAGGGAAACCTAGATTAAAATAGCTTTTTTAAAAAAACTGCTGTCCAAACTTAAAGAGGGCACTAACTTAATAAATTAGAAAACAATTAAATTAATTGGCTACATTTTGCAGCTCTGTTACTTCTGTTGTAGTGAGCTGGCTAACCCCAAATCCCACCCCGCTGAAAGTGTTACGATTAGACCAGACTATGTAAACCCTTCATAATTCCTTTTATCATTCTGATAGAGTTACCATTTGGTCCAAGCAATAGGGACCTGCAGTTTGTCTACTTGTGGGGATCCAGCTATTTGTTCAAAAGCTGGAGGGGAGAACTGGCTAGTACTAAGGTTGAGCTCTGTAACTACAGTTATGCACAATGAGCTTCAGAAGGCAAAGCCAGCATTCTGAATGATGTAAAAGGGGAACATATTGCAAGATGCAGTGTCTTCCATAATGCAAAGAGACTAGATCCATGGCTGGCATGTGTGGTTGCTCTACAGAAGTATAGTTTGGATTCTGACTAAATTTGTTACACTACCCTCCTATTGCATCTCAAGTTGTATCCACTACATACTATCTGATCTGTAGCAGGCACATGGGGAGAGGAAATATAAAATTGCACCATAATAGATTTTTAGCCTTCACAGAATGATTAGAGGTGGCATTGCTCATCTCATTTTTCAGACATTATAGATTCAGAACAAGTTTTCCCCCCACAATTCTTTTCAGAAGCCATGTCTGCATTATTTTGATGGGAAAGGCATACTACCAGTTAAATAACAACACTAATGTGTCATCAATCAGTTCTGACTTATGGCAACCCTTTTCAGGATTTTCTAAGAGAATATTCAGAAGTGATTTACTATTCCCTTCTAATGCTCTGAAAATACTAAGAAGAAATAAATCACCAGCTGCTGATAGAATGATTACAAGCCACATAAACTGAATCTGTCAAAATCTTAACAAGAATATGCAAACAAATCTGGATGCTGTATACTTCTGAATAACATACAAGTGGTCTTCAAATCCTCTGCATTTCTTCTCCCCCCACCTACCCATCTACTTAATATGCTATCTATTTACTTGTTTCCTACTAAGTGTTGAATGAATGAACTTATTTATTACAGTCAATGACTAGCTTCTAATAAATTATTTTGAATCCTGAATCTGCCAGTATTTATCCTCTCTGTACTCTTTTGAGCAAAATAGTTGTCAGTGCAGCTTTGTTACATGCCCCTGTGTTTTCTTTCTTTATAGGAACTGGAGACTCAATACTCTCCTAGCAGGTGGTCTCCACGGCTGGATAAAGATGCTGTGATTAATGCTCATGTAGAAATAGTAACTGAAGGTAAAGTGCCCAAGGACAGTCCAAGGTCCAGCCATAAGTAGAGTGGCAATGGGCAGAAGAGAAAGTATGCAAGTTACTAACTAACATCATATAAGCCACTTAGAACTTATTAGTGGCTGATATTCTTGCACAGAACATTGGAGTTGGTGGTCTGACCCTCAAAGTCAAATTCTTAACCAAGAGCACATACCCCTGGGTCATTTAACATGGGTTAGTTATGCATCAGCATCTAAAGCAATCTTATGAATGCATTTATGCTTTATAAAATTAAAGCAAATTGGTGGCCTTTAGGCATTCTAAGGGACTGTGGGGGCTTAGTGGTTAAGATGCTGAACTTGATGACTGGAAGGTCAGTAGGTCAGAAGTTTGAGACACGAGTGCTGCACGATGGAGTGAGTTCCTGTCTCTGTCTCAGCTCCTGCCAACCTAGCAGTTCAAAAGCAAGAAATTGCAAGTAGATAAATTGGGACCACTTTGGTGGAAAAATAAACAGCGTTCTGTGCACTCCGGTGTTCAGTCATGCCTGCAACATATCCACGGAAACGTCTGCAGACACAGTCAGCACTGGTTCTTTGGCTATAAACAGAGATGAGCACTGAACCCTAGAGTCAGATACAACTGGCTTTCGAGCAAGTGAGACCTTTACCTAGGCCTGTGACGGCAAACCTTGGCACTCCAGGTGTTCTTGGACTTCAATTCCCCAAAGCCAAAGTTAGCACTCCTGCTGATCAGGGCTTCTGGGAATTGAAGTCCAAGAACAGCTGGAGTGCCAAGGTTCACCATCACTGGGTAGGCATTCTAAAGAATAGATGGTGTAAAAACATAAAGGGAGCCACACTAGATAAGGTCAAAAGCCAATCTAGTGTGACGTTAGGTCCAGACAGGGGCCACTCACATTCCAGAAAGAAGACTACAAGGATGCCAAGATGGATGTCAAGATGGATGTCATCCTACACATGTTGGGAGAATGATATCTCAGAGAAAGCACTGGGAGAAATAATGGGGGAAAATATTTAACAAATTAGTGAGGAGCTTTTCTTTCTTCGTGGTATATGACAAAAGAAAAGCCTATCTTGATTTGCAAGCAGGAGAACAGGATACAGGGCAGTTGTGAATCTGGAAAGAAACAGTACAGTATTTGGATATTTCTGAGAGTGTAGGAGGGGTAGGGGCACACTAAATATGGCCAAAGAAGAGGTTGTATCCATCTCTTTAGATCAGGGATGCCCAAACTTTTTGGGGTGTGTGCCAGTCACGTGTTTCAGTGGGCTAGTCGCGTGGCTCCTCCCACCAGAAGTGGAAGTAAAACATGCCTTGCAATCCATTTTGCAACAGCATGAGATAGATTTTACCCTGCCATTTTCTCTGCTTAAACTAGGGGTGCCCAAACTACGGCCCAGGGGCCGGGGCCAGCCCCCGATGCCAATTCATCTGGCCCACACTGCCCCCGTTGCTTCTGAATGTGGAAGTAAAATGCATCTGTACAGGCATGTTTTACTTCCACTTCCTGGAGCGACGAGGATGGTTCAGGCCAGATGAATTGGCATCGGGGCTGGGTCTAGCCCATGGGCTGTAGTTTGGGCACCCCTGTTTTATATCCTTTCTTTGCTATGCAGGTACTCACAATGCTCAGACTGCTACACAGACACTACTGGATGTGCCCTATGGGATGGACGAGGGAGAGAAGCTCGACGTGTATCTTCCGACAGTGCACAGTGAAAGTAAGAGTAGAGGAGCCCATGGGGTGGGAAGATGAAAAAAGATTGAAGCCAGGAATCTGGTTATGAATTAAAGGCTGGAGAAACGGCAGGAGAGGGGGAAGGTGTCTTATGGGGAAGTCCATGGAAAGTAGTGCCCTTTTCTGCTTGCTTACCCATTGTGTCCCATTTCAGCCTTTCCTCTGGTCCTCTACATTCATGGTGGCTACTGGCAGGCCCTGAGGTGAGAGTCACGCTGGAGTTTATTTATGATCTGGTGGGCTGAATAGCGTACTTACATAGAATGGGAGTCTAAGTAAACTGAGATCTACAGAGCTCCCAAGTCTAGGTGCTGCTGGGCTTTTGACTACTTTCTGACTGGGTGTGACTATCCTTTCACTTCCTCCCTCCCTCCTTCCCACCTCTAGCAAAGATGTCTCGGGCTTTGCTGCATTGCCCCTAGTAAGTCATGGCATTGCCTTGGCTGCAGTCGACTATGATGTGGCTCCAAAAGGTAAGTGACTGCGAAGGTACAGTTTCCACCTTTTCTTGCTCTACTTTCCACTGATATGCCTTATCCTTGTTTGGGTTTTGGGTTTTCTGCCTAGGCCAAATGGAAGAAATGGTCAAGCAGGTGCGACGCAGTGTTGCCTTTGCAGTTCAACAGTACACAGGGATCAGGTAGGAAGTGTGGATTTGCTGTGAGGTGTGCTGGAGAATGGGCTTTGGAAAGGGGGAGGATCCCTGATCTGTTCAAATCCAGCACAGGTCTTGGAGAGTTTTGGTTTTCTGACCCTTTGGCCTTCTTGCTGTTTCCTCCACCCTAGTCAAAGCCTCTCTCTTGCTCATGGCAACTGTCTCTCATTTAGCGGGATCTATCTGCTTGGACACTCAGCAGGGGCCCATCTGGCAGCCATGGTGCTCTCTACGGAGTGGGCAGAATTTGGTGTTGTGCCAAACATCAAAGGTACTGTCTAGGATACCTTCACTTTGTTTTTCATATTGTTTGTGTTCTGTGTTTTTCCCCTCCCCCTCTATTTCATTTGCACAGCTTTTTAACTTACTGAAATGCCAGGGCTTACTATGATTTTTGTGGTTTTATAACTTTCTTTTCCAGGAGCCATTTTAGTGAGTGGCATCTATGATCTAGAGCCCATTATACATACCAAGGAAAATGACGTCTTGCACATGAGCCGGTGAGAATTACATTTTAGAATAGGATAGATGAACTTAGGGAGGGACGCAAAACTGCAGCAAGTCTCTCTGAACCACCTCTTTTTTCTAAACTTAGAATCACATGGGGAAAATTGACTTCAATTTAGAATGCTTGTAGAGTGGTCCCATGAGGTTTATTTCCTAGTGATCACATGACATACAGGGAAATTTGTTCTAGCTCAGGGATCCCCAAACTTTTTAAGCCGGGGGCCAATTCGTTGCCCCTCAGACTGTTGAGGGGTCGGACTGGTGGTGGTGGTGTCCTGAGCCCCCGAGCCACCTCCCCCCACCTTGAGACCCCCTCCCCCCCACTTCCCTGCTTATTGGTCTTGTGGAGCTGCATGGTGTGGGTGAAGGAGGGCGTCCAGGCTGTCCTCGTCCTCGTCCACCAGGAAAACCGTGCTCGGCCAGAGCAGCCCCTGGGAAAGATGCACACATGTCCCTAATGCTGCTCTGTAGCAGGGTGGCTCTTGTAAGCCATAGTTTGAGGACCCCTGCTCTAACCTGATCCCAATCCATGCCCAAATTAGACTTTGGGGGGGGGGTTTCAGTCATAGGGCTACTGCTTTTGGGTATGGGCTGAAATTATTTCCTACCTGATGGAAGAATAACCTTACAAGCCTTTGCTCCCTGAGCAACGATCCTTTCCAGTGTCCAAATTTCAGGCTGTCTAATTGCACCCCAACTTTCACGGACTCACATTTTGAATAGCAATTGTTCAGGCAGGACTGCTGTCTCTGTGTGTCCAAGTATTGTGAAGTATTCAGCTCAGACTTGAAGATGATGCTGAATTGTGCCACTACCCCAATCTCAGCATTGACTCTCTTTCCTCTAGGGAAGTAGCTTTAAAAAACAGCCCTTTGTGGCATGTGCCTAAGGTGGAGGAGGATGGGAGACACTGCCAGGTCCTCATTGGAATAGCCCAATATGACTCACCGGAGTTCCGCAGACAGTCCTGGGAGTATTTTGAGGTAGGTGGCTTTGATGTTTGCAGATTGATACGCAGTAGGCAGCATTCATAAGGCCAAACACATCTTTATTGTAGAGTAGGCAATATAAACATGAGGTAATGGCGGAAGTGCAGCTCCTTTTATACAGCATGATACATTTGAAACTGGTTACATGGTTGCTCATTGGTTACTGTATTCGTGACGTCGTTGTGATGCACGGCATTATTCATCAGGTTTACCTGTGGCGGGAATATTTCCCGCGGCTGGCTGTAATTGGTTAACTTGTATCGTGTGTAGATCGCTATCAGCTGCCTCTCAATACCATCTAGAGGCAGCGGTAGCTCCTTGTAACTGTTGCAATACATTGGGTTACATTGTTACATTCCATCTTAAAGGCATAGCATTCCATACATAACACTCCTCCCCCCTAGGATGGGACGAAGTCCCTTAACCATTGTGGTTTCCTGCATGTTCGTTTGGGCCGTACGGCGGCTTGGCCGAGCTCAGGTGAACCAGGGGTTCTGTGTCCCACAGACTCTCATCCTGCAATGGGAAAACGAGACTCATTAACTGCCTGTTGGGAACACTGCTCTACTTGCGAACTTGGGGGCGAGAAAGGAACAAACAGCTGTGACTTGAAACCCTGCTTTGTCCCCGCAGCGGCCGGGGACCTTCCTAGCACAAAACTCGGGAGCGAGGAAGAATACCTTAATGCAATGTCCCACCTGTCACTCCGTGCCACGGGTGGTTCCATGGGTGTTTGTGTCGCTGCTTGGGAAGGGGTGGACTCAAAGGCTGGAGGACCAGGGGTATTCGGGACTAAATTAAAACCCCTCTTCTCGCTTAGATGGGTGGGGGACCACTCCGCAAACTCCCCCCGGCCCAAAAAATCAAATACTAAGTCATTGGGCTCTTCCCCCCCTGGTGGGTACAAAGGGCACGGATTTGTATCTGCACCCCTGCTGTGGGGGGAAAGGTACTCTGTCTCTCTGTGGGAGTCCTCTTGTGGGGAGTACCCCATGTCTCCCCCTTGGAATAAGCGGGTGGGGGAGGACCCTAACATTGATTCACCCGGGTTGTCCGCCCCCTGGTTGTTTGCATCCCCTAGGCTGGCCTCCCCCTGGGTGTCCGTGACCTGTCGTCTGAGTTGGTCAGCGTGTCGTCTCCACAGTAAACCCACGCTGGTTTCTACTTTGTATGATACTGGCCCGGTCTGTTTGATCACAACCCCTGGGACCCATGCTGGGCCGTTGGCCACATAGTTTCTGCAATGCACCGGGTCCCCTACTGCGAATACCTTAGTGCTTCCCATCTCAATATT
This sequence comes from Bradypodion pumilum, assembly GCA_035047305.1. Classification (NCBI taxonomy): domain Eukaryota; kingdom Metazoa; phylum Chordata; class Lepidosauria; order Squamata; family Chamaeleonidae; genus Bradypodion; species Bradypodion pumilum. The sequence continues at coordinate 284,086,101 of JAWDJD010000002.1, read as the reverse complement.
CCTCCCTTTCTCCTCTACCCTGGTCGGATCCAACCGATCAAAAAGGGTTACTGGTCTCCTACGCATTAGGATCTCAGCAGGTGATAGGCCGGATGTCAGGGGAGTTGCCCGATAACAGATGTGGAAATGGCACAGTTGTAGGTTCAAATCCCTGGGACCCATTCACCGAAAAGCTTCTTTGGTGGTACGCACTTGGCGTTCAACCTGCCCATTAGTAGTGGGATGGAAAGGGGCTGAGGTGATGTGCCGAATAGCATTTCTCTCTAGGAATGCCTGGAATTCGGCGGACGTGAAAGTACTGGCGTTGTCAGAGACAAGCACATTGGGCAATCCGAAACAACTGAATACCCTGTGCAACTGTTTGATTGTTGTGGCTGAGGAGGTGTTGGGCATTGGAATAACCTCTAACCACTTAGAGAAGGAATCAACCATGAAGAGGAACATAGAGCCTCGAAACGGACCAGCAACATCGATATGTAATCAAGACCATGGTCCGCAGGCTGTGTCCCATTCTCTGTGAGGAAGTCGGGACTCCTTGGGTCGAGAACTCTGGCAACTCTCACATGTGCCCACCAAATGTTCAATATCAACATCTATCTGGGGCCACCAGAAATAGCTCTTGGCCAAAGCCTTTGAGCGCACGATTCCCGGGTGGCTGGTGTGCAGCAACTTGAGCACCCTTGCACGTAGCGCCTCAGGAATGACCACCCGTTGGCCCCAGAGGAGGCAACCCCTCTCTAACAAAAAGTCGAGGGATTCGATCAGCAACACCTGGTGATCTCCCTCCACCTTGCATTCGGCTTCCCCTATCCCTGGGAGGGGTGACCGGGAAAATGCATCAGCGTGGCTGATCTCTTTGCCCGGATGGTAGACCAGTGTGTACTGGTAAGCATTTTCAAAAATTGCCCACCGAATCATTCTTGGGGACAGAATCTGGGGTGTGTACTGGTAAGCATTTTCAAAAATTGCCCACCGAATCATTCTTGGGGACAGAATCTGGGGTGTGGGCTTGTTCATGGTGAAAATACCCAGTAGAGGCTTGTGGTCGGTGACAATGGTGAACCCCCGCCCGTAGAGGAAGTCGTGGAATTTCTTGGTTCCAGCGACTAAAGTGAGAGCCTCTCTATCTGTTTGCGCGTTATTTCGCTCTACCTTTGAAAGCGACCTGGAGTAAAAGGCCACCAGGGCTTCCCGCCCATTTTCCAACATGTGGCACAACACCGTCCCCACCCCCATTGGTGAAGAATCACAAACTAATACCACGGGCTTCTTGGGGTCAAAATGGGTTAAGATTGCCTCAGAGGAGAGGAGTTGTTTCAACTCTTTGAACACCTTCTCCTGGCTGTCCCTCCACTGCCAAACCACGTCTTTCTTTAAAAGACGATGCAGTGGCTCCGCTACGGATGCTTTCCTTGGCAAGAAGGAGTGATAAAAATTTAGGAGCCCTAGAAAGGACTGCAGCTCTGGTTTCGCGGTGGGGCGAGGGGCATTTTCAACAGCTGCAACCTTTGAATCGGCGGGCTTAACACCATCGGGGGTTATCTTAAACCCTAGGAATTCAACCTCCCTCACTAAGAACACACATTTATCACATCTCAATCTCAGTCCCGCTCTCTCGAACACAGTTAGGACTTTATCCAGTCTTTTGGCAAGTTCACCCTCACTCTCCACTGTTATCAATACATCATCAAAGTAGGGGAGGACCCCGGGGAGACCCTTGAGGAGGCGTTCCACCAATGATTGGAAAATCCTGGGGGCCGAGTTCACGCCGAACTGTAGGCGTGTTACCTTAAAGGCACCTTTGTGCGTTACAATGGTTTGCACAGCTGTGGCAGCAGGCGTAACTGTGAGCTGCTGGTAAGCTTGTGCTAGGTCTAGCTTGGCAAAACATTTACCCCCATGTAATGTGGCTAGCAAATGGCTCACTATCAGCACCGGGTATGCATTAGGGTGAATCGCCTTGTTAATTGTACACTTATAGTTGGCGCAAATTCGAACCTCCCCATTTGCTTTCATTGCTGTAACAATAGGAGTTTCCCACTCCGCAGAGTCCACCGGATCCAAAATCCCCTGACCCACCAGTTTGTCCAGTTCCACCTCGATTTTGTCCATGAGGGCAAATGGCACCCTCCATGGCTTGAGCCTGATGGGTCGGATTTCTGGGTCCAGGTCGAACGAGACTGGGGGCCCCCCGTACATCCCGAGGCCCTTCTTGAAAATTGCTAGGTGTGCGTTGCACACGTCCTGCACAGGGTCAGTCTCTACAGCATTAATGCCGGACAGTTCGATTCCCAGGGGGGTGAACTACTGAGTCCCCAGGAGGCAACAGGACCCTTGTTGCCTCCTGGCTGCTGGAGGAGACCCGGCTGCTGGTCTCTCCTGTGGAAGGTGACCCTGGCCAGAAAAATGGACACAGCCAGCTGGAAGTGTTCCCGTAGAGCCATTAGGATCTGCGAGAGCGGGACCGAATCGACCTTCCTCGGTGTGAGTAGGTTGATCAGGAGCCTTAGTGCCGGTAGGCCTATCTGTGTGAGGAGGCAAGACCGCATCTTCTCCTCGTCCTCGATGCCCTCGGCATCCATGGCGTGCCTGAACTGGCACTCGTACAACTCCCATGATTCTGCATCGTTGATATCAAACTGGGATAGCTTATAACTTCAGGGAGCCATATCCCACCTTCATGGCCAATGTGATGTTTGCAGATTGATATGCAGTAGGCAGCATTCATAAGGCCAAACACATCTTTATTGTAGAGTAGGCAATCTGAACATGAGGTAATGGTGGAGGTGCGGCTCCTTTTATACAGCATGGTACATTTGAAACTGGTTACATGGTTCCTCATTGGTTACTGTATTCATGACATCATTGTGACATGTGGCATTCTTCATCAGGTTTACCTGTGGCGGGAATATTTCCTGTGGCTGTCTGTAATTGTTTAACTTGTATCATGTGTGTAGATCACTATCTGCTGCCTCTCGATACCATCTAGAGGCAGCGGTAGCTCCTTGTAGCTGTTGCAATACATTGGGTTACATTGTTACATTCCATCTTAAAGGCATAGCATTCCATACATAACAGTGACCTGTTGAAGTCAGTTTTACCTTTAAGTATTCCATGACTGAAGTGTAGAGATCCCTTAGTCTGTTTTCATTCCCTTTTCAGCTATTGTTGTACCTGGCTAATCAAAACGAGCATAAAAATAACTGTGGCCAAAACAAAGACTTCTTGCTTGTGTTGGTCTCAGACACGGTCCTCTGAGATTCACATTCTGATAAGTGCATTTGAGTGTGTGCACACCTGACCATAACAGCTTGCATATGAATAAGTAGGCAAACTTGCATCATGTCATGGATCTCATGAATGCTACTGCACTCCATCTTTATATATGCCTGCATGCGCTATGTATATAGGCATACACAATATTGCTGGGAAGAGTTGAAAGTGGCAGGACCAAACATGAACAGGAGTCATGCAATAAAGTAGTGATGGTGAACCTATTAGAGACCAAGTGCCCAAACTGCAACCCAAAAATCCAACCCAATAGCAAGGCTATTAATGACAGGATCTTCTGGGGGTCATTCATAGGATTACCATAAGTTGGAAGTCACTTAGTGGCACATAGCACACACCCATGTTTGGGCACAGAAACTTTGCATCTATGTACACATATATAAGGGACTGCAGTGGCTCAAGTGGCTAAGACGTTGACTAGAAGGCAAGAGGTCAGCAGTTTGATTCCCGAGTAATGCAGGATGGAATTTTCTCCCATCTCTAGCCCAGCTCCTGCCAACCTAGCAGTCCGAAAGCAAGAAATTGCAAGTAGATAAATAGGGACCACTTCAGTGGGAAGGTAAACAGCCTTCTGTGTGCTCTGGTGTCTAATCATGCCTGCCACATGACCACGGAAATGTCTGCAGAAGCAGACAGTGCTGGCTCTTTGGCTTTGAAACAGAGATGAGCACTGAACCCTAGAGTCAAATATGACTGGCTTTCAAGCAAGAGTGAACCTTGCCTTTAACTTTACACACATATATAGGGAATGGATAATGACTGTCCTTTCTCTGGCCCCTTTACCTATGTATGGAAGTAGGATCTTTCTGTAGGACAAGAATTAAATTCCCCATGCATGTCACTGACATCTCTTTATCTTATTGTACAAAAAAGAGAGAAAGAAAACAACTTCAGGAATTCAGTGAAAAGCAACAGATTCCTTCAGACCTAATCTACCCTCACTGTTGTCTTAGGTCAGTAGTTCGCATCCTACGGCCCATGGACTGGACTCTGCCCATGGCAGCAAATCATCCGGCCCACAGCAATGCCCCCAGAAGTGGATGCATTTATGATAGCCATAAATGTACCCATGCCTGCACAAATGTGCCTACCACGGTTTATGGCAGTGTTTACAGCAGGGGGAACCCACATGTCTGGCCCGCTCAACTGTCTGACGGGGCGTTGTCTGGCCCCTGGTGTGAAAAGGTTGAGAAACCCAGTCTTAGGTCAAAAGTACTTGCAACCTCTGTGGTGAGATCAACATTCCTATTGCTTCCCCACAGGCTCTGCGTGCAGCTGGCTGGAGTTCCTCCTTGCTGGACATTGGAGACACAGATCACTTTGATATTATTGAAAAGCTGTCCCAAGAGAATGATCTCCTCACACAGGTAAAGGCACCATCTCACTGGCAATGCACTGTGGTGAGATAATAATTGCCCCCCTCTCTCCCTCCCCCCTGCTTCTGTACGTATGTTGGGAGTAGTGCGCCATATGGGACATGATGCCCTATCTCTTCAGAATATTCTGACCCTAGATAATTTGAGGGTCACTGAAAACTTGCTGTACTATCTAGCAGCTAGCATGGCTGCTGTGTATGTGCTTCTTAAAATCAAATTACTGTATTGAATAAATGGGGTCAACTATCACTTTCAAGTGTGAAAACTTAGTTTAAGGGTTCCCAACCTTTTCAAGTCAGGGGCCGGGTCACGCTCTCTCAGTCAGCTTTGAGGGCCAGATAGCCATTTTGCCCTGCCTGCATGATGGGGATGGCCATTTTGTCCCAACAGCTTCAAAGGGTGGCCATTTTGTTTATTGAATGCCCTTGGAGGGGTGGAGGGCCACATGAAATGGTACTGTGGGCCATCCAGCCCACGGGCCTTATGTTGGGAACTCCTGATCTAGTTTGTCGACTCAAGAAAGGGATGGGCAATGATGATGACTTTTTACCAACTCCCAGTAGCACAGGAGTTGCTCGCCTATGATGTGATCCCATGTCAGGTGAAGCACGATATGAGGCTGACCACATGGGTTTTTCTCTACTCAGTGCTGCTTTCCCCCCTTTAGGAAGCTAACCAAAAGACAGTGCCCGATGGAATTTCTCATATCCAGCAATGTCAACATATACATTCCACCTCTGAAATTCAAACAACAGCTCCAAAATTTGGAAAAGCATAGGACTCGGTCTTCTTAACAATACTTTCACCAAAATGAATTTAGGCTGCTTGGCAGTGAAGCTGGTCTGTTAGGCAAAAGAGCCAACTTCACAGAATAATTTAAATATATACCTGTTTCTTTGTGTTCCAGGTAATTTTGAACATGATATTAAGAGATTGAGCAGGTTGGAAAGGGATGAAGCTCTTATCCTGAGATTCCCCAGCTGCAACTCGACTGACCACACACTGATCGCTTTACCACAATCTTTTAGTTGGAGTCTTCTTATTTCAATGAGGATTCCGCGTGCCCGGTTGGGCATCGGTGGCCTCTGGCAGAGGTTAAACCAGTGAGCAGACTCCTGGCCTCTGGCCTTTGTCGGCGAGCAAGGGGGGAGATTAATGGCAGGGATTAATCCGGCCGCTTATTGCCTGACCAGCGATTCTGCGAGGAGCTCATCTCGCTGACCCCAGTTACCCATTTGAGTAATGACTCACCGGCTACCCAAGGTTATGCCCGGTGCAAATAAGGGCCATGTTTGCCCCTGCCTAATCCCTGAACAATGGGACTCCTAAGTCCATGTTTGCCTCCGTTAATTAAGTTCCCTTTGAAGAATTCCCCATTAACCTGTGTACGTGAGTGAGGTAATTTTCCTGTCAGATGACAGCCTGCCACCGTTGCGCTTTTTTCCCTATAAATGATGTTGCCTTTTTCCAATAAAGTACTGATCTGATCTCGCTCCTGTTGCCTCGTGTTGTCATTGATCAGTCTCCTCCGGGCTCTAACGCCGCCCTAGCGGCCAGACATCGCTACAGCTGGTGACCCCGACGTGATTTACTCGTGAGTAAGAGACCCCGGAGAGGTCTACTCGTGAGTAGCGCTCCACGCGGTCCGGTTCTGCGCTTGAACCGCGACCCGCCAGCCCGGAGGATAGCGCGGCGCTCTGGTCGGCAGCCAGCCGGACAGAGAACGGCCCGCCGCGAGGCATTCCAGAGAGACATTCCTACCGCTTCCTCCCCGCTTTCGAGAGGTTTGCCATAGAGGGAAACGCGTTCCGCTCAGGGCAGGCTGTGAGCCCCTGACATCGCAGAGGCCGATAGAAGGGCCCGTGGCAGAAGGTCCACGCTCCGAGGTCTACCCCAGACACCCGTCGCCCGAACCTGTTGCCTGCAAAGACGCGTCGAACTTCGTCCCGAGAAGGAAACTTCGGAGGACCATCGCAGGTAATATGGGGACTTGTTCTCCTCGACCAAGTCCGTCCGCTAGCCAAAGAACTCGGGAGCAAGAGTTCACAATCCTGGCCAGGGTTTTTCAGTTACGATTTCACAGCAGGGAGCTAGCGAGACTTTTGGCGTACCTCGGGGAACACTGCCTACTTTACCCAGAAGTAGGTACGTTAACCCTGAAGCTCTGGGATCAGATAGGAGACTGCATTCAGCAAACCCCGAAAGCTCCAGGAGGGATAGTCCACACATGGAGGAAATGTAGGAGACTCTTAGAGCAGATCGAGCCAGTCCGGGTAGAAGCGGAAGAACCCCCGTTAGAGAAGCCATCAGGCATGCCAGTCGAGCCGACTGCGCCCGCCGCACTCTATCCGACATTCAGTTATCAGCAGAGTAGCGCAGGGAGCCCTCCCGCGGTGACAGCTGCAGACGTCACCGAGGGAACGCAAGGAATGAGAGGCGCTGGCGCTTCTCTGACAGCCCCAGGTTCCCTAGTCGTGAAGAGTGCCCTTCAACGCACAGCTGAGATAGAACTCAAGAAGGGGGAATTGCCAGTAGAACAGCTAGCAGAGCTTCGACAGATTTGTCCCATCCGCTTAGAGATGGACGCGCTCACGGGCGCACAGCAGGTAGTACACTCCCCAGTCCCGTACAAGCTCCTCATGGCTTTACGGAAGGCCATTTCAGAGACAGGGCTCCAAAGTCGTTTTACGAGGGGCACGCTTCAGCAAGTGTGCGAGACCACCATGTGGATCCCTCATGATTGGAAAGCCGTCATGAGGATGATGCTTACCCCCAGCCAGTACATGATTTGGGACAGCGAGTTCCGCCTAGAGGCGCAAGCTCGGGCTGCCAGGATGGGAGGCGCGGTAATCCCTGACCAGTTGTATGGTTCAGGTGCCTTTGAGTCCATCAACGCTCAAATCAACTTGCCTCTCGCCACCCTAGAGATGTCAGCCGAGGCTGCCTATAGGGCATACTTCAAGGTCCCAGCGTCTGGCAAAACGGCCAAAAATTACACCGCCATTAAGCAGGGAGCCCAAGAGCCCTACATGGACTTCATCAATCGCCTGGAAGAAGCAATTAGCAGGCAGATTGACAATGAGCACGCCCAGGAAGAGCTCATGATTAAGCTAGCCAAAGACAACGCCAACCTGGACTGCCGTAAAATCTTGCAGTCCCTGGGCAATCGCCCTGACATAACCTTAACGGACATGATTCGAGCATGCTCCGACGTTGGCACAGACTCCTACAAGATGGGTCTGCTAGCGGCAGCGGTGCAGGGGGGAAGAAGATCCAATGGCAAGAACAAGGGGGCATGTCACACTTGTGGCAAGGTCGGTCACTTCGCTAGGGAGTGCCGATCCAAGGGAGGCGGACAAAAGTCTGGTCGTCCCAAGGCTCCGAACACCCTCTGCCCGAAGTGCAAGAAAGGCTATCATTGGGCCAGGTTTTGTCCGAGTTCGGGAAACCGGAATCCGGGCACGTCTCTGGCCCCAGTCCAAACAGAGGCTTCCCTCACCCAGATCCAGAACTCCCCAGACCGAGACTAGAGTCTAGGCACATCCCAGGCACTGCGAGGGCACAGGCCAGCCCCAAGGGCAGCACGGGGCTAGAACTGACTTGCCAGGCGGACGTTACATGCGACCTGCCAGGCACAGTCTATCTAGTCGACACCCAGTATATGGGACCCCTGCCCAGAGGCTTTATAGGTTTAGTTTTGCCCCGTAGTGTGGCTGGAGCACGCGGAATTTTCATAATTCCAGGAGTCGTTGACTCGAATTTTTCAGGCATTCTCCAGGTCCAGCTTTGGGCGCACCTGCCCCAAACCATCCACAAGGGAGACACATTAGCGCAACTGATCATGGTTCCTTGTCACTCGCCAGCAGGCAGCCAGGGAAGGCTCAGGGACAGCTCAGAGTCCGGTTCAGCAGACCGCTCGGGCGCGAGTGAGGCAGTGCAAGGATACCAGGTCTTAGCGACAGTGGAGACCAACATTGAGTGGAAACAGCGCCCCGTTATCGAGGTATTTTTGAACAAAAGGGTGTTCTCAGGGTTACTCGATACCGGAGCGGATGTGAGTGTGATAAGCAGGAGCCAGTGGCCAAGAGAGTGGGCCATTGAGCCGGTCTCTGATGTGTGGGGGGTAGGAGGCGTCCAGGAAGCGTTCAGGAGCCGAGAGTGGGTAGAAGTCACAATCCCAAGGGCTGACGGCACAGCGGTAATTCGGCCGCACATTCTTGACGTGCACACCAACCTTTGGGGGCGAGACATTCTCCAGCAGTACGGTGCTACGCTTACCTTCGGGTAATGGCGTTGCCACTTAAATGGCTCACCGACACTCCGGTATGGGTAGAACAATGGCCGGTAGTGGGAGAGAAATTAGTTGCCCTCAAGCAGCTAGTTAAGGAACAGCTAGACGCAGGACACATAGAACAGTCCACAAGCCCCTGGAATTCGCCAATTTTTGTGATTAAGAAGAAGTCGGGGAAGTGGCGACTCCTCCACGATCTCCGAGAGATCAATAAATGCATTCAGCCGATGGGTCCGCTCCAATGCGGCATCCCTAATCCGAATATGATTCCCGAGGGGTGGGAGATCCTAGTTGTAGATCTCAAGGATTGCTTTTATACAATCCCCTTAGACCCCAGGGACCGGGAAAGGTTCGCCTTTACAGTGCCGGTCGTGAACCACGGTGAGCCCACGCAGCGTTACGCGTGGAAATTTTTGCCACAGGGCATGCTCAACTCGCCCACCCTGTGTCAAATTTATGTTCACGGCGCACTGGTAAAGTTCCGAAGCCTTTACCCTAAAGCTATTGTTTGTCACTTCATGGACGACATCTTAGTAGCGTTGCCGCAGCTCGGCAGCGAAATGTTTTCTGACCTCCAGGCCAGCCTGGGGGACAAAGGCTTACTTATTGCCCCTGAGAAAGTGCAGAGAACCGAGCCCTTTTCATACTTGGGCCATCGGCTTCTCCGCTCTTTCGCAGCGCCAGTTCTTCCTCAGATAAATTTACAAGACTCAGTCACCCTTGTAGAGTTGCAGCAAGTTTTGGGGAACATCAATTGGGCCAGACCGTATTTTCGTTTAGATACGGACCTCCTAAAACCGCTCTTCTCGCTGCTAACCTTAGGTAAGCAGCCGGCAGACCGGATAAAAATCTCTCGAGACGCGCGCCTGGCGCTCGAGAAGGTGAATCAAGTTCTCAGCCAGAGGTGGGTGGATAGGATCGCCCCGGGGCCATATGCCCCGATCCTGAATTTGTACATCGTACGGTCAGGATCCATGTTCACTGGGGCGCTAGGAGTAGACTCAGAGAAGGGAGCGAAAATTGTGGAGTGGGTCTATTTGCCTAACACCTCTTCTCGGAACATCGTTCCGCCCCAAGAACTGGTCTCCGCGGTGATCTACCGCGGCAGGCTGAGAGCAAGGGACATTTCTGGGCACGATTTAGCTAAGATCATAGTCCCGTTCACCAAGGAACAAATCCATCAGTTGATGCAGCTAGGTGACTCGCTTCCGATAGCTTTGGAAGGATTCACTGGAAGCTTGGCATACCATTTGCCCAAAGACCCTAGACTTGTCTCACTTCAGACAGGGACAGTCAGTTTGTTCGACTTGCTTTCGCTGGTCCCGCTTCAGGGGGCCAAGACAGTCTTTACCGATGGGGGACGCACATATGGTGTCCTGACCTGGCAGGAGGGCGAGGCTTGGCGCACGCTGCTAACTCTTCCACAGAAGTCCGCGCAGCGGGCAGAGTTGGCAGCCGTGAACCTCGCCCTGCGCACCTTCGCCAAGGAACGTTTAAACATCATTACTGACAGTCTGTATGTAAGGAATTTGCTTCACAGTCTACCGGGAGCTTACATTACTCCCGCGATAGACAAGAACCTGCTCAGTCTGTTTCTCACTGCTCAATTTCATTTGCGGAACCGCACAGAGCCGCTCTATATTGCCCACATCCGAAGTCACCAAGACCTGCCGGGTCCGATTTCCGCGGGCAATAGCAGAGCGGACGCGGCGGCAAAGGAAATTCAGCAACGTTCAGTTTTGGGAGTTTTCACTACTCCAATTCAAAGTCATGCCTTTTTTCACCAAAATGCCAAGGCACTCGCCAGACAGTTCAATCTGCCGCTCTCTCAAGCCCAAGGTATAGTCCGCTCTTGCCAGCATTGCGCAGGGGCGCCGGGGGGGCCCTCGTGGGGGGTCAACCCACGAGGGACAGAGGCTAATCAGGTATGGCAGATGGACGTCACGCATGTGCCGCAGTTCGGCAGATGGCAATACATGCACGTCTGCATTGACACTTTTTCTCAATTCGTTTGGGCAACGGCGCAGAAAGGGGAGGCGGCTTCCCACGTGGAGCAGCACCTCCTTTCCTGCATTGCGGCGATGGGCAAGCCGCGGCACGTGAAGACGGACAACGCGCCGGCCTACAGTTCCAGGCAGTTGGCCGCCTTCATGGCTACTTGGGACATCAAGCACACATTTGGAATCCCCTACAATCCGCAAGGGCAGGCGATTGTAGAACGGGTCAATCGGACGCTAAAGTCCTATATTGAAAAACAAACAGAAAGGGGGGAGCCACCAGCCCTCCCCAAGTCACAGGGAGAAGCACAGATGTGTCTCAACAAGGTATTGTTCACCTACAATCACCTTAATGTTTTTTCGGATTGCACGCCGCAGGAGAAGCACCTCCGCCGTTCGGAAGCTCTCCCGCGACCTATGGTCCGGTACCGAGTGCCACCAGACCCTTCTTGGAGGGGCCCGGTGCCGCTCATAACCTGGGGAAGAGGGTATGCTGCAGTTATGTCTCCTACAGGTGTCGTTTGGATTCCAGCCCGGTGTGTCAAGCCTCACTTGGAACCACATGGCGTGGACCCAGACCGACCCGAGTCCGATCCCGGAGATGGAGGACCTCACTCTGATCGAGGAGACCCACCGGGGGACGCGGCGGCTGCGGACCCCGGCACAGAGGATCACCTGGGGGATGGTCAAGACCCTTTGCGGTGAGGCCCGGGACGCCCTCCAACGCGAGGGGAAGGAGCCGACGCCGGAGAACTTCGTTGCAGCTGTCTTTGCCCAGATTCACATCAATTCGGTGATCTACACCATCCTCCTGGCCCTCCTCCTGCTTTTGGGGGGAGGCGTTCAGGCCGCTTCACTCCAGGCCAACGGCTTGCCGCCTGGTGAAGATCTTTCCGCACGAATGCGGTACAACTTGTGGGAAAGGTTGGCGGGTCTCGTCAACCAGTCCGATTTTTGTCTACGGCAGGACATTGGTTCTGCATCTATCCTCAGCACCTGTCTCATCCCCGTGTGCCACGCTCTGGACGCGCGCACCAAGGATGGCGACTGGCTGCTGAAGGCGTTCTTTGGCCCACACACTCCTACCACCTTCTCAGCATACGCACGCTGGGGGGGACGGCGACTTGCGTCAACCTTGCCGGCTGACGCAGCCACTCTTCATACCCCTCGAGTGGCGGTCAGCCCGGACGCTGCTTGCACCCGAATGACCGGCTGCACCCCCGGCGGTCCGACTCGGCGCCGCTGCCTTGACCCCGGCAGCGGCAACTGGACTTGTAATAAACCAGAGACACTCATTTCGCTGTACGCTCACGTCACCCTACCTTCAGGGTGGTTTTTCACCTGCAACCAGTTCACATGGAACTATATTCCTGCGAATTTGTCGGACTCAATGTGTTGTATCAGTCGCTTGACACTGTTACTCCCTACCAAGGACATGATTGCCCCAAGCACAAATGATTCTAATGTCTCACATGTTTCTAATGTTTCAAATGTCTCCCCACTCATACGGCACACACGCACAACCCAGTTAGACAGCTCTTGTGACAGCAGCTTCAGAGTAATGAGTCCCGCTGAGTATGTATCCCTAGCAGTCAGCCTTGTCGGCGTGCCAGGCTTGGCCGTCGGCAACGCACGGAGGATTGGCCGCTTGGCTTGCGGTTTGGCAAAGGCCATTAACCATACCTCCACAGCGATAGCGCTCCTCAATCAGGAACAGGCAGAACTTCGCCAGGCCGTTCTTGACAATCGAGCGGCTATCGACTACGTCCTCTTGCTGCACCACCTGGGTTGCGAATCCTTTCATGGAATGTGCTGCTTCAATCTTACTGACAACTCCCGCAAGATCCAAAGCCAGATCACGAACCTCCACACCATAGTCCAGGGTATTACTGAGGGTTCCGCATGGGGGGCTTGGTGGAGTTCCCTGTGGAATTGGATGTGGTCGTGGATCCCCTGGGGGTGGCTGCAAACGGTGCTTAAGGTAGTGGTGGGGATAGCCATACTAGGCATTACGCTTTGTTGCTTTGCTCAGTGCATTCCCTCGCTGATCTCTAGGTGCTGCCCCAAGGAGGAACCCCGTGACGTCATTCACGCCCAACAGCTGATGCCGCTTTTGCGCGGGATCGCCGGCCAGGCTCTTAAATTAAACAGAAAGGGGAGATGAGGATTCCGCGTGCCCGGTTGGGCATCGGTGGCCTCTGGCAGAGGTTAAACCAGTGAGCAGACTCCTGGCCTCTGGCCTTTGTCGGCGAGCAAGGGGGGAGATTAATGGCAGGGATTAATCCGGCCGCTTATTGCCTGACCAGCGATTCTGCGAGGAGCTCATCTCGCTGACCCCAGTTACCCATTTGAGTAATGACTCACCGGCTACCCAAGGTTATGCCCGGTGCAAATAAGGGCCATGTTTGCCCCTGCCTAATCCCTGAACAATGGGACTCCTAAGTCCATGTTTGCCCCCGTTAATTAAGTTCCCTTTGAAGAATTCCCCATTAACCTGTGTACGTGAGTGAGGTAATTTTCCTGTCAGATGACAGCCTGCCACCGTTGCGCTTTTTTCCCTATAAATGATGTTGCCTTTTTCCAATAAAGTACTGATCTGATCTCGCTCCTGTTGCCTCGTGTTGTCATTGATCAGTCTCCTCCGGGCTCTAACGCCGCCCTAGCGGCCAGACATCGCTACATTTCAAATTGGGAATGGAAGCATTCAAAAGAGAATTAGACAACCATCCGTCAGATCGGCTTTGATTTGGATTCCTGCACTGAGCAGGGATTTGGATTTAATGGGATCAAATGATTCTCTAACTGCCCTTTCATTGTCATTTTTTATTTGCAAATGGTCCTCTTTAAGTGAGACAAGCCTGGCCAAACAGAGACAATTCTGAAACAGACCACATCTATCAATGGTTTTTGGAGGGAGTTGCTCACAAAGGAAGCCAAACGCCTTTCCTCTGAACCGCTTGACAGAGAAGGCTCCTGCTTCATCTTGTACCAATCTCCCTCCTTTATACCTTATTGAGCTCTCAGAACATTGAATAAAACTACAGCCTCAATTGCCACTGCCATTTATAGTTGTAAGTTATTATCCCCAGGAGGTGATGTGGAAACGAATCTGTGAGCACAGACAAGCAATAATGGTTGCATAAATCACCACTTCTCTTTATTCCACAGTGCTTAGCTGAAGGTAGATATTCTTCACCTAGAGCAGCACTTGAATATTAAGGGGTTACATTTGAAACTGTCTTACACCAAGTCTGAAGGACTTAGGGGCTGACTATCTATCCCAGGGGTTCACAACCTATGGCCCACGGGCTGGACCCAGCCTGCAGTGCCATTTCATGTGACCTGCCGCCCTCATTCCTGCCACCGCCACTGGAAGTGGCAGAAGCGGCAAAACCAGCCAAAAATGTGCTGTAAATGCACCCACGGTTGTTGTAAATGTGGATGCATTTTACGGCAGTGTTTACAGTGGGGGGAACCACGTGTCTGGCCCACTCAGCTGTCTGAGGGGGTATGGTCTGGCCCATGGCATGAAATCGTTGAGAACCCCTGATCTACACTGACTCACTCCAGAATATTGCATACTAAAGTGGAATAACTTGTTGCGAAATGTTGCTTTTTGAGCCCAATGGGGGTTCCTGCTATTTTGTGGCACTTTCTATTATCCTGTTCCCAGTTTATGTAGAAATTGGGAATGGGATAAAAAAGAGGGAAGCATCTGTCAGAGCTTCTTCCAGTGTAAACAACCAGTGTTTTTAATTGGCTGACAAACCGGTGTTTGATGCCAGCCAATTAGTTTTTCCCCTCAACTTTGGTAGGTGGCTGCTGCAGTGATACAGTGATCATGTTCTGCAGTGGTGGCGAACCTATGGCACGCGTGCCAGAGGTGGCACTCAAATCCCTCTTTGTGGGCACCTGTGCGGTTGCCCTAGCACAGAGTTTGCCCCACCCCTGTGCCCAGCAGCCCAGTGGGAGCACTTCCTCCCTCCCCCAGCACAGTGTTTGCCCCACTCCTTTGCTCAGCAGCCCAAATGGGAGTCCTTCCTCCATCCCCCCAGCACAGAGTTCACCCAGCCCCTGTGCCCAGCAGCCCAATGGGATCATTTTCTCCCTCCCCTGTTGCCGTGTTGGCACTTTGTGATAAATAAGTGGGTTTGGGGTTGCAGTTTGGGCACTCGGTCTCTAAAAGGTTTGCCATCTAGGGAATAAGAAAAAAAGATTACACTTCCTCTGACTGTCCCCAGACAATCAGGGGAAGTGTTTACATTGTTGCAATTGCAATCGTACATGGTAACAGCAAAGTAAACAATTCAAGTTGATGCTGCTGCTATATGAACACTGCAAAGTAAACACTTCTGATTATCTGGCGATGATTAGGTAGATGACTTCAGTGCTGCAGCGATCATCTACCAAAGTTAAGGAAAAAATGGACAAGGGAAATCTAATTTGGAGGAGCAAAATGCCATTAGGATGTAGGGATCATGCTAAATAGCATTTAGCTCCTCTCCAACACCTCTTTGCTCCATACCGTGCCACCCTAAAATTGGGCAGTGTAGACAGGGTTCCTTTTCTGATGACAGGTCCCACAGGCAGGGAGTATTTTGTCCAAAAAGAAAACCTTTCCCATTTGTAGTATTGGTCCATCAGGGCCAGCAGTGTCCATATGGACTGGCAGGAGCTGCCTCTGTAGTAAAAGCTTGTGCTATGGGACCTTACTGAAGGTGAGAGTAGCAAGCCCTCTCCCCATTCCTTCCCAGCACAGTTCAATGTGATTTTAAAATGGGGATTTTGCATACAGGTAACTGTATAGAGTCTGACTATGGAAAGGTAAGATCAAATCAGAAATGAGAAACTTATTCTCCCCACCCCACGGAAGGTTATTGGATTCCAAGTCCCATTAGCCCCACCCTGCATGGCCAATCCCAGGGGATGATGGGAGTTATGGCCCAACAACATCTGAAGGGCCTCGAATGCACAAACAAGGCAGCCCGTGGCCTGAAGGAAGTACTGTATGGCAGACAAAAAAGCTCACTTGCTACAGTAACAGTGGCATTGCTGGAGCAGACGGACTGTGCTCTTTACTTGGAATGTAGCAGCACTTTTTCAGTGATCCTTCAAAGCTTGCACATGCAAACTGTCATCTTAACAATATTTTTATGGATTGTACAACAACAGATGTTTGAGAACATGGTAAAATAGATGGAGCTTATTCATTCACGAGAACATGACTTTTTTCTAAGATGGTGGCCAAATGGAGCTTAGATTTGGATTGGTTTTTTGTTTGTTTTCCTACCCTAAAAGATGTAGACTTCTCTGGCACTGGCAGTGGCATCTTTGGGGGGATATTATTGGAGGATACTGATAGAATGTCTTCATTTTAATTGGGGTTCAGGCCACATCATAGGACTGAGACAGTATTGGCCTGTTAGTTGACCTCCTCCAATAGGCTAACAAAGGCTGGCTCTTGTGGACTTCTCAGCGGCAGTGGTGGACTAAAGGTTTTAACTAGACTAACTGGAGACTGAGTCAGATATGTTGGTGGATGCAAATTTGGACTCACAATTGGGATCAAATCTGGAGAATGTCAGACGGGATGAAGATAGAGTGGTGAGAAGAAAATGAGAAAAAAAGCAAGAACTGGTCTGGCCAGAGGAGATGGAGGATGATTTGAATGGGATGATTATATTTGATGGCTAAAAGAAAATGGGAGAATTGGAAAGATGGAAAGTTGGAATGAGAGACAATTGGTGAGAATTCCACTAATTGATTATAGGGAGGGAATCAGTGGCGGGCATCAGCAGGTTCATACCAGTTCGCCAGAACTGGTAGCAGAAATTCTGGCTGGCTACACTGTTATGTACTGAATGGTTTGTGACAAGTACCCCTTTAACGGATTGTATCTGACAATTGTATCTATTGTAAGCAATCATTGACTCATTGTAACAAGCTGTTAAGAACAATGCTGCTCCTGCAGTAGCAGCGTTAGCCACAGGACACTCATTCACCTGAATACCTGAAGGGCAGGAAACTACTGCCGCACTGCATCTGGAGAAGATGGGCGTGACGTCCCATGATGTCACGCGGACAGTAACCAATGAACTATCACCCGGGCTATTCAAAATCTTAACCTATAAAACCAAGTGTTCACCGTTGGAATTGGCTATGGGCTGCTGTGCGTTGCCCTACTTACCCGTTCCCTCCCTTCGAGAGCACGGGCGAAGTGGCTACGCAGGTCAACGAATGGTTTAAAAAATCGCGATTGGGGCATCAGCCCCACCATTGGCAAGAAAGGGAAACAACTTCATTTCCCAAAAAGCATTGCGTTTCGCCGTGTTTCTCCCAGTGTCAGCCAATCAAGATGATAAAAACAACGGACTCAGTCTTTGTTTTACGAGCCGCAACCAATCAAAAGTAGCGTTTCAAAACCTTGCCGAGCGACGGACGTCAGAAACTACAAGTCCCAGCGTCCTCCGTGCTGTGACCCCTCAGCCAATCAGGCTAAGGGACATGAGCATGGAGGAGGCTGGGAAAGCCAATGCGCCAACAACTTCCCTCCAGGAGGCACTTCGTCTCCCGGAGGGAAGCCATCCCCAGCTCATCGCGGTGGGCGGCTGGCCATGTCGGATCCTGGACTGCCTGCTTTTGGCGGCCCCCACCCAACCGGCGAAGACCTCGGCACCAGCGGAGAGGGAGAAAAGGCTGCACCACAGAGGCATGGAAGGTGAGGCCCGGCACAGAAGGCTGCACTGGGGAGACGTAGAGTACGAAAGGCCCAACTGGCAACGGGTAAGTGGGGCAGGGGAGAGGAATTGAGGAGGGGAACGGGCCTGGGGAGCACGCCACCCACACAGGTCATAGAGAAGAAAGGGGGAGAACGAACCCACCTCCTTCCCCCCAGTCTCAGACCCCTGCCCCACTTACCTGTTGGTGTGGCCTTTCCTCCCTCAATGCCGGCGCCAAGGCCTTCATCGGTGGGGTGTGGCCCACCAAAATCAAGCAGCCCAGCCGGCAAACGATGCTCCCGCCCGCCCAGCAAAGGCCTCCTGGGTGTCCTCACCAAGGCTTGGGGGGAGGAGGAAGAGCTCCTCCTCCCCCTGCAAAGCTTCAGCATGTGTGTGTGTGTGTGTGTGTGTGTGTGTGTGTGTGTGTGTGTGTCCCCTCACTGAGGCTTCAGGGGGGAGGAGGAAGAGGCCTTCCTCTTCCTGCAAAGCTTTGGCATGTGTGTGTGTGTCCTCACTGAGGCATCAGGGGGGGAGGAGGAAGAGTCCCTCCTCCCCCTGCAAGGCTTCGGCGTGTGTGTGTGTGTGTGTGTGTGTGTGTGTGTGTGCTTACCAAGGCTTCGGGGGGGGGGGGGGAGGAAGAGCCCATCCTCTCCCCATGGAGCTATGGCATGTGTGTGTGTATTGTGTGTGTGTGTGTTTGTGTTGTGTGTGGGTGTGTTGTGTGGGTGGTTGTGTTGTTTGTGTGGATGTGTTGTGTGTAGTTCTGTTGTTTGTGTTGTTTGTGTGGTTGTGTTGTGTGTGTGTATTGAGTGTGTGTGTGTGGTTATGTTGTGTGTGCTGTATGTATTGTGTGTGTTGTTGTGTGTGTATTGAGTGAGTGTGTGGTTGTGTTGTGTGTGTGTTGTGTGTTGTGTGTGTGTGTGGTTGTGTGTGTGATTGTTTTGTATTTGTGTATTGAATGAGTGTGTGGTGATATTGTGTGTGCTGTATGTGTGTATTGAATGAGTGTGGTTGTGTTGTGTGTGCTGTGTGTGTATTTTGTGTGTGTGTGTATGTGTTGTGTGTGTGTGTATTGTGTGCGCGTGTGTGGTTGTGTTGCATGTATGCTTATATTGTGTGTATGTCTACCCCTCAAAACCACCCCAACCACAAGCACACATGTTATACCTGCCCGGCAGGGCAAAAAATGCTGATCTTAACCTATAAAACCAACCTATAAAACTTTACAAAGTTAAAAAAATAAAAAATTTACAAAAAACAACAAAGAATTCATTGTTTTATATAAAGCACAGGGGGGAAAAAGCCCGGCAACGCCGGGCAAACTATGCTAGTGTACTATAAATAAGGCTGTTTGGTCCACCTGTATCCCATGTTCACCTTGACTACAATGCAATAAAGTCAGTTTTAGCCCTTACTGCGGCTCCTGCTTGTCTTCTGTGCAAGACACCAAACACACCCACTTATGAAAAAAGTCAGTTCCGTAGGCTTTTGCTTAAATTGTTTTTTTATGTAACTCAAAGCAAACCCATAGGAAAAATGAAAATTTTATGTTAATCGAAGCAAACCCATAGGGAAATTAATTTTTATGTAACTTGAGGCAAACCCATAGGAAATCGTGTAAATTGGGACATGGTTTTAGCACAAAATCATTATGTAAGTCAAATTTTATGTAACTCAAGGCATATGTAAGTCAGGGTTTTACTGTAGTCCTAATTCGGGTCCAACACAGGGATTTTCCCCTGACCACGCCCACCATACCATGCCCACAGTGTGGTAGTAACATTTTTTGGAGCCCACCACTGGAGGGAATGTTAGTTTTCCCTGGAAAGATCAAGTTAGTTGAAGGAAGAATTTGGAGGGGAATGGCACAGAGTGCCCTGTGCTTGTATGAAAATAACTTGTTTCTGATGGCATGAGCTAGGAATTGGGGTGGGGGAGAGGTTAAGAATAGGAAGGGGGAGAAATGGAAGAGGACTGAGGAATAAAGATCTCCCTCCTGGGAAGTGATGCACCTAATTTCTATCCATCCATATATGCCTATCAATTGGGCACATTGGATTTTGTTATCATTAGGGTTTTGGTCACACGGTAAGGAACATCTATTTATAATTATGATTTGGACTGTCTAATTTTGGCTGTGGGTCTTGAATTGGTTTTTTATTCTTTTTTGTTTTTTGTTGTTGTTAGGATGTTAAGCTCGGTATATTTACAGATATAATTCTTAAAATTATTTTTTGATTATAGTTGTTTGTTATTACTATTCATTATATTGTATAAGCTAAGAATCTTTACTTTAAGGTATTGTGCCTGTTTGTTTTTGGGAGAAATTATTTATTGTTCTTTGTTATTATCATTAGATTTCTGAGATTTGTTTGTTTACTTAACAAATAATAAGTTTCATTTTGTCTCTCAGCCTCTGTCAGGCCTCTAATAAGGGCGGGGAGAGGGGAGAGAATGGTAGCATTTTGAAGGGGAATAGATTTCAGTGTGAACACTACAAATGCTTAAATAAAAATAAGCAAATTAACCTTGAAAGTTTTATGTTTTGCTTTTCCCCCTCTTTCCTTTTTCTCATGCTGAGACTAACACAACTACTGTTTTAGAAGATCACATAATCTGAAGAGAAGGTGAAATGATTTATTATTTTTTGTTATCATATCAGAAGTACAGAAAGGTGCTTTCTGGGTTGAAAGGATTTTTGCTGGAGGAACTCTGCTCAGGGGACTCCTGAATGAGGCTCCTTTAATGTCCCCAAGATCTTTTCCCACTGAAGTGGTCCCTGTTTATCTACTTGCAATTTCTTACTTTTGAACTGCTAAGTTGTCAGGAGCTGGGACAGAGATGGGCACTAAATCCATCATGCAGGTCTTGAACTACCGACTTGCCGACCTTCAGCTAACCAGGCGAGCTTCTTAACCACTGAGCCACCTCAGTTTACATCCTGTAAACTGCATAGTATCAAATATTCCTTGAATGCTTTGGTTTTTTTTTTTTTTGCAATTCCAATTTTGAAACACAGCCAATTAAATTTGCACCCCAATTTTCTGAATTAACATTATTCCTATGTTCCCCAGAAAGCCAGTGAAGAGGTATGAACGTACACTGCCTTTCTTTCGTTTTAGAAAGAAAACTAAAACTGTGGCTGATTTTCAAACACTAAAATGGGAAAGAGGTGTAAAACTCCTCTGTGCGATCTGATACTTAGATACCTCATCAATTTCCCCACAAGGATGTTATGGACCGACCTCTTAATCTTTCCGAACAGTAACTCAGTCGGAATTGACTGCTTTTATCCTGCTTTCAACTTCCAGGCTGTAAAAGGTAAAGGTCACCCTTGCTCGAAAGCCAGTTGTATTGTATCCAACTCTAGGGTTTAGTGCTTATCTCTGTTTACAGCCGAAGAGCCAGCTGCAACATCATCACAGAACAAGAGACGTTAAAAAGAAACCCTTCAGGTGGGAGGTCACCAGTTCGATTCCCGAGTACTGCATGATGGAATGAGCTCCTCCCGTCTTTATCCCAGCTCCTGCCAACCTAGCAGTTCGAAAGCAAGAAGTTGCAAGTAGATAAATAGGGACCACTTTGGTGGGAAGGTAAACAACGTTCTGGTGTCTAGTCATGCCTGCCACATGACCACGCACGGAAACGTCTGCAGAAGGCTTAGAAGCAGACAATGCTGGCTCTCTGGCTATGAAGCAGAAATGAGCACTGAACCCTAGAGTCGGATACGACTGGCTTTCGAGCAAGGGTGACCTTTACCTTAGCTTATCTTTAATATATAAGTATATTATAAGTACGGTTTTTTGCTCCGCTTAAGTGAAATGAGGGAGTCGAGACGTGCGACACAACAAGGCGGAAGAAAGCTGCACATCCCTATCAGAAGTGTAAAATTAAAGGAATGGATTGAGCGTTGATCAACACAGAGAAATAAAAAACTACATCTCCCAGCATGCATAGCATTATCCCGCTCTTTATGGGTGTGGCTACAGACAGACAGGCAGAGTCCGTGCCTATCAGCGCCAATACTCGTGGGGTGCTGAGCGCTGATTGGCGGTGCGTTTCATATGCTTTTCGCATCGTTGCCTACTTCCCTCCTCCTCCACCCCGCCACAGTTTGAAATCGACGGCCGCTAAAATGGTGGTCGGTTCCCTTGATATGCCGCCGGTGTACTCGCTGTTTCTGAAGGAGAACCGCGTCGCGACCTTCGACCAGTGGCCCTTCGTCTCCGACTGCTCCTGCACTCCGGAGCGGGTGAGCAGCCGTTTCCCCCTCCGACCGTTTGTGGATGTTTTCTAGATGAGCAGTTTTGCCTGCCTTATCTTGCGGAGCCCAGACTCGAACTCAGCCTTACGACTCCTTTTTATGGTGGATTAAACCCAACGACTTGCACCGGAGCAGAAGTAGTTTGGCTTTTCAATCCCCGCAAGTCCCAGTTTTGGGGCCCCATGGTGGCTTAGTTAGTGGATAAGATGCTGAGCTTCCCCTTGTCCGCCTCAACTCCTCCTGCCAACCTAGCATTTCGAAAGCAAGAAATTGCAAGGAGATAAATAGGTACCACTTCGGTGGGGAGGTAAACAGCGTTGCGTGTACTCTGGTGTATGTATAGTCATGCTTGCCACTTGACCACGGAAAAGGTCTGCGAACGCAGACAGGGCTGCTGGCTCTTTGGCTGTAAACGGAGCACCGTACCTTAGAGTCGGATACGATTGGCTTTTGAGCAAGGGAGACCTTGACCTAAATCCAAGTTTGGGAGGGATAGGAAAGTGGAATTCCGCCTGCTACTTGCGTTGGCTTGTCCACAAGTCTTTGCATGTTAATGTTAACAACTTGTGCTTGATAGGGAAGGGAGAGGCAGGTAATTCCTGGTGGTAATGTATGGCTGTGAGAGCTGGGCCATTAGGAAGGCTGAGCACAGAAGAATAGATAGATGCCTTTGAGATGTGGTGCTGGAGGAGAGTCCTGAGAGTCCCCTGGACAGCAAAGAGAACAAATAGGCCAATCTTAGAAGGAATCAACCCTGACTGCTCATTGGAAAGGGCAAATAATAAAGATGAAGCTTAAGTACTTTGGGCATCAAATGAGAAGGGAGGACTCACTTGAGAAGGCCTTGATGCTGGGAAAGGTGGAGGGCAAGAGAAGAAAGGGGCAGCCAAAGATGAGATGGCTGGATGGTAGTGTAGACGCAATGGGCACAGAGCTGGGCGAGCTGAGGAGGATGTTGGAGGACAGAGGTGCCTGGAGGACAATGGTCCATAGGGTCGCAAAGGGTCGGAATTGACTGTGCGGTTGAACAACAAGGGTGTTATGAGATTATTAAATTTATCACCCTGGAAGTTAGCCTGGCCTCAGCATTCTGGACTCATGGCAGTTTCCGTATCAAGGACAAGGGCAGCCCCATGTAGAGACCATTACAGTAGTCAATCCTTGAGACTTCCAAGTAGTGGCGCAGCTGGGCATTCTGCCATAGATGGAAAAAAAAATATTGGCTTGGATACCACTGCAATCGTGCTTAATTTAGAACATTGGATTGCAGTGGTATCCAAGCCAATATTTTTTTCCCCATCTATGGCAGAATGCCCAGCTGCGCCACTACTTGTCCTGCTAGGTTGGCAGGAGCTGGGACAAAGACGGGTGCTCATTCTGTCCTGTAGTACTCCGGAATCGATCTGCTGACCTGCCGCCTTCCCATCAACGTCTTAGCCACTTGAGCCACTGCAGTTCTCCCCTTAGGTTGTAAATTAGTATTCTTGAGATGTGTGTATAGAATTGCGACCAGGTTAAGTAAACAGTTGTTTACTGGGTAGTTGTGTGCAATTTTTGCAACTTGGTTACCCCCTTTGCCAAATAAATTGGTAACTTGCGATATTTAAGCCACTTTATATTTCTGTAGACAAACAAGGAAGATTAGCCGTGTGATCCATATTCAAATTGTAAAGATGCAGAAGACAGGCAATACCTTTATTGGATCACTAAGAAAAACAAAATGTGCGAGCTTTCATGGTTCAAGACTACTTCTTCAGGCATGCATTAAAATGTTAGTGGCATGGTGGTCTGCCGCCAGGCTCTCTTAAGAACAGCAAAATATTTTATGGAGTTAGGATGCCACTCCTACAGGAAGCTGGGCATTTGCTCCCAGTCCACGTGACCTTCTCTGAAGCATAGGTAGCTTCCTTTTGTGGCCAGACAAAGGAATGCAGAACTCCATGTACTTCCCATTATGGGGCAAGGCTTTAATTTGGTACACTGTACATATTAGGAAAGCCAATTGCAGTCAAATTAAAGTCAATCAAAATTATTACCTAGTGATGTGTTCTTTCAATTTGTGGTTCTGTCCTGGTGTCAAAAAAGTCCATGTTAAGTGGTTATGTTACAGTATCCAGTAGTTCCATAGGTGAACAAGGAAGATTAGCCGTGTTTCTGATGCAACTCTTAATTTTGAAATGTTAGCAATGGAATCAGCCAATGAGAAGACAATTCTCTACTAAGAGATTCTGTGATGGGAGAATGTTCAGGAGATACATTGGAACCTCATACAACGTTCGCCCCGTATAGTAATGAAATCGCATAACAATTACGTTTTGGGGGGAAATGGCATCCCACATAACAATTTTCCCTATGGAAAAAATCGTACAACAATTTTTCAATGGGAAAAACCACTTAGCAAAAAATAAATAAAAATTGTATGATGCATCCCATAGGGAAAATCATTATATGATGCATGCATCGTATAGCAATTGTTTCGTACAACAACGAGCACGATGTAACGGATTAAAATCGTTGCATGAGGTACCACTGTATTTGCATTCAGAATAATAGATTAGCATGGTATTCCTGACAAGAATTTATGTCTATTGGGTGAAACTAGTTAACTTTTAAATGTAAAAGTGTATGTTATTTTACCAGATTTTGTTTGTAAAAATATATATAGGGTTTATTTTATTTAAATTCAGATTAGCATCATGACAAGATTCCTAATGCACAGTTAACAAATCCTTACCCCCCCCCCCAATCCCGGTTTGTAGGAATCGGGGCCGCTGAGGGCCGGAGGTCCCGAAGGAGACAGATCAAGAAACGATACGAGGCAATATGGAGCGTGATCAGATCAGTGGTTTATTGGGAAAAAGGCATCATCATATATAGGAGTAAAAGCGCAACGGTGGCAAAAACAGTCATCTGACAGAAATCACATCACCTGTTTACTCGGGTTAATTGGGAATCTCTCGGAGGGAAGTTAATTAACTTGGCCAAACACAGACCGGGGAAAACACCATTGTTTGGGGATTAGGCAGGGGTAAACATGGCCTCTGTTTCCACCCGGGGTAAAGTTGAGCTTGGAGATGAGTGATTACTCTAATGGGTAACTGGGTTAGCTATTCGCTCCCTCAGCAGATCCGCTGGTCAGGTCAAGGAATTGGGTGAATCAAACCCTATCATTTATCCACCCCCCTTAATTTCTCTGCCCGCAGAGCCCACGGCTCAAGGAGCGTTCTCCCGAAGTGGCCTCTGCGCGGGCCGTTCCATGCCCCTGGGGCATGGGGAAACCACATCTCCCCTTTTAATTTCATTTAAGGACCTGACCGGCGATTCTGCATAGGAGTGGCATCAGCTGCTGAGCGGGGATGACGCTTCGGGGTTCCTTCTTGGGGCGGCACTTCAATATCAGTGAGGGGATACATTGCGCCAAGCAGCAGACTGCTATGCCTAGCAGGACCACCCCCACGACCACCTTAAGTACCATCTGAAGCCACCCCCATGGAATCCACGACCACATCCAGCTCCACAATGAGCTCCACCAGGCTCCCCATGCAGAGCCCTCTCTGATGCCCTGGACTATGGTGTGGAGGTTTGTGAGCTGATTCTGCACTCTGCGGGAATTATCAGTAAGGTTGAAACAACACATACCATGGAAAGATTCGCAACCCAAATGATGTAGTATCAAGAGGTAGTCTATAGCCGCTCTATTGTCAAGTATGGCGTGGCGAAGCTCCGCCTGCTCCTGGTTGAGCAGCGCGATCGCCGAGGAGGTGTGGTTGATGGCTTTGGCTAATCCGCAAGCCAATCGACTAATCCTCCGAGCGTTGCCGACGGCTAAGGCCGGCACGCCAACTATGCTGACTGCCAGCGAGACATATTCGGCTGGACTCAAAACTCTAAAGCTGCTATCACATGAGCTGTCTAACTGGGTGGTACGAGTGTGCCTTATGGGTGCTGAAACATTTGAAACAATTGTGCTTGGGGTGATCATATCCTTAGTAGGGAGTAACAGTGTCAAACGACTAATGCAACATGTGGAATCTGATACATTTGCGGGAATGTAGTTAAAAGTATACTGATTACATGTAAAGAACCAACCCGAAGGCAGGGTAACATGAGCATACATTGAACCAAGTGTCTCTGGTTTATCACAAGTCCAGTTGCTGCTGCCGGTATCGAGGCAGCGGCGCTGAGTTCGGCCGACTGCAGCGCAGCCGACCATTCGAGCACAAGTAGAGTTCGGGCTGGCCGCCACTCGCGGAGTGTGAAGAGTGGCTGCGTCAGCCGGCAAAGTCATGGTGAGCCGCAATCCCCCCCCAGCGAGCGTAGGCTGCAAAACTCGCAGGGAGGTGCGGTCCGAAAATCCTCTTCAGCAGCCAGTCGCCATCCCTGGCGTGTGCATCTAGAGTATGGCACACTGGGATGAGACAGGTGCTCAGAATTGAGGCAAAACCAATGTCCTGCTTCAGGCAAAAATCGGACTGGTTGACGAGACCCGCCAACCTTTCCCATAAGTTATAATGCATCCGGGCGGAAAGGTCTCCGTCTGGTATCAAGCCGCTGGCCCCAAGTGGGGCGGCCTGAACGCCTCCCCCCATAAGTAGGGAGAGGGTCAGGATGATGATGGCTGCCATGGTGTTGGCGTGAACTCGGGCGAAGATTGCAGCCGTGAGGTTCTCCGGTGTCGGCTCCTTCTCCTCGCGTTGGAGGGCGTCCTCGGCCTCACTGCAAAGGGTCTTGACCATCCCCCAGGTGATCCTCGGCGCTGTCGTCCGCAGTCGCCGCTTCTCCCGCCGTGTCCCCTCGGTCAGGGTGAGGTCCTCCATCTCCGGGATCGGACTCGGATCGGTCTGGGTCCACGCCATGTGGCTCCAAGTGAGGCTTGACACACCGAGCTGGAATCCAAACGACACCTGTAGGAGACATAACTGCAGCATACCCTCTTCCCCAGGTTACGAGCGGCACCGGGCCCCTCCAGGAAGGGTCCGGTGGCACCCGGTATCGGACCATCGGTCGCGGGAGA
This sequence comes from Bradypodion pumilum, assembly GCA_035047305.1. Classification (NCBI taxonomy): domain Eukaryota; kingdom Metazoa; phylum Chordata; class Lepidosauria; order Squamata; family Chamaeleonidae; genus Bradypodion; species Bradypodion pumilum. Next base: position 284,059,149 of record JAWDJD010000002.1, on the reverse strand, counting down.
GCTTCCGAACGGTGGAAGTGTTTCTCCTGCGGCGTGCAATCGGAAAAAAACATTAAGGTGATTGTACGTGAACAATACCTTATTCAGACAATGCTGTGCCTGACCCTGTGACTTGGGGAGGGCTGGTGGCTCCCCCCTTTCTGTTTGTTTGTCAATATAGGACTTGAGTGTCCGATTGACCCGTTCCACAATCGCTTGCCCTTGCGGATTGTAAGGAATGCCAAAAGTATGCTTAATATCCCAAGTGGCCATGAAGGCCGCCAGCTGCCTGGAGCTGTAGGATGGTGCATTATCGGTTTTCACGTGCCGCGGCTTGCTCATTGCCGCGATGCAGGAAAGGAGGTGCTGCTCCACGTGGGAGGCAGTCTCCCCTTTCTGCGCCGTTGCCCAAACGAATTGAGAAAAGGTATCAATGCAAACGTGCATGTACTGCCATCTGCCAAACTGCGGAACATGCGTGACGTCCATTTGCCACACCTGATTAGCCTCTGTCCCTCGTGGGTTGACCCCCCACGAGGGGCCCCCCGGTGCCCCTGCGCAATGCTGGCAAGAGCGAACTATGCCTTGGGCTTGAGAAAGTGGCAAATTAAACTGTCTGGCAAGTGCTTTGGCATTTTGGTGAAAGAAAGCATGACTCTGGATTGGCGTAGTAAAAACACCTAACACTGAACGTTGCTGAATTTCCTTTGCCGCCGCGTCCGCTCTGCTATTGCCCGCGGAAATCGGACCCGGCAGGTCTTGGTGACTTCGGATGTGGGCAATATAGAGCGGCTCCGTGCGGTTTCGCAAATGAAATTGAGCAGTGAGGAACAGACTAAGCAAGTTCTTGTCTATCGCGGGAGTGATGTATGCTCCCGGTAGACTGTGAAGCAAATTCCTGACGTACTGACTATCAGTAATGATGTTTAGGCGCTCTTTGGCGAAGGTGCGCAAGGCGAGGTTCACCGCTGCCAACTCTGCCCGATGCGCGGACTTCTGTGGAAGAGTTAACAGCGTGTGCCAAGCCTGGCCCTCCTGCCAAGTCAAGACACCATACGTGCGACCGCCATCAGAAAAGACTGTCCTGGCTCCCTGAAGCGGAACCAGCGAGAGCAATTCGAACAAGCTGACTGTCTGCGTCTGAAGTGAGACAAGTCTGGGGTCTTTTGGCAAGTGGTATGCCAAGCTTCCAGTGAATCCTTCCAAAGCTATTGGAAGCGAGTCACCGAGCTGCATCAATTGCTGGACCTGTTCCTTGGTGAACGGGACTACAATTTTGGCTAAGTCGTGCCCTGAAATGTCCCTAGCTCTCAGCCTCCCGCGGTAGACCACCGCGGAAACCAACTCTTGGGGAGGAACGATGTTCCGGGAAGAGGTGTTCGGTAAATACACCCATTCCACGATACTCGCCCCTTTCTCGGAGTCTACTCCTAGAGCTCCGGTGAACATGGATCCTGCCCGTACGATGTACAAATTCAGAATCGGAGCATATGGCCCCTGGGTGATCCTATCTACCCACCTTTGGCTGAGAGCTTGGTTGACTTTCTCGAGAGCCAAGCGCGCTTCTCGAGAAATTTGTATCCGGTCTGCTGGCTGCTTACCTAATGTTAGCAGCGAGAAGAGCGGTTTCAAAAGATCCGTATCCAATCTAAAATACGGTCTGGCCCAATCAATGTTCCCTAAAACCTGCTGCAATTCTACCAAGGTGACTGAGTCCTGTAAATTGATCTGAGGCAAAACTGGTGCTGCGAAAGAGCGGAGAAGCCGATGACCCAAGTATGAGAAGGGCTCGGTTCTCTGCACTTTCTCTGGGGCAATGAGTAAACCTTTCTCCCCCAGACTGGCCTGGAGGTCTGAAAACATTTCGCTGCCGAGTTGTGGCACCGCGACCAAGATGTCGTCCATGAAGTGACAAACTAACGCTTTTGGGTAAAGGTTTCGAAGCTTTGCCAGTGCGTTGTGAACATAAATTTGGCACAGGGTGGACGAATTGAGCATGCCCTGTGGCAAAAATCTCCACGCGTAACGCTGCGTAGGCTCACTGTGGTTCACAACCGGCACCGTGAAGGCGAACCTTTCCCGGTCCCTGGGGTCTAAGGGAATCGTGTAAAAACAATCCTCGGGAATCATATTAGGATTTGGGATGCCGCACTGAAGCGGACCCATTGGCTGTATGCATTTATTGATCTCTCTGAGATCGTGGAGGAGTCGCCACTTCCCCGACTTCTTCTTAATCACAAAAATTGGCGAATTCCATGGACTCGTGGACCGCTCTATGTGTCCTGCGTCTAGCTGTTCTTTAACCAGTTGCTTAAGGGCGACTAACTTCTCTCCCACTACCGGCCATTGTTCTACCCAAACCGGCGTATCGGTGAGCCACTTAAGTGGCAACGCCATTACCCAAAGGTAAGCGTAGCACCGTACTGCTGCAAAATGTCTCGCCCCCAAAGGTTGATGTGCACGTCAAGAATGTGCGGCCGAATTACCGCCGTGCCGTCAGCCTTTGGAATCGTGACTGTCACCCACTCCCTGCTTCTAAACGCTTCCTGAATGCCGCCTACCCCCCACACATCGGAGACCGGCTCAATGGCCCACTCCCTTGGCCACTGGCTTCTGCTTATCACGCTCACATCTGCTCCGGTATCTAACAGGCCTGAGAATGATCTATTATTCAGAAATACCTCAATAACTGGGCGCTGTTTCCACTCAATGTTGGTCTCCACTGTCGCTAAGACCTGGTATCCTTGTACTGCCTCACTGGCGCTCGAGCGGTCCTCTGACCGGGACTCTGAGCTGTCCCTGAGTCTTCCCTGGCTGTCTGCTGGCCAGTGACAAGGAACCATGATCAGTTGCGCTAATGTGTCTCCTTTGTGAATTGTCTGGGGTAGGTGCGTCCAAAGCTGAACTTGGAGAACGCCTGAAAAATTGGAGTCGATGACTCCCGGAATTACGAGAATTCCGCGTGCTCCTGCTACACTGCGAGGCAAAACTAAACCTATAAAGCCTTTGGGCAGTGGACCCATGTACTGGGAATCCACCAGATAGACTGTGCCTGGCAAGTCGCATGTGACATCTGTCTGACAAGTCAATTCTAGCCCTGTACTACCCTTGGGGCTGGCCTGTGCCTTTGCAATGCCTGGAATGTGAATGGAATCTAGTCTAGCTCTGGCGCTCCCAGAGCGAGGGATGTCTCTGTTTGGACCGGGGCCAGAGACGTGCCCGCGTTCCGGTTTCCCGAACTTGGACAATTCCTGGCCCAATGATAGCCTTTCTTGCACTTCGGACACAGGGTGTTTGGAGCCTTGGAACGGCCGGAATTTTGTCCGCCTCCCTTGGATCGGCACTTCCTAGCGAAGTGACCGACCTTGCCACAATTGTGACATGCTCCTTTTGGTCTGGGTTTCCTGCCTCCCTGCACTGCCGCGGCCAACAGACCCATTTTGTAGGATTCTGTGCCAACGTCGGCGCAAGCCCTGATCATGTCTGTGAGAGTCAAGTCGGGACGGTTGCCCAGTGACTGCAGGATTTTACGGCAGTCTAGATTGGCATTATCTTTGGCTAACTTCATCATGAGCTCTTGTTGGGCTTCCTCGTTATCTATCTGCCTACTGATCGCTTCCTCTAAGCGATTGATGAAGTCCATGTAGGGCTCCTGGGCTCCCTGTTTGACTGCGGTGTAATTTTTAGCCGCTTTGCCAGTTGCGGGAACCTTGAGAAATGCCTTGAAGGCAGCCTCGGCTGACATTTGGAGCGTAGCTAGTGGCAAGTTGGTTTGCGCATCGGTGGATTCGAAGGCCCCTGACCCATATAACTGGTCAGGAAGTACTGCGCCTCCCATCCTGGCAGCCCTAGTTTGAGCCTCGAGGCGATACTCGCTGTCCCATAGCAAATACTGGCTGGGGTTGAGCATCATCCGCATGACGGATTTCCAGTCGTGCGGGATGAACATGGTGTTCTCGCACACTTGCTGAAGCGTGCCCCTAGTAAAGCGACTTTGGAGTCCTGTCTCTGTGATGGCCTTCCGTATAGCCATGAGAAGCTTATACGGGACTGGTGAATGAACTACCTGCTGGGCCCCTGTGAGGGCATCCATTTCCAAGCGAATTGGACAAATCTGACTAAGCTCAGCTAGTTCTTCTGCTGGCAATTCCCCCTTCTTAATTTCCTCCTCCACTGTGCGCTGAAGGGCACTCTTGGTCTGGGAGCCTGTAACTGTCAGAGAAGCGCCTGCGCTCCCCAGACCTGGCATTCCGTCGGTGACGTCTGCAGCTGTCACCGAGGGAAAGTTCCCTACGCTACTCTGCCTAAATTGGAGTGACGGATAGAGCGCCATAGGCGCCGTTGTCTCGGCTGGCGTGACTGGCAGCTGTGGGGGTTCCTTGGCCTCTACCCGGACTGGTTCTATCTCCGCTAAGAGTTTCCTACATTTGTCCCATGTGCGAATTACGCCTCCTGGAGCTTTCGGGGGTTGCTGAATGCAGTCTCCTATCTGATCCCAGAGCTCAAGGGTTAACGTACCTACTTCTGGGTAAAGCAGGCAGTGTTCCCTTAGGTACGCCAAAAGTCTCGGTAGCTCTCCGCTGTGAAACCTTAACTGAAATACCCTGGCCAGGATTCTGAACTCTTGCTCATGAGTTCTTTGGCTAGCGGACGGACGTTGCTGCTGAGGGCAAGTCCCCATATTACCTGCGAAGGGTCCTCTGAGGTTTCCTCCTCGGGACGGGTCGACGCGTCTTGGGCAAGTAATAGGTTTTGGCGACGATTCTCTGGGTAGAGCTCGGAGCGTGGCCCCGTGCCACGGGCCCTCGGCGGCCTCTGCGCTGTCAGGGGTTCACAGCTGCCCTGAGGGGAACGCATTTTTCCGTAACCGCAACGCCTCTGCGAAAGTCGGGAGCAAGCTGTAGGATGCCTCTTCGGTACTGCCCCGCCGCTTGGGCCGTCTGCCCGATCGGCTGGCTTACCGACCGGGTTGCCGCGCTGTCCTCCGGGACGATCGGACGCGGTTCAAGCGCAGAACCGGACCGTGTGATCGCTTACTCACGGGTAAGATCACGTCTCGGGGTCACCAGATGTAGGAATCGGGGCCGCTGAGGGCCGGAGGTCCCGGAGGAGACTGATCAAGAAACGATACGAGGCAATATGGAGCGTGATCAGATCAGTGGTTTATTGGGGAAAAGGCATCATCATATATAGGAGTAAAAGCGCAACGGTGGCAAAAACAGTCATCTGACAGAAATCACATCACCTGTTTACTCGGGTTAATTGGGAATCTCTCGGAGGGAAGTTAATTAACTTGGCCAAACACAGACCGGGGAAAACACCATTGTTTGGGGATTAGGCAGGGGTAAACATGGCCTCTGTTTACACCCGGGGTAAAGTTGAGCTTGGAGATGAGTGATTACTCTAATGGGTAACTGGGTTAGCTATTCGCTCCCTCAGCAGATCTGCTGGTCAGGTCAAGGAATTGGGTGAATCAAACCCTATCATTTATCCACCCCCCTTAATTTCTCTGCCCGCAGAGCCCACGGCTCAAGGAGCGTTCTCCCGAAGTGGCCTCTGCGCGGGCCGTTCCATGCCCCTGGGGCATGGGGAAACCACACCGGTTGATCCTAGATTGACAGCCCCCTTTAGCCTTCGCTTCAAACCAGATGTGTCAGAGAGGAAACAAGACGATGCAAGCTGTCTGCGAGAACCTGGAAAAGTTACTTTAAGATTGCAACTTTCTGTGACAGGATGAACTATACCCTGTGTCTTTTTCAAAATGCCGATTTCAAATCTGTGGGAGTTAAAAAGAATGTAAACATTCTTTGCCTCCTGGTGGAGAAGAAATTGAACCTAATGTGTGATTGACATGTCTTGCTGTAAGATCATTGGTTGGAATCCTTGAGGGGTAGGGCCAAAGGTGGACCCTGTAGGAGATAACACACACAGCAGCCACTCAGACACGGGTGCAATGTCTGCTTTGCCAGCCGGCTTGGGAGAAAGGGGGGCCCTATAGGCTTATGGGCTATCCCTGGAACATGCAGCTTGCTTTATTTCTGCTTTGAAATGGACTGTATCCTGAATCTTGCTATGCTTTCAATATATTTCTAAAATGCCTGAAGAGACTCTGGAGTCATTACTTGGCACATGTTACCTGAATCTACACTAGTCACACATGCACCCTTTGTTCACTACCTAGATTTTGGTCAGGAGTGACCAGGCACGCCGATAGGAAAAGCTCTAAACTGCTGGGTCCAGCCTGGGCCAGGGAAGCAGGATCAGGCGCAATCCCATCGCCAGGAGGCCGGAGGACTACCGAGTTCTCCCTGGGAGTAAGCGGATTGTTACACTTTCTGTAAGTTTCCACACTGCCCCAGAGCTCCCAAAGGAGGTGAGATCAGGAGAACCTCACCTGTGAGACTCTGAAGATAAACTCACAGGATTTAATTGGACCTCACCCTCAATCCCTTGTGAGGCTGGTGAACAGGTGAAACCTGAGTTCCACTATTCAGGGGAGGGAGAAAGAAAAAACAGTCACACTTGAGTCATTTTTTTGAGCTTTATAAAATAGGTATAAAAGGTCAGGGTACAAAGTATTTCAGGCAAAAAGGTAGCGCCAATAAGCAAGTAGGCAATAGAGCAAATCAGAACAGCATTACATTCTCAGATACACAATTAAGAAGCCTGTAGGTTTCAAAGCAGAGCAATTTACCCCATGGTTAGAACAAGGCTCTCAGCAAGATATCCTAAGCAAGGGACTGCAGAGGCTCAGTGGTTAAGAAGCTTGCCTTGTTAGCTGGAAGACCAGCAAGCTGGCAGTTTGAGACCCGGGTACTGCATGACGGAATGAGCGCCCATTTCTGTCGAAGCTCCTGCAAACCTAGCAGATCAAAAGCAAGAAATTGCAAGTACTGTAGATAAACAGGGAATGCTTTGGTGGGGAAGATCTTGGGAACATGAAAGCAGCCTCATTTGGGCGTCCCCTGAGCGGAATTCCTCCGGCAAAAAGTACTTTCAACCCAGAAAGCTCCTTTGTGTGCTTCTGACACGATTTTTTTTAAAAAAGCATTATACAGGTAATACTCCCTAGTATATAATGCTAAGACAATAGCAGGGGCCACCAGTTGATTACACGCATTTGGAAGTTTGAGACAGGTCATGGGTACTTCTCATGAAAGAGCAAAAATCCCTTCAGCCCAGAATAAGTTCTGACACGAAATTATTATATTATCCTAAGCAATTTATTTTCTCTTTCCCAACTTGGTAACCCATCAGGCTGAACAGACAATCAGGAGGCCAGTATGAAATTTAGGGCCCTCGTCCTTCAGTTGGCATGAACGCGCACATACCTGTTCCCAGGCCCAAGGGTTCCCTCAGCTTATTATGAAAACCACAGCCAAGGTCTTTTGAAGTGGTTTTGGGGAAGAAAACACCTGCCGATTACACAGCCAGTACTCTGAAGCCAAATTTCAAAATGGACAATGTTTCAGGGCTTTAGGCCTCCTCAGATTCCTGGGTCTTCCACAGAGCCAAAGTAACTCCATCTTGGCCACCTCTGGCCACTTACACTCTCCATGCTGGCTTGTGGTGGTGGTCAGGTCTGAGAATTGTCCCGTACTCTTAAAATAACATTACCAGGTTCTTTTCCTGATCTGCTTGAATTATCAGTGCAATTTAAACAATCTGCAAGGCAAAGTTTCCAAATCAATTTTATTCACATGTTTTTATAAAGAGTGATATAAATGTGACTGTTAAACTATGTTAATTTACAACTAAATTATTCTTTAAAGTTTTGCTTTCTTACCGTAATGAGATCTTTTAAAATATTCCCAGACATGAGCATTTTCTTACAAACAGTACTCATGCCAATTTGTGAAGTACTTCTACTTCACCATTCCAAGTTGGATTTAAAACGTCTATAAAGATTTTTAGCTAGTCTGTATTTAGGTAACGATTTTAATAGTTTTGTGAAGCCTGCCTGTACAGCTATACTCTCTATGCAGTTAATACCGGTAATAATTGTGTGTTATTGAGTCAATTCTAACTTATGGCATTCCTTTCCAGAATTTTCTAGGTAGAGAATACACAGAAGTGGTTTAACCATCCCTGCTTCTGGGGGCCTGCTTGGACTGTCTAACTTGCCCATGGCTACATGGGCTGGCTATTCTCCCAGGAGGTACAGTGGGAAATTGAACTCCTAACCTTGGGCTCTACAGCCAGATACATAAACCACTGAGCAATTAGTCACTTAGATCTCCATGTATTTAGGAGAACCTATGTAAAAAAAAGAGAGAGAGAGAGGGTTTTTGACTACCTGGAGAGAGCTTTGGCTATTTAGCGTTGTCTAAATAAACTTTCCAAATTAGTGTCTGGAAGCAGATGCAGCACACACAATGCTGTCATGGTCCTCTCCTGCTATGTATGTTCACTGAATTACTAAAACAATCATGATCAGACTTATATACCACTCCATAGCACTGGGCAGTTCATAGGTTAATTAGCATTTTGCCCCCAACATGCTGAGTACTCATTTTACCAGCCTTGGTAGGTTGAATCAACCTTGAACCCTGGTTAGGATTGAACTCACAACCTTTTGGTTGCAGGACAGCAGTTTTAACTACTGCACCACCAGAGCTCCTACTTAATTTTTTTGAGTACAGGGTAGAAGATGTATGGAGCCAGGGAGAACTGTAGCCCAATCATTTGTCTTTCTCTTCCAGTTCAGGAGCCTTCAATGGATGCCTACAAAATGCATTTCCCTGTTGAATAGCATTTCTACCATTTTCTCTCTTTCTCTCTCTGCCAACACGATTTAGATGGCTGAGGCTGGATTCATTCACTGTCCAGCTGAGAATGCACCTGATGTGGCCCAGTGTTTCATATGCTTTAAGGAGCTGGAAGGCTGGGAGCCTGATGATAACCCTATGTAAGTACTGTGACGTTTGACTCCTAACATTTGTTAGATGCCACCAAGAGAGTGCAAATGAGATCAGCCGTGGTACTAAGAAAACCTAGACAGCCTAATGAAAAATAAAATTGCAGAGCTAATGGAAGTAGGTGCCCATGTTTAGTATAAGGTGTTATCAGTTGATAAGCTGCTGACATGTTCTCTATTTATCAAAGGCTAGCACAATACAACCACTTCAGGGATCAGTGAAGCCATTTATAATAGGCAGATTATGTTTAGTCTATAAACATCTGAGGCACTAACCACAGCAGTAGGTATTTTAGGTGGTGTGTGTACTATTTCCAAAACGGATGTCTTAAAGTTGTACCAGCTGGACCTCTGGAGCATGGTGTGCACAACCTTAATCAAATTCAGTTCCCATAACTGCTCTGAAAGCCCGTAATACTAAAAAGTGCTCTTTATTGGGTTTTCATATTCTCAAAATTAAATTATATATCTGGACCTTGAAAACTGCCAGGGAAGTCAAGCCTGGTGTTTTCAAGAATTGTGTGATAGCAGATACATTTTGTGGCTTTATACATTACAGTGGGCTGGTTTAATTCATATTCTGTTTTTACACTCCTTGGGTTTCTCCTGGTTTTTCCTCAGTGGCTAACACTGGGGGAAAAACCACATGGCTAACAGGAATTGTTACAAGAACAGCTAAAGTACTGCAATCTATGTAACTGTCTTCCCATTTTTTAAAATACTAGGGTATACTTGTTGAAAATAGTTGCCCTCTACAATCTCTTCCTCTGACTTCTTCCTATAGAAAACAGAAGCATTTTATTGATGACTATTAAATGAAGCCCAAAATCCATATTAGAGCAATTTGTTTATTAAGCTTTCCAAGAAGCTAGGGAGGAGGGAGACTTTGTAAGCTTTCTAAACTATCTGATCATTTAATCAGAAACAGCATTGCAAAAAATGAGGGAGGGGGCAGCAAAGAGTTCAATAAGCCAAAGGGTGCTAGATCTTCAAGGCCTTATGACCCCATTATGTTCCAGTTCTGGTGAAGGTGGGGAGAAACAGCAGGTATCCAAGGGTTGTTCGCTCTAGCGATATACCAGTGATGTTGAATTGCAGCAGAAAGTAACCCATCTTGACCTCAGCACAGCAAAAAGATCCACTGTACTAATCCACTTTCCCCTTTAATTTCTAGGGAAGAACACCGGAAACATTCCCCCAATTGTGCATTTCTTGCTCTTCAGAAAGATGTGGCGGACTTGACATTGCAGGAGTTTATAAGACTTAACAAAGAGAGGAAGATCAATTTGGTTGTAAGTGTGGTTCGCAAGCAGCTGTGCAGTCAGTTCATGCTGCTCCTATTCCCTATTGACCATATTTCAAAATAGCTGCGTAACACCCCACCCTCTCCATTTCTAAGTGATAAACTGATCTTTTCCCTGCAGAACTGCCTTGTAGTGTTCTAAGCTGGGTTGACAGGGTTTCTCTCCTCTTCCTGTTTATCTTTCCTTTTATTCCCATGGTGATTTGCCTCCGCCTTTCTCTATCTGCAGTCAAGTCCTGCTTCAGGTCATTGTCTTGCTGAAGATTTTTGTCTTTTTGTTATTTGACAGGTTTTTTTTCTGTTTTCCTCCTAGAAAAATGAAGTAAATAAAAAAATCGTTAAGCTGGAAAAATGCGCTCGTAACATCCGTAATGAAATCGGCTCACTGTGTTCCTAAGGAGCCTATTAAGTCTTCTGTTGCTGTGTGTTTATACTTTGTGGACTGTTTGAAGAATTTGCATGGGGGTCATTCCTTACAAGATGTTTGTTGGCCTGTTTTTTAAATAAATATTAATGCTTTTCAAATCATTCCACTCTGACAGCTTCCTATGTAATGCTGCCTTAGGCTTGTAACTCATCTGGGAAGTCATTTTGGTTTCCCAGCAGTGGCTTTCGTTGATTTGTTTTTACCAGCTCGGGGTAAGTGATTCCTCTTGGCCTCTATGACCTTGTTTCTCAGACTGGTGTTGCATGTTGCCCCAAAAGCAGTTGGCAATAACAGCACATTAACCTTGCTTCTCAATAAATAAAATAGCATTTGGGGGTTCTGATATTTGATACCATAGCAACTTCCTTCTTCTGCCATATCTGAATCCGATTATAGGTGATTATCATGGCAATCAGCCATGAAGACTGTCCTGAGAATATAATACAGTGGCCTTTCATCTGCCTTCTGCATTGCAGCGTGACACCCATACACTGATCTAGTTCTGCGAGTCACTTTCTGGTCCTGAGCCCTTTTGCCACACAAAGTCCTCCTCAGCCCCAGGCCAGTATTGATGAAGCTGCTGCCCTCCATCAAGATGAATTCAAGTGGGATTTAATCCACTTGGGGAACAACACCCTTCCCTGTTAACTTTGGCACTCAAGCTGTTTGTCCTCATGGTTGTCAGGTTAGTTGACCGCCGCCTGACAATCGGTGTTGAGTTGCTGGCAGTACAGTCTACTCTATTACCATAGCAGGATAACCTGGCCAGACAAGCAATTTCCTGGGAGACTTATTATGAATGGTAAGGGCATGTGGGGCTTTGTCATTGTGTCAAGAGATGCTTAAGCTGCTTCTTCAAAATGCCACTTTAATTATGTTTATGGCCATCTAGAGCAGTCATTCTCAGATGGATGATTTGGTTTTACTAATTGCAAAGGCTCATTTAGAGCCTTGTTTGGAACAACAGATTGTTCAGGAATTGTGAAGTTTTATGGGAAAATATGTCTTGGCTTGCTATGAAGTTTCTTTTTATGATCCAGAGATGGGGAGGTATGGAAAATCCACTAACTCTGTAAACAGTGTGTGTCCATTTCACTCAGGAGGACTGTAAAATCAAGTGCAGTATAATGCATGTTAGGTCCTTTTAACTTCTTACTAGAATATGAAGAGTGAGTTAGGTACTTCACTGTGGAGCCAAAGGCGGGGGTTTGATTCCCCAGTGCACTTCTCAGGAGCACAGTCAGTCCATGAGACCTTGAGTAAGCTGCACGGTCCCAGAATATTGGCAAAAAAAGGGGGGGATGGGAAACCACTTAAGTACCATGTGCCTGAAAACTCTGGAAAGGGTTGCCATACGTTGGAAGCATTCCTTGCTCCGACTACTCATACGTGGCAAGAGTTGATAGCCTCTAGTTCTGATGCAGAGGGGTGTTCACACCCAGTACTTCTGTCATTGTAGGGAGCTAATTGCATTGGGAGTCATTGCAAAGTTCATAGAGTCTCTCACGAATCTGACAAGATAAATGAGCAATTTTTATCAACAAGCTGTGCCTTAATGTTCCCCTAGAGCCCTTCCTGCTGAGTGCTGTGAGTGGGCAGTGCAGCTCCATTCTCCAGGAGAGATATTTTAACTGTGCCTTTCACTTAGCAGTGAAGCCACAGTGATTCTCTAGATACCAGTAGCAGATCGAATACTGGAAATGATGGATCTTTGTCTACTTGCTAGACAGAAGCAGCCCTGCTACTAGGTACAGTGAGCTGACCCATGTCGACTGGCAGGTTTTTGCTAGGGCTTTAAAGGGCACTGAATAGTCAATTATTATTTAGGCATTTGTTTACCACTGGAACAAAGGTGAGGGGTTTTCCAAGCAGCAACAAGCTGTGGGTTCTGCTAACGTGTGACCTTTGCTATTTGCTTATTTTTGTAGTGTGATCTATTTGCAAGTCCTTTGACAAAGAACAAAGTAGCACAGGTCCCTGCTCCGTTAGGCTTACCATCAGAGTCCTAGTAGAAACTGTTCAGGTGGGAAACACAAATGTGAAGAAAACAAGGAGAAAATAAAGAATGGATCTGATTTTACCCACTTGAAGCTTACTTATAGTGCGCGTGTGCATGTGTGTTATTTACTATTAATTTGAGTCTGACTTAAAATTATCCTTTTAGGATTTCCAATGCCAACCTCCATGGCCTTGGTCCAGCTTACCTAAGAGACCGCATCACCCCTAGGTGTAATACCCGTCCTACGAGGGCTGATCGGAGGGGCTTGATTCAGCAAAAGAAGCCCACCTTGCAGGGATCAGGAGGAGGGCCTTCTCCGTGTCAGCCCCAGCCCTTTGGAACCTCTTATCACTCGAACTACGCCTCCAGACAGAGCTGCTCCCCTTTAGAAAACAACCGAAAACATGGCTATGCCAGCGGGTATGGAGCATGGATGCATCGACTGCCCAGTCACGCTGGCTCATTTAGCCTATATGGGGTTTTGTTTGTCCTGACTGTTTTATCTGTATGGGAGGGATGGGACTTTAGGATGTTTTTAATACGGAGTTTTTAATGGGGTTTGTTAATCTGTTTTTATTTCCTGTTTTAATCATGTTGTTAGCCGCTTCGGGTCACTCCTGAGTGAGGGAAGCGGGATAGAAATATTATAAATAAATAAATGTGAGATTTTTTTGTCAACTGGCTGGATAACTCTGTGGTTTAGGTGTCTGGCTAAAAGAGCCAGAGGTTGGGAGTTCAATTTTCCTCTGTGCCTCCTGGGAAAAGAGCCAGCCTGTGCAACCATGGGTAAGGAGCACATTCCCAGAAAAAGTGAAGAGTAGACCCCATTCTATGTATTCTCTGTCTAGAAATACTTGGAAAGGGCCACCATGAGACAGTATTGACAAAGGTAAAAGTCATCCTTGCTCGAAAGCCAGTCATGTCCGACTCTAGGGCAGGGGTCAGCAAACTTGGCTCTTCAGGTGCTCTTGGACTTCAATTCCCAGAAGCCCTGATCAGCAGGTGTACTGACTTGGACTTCTGGGAATTGAAGTCCAGGAACACCTGGAGAGCCAGGTTTGCTGACCCCTGCTCTAAGGGGTGATTCACATCTCCATTTACAGCCAAAGAGCCAGCAGTGTCTGCATCTGCAGATGTTCCCATGGTCATATGGCAGACTTGACTAGACACCGGCACACACGGAATGCTTTTACCTTTCCTGCCAGAGTGGTACCTATTTATCTACTTGTAATTTTTTAAAAATGCATTTTTATTATAAAAATAAACACATTACAGAAAAAAGAACAATAAGATAATAAACAACCAAATAAACAAAAACACTATACAATATACAAAAATACTATGTGCTCCCTTCACCCAGCGGAACAATACTTATGATTCTTTCATTTCCTTTATTCTATCATCTCTATACTTTATTCCTCTTTCCAAAATGACATTTGTGCTTGGCCTGGTTTCTTTCCTTTTCCTTTTGTCAATACATAGTCAAGAAACTCCCTATATTTCCTTAAAATTTGATTTCTTTAAAATTCCTTTTTTCACTTTTAATTCTAGTGTTAATTTATCATTTATTGCCATATTTCATTGTACCATTCTAATTCTATTTTACTATCTGTTTTCCATTTCCTAGCTATGATTCATCACAACATGGTTACCAAATTACAAATCATATCATATCTTTTCTCTTTATTTTTATATTTCCAAAACCCATCAATAGAGCTAACCTAGGACACTGTTGCAAAGGTATTGAAAGGATTTGTCCAATTTCTATGAATACTCTTCCCCAAATTTCTTTTATTAAGGTACAATTCCACCATAAATGTAGATTAGTTCCCATTTCTTTCTTGCACCTCCAACATTTCGTGTCATAGTTTGAGTTATAATATCTTAATTGTAGTGGGGTCAAATACCACTTCTATATTGTCTTATAGGAATTCTCTTTAATCCTAACTGACATTTTCCATTATTTTTGGTTCCAAATGCAATTCCATTCTTCTTTAATTTTTGCCTTAAATTCTTCCCACATTGATCTTAAATTATTTTGTGGTTGGTAACTCTGTAGTATGTTATATATTTTACTAACTAACAATTTTGGTGTAATTTTCTTCTTCAAATCTGTAACTAATTCTTCAAATCTCGTTAGTTCCCTGGATTCTCCATGTTGATTTACCCAATATTTTGTCCATTTTTCCAATTGTAATCTTTTATACCAAGGTAATTTTAGCTCTTGTAGTATTTTTTCCCTTTCTTTCTTTTTGGAACACTTTCCCATCCATTCCTTTACTCTTAATACCTCCTTTCTTTCTAGATCCTTACAGAGATTTTTCTTAAGTCTTCTGGGAATTTGTCCAAATTTATTAATATGATATTGGGGATATTTCTGGACTAAGATTTTTTGTTTTGTTTTAATACCAAATTTCTAATGTAGTTTTGCAAAAGGGATTTTGGACCTCTTTTAATACTTTGCTTCCTTGAGTTTTAAAAAACCAATCTTCATTACCCTCCCCATATTTTGGCCCTCTATATTTTTCCAAATCCGTTCTGCTTCTGGGAGCAATCAGGGCTGGGTGGATCGGATGAATTGGCATTGTGGGCCGGATCTGGCCCACAGGCCATAGTTTGGGCATCCCTGGTTTAAGCAAAGAAAATGGCAGCCTAAAATCTTTCTCATCCTGTTGCAAGATACCAATCGCAAGGCATGTTTTACTTCCGCCTTTGGTGGGAGGAACCATGTATCTACCCACTGAACCTTCTGACCAGCCTACTAAACCACGTGACCACCACCCCGGCCCAAAAAAGACAAGGTTTGGGCACCCCTGGTTTAAGGAATGGCGCCATTTACTCAGAATGGCAAGGCAGTCGAATAATTTTGCTATTAGAAGAGATGGCTGTGCATGGGTGAAGTTTATGAAGTTGTGAAACTGCAACAACTTTGCTTTTCTGTCACTAAGGCAAGAATATGAGCAGAGCAGGGGAAGGGATTTTGTTGAAAAGAGGTAAATGACAACATTTGTAATAAAAAAATGAGGTATGACAGTCCTGGGTGAGGGACTGAATAGAGGAGGGGAGGGAAGATTTGAGTCAAAGAGGAACACACCGCTGATCGGCAGAGCTAGAGAGGGTCAAGATAGATGAGATGAGAGGACTCCAGAGGAAAGATGAGAAGGTCATTCTTTGACATATCTAGCTTGAAATAATAATGAAGCATCCAAAGTTGGAGATTTGGGACCGGAGGAAAGGTAGTCTGGATGAGTTATACTGTACTGAATTTAGTTTTATCTTATTAATGGTCAAGTTTGTCTTTTCCTTGTTTGAAAGTAGTGTTATCACCATGAGTTGGATTTGCATTAGGTGAGTGAGGTGACTAATAAAAACCTACATTTCCAGGTTTTTGACCTGACAGTGGTATTCTAAAGAAATCAGATCTTTACTGTTGTTATAAACCAAGGGTGCCCAAACTTTTCTGGAGTAATAAACTAGACATAGGCTGAAATTAAAGTAAAAAGAAAGTTACTAAGCTGTATAGTATTTAGAAAATACCATGATAGGAAAGCACAATTCCTAATCTACATCGGTGACCCTGTGCTAGGTTGAAATACCATGAACTTGCGGGTAGGGGCATAGTCTGCTGCTTTCCAGAAAAATTGATATTAACAAGGGGGAAGAAAAGATATGATGAACAAAGACAGGAAATGGCAGATCACGGAAGTGACAGATCATTTATTTTCTTTACAACGGTGGGAAGTAGGAAAACAGAAAATGAAAATGCAGGTGATACCTTTCTCAGGCACTAAAAACATCAAACCATCAGCAAACTTGATTGAAGATCACTTCTTCAGGTTATACAGACAATTGCAGCTAGTGCAGAAAAATTAATATAACGGAGAGTCCAAAAGTTATGGCACATGCCCGTGCCAGGCTTTGAGTTTGTAAACAAGGTGGTGGAGGTAGAGAGTAAACAGATATTTTTTGGGCAGGCTTTTGTTTGAAAGGTTGGGAGGAGAAACCCAGCCAGTAGCTACCAAGAATGTAGTTTGAAAACCACTGCAGCCTGCCCTTCTGCTAACTCACCTTTAAGAAGTACGCCTGGCACAAAACGACCATCTGCCATGACGCTGGTCAGTCTTATGCCCTTAAGTGAAAGGCATAAGAAGGAGACCACATAGTGGTTGGTGTGTGTGTGTGTGTGTGTGTGTGTGTGTGTGTGTGTGTGTGTGTGTGTGTGTGTGTGTGTGTGTGTGTGTGTGTGTGTGTGTGTGTGTGTGTGTGTGTGTGTGTGTGTGTGTGTGTGTGTGTGTGTGTGTGTGTGTGTGTGTAAGGAAGAGCCTCTCTTTGGGGAGCACCCAATGTTTCCAGCCCTTGGTGTGTGTGTGTGTTTGACCTTGTCTGTGATTTAGATTTTCCTCCTATTGGTCCCTTTTCACCACGGGCTGTTAATTAACCCGTGTTGAATCCCAAACATATTCTAGAATCAAAGGAAAGCTATGGCTTCCCAAGGACAGCGGAGTGTAACTGGGCTGAAAGGACGGCTTGCTATTCCCGCAGAAGTGTCGGAGGCACACAGACGCAGCCGGGGGAAATTCCCCCCTTTTTGGGGGGGGGGGGTAAAGAGTTCCCTTGCTCGAAAGCCAGTCGTATCCGGCTCTAGGGTTCAGTGCTCATCTGTTTGAAAGCTGAAGAGCCAGCGCTGTCGGACATGTGGCAGGCATGACTAGACACTGGCGCGCACGGAACGCTGTTTACCTTCCCACCGAAGTGGTCCCTATTTATCTACTTGCAATTCCTTGCTTTCGAACTGCTAGGTTGACAGGAGCTGGGACAACAAAGGAGCCCATCCTAGAAATGGGGTTTTGGAGGGAAGGGGGCCCTTTTTTCTCTTTCGGCCGTAGTAGAGTCGCATGGCTGCCCTTTGAATCCGACGGTGGGGACGACGCCTAGGGGCAGAGGAGACACTGCTCGGCACCCACCCACCCACCCGCCCCCCAACAGAGACGTCGCAGGAGGAAAAGTCCACTGTCCTAGAGGAGAGTCGCTTCCTCAGACCGGGCGGGACAAACGCCGGGGAGGGAGGGAGGGGGTGTTTGAGACGCGGGGACCCCCTGGGGGGCTGCCTAGGGCTGGCCTCACGGGGAGAGGCTGGAGGCGGGCAGGTCTTGCGAAGCTTCTGTCGTGAGGAAGCTTTCCGCGCGTGGGTGGGTGGGCTCCCCCAGTCCCCCTCAGCTTGGCGCCAAGGGCCTCTTGCCGTCTCTCCCCCCTCCCCCCCTGTCGGGCCGGGCTAGGGGTTGGCCCCCTTCTGGGAAAGGGAGACACCCCCCCCCCTCTGGGCTCCTCTCTCTCAGCCTTACTCGCCTCCCTCCTCCTCCCGGCAAAGTGAGGAGAGGTAGAGGGTGGGTGGGTGGAGGTGGGGACGCCTAAGGCATCTCCCGCTCCGTCGGGCTCACGAGGAGGCAGGCATGGCGCCCCGGCGCCCCCCAAGCGCAGGGCCGCCCGGCGCGCTCTGCTTGGGCTCAGCCGCCAGCGGGCTCTTCAGCTTCGGCTCCCTGGCCGCGGCCGTCGGCACCGACTACTGGTACTTGGTCCGCGTGGAGCCGGCCGGGAACAACAGCGCTTGGGACGCCGAGGAGCTGAGCTCCCACTCGGGACTCTGGCGTCTCTGCGAAGGTGGGTAGCTAGCTAGGCAGGGTAGGGGGAGAGCGAGGCGGTGGGGCCTCTGCGGGCGGGAAGGGCGAAAAGGGCGGGCACCCCACCTCCACCCCCCACTCCCGCCTCTCTCCTCGCCTTTCTTGGGACTCTCCGACGGGGCCTACCTCGGAGCGAAGCGTCCGCCCCCCGCCCCCCGAGGAGGGGACTCTGGCGGGACGGCTCCTCATCTTGGCCCCCACCTCATGGGATCGACTTGTCACTCAGGTTATATGGAGGCTCTTCTGCTGCTGGAGGGAGGGGAGGGGAGGGGAGGGCGTACCAAGCCCAGCAGAGGCAGCGAGGAGGAGGGGGCGGGGGACCTCCAGGACGGGAAAGCCAAGGGCAGAACGACCGGCGGCGTCCCTTAGTGGGTGGGGATGAATCGGAGGGAGGTAAAAGGTCAGGACAGGGTCTCACTTGCTCGAAAGCCAGTCGCATCCGACTCTAGGGTTCAGTGCTCATCTTTGTTTCAAAGCTGAAGAGACAGTGCTGTCTGTGTATGCAGAAGTTCCATGGACATGTATGTGGCAGGCATGACTAGACACCGGAGTGCATGGAGCGTTGTTACCTTCCCACCGAAGTGGTCCCTATTTATCTACTTACAATTTCTTGCTTTTCGAACTGCTAGGTTGGCAGAGACGGGACAGAGATGTTACAGAGACGGGAGCTCATTCCGTCCTCGGGAATCGAACTCCGACCTTCCGGTCAACGAGTTCAGCGCCTTAACCACTTGAGCCACCGCAGTACCTATTTATCTACTTGCAGTGTCTTGCTTTCGAATGGCTAGGTTGGCAGGAACTGAAACAGGCGACGGGCGCTCACTCCGTCGCACAGCACTCGGGTCTCGAACTGCTGACCTGTCGCCCTTCCAGTCGTCGCCCAGCGTCTTAACCACTAAAAACCGTGGGAGAGGGGGGAATTACTAAAATGGCAACCACAGGAACTGCTGGCGGGGGAGGGAAGCCCCCGCGGAACCAACTCGGAAAGATGGAGCCAATAAGTGTGGTTTGGCGGTTCCCGAAACCTCCTGGTTTCTAGAGGGAGCCTCAGTGAGTCCTCCCGTTCCATGCCCGCGTCAATTCGGGCATCCATCCTGGATGATAGGGCGGGACTCACGTGGAAATCGGGAGGAGGAGGGAGGGAGGGAGGGAGGGACAAGCCAGGCTAGGACCAGGTTCCCCCAAAGGATCACTTTGGGCGTGGCTGTGGAGATGTTGTGTATGTAACCAAGTGTAATGTGAATGAATCGGATCTAGCGATCCTCCATGCTCCCCCTCCCTTTCCTCTCCCTTGTGAATACTCCTATTGTAAGCATGTAAGTCATCTGCCACTCACATAGAGTTCAGCTGCCAGCGATAGCGCAGCTGAAAGAGCTCAGCTCACGTGGCTCCAATCACCCAATCAGTGATTAGGCGGGAAACCTCCCGCCACAGGTGAGCCACGCCAGGTATGCAGTACATCAGAATGACGTCACTGATACAGTAACCAATGGGCGCCTTTGGGTGAAATTCAAATGTACTGTACCATATATAAGGAGTTGCGCCTCCGCCATTACCTCATGTTCAGATTGACTACACTGCAGTAAAGATGTGTTTGGCCCCCTGACTGCTGCCTACTTCGTATCAATCTGCAAACATCAAAGGAGACCACCTCTCTCTGAGCTGGGCTGTTCTTGTCCTTCGAAAACTTCTTGCTGGCAGCTGAAGTCGCTGCTGGGCAGAGAGCACTTTGCAGGGCTGGAAGGGAAATGCTCAAAACGCCCGGTCGCTGTCTGCTGAAGCAGTAAAATCTCTAAAGAAGAAACAGCCCTCTTTAGGCCAAAAGGTCATAGACAGGCCACAGTGCAGGGTTGGTTTATGCCTGCCTTGACACTATAATAAACATCTCTCTGTTCGGCAGTGCAGGGAGCCTTTTACAGCTTCCACGTCTGAAAGCAGACCTTGGAGGCAGTTGGGTTGGGAGAGAGAGCAAATACAGTAATACCTCATACAAAGTCCACTTCATACAACATCGGATTCATACAACATCGCCTAATTCCTTGAAAAAAGTTGCCTCATACAAAGTTGTGCGACTTTGAATGAGGCATTGGGGTTTTTCCCAGGTTGCATTGTGCCTGGGCAGTATAAAAGGCAGGACACATGTGTGCATTGCTCTTGTGGGTTTTGCATGAGGCGAAGAGTGGTTAGGAGTGGTTTTGAGCGCAAATTTGGATTTCTTTGAATTTTTCGTCAGAATTTTTAGAAGCATTCCTGGGATTTTTGCAGCATTCTTCAGGTTCTTGGACAATCAGGGTTGTTTGACATGTTCTTGTAATTTATTTAGTCTTTAGACAATGATTTCTTAAAGTTCTGTCAGTTTCCTGTCTGTTTCCTTGACTTTGCCCTGAAGTCTGTGCTGTTACAGCACAATGTATCTCTATGGAAACGATGTTGTACGAAGCATCGCGGCAAGGATTTGGACGTTGTATGAGGCATTGCAGCTAGGATTTGGCATGCCTCATACAAGGTCCAAATCCGTATAAAGTCCAAACTTGTGGAACCAAGTTTGGACGTTGTATGAGGTATCACTGTAAAGGAGTTGCTCTGATAATGCAATACACAGTGGAACCAACTGCCTTGAGAGATAGTGAGCAGGGGTGGGGTTCAATCAGCAGGTGCGCCCCAGTTTGCCAGAACCGGTTGCAGAAATTCTGGCTGGCCCCGAGTTTTGAAATAAAGTAGTCCTAATATGGGTGCAAAGCAGGGTTTTTCCCTTGGCCACGCCCACCATACCACTGCACACAGAGTAGGTAGTAACATTTTTTGGATCCCACCACTGGTGGTGAGCGCTCCAACATTAGAAGCATTCAAGAGAGAATGGAGTGACTCAAGTGGCTAAGACACTGACCGGAAGGTGGCAGGTCAACAGTTCGATACCCAAATACTGCAGGACAGAATGAGCACCTGTCTTTGTCCCAGCTCCTGCCAACCTAGCAGTTTGAAAGCAAGAAATTGCAAGTAGATAAACAGGGACCACTTCGGTGGGAAGGTAAGCAGCGTTCAGTGTGTCTAGTCATGCCTGTCACATGACCACGGAAACGTCTGCATAAGCAGACAGTGCTGGCTCTTCGACTATGAAACAGATGAGCACTGAACCCTAGAGTCGGATACAACTGGCTTTCGAGCAAGGGTGACCTTTACCTTTTCCTGGCATATCTGGTTTTATTTGGATCCCTGCATTGAGCAGTGGGTTGGACTAGAATGGCCTAAAAGGCCCCTTGTATGATAGTGGCACAGGCAGAGGGAGGTTTTGCCAGAGAACTGTTTTGAGAAGTATTGCTATCAGACCTGTCATTGTCCTTCCTCATCCTTTATGAGGGCTCCCAGCCCTGCATAACTGACCCAAAAGGTTCCAGTCATTTCATAACAGAGGAGCAGATGATGACAATGCTGTACTCTGCAATAAATGCTAACACCACTTTATCTCTGAAAGGTCCCAGGCAGAGATTTTGCTCAAAGCTGCGGAATCTCCTGCCGTTCTCTCCACGACTGGATCAGCCATCTGTTGTTTTCTTCCCCTCTGTTGCTTCCTTAGGGAGGAATGCCTGCATTCCTCTGATCGATCCCTTCAGCCCAAAGAGTTGGCAGGTTCCAGATTCACTCCAGCATCTTATATGTAAGTAGAGAATGGTAAGGTATGTATGATATCACATCTGGCACTTTGCAACTTGATGGGCATCTTAGGTGTGTCTCTACAATGAGTTTGGAAGAGTGTCTTCTGTAGCTCATCCACCTTTATTGAAGATCAGAGCAGATGCTCAACAGTACTTGTGAATTCAATTATGACGGGTGGAGAGTTAAGTTACCCTCATAGATTATACATCTCTGTATCCCTACAGTACTTAACGTGGCCAATCTGATGTTCTTACCCCCAAGTAACTTTTCTCAGCTCCAAGATGTATTTTTGCATTGTGTGTTTTGTGTATGGAACTTGAGTGAACTCAAAATATTATAGGCCCCTTAAGAGGGTGTAACGATCCTCTTACTAACAAGTAGCACTCTGGCATCCTCCTGATGGGATTGCGCCTGATTCTGCTTCCCTGGCCCTCTCTGGCCCAGCAGTTCAGGCTTTTCCTAAAAGCTTGCCCTCTCGCTTCTGACCTAAACAAAGGGTGCTCATGAAATTAGTGTAGATTCCGGTAACGTGAGCCAAGTAATAAACACTCCAGTCCCCTTCAGGTATTTTAAAAGTATATTGAAATCAAAGTAAAGTACTGTACAGAATAAAGTTCATCAGAAGCGTAGAAAGCATTTCAAAATAAAGAAAGCCGCTAACTGGGGAAAAGCCAGTGTGGCCCTCCCTCTGTCTAAATTAGCTATAGTACATGATTGCAGTTAAGATCCAAGAGAGTGTGTGTGTCTCCTGGCCCCACCTTTGGGTTTTATCTCCTCCCTCAGGGTCCGCCTCCCAGTCATTCCCCTGAAGGATTCCAACCAATGATCCTACAGCATGACATGTCCATCACACATTAGGCTCCATCTCTTCCAACCCATTAGGTCAGATGTTTACATTCCGATCTCTCTCTGGTATGTGAGAAAAGGAGTCTCCCCCATAGAAATCTCCATCTTGGATGGGCTATAGCACAAGGTAATTTGGCGGGCAAAATCTCAGGAAAAAGTACAAACTCAGAAATGGACTTTTTCATGACAGAGGGGTCCGCCTGAAATCTTGCTAACATTCATGTATCCTGGCTCTCCAAATACAACCCGGGTTATACTATTCTCTGTAATCTGGCTCTTCTGTCTCCCTGCCAGGCATGCACCGAGCCATTATGGTCCTGCTGCCACTCAGCCTCATCTTGATTGTGTTTGGTTGGATCTGCGGGATCATTGGCTCCTTGGTTCGGAGCTCCTGCCTTCTGCAGTTCACCGGCTGCTATTTTCTCTTGGGCGGTGAGTGAATCTGCAGTTGTGTGTGTGTGTGTGTGTGTATGTGTGTGTTGAACATCTCAAGAGTGGTGCTCCACATGGTAAAATATGTACCACATTTGGATGAATGCCATTAAATCCCTGGCCAGATTCTGCTCCAGCATAGTATTTGGCAGAACATGTGTCATTCATAGCTGCCAGATGGCAAAAGCAACACAAATGTGAAAGCGCTTATAAGTGGTCATTTGGTCTAGTGGCCAGGTCTGTGTTGCCATGGGAATGACCTCTTCTCTCATTATCAATTCTGAGTCTTCTGGCCCATTTTTCTCCATCCTTTTCCTCCTGGACACCCAGAGCAGGACACCAACAGGACACCTCTGTTGCTCAGGACAGGAGCCTTGTTTAGGCTGGTGATTATCTCCTTACCTTTTTTGACCTGTTGGTGCCTAGCGCAGTGGTGGCAAACCTATGGCATGCGTGCCAGAGGTGGCACTTGGAACCCTCTCTGTGGGCACCCTTGCAGTTGTCCCAGCACAGAGTTCGCTCCGCCTCTCTGTCCAGCAGCCCAATGGGAACACTTCCTCCCTCCCCCAGCACAGAGTTCGCTCTGCCCAGCAGCCCAGTGGGAGCGTTTCCTCCCCCCTTCCGACTTTGCGATAAATAAGTGAGTTTTGGATTGCAGTTTGGGTACTTGTCCTCTAAAAGGTTTGCCATCACTGGCCTAACGTCTTCTGTCATCAGACAATCCTAAGAAATACTTTCCCTTTTGCAATGAGCAAATGTTTTCTGAGGATGTTATAACTCACTCAGAAGGTATAGTGTGATGATTTTATGTAAGGGCATACTGTATTTAGAATTAGAGAACTATCATACAGTGTCAAAGAGTTCTATTTATTTTTCAATTTTATTGAGCTCAATACCCGAATATGCGGTTAGGCCAATCGAGACAGCACTCTGTATGTGTCTGATGAAGTGGTCTGCAGTCCACAAAGGATTATGCCATATAAAAGCTGTGAAGTCTTTTATGGAGGAGAAAAGCATTTTAATCCTAGCAGCAGAGTGACCTAGCTATTCTTCTGGTTTACCTTAATGTTGTGACTATGTGAAGCATTTATCCAAAATTTAATAAATGATGCCCTTTTTGTTTGGTGGCTTTTACTTTCTGCATTTTACATGCATTCACCAAATAGCCAAATAAATAAATAAGATACCTATTTGTTTGAGTAGCAGTTTATGCCTGTCTCTCTGTCTCTAGAATTGGGTATACAGTACAGTATTAGCAAAAAAAATTTCTTCTGCAAAACAAAAGGACACAAAGTAATTTCGTGGTGGTTTCCTCCCCTCTCCAGCAGGCTGTCCTTCACAGGAGTGATCACACTCAGTGGTGGGATGCAATTTTTTTACTACCTACTCTGTGGGCATGGTATGGTGGGCATGGGGAAAGCCCTTCCTTATTTCAAAACATGGATGGGCGGGGCCAGCCAGAATTTCTGCTACCGGTTCTGGCAAACTGGGGCGAACCTGCTGAATCCCACCACTGATGTGATTAGACAGCTCAAAAGAATCTCAAAGAAATAGTCTGCCAGGCTACCTGCCGTTATTATATTAGCCATAGCATAAAATGATTGGCAGCTATACTGTTTATAGTAATACATAATATTTGCTTGATTAGCCAGTAAATAATTCAAAATGTTCCATAATGGAAGTTATCTCTTTCAAGCACTAATATGAAAGAACTAAGTAAGTTATACTGTTTATAGTAATACATAATATTTGCTTGATTAGCCAGTAAATAATTCAAAATGTTCCATAATGGAAGTTATCTCTTTCAAGCACTAATATGAAAGAACTAAGTAAGTAGTGAAAAAGATCCTAAATATTCTCATATTAGTTTAATGTAGATAAAAAACTATCTCTATGCTAAGATTCCATTAAAACATAATTTTAGATTGTTACAACCATTTTTTCAATCAACAAATATATAAGAAAAGGAACAATTTCAGCTAGAAAATCAGGAACACAAGAAAAAAGTAGAATACATTAAAATGGGTACCTATAACCAAGAAATCCTATTCTGGCAAAGTTAATTAATTTTAATCTCACTGAGATTTTCTTTTACTCAGTTACATGAAGTTATGTAACTTTTTAATGTAGCTCAAACAAAGCAATGATTTTTCACTTTTTATAAATAACTTTTCACTAATACAGTACAATCAAGAATTCTTTCACTGAATGTCTTTGGCCAAATGATTTTTTGCTTTCATTGTACTTTTGTGTAACTCTTTCATGATATTTTTATGGAATACTTTTTTATTTGCTGAATAAAATAAACTATAACATTAAGCAACATGAATGCTCTACAAGCTCACTTCCTACCCCAAAAGTAGAGATGTATACTAGAATATTCAGAAGACATTTCTTTTAAAATGCTATGTATTATTAAATACATGTTCCCTGTGTTTATATTTATTTAGCAGCCTAAGAAGGAACATGTAAGGCAGAGGTTCACAATTCATGGCCTGCGATCTCAGCTGGTCTAAGAAGTCAACATCCTGTGTTCCTAAACTTAAGACATGTGATAGTTTTCAAGGAACGGTCTACAGCCGGCATCTTGTGACTAAAGCTTGGAAACTTTTTAAAAAATAATTTGTAATATAATTCATTATATTTCCCCAACTTGAGCAACTTCATTAAGTTTGCTATATTCTGTCAAGACATATCTGACTTACAGTGACCTTAATAGTCTTTTCAAGATAGGTGAGAAATTTAAGGAGTGATTTTACTTGCAAGAAATTGTAAGCAGATAAATAGGTACCACTTCGGTGGGAAGGTAAACAGCATTCCATGCACTCATGTTGAGACATGCCTGCCACGTGTCCACGGAAACATCTGCAGATGCAGAGAGCGCTGGCTCTTTGGCCTTAAACAGAGATGAGCACTGAACCCTAGAGTTGGATATGACTGGCTTCTGAGCAAGGGTGACCTTTACCAGTTCCTAATCTCTTCCCCATGAATTTCCATGACCCAGTGGGGATACTAACCTAGTCTGTCACTCTACCTGCTACACCATACTGGGTACAAAATAACAACACCATTGCCACTTTTTAAAAATCAACTCATTATGTTGCTTTTGTTTTTGTTATCTTGTTAGATATGAGTTATGATCACTTTTTGTGTGTGGGAGAAACTCCTAGGATGGGTAAGAGAATACAAACCATGAAAAATTCTATTTGAAATGCTTCTAAAAACTGCCTTTAAAAGGTATTACTTTAAAATAGAAAACACTGCTCATTGCAACTAATGAATTTTTTATTTGTGCAATCTTTCCTTCCTTTGCATTCACAGGAGCATACCTGCCACTGTACAGGTTCTTGTGCGTCAGATTTCTGTGCTGTGCCATGTTGACTGCTGGCCATTTTGCTGCTTTTATCTCACACACAAGCAACCAACCCAAGTGAGACTCCCAGGAGCCAGTTGTACTTTTTAGCAATTAACTGAGACTCACAGGTGATCCATTCTGGGTCAGACTGAAGGGTGAATAACAGCAGGCCATTTGCAGCTTCTAGCAATTTTCATGCTGTCTGCAGACGGAGGGAAGGGTTGTCTTGTTTGCTACAGTCAGTACAGTAAAACCTCGCATAAAGAGCGCCTCGCTTAGAGACTAACTCGTTTAAAGAGCAGAATTTTCTCTGAATGGTCGCCTTGCTTAACAACTAAAACCAACCAAAAACTCACTTAAAAAATAAATCGGGGTTCACATTCCTCCCCGCCAGAAGTCACAATTGGTCATTTACAATGATGTTTCACTTAAAGAGCAAACTCGCTTTTTGTGGAACACATTATGCTCTTTAAGAGAGGTAAAACTGTACATTCTTTTTATTGTGATGATGGCAACCATGACATACTTATTCTGAATCCAATGGTACATGTTGTCTTTTTCAGAGTACTCATCATTATCATCCCTAGTGTTAATAATGCAACTTGATTGTTTTCTTTTAAAATGCAAAGAATGCAGGAGGGAGGTGATAACCTTTATTGGATCACTAAAACCAAAACGTTGCACGAGCTTTCGAAATCAAGGTCTTTTCATTAGGCAGGCATACAATTATTAATGAAAGTTCATGGCGCGGTGTTGTTGCGCCAGGTGCTTCTTCATAGAAATGCATGTTAGACAAACAACAAAAGATTTCATGGTGTTTTGCTGTTTGTCCAACATGCATTTCTATGAAGAAGCACCTGGCACAACAACACCGTGCCATGAACATTTTTATGCCTGCCTGATGAAGAGACCTTGATCTCAAAAGATCGTACAATGTTTTTTTTAGTGATCCAATAAAGGTATCGCTTCCCTCTGGTATTTTTTGCAATGTTTTAATGATTTGAACATGGATCACATGGCTAATTTCCTCTGTTTGCCTATTGATATTTTCTGTGCATCTCACTTGGTCTCCACTTTCCCAACCACATATACTATGTATTTAAACCTATAGCCTGCTATTATTGCTGTCCCTCTTACATATTCATCATACTGTTTCTGAGAGCTGGCACAAGATATTTCTTTGCCAAAGGTGAGAAAGCATTTTTTTTTTTGCTTACTGAAGCCAACCAAGGAACCGGTAAAGGTCAAACAAGTGCATCTCCCTTCCCTGCCAAGAAAATCAAAAGCAAAAATGAACTGAAGTAGGTACCAGTCTTCTGCACCATGTGGAACCTGTTGCCTACACTGACTGCCTTGTTCTGCCTAACAATGAGGCTGACCCTATTGTCTTTGCCTATTTAGCTTCTACTGTGATCAACTCTCTGTATTCCAAGGCAGGTCCCCCACCCAGCCACCCTCTGTGATAAGCCTGTATTTCTTCCTTTCTCTCCCCCAATCCCTGCTCTTCTTTTAATCCCTACCCAGCACTGCTGACACTGTCTGGCACCAGCATCTACATCTCCTACTCTGGGGCAGCCTTCACTGAAACAGTGCGTATGTTTGACCAAGAGCGTTTTGAGCATGTCCATGTTGCCTTTGGCTGGTCTTTGGCTCTCGCCTGGCTCTCTTTTGGCACTGAGGGACTGGCTGGCATCTTGCTTCTCCTGGCTGCCCGGGGGCTCCGTCTGAGGTCAGAGGCAGGTTCGGTGGCCATCTAAACACTGGGGGGAAAGGGCTGCAGCCTTGCCAGGGAAACAGTGGATGTCCATCCCTTTTTTGACCTTTCTTCAGATGCCTCCTTCCTATAGTGTAACACATATGCATGCACCATGGTTTTAAAGAGAAAGTTATGGCTACCAAATGGAAGCATCTTCGTGGGGTGAGCTTAAGGTGGGAAGGTGGAAGCTCTTATTCATACATGTCAATGGTTGCCATCCACGCTTGTCATCTCTACATAGTGGAGTGAGTAGGAGTCTAACCTGCTGTGTTCCTCAAGCATTGTTGCAGGAGCAAAGTGGAGACAAGAAGAACAGCAAGAAGCACGATACCTTTCTCAGGAACTGCTGCACCTGCAGCTTGTTTCTTGACCCTCAATAGGTGTGGCTAATACTCCGCTTTATAGCATGACCATCTGTCTTTCTCCCTTTTACTTGCATCTGGGACCACCTTGAAATAAATGGCTCCTGCAAGCAGGCCTGTTGGTTGTTTCTTAAATGCCCATTTCCTTTGGTCAGGAAGGTGTGTGAAGTGCTCCCTCTGTTGACCAGCAGTGAAGAAAACTGTACAAGTTAGTAGCTGTGAGGGCAACGATTGTACTTTGTGCATGGCTGGTATAACGACCCAAATACTTTCCCAGAAAACCCACAGCCACTCCACGCCACGGCTTTTTGCCTCTATGCCAGCTGACTTCTTATTTCTTGGAAACCGGCTCATATTCTCATACATACATTGTTATAGAGAGTGGAGGAGCCATCTGGGATGAAGATACAGTACTGTACTAAATTTCTGCAAGGAAAAACACAATCACTATTGTTGCCAACAAAAGGACTCGGCTGGCAGAAGCGGAGCAGCCTTACTTTAAAAAGCTGGCTGTCACCCTCTGGCCAAGCAAAGGAAGACTCATTTTGATGCTAGTTTTTTTTTTTTAGCAGAACTGGTGTCTGGTCACAAAGTGACCGCAGCTCCTTTGTTGAAAAGTTGTTTACTGGTTATTTATGTTCTCGGAAGTGAGATGTTGGAAACCAGGTTCCTTTACCACAACTGACCCCACAACTGACTAGAAAGCTTGGCTTTATGCAGAATGATAGACCCCCACTATAAACAGGCAAGAGACAGAACAATGGGAAGCCTATAGAGAAAGGACGTTGTTGCTTGAAAGCTAGTTGTATCCGACTCTAGGGTTCGGTGCTCACCTCCATTTATAGCCAAAGAGCCAGCACTGTCTGCTTCTGCAGATGTTTCCGTGGTCATGTGGTAGACATGACTAGACACCGAAGTACATGGAATGCTGTTTATCTTCCTACCAAAGTGATACCTATTTATCTACTAGGAATTTAATTTAATTTAATATTCATATTTATATAGCTGCCCAACTCACGAAGACTCTGGGCAGTATACAATCTTAAAACCCTAAAACAAGAACAACCCTATTAAAACAAGTTACCCTGCTAAAATCCCACACACATATTAAAAAGGAGAAAGTTACTCTGATATTAGACCAACCAGCAAGTGGGGGTCACGACTTCTTCAGGACCCCACACTTGTCCCGCCAGCCATGCTTTCAGATCTTTTCTGTAATTTATTGCTTTCAATCTGCTAGGCTGGCAGGAGTTGAGACAGATGACTGGAACTCACTCCATGCAGCACTCGGGTCTTGAACTGCTGACCTGCCAACCTTCAAGTTCAGCATCTTAAACACTAAGCCCCTGCAGTCCCAAGGGGGCAGTAGTCAGGTTTAATAGTTTAAAGAGGGATGGCATCAGTCAGAGCATGTCTTGGTTTAATCCTCATCAATATGCCAAGCAATGAGTTTACTTCTGGTCTCAGGTGAGTTTCACAATATACCAGTAGGCTGTTGCTGCTTATATTTGTCCAGTATAAACCGTAGCTTGATTCCAGCTAATTGTGAGTCACAAGAGGAAATGTCGCAGTGCCAGACGGCACGCAAGCAATGCTCACCCCAGGGGAAGAGCAGTACACTAGTGGCTTGTCCTGTGGTAGCCACCTCCTCTGCACTCACAGCCGCCATGAGCTCACATAGCTTGGAAGGGGTCAGCCAGGGTGTTAATGTTGTCACCATGATGATATTGGTCTCCACTGTGGCTAGATCTATGGAGCAAAAAGGAGACGCAATAGCAGAGGCACCTGTAGAGAGAAAAATGGCTGAGGTTAGAAAGCTAGGAATTTCTGAGGACACTTCCAGCCCCACCTGTCAGCAAGCAAATGCTCTGCCACAGGAAAAAATGTGAATGTCTGACAGCAAACATGAAGCTGGAAAGGGTTCTTAGCAGTTAAGAGCCCAACCTTAAGGGAAAAACAACAAACCTAAAAACTAAAACAATAATTTAAAGGGCCAGCAAAAACAGTTTACCTTCTATCTAGCCTTAGCTCAAGGTAATACATGACATTTAAGAAGGAAAGGGAATACAAATTATTCTGAGGGGATCAACTATGGGTTGGTGTGTGTCTGCATTGCACAAAATTGGCACCTTGAGCAAAGCATCTGGCATTGTCATGGTCCCTCTTCAGTGTTTCTTCTACATGCTTTAGCCCAACAAGGGCAGCTGCTGCCAGAACCCCTGCTTGGCACATGCCACCTCCAAGGAGCTTCCGCACACACCAGGCTTCAGTAATGAACTCTCTGGCTCCAGCCAGAAGAGCCCCTGCAGGTGCACCCACACCCTGCAGAACAGAAAAGGAAGCTATGTGAGTAGCAATAGTAATCACACATATATACCGCCCCATAGCACTTCGTGCATTCACTGGGTGGTTAAACGTTAATTGGCATTTTGTCCCCAACATGATGGGTCCTCATTTTACCAATCTTGGAAGGCTGAGTCAACCATGATCCCTGGTCAGCGTCGAACTCAACCTTTTGGCTGCAGTACAGCAGTTTAGCCACTGTGCCACCAGTGCTCATTGAGTAGACACTGGAACATCCTAAAATCACCCCCACCCCACCCCTCCATCCATTTGCGTAAGAGATTCTGCCCGTAACCCTTCTGCCACTATTAGCAATAGACCTCTAGTTCAGAGGATGGGAAAGATGTGGCCCTCCAGAACATGGAGGTATACAAAAACAGGAGATGTCATGATGTCACAAACTTGAAGCCGACTAATCTGACAGTCCGCCATGTTAGTTGGCCCAAAACAGTGCCTTATGGTGCTTTGATTGTGTGGAGTCGTGAAAGTAGATCGGGGTTCCCCCTTTAATATTAGTGGGTGGGGGGTTGTGATCCCCCTCTCCACTGGCTCCCCTGGGGTTGGGAGGTTTGGGGGGACAAAAGGGGTATGTCCCCCCCAACCCT
Organism: Bradypodion pumilum; assembly: GCA_035047305.1. Taxonomy (NCBI): domain Eukaryota; kingdom Metazoa; phylum Chordata; class Lepidosauria; order Squamata; family Chamaeleonidae; genus Bradypodion; species Bradypodion pumilum. The sequence continues at coordinate 284,027,493 of JAWDJD010000002.1, read as the reverse complement.
TCTGGACCCAGGGGAGCCAGCAGAGAGGGGGGGCGCAACCCCCCCAAGCACTCTGTTTTTAAAGAGAAGAAACCAAGCGGTTTCTTCTCTTTAAAAATGGAGTGTTGGGGTGTGTGTGGAATGGATCCCCTCTCTCTGGTCCTCTGGGTTTGTGAGGACAAAAGGGGTCTGTCTCCCCAACCCTCCTGAATCCAGGGGACCTGGCAGAGAGGGGATTCCCCCCCCACACACACCCCATATTAAAGAGAAGAAACCAAGCAGTTTCTTGTTAAAAACGGAGTGTTGGGGTGGTGGTGGAATCGATCCCCTCTCCCTGGTCCCCTGGGTTTGGGGAGACAAAAGGGGTCTGTCCCCCAACCCTTCCAGAGCCAGGGGACCTGGCAGAGAGGGGATCCCCCCACAGGACACCCCGTTATTAAAGAGAAGAAACCAAGCAGTTTCTTCTCTTTAAAAATGGAGTGTTTGGGAGGGGGGTGGAATCCATCCCCTCTCCTTGGTCCCCTGGGTATGGGAGGTTTGGGGGGACAAAAGGGGTCTGTCTCCCCAACCCTCCTGAACCCAGGGGACCCAGCAGAGAGGGGGAATCCCCCCGACACCCTCTATATTAAAGAGAAGAAAGCAAGCGGTTTCTTCTCTTTAACAACGGAGTGTTGGCGTGGTGGTGGATTCGTTCCCCTTTCGCTGGTTCCCAGGTTTTGGAAGGGTGGGGGGGACAAAAGGGGTCTGTCCCCCCAACCCTTCTGGACCCAGGAGACCCGGGAGAGGTGATCGATTCCACCCCCTCCAACACTCCGTTGTTGAAGAGAAGAAACCGCTTAGTTTCTTCTCTTTAAAAACGGAGTGTCCTGCGGGGGGATCCCCTCTCTGCCGGGTCCCCTGGCTCTGTAAGGGTTGGGGGACAGACCCCTTTTGTCCCCATCCCCCACCCACCCCCAACCCAGGGGACCCAAGAGAGGGGATCAATCCACCCCTCCTCCAACACAAGAAACTATTGTAAACGGTAGTCTGCTAATGTTTTGGTCCACCTAATATGGCGGCAGGCCACGCCCACTGGCTTCAAAAAAATTACAGCATGAAGCCTGTAGTGTAGTGCCATCTCCTGTTTTTTTTATACCTCCATGTTCCAGATAGTCTTAATCAGCCCTAGTACCATAGTCAATGATGAAGAACCATGGGAGATGCTTCCTACGGAGGGCCCCATGTTTCCTATTCCTTTTCTAACTTGACTGAACATGAGCCAGGCAAAGCATCTAGTTCTGCCTATGCCACAGTCAGAGACTCAACACAGATTAGTGTTTCACAAAAGAAACTTGTATTCTTCCCAAACCCACAAAATTCACAATGCCCAGAACCAGTCCCCACCTTAGAGAGGCACAAAGTGATGGAATCACAGTGCTGGACAATATGCCTTGGCAGGACTCCCAGAGCCACAGAAGCATTAAGTACCCGGGCACCATCTATGTGTATCCGCAAGCTGTACTCCTGGGCTAGCTGGTGCACCTGCATAGAAAATGGAACTCAATCAGCACTTTCAAGCTTAGTAACAGGCAGAGGAACCCAGTCAAAATGGCATTTTTGCCCTTCCAGTGGGCATGTAGGGTAACTCAATAGGTCACTGAAGGGTGGCTCCAGCTTTGGAAGAAAATGACTATCAGAAGAGCTAATGTCTTAAGGCAGAGGATTGTACAACTGACATGGAACCCAACTAAGGGACCCTGAGTTGGAGATTTTGGTTTATTAATGTAATTTAAATTATTGGTGTAATTCTCATAATTCTCTTTAACGTAATCAAGCGCTAGAACAGGGATTCTCAACCTGTGGCCTGGATGCAGCCCATGGCACCATTTCATGTGCCCCTCCCACCGCCTCCACCACACCAGGAAGTGCCATATGGTGGAGGAAGGGCAAAATGTCTGTCCAACCCCCGAAGCTGTCTGAGGGAGCATGGCACGGCCCCCAGCTTAAAAAGGTTGAGAACTCCTGAGCTAGACCAATGGAAATTATAATTATTTCCAGCAACAAACCTGAGCACTTGAATCTGGTCAGCCTGGAAGTAAAAAAAGAGCCAACTAAAAACAAGGTTGTCATTTCTACATGTTTGAAGATTCCTTGGGAATACAGAAATGTATGTTGGTAAAAGAAAATGACTTGACAAGTATCTGTGAGTCTCTAGGACTCACTAAATATTGATTGCCTTAGTGGACTGGTTTCCCTTGGCCACAATCCACAGACATTTATGCCAAGGATAATGTACATATCAGGCTTTTAGGTACCACTTGATCCTTTGTGGGTTTGTGCTGAGTTCTAAGGAGACATAGACAAGCTGGACTTTTGAGTTTCTCCCCTATGCTCTGCATGACACAGAAACATTTGACAGCACCAGGTGTCCCTCCCTTTCTTTTGGTGCTATGCAAAGGCTGCATTGCCTTCTCTCCACTGTCCCCAAGACACTAGGACTGCTGGCTGCATTATTATTACCTCTGCTTGAGTGATCCTGAGAGAAAGTCTTTATCTTCTCCCAATTGTGCCCAGAAGCCAGTTAAGTAGGACAGGCATCAGCAGAGAGAAGTAAATTGCCAATTAGCCCTTGCCTGCAGCTTATTAAGACAGCTTCTGCTATTGCCATGCCTCTTGCATTTCCGGCTGGCTACAAGATCAGCTGCCTAAACCAGCTGCAAATAAGGGCTGAAAGGCAATTTCCTCCTTTCTCTCTGCTGACTCCTGGTTGGTCAGCTAAACAGAATTTACCCAGGAAACCCTACCTCCTGGGTGTGAATTCACAGTGGGTCAAATCACATTTTCCAGCTGTGTAATCGCACGCTCATTTTGTCCTAAAACTGCCATCAGTCCCACCCAGAAGAGACAATGGTATGGAAGCTTTAGAACAAAATAAAAACCCAAAGAGCAACATTTCTGACCCTGGATATACAAGATTTTATTGTGGAGGGATGGGGACATATAGCAGAATTTTCCTACAGGCCCCACTCTTTTTTACTACTTTTATGGATCTTTGTTGAAATAGATGCAGTAACAAAAGGAACCCATCCATCTAGAAAAGGCAACAGATTCTCTTGTGGAGACAGCTGGATCAAGACTAGACCTGTGGCTAGACAGGTCACAGTACGCACCTTCTGCAGGTATTTCAGGGGTAGTACTCGTCCCCCAGCTGAGCAGTGGGTGTTCTCAAGGCAGATGAGCTCAGGGCGGGGGTGATACTGGCTTTGGTGGGCCTGCTGGATTTTACGCTCTAGTCCATCAAGATCTATGGTCCCATTGGGTAGATCCTGCAGTATCTCTGAATGGACTCCAGCTACCTGTTTTAGAGAGAAATGGCAGGAGAGGTAACATGAAGAAGACTGGCGTCTGTACACAATAAATTCCCTCTGGTAATAGGAAATTAAAATTAATTCAGGTGCTGTCTGTGGTGGAGAGATTTATTGCAAATAAATGCAATAAATAATCTGCCCCAGGGAAAGTGTAATTACTTTTTGCTCACACATGATTTCTCTGGTTGAGCCATGACCTTGACCATAATGATTTTATGTGATGAGGTGGCAAAAAATCCAAACCTATTTATGAATAGAGTAGAACTTCTGAGACATGAACTGGTGAAGAAAACATGTACTTCTGAGACTCCACGGTTGCGGGCAGTACTGTCACAACAGTGGCTAGATAAGTAGGATTAAAACGACGATGAGCAATTTAGGGCTCTCCAGCTGTTGTTGCACTGCAACTCCTATCTACCCTAGGAGAAAAGATGACAGCTCTAGTCCAATAACATCTAGAGTGTCACAACCCAAGTCACTTGCCCCTGCTGTAAACCTGAGGTTACTGAACTAGGTAGGGCTTATCTTTTAATGCCCTGGAATGCAAACAGTATGTTATGTATATCTGAACAGTGGGCTTCCCACAAATAAGAGGATGGGCCCTGGAAAATACAAGGCTGAACTAACTAGATTGCCTTTTCGTTTCCTTAAGCTGACTTTGCTCACGCTGATATATTCTTATTTGTTTATAGTGTGTGGCTAATGTATACAGAAACACATCCTAGAAGTATGATTTAATCATAAGCAGCTTCAGCGCTGTGCTCTTTCTCGAGATAAGAGTCCACAAAGCTTTGTGCACTGATTCTAGATGCACAATACAGAATCAAATGCTACTGCTGGAATCAGTGAAGCACTCCATAGAGCAGAGGTGCCCAAACGTTTTGGGCCATCGGCCGGTCAGGTGGTTCAGGGAGCTGGTCCCTATGGCCTGGGGGCCGGATCCAGGCACCCCTGCCATAGAGTCATCTGTTTAGGATATAGATGCTAGATATTAATCCCAATTAGAGACATGCAAAGTGAAGAACAGAAATAAGACAAGGGTAGGAAATACGTTGACTTGGGTGATCAGAATTCAAAACCCACATGTTGACACCAGAAGTATTGCAGTCATGAAAACACTGATTGTTAAGGCATCTGGTTGAGGATCAGGAGACAAGAATACCTCCAGAAGGGATCCACATAACCTATCTGGAACCTTAATCCCCTGTATACAGGGCTTAAGTCATCAGCAAAGGAAATCAAAGTTCTAAAATAAATAGTGTGAGAAATGGGGTGTTTGTCACCTCCTGATTCCCCACAGATGCCTATACAGGCGTGTTGTACTTCCACTTCCAGGAGCAACGAGGGTGATGTTGGCCGGATCAATTGGCATCAGGGGCCAGATCTGGCCCATGGGCCGTAGTTTGGGCACCCCTGGTTTAAGCAGAGAAAATGGCAGCTTAAAATCTATCTCATCTTGTTGCAAAACAGATTGCAAGGTGTGTTTTACTTCCGCTTCTGGTGGGAGGAACCATTTGACCGGCCTGCTGAACCACGTGACCGGCTCATGGCCCAAAAAGTTTGGGCACCCCTGCTTTAACATCTGAAAAAAATATTTGAAGGAAGTAAAGGGGGGGGGGAGATATACTTTCATCATTACTTTTCCATTTGCACTCTAAGAACCAGTTGCTGATTCAAATGATCATTTTCTCTTATATGTAGTGATCCAGTACCACCTAGCTGACAATTTAAGAATACAAAGGTAGCTCAGTGAAGTAACTGCTAAAAAATGAATGTCAGGAAAACCAAATTCATAGTGATCAATAAAAAGGAAGCAGCCCAAGAAATGCAATGAAAAAATGCAACATGTACTAAAAGTAGGGTGTGTCTTGTCAAGTATAAATACTGTACCTTGAAATGTGGTTTAATAAGGAGCCGCATCATAGCCATGCAATGAAAATTATAACAGAGATGTCCAAGACCAGCTTTTTAAAAATGAAGAACACAACATGCAACAAAGGTCACTATCCTCTCCCACAGCTCTACCACTGTAACTGAAGCGACAACATCATCAGTGGCAGATTTCTACTAGTTGAAGAGTTGTTGCTTCAATTTTGGGCTGTTGTGACTTTGTCTCATTGTATACAAATTGGTTGCTATGCAAAATTGATTAGTGGCAGCCTGTTGCTGCCAGTGACATAACTTCGGTTGTGCTGCTGGAGCTATGTAATAGGATATTGCCCACTAATTTAAAATTAGCTTTGAGAATAGACATTATACAGTTCTGTTTCTCCATTTCTTTTACTTTTAGAACAATCCACAGCTTCTTGTAATCCACATAGCCAAAGGCTTTGCTGTAAACCTTTAAATTTCAATTCCCAGAAGCCCTGATCAGTGGGAGTGCTGACTTGGGCTTCTGGTAATTAAAGTCCAAGAACAGCTGGAGTGCCAAAGTTTGCCATGAGGTTTTCTTTTGAAATTGTTTGGTATCCTCCAATAGCCAAAGTATATTTGCAACATGAGAGAGAGAGAGAGAGAGAAAGAAAGAAAGAAAGAAAGAAAGAAAGAAAGAAAGAAAGAAAGAAAGAAAGAAAGAAAATGTATTTTATTAAATACTAGCCCAGTGCCGGGCTTTGTAAAATTGTGTTGGATAGTAAAGGGTTTCGTTTTTTTCTTGAACCAATGGTGCTGGGCTGTTTTAAATCGTGTTGAAAGGTTTTGTGATTTTGTGGCTTCGAGGCGCTGTGTCCGCCTGTGGCGGACTTGCGCTCCCAGTGTGTGTTTCATTTTTATTTTTTTCCTCGCCGGCTTCCTCAGTGCCGGGATCTTTAAATTGGTTTTGGAAGGTTTTTGTTTTATGTTTATGCAAATTTTATTTTATTTTAATTTATTTAATGTAAATTATTATTATTTTTAATTTTTAATTTTATTTTGGTTTTTTAAATCTTTATTTTTATGCAATTTTTATTTTTTGGGTTTTTTTTGGTTTTTTTGAGTGAAAAGTGATTTCTGGTATTTTTTGAGATTAGTGTGAATATTTTTGAATGTTTTGATAACTTATTTGATTAATTTGGGAATTAATCTTATTAGTTTCAATATTTCTGAATGTTTTTTCTCTTGTGGCCTCTGGGTGGGGGTGGTGAGCTTTTCTTCCTCTCTACAATTTTTCTCTTCTGTCCTCTGGGTGTCGCTTCCGGTAAGTATCTTCATTATTTTCTCAGTTGAGTTCCGGTCGTCATGGAGTGAAAACGTCTCCTGGTAAGCTCTCTGGGTTTTTTTTGGGAGGGGGGGTTGTGTTGGTTTTTTTTGGGGGGGTGTCTTTGTGATGTTTTTGTGGTAACATTTTGGATGTTTTTGTGTTTCTTTTTGACTGTTTTTGTCACTGTTTTTGTGTGTACTTTTTTTGGGGGGGGTGTGTGTCTTTTTTCCCCACGGGCCAGGCTTGATCCCTGGCCCATGGAAAGTAAGGGCAGCGGGGTTTTTATTTTTTGTGCGCCGGCTGCCTCACGTTCTGCGCGCTAATGGTGCACAGGACGCTGGGGCTTGTAGTTTTGCGTGCGCGTGTTTGGTTACTGCAGTGGTTTTTTTCCTGCGGCTTTTTTTTGATTGGCCACGGCGCGTTTCCGAACGTTCCTTTTGCCATGCCGCTCAGCCTGATTGACTCTGGTGCGGCGCGGTGCAAGGAACGTTGGGAATTGAAGTTCCCTTTTTTTGTTTGCGTCCGGGGGGCTCCTGCCCCCTGGCCGAAAATTTCAACCCGACAGTTACCTGCGAACCCCGTTCGGGCGAGTGCACGGAGGCTTGGATGGGGCTAGTGGGGCCTGGCTAAACATCCTTTGTCCCATTCCAACGGTTAGCGCACCATTTTATAGGTATAGATTTTCTATACTTTAGTTCAATAAATAGTCCAAATAGGGGCAACAGCCAAGAAATCAGAAGACTGAGATTTGAAAAAGCATAAATGAAGAACGTAGAAAAGATCTTCAAGTGCAAGAATGTGTTACTGGAGACCAGAGTGAACTTTCCCTACAGTATGGCATTCCTAATTAATATGCATGAATCTGAAGGCTGAACAATGAAGAAAGGCAACAGGAAACATTCCTTTGAGGTATTGAGAGATCTCTCTTTTTTGAGATATGGTATTGACAGTTTTAACAATACTTTAGACTACAAGAAAAAACAAAAAAGCAAACCTACATTAAAGCAAACCTAAACTCTCTAGAAGTAAAAAAAAGAGAGAGAATATAATGAGATGGCAAGACTCCTGGAAAAGTTGGTGGCAAGTTGAGAATTCTTACAAACTCAGTGTTGAGTGAGATGAATTAACTCAATAAATGCAACCATAACATTTGAGTAGACAAGTTTATGGAGACAAGGGTATCAATGGCTATAATTATGGATACCTAAGGACAACCTCCGGGTTGGAGAGCTGGCAGGATATCTCTCAATGCCATTTCCAGGGAATCCTAAGCAGGTGAAGGCATCTGCTTGGGAATACCCTGAAGCCAATGGTGAGCCACTGTGTGAGACAGAATGCTGGACTGGGTGGGCTGTGGCCTGTTCCAGCAAGGCTGTTCTTATGTTCTTAAGAGTTTGCAAGAAATGAACAGAGTTGTTGACAACTGGAGATTCTGAAGCCTGCCAATTCATAAGGTTGCCATAAGTTGGGAGTGACTTTGCGACACATAAGAAAAGTGTATTTTGGTTCACTTGTAATGGCATGGAACTGTAGTCTTCAATACAGGCTACTATGAAAAATGGAGTGGTATTCTCAAACTTAGATTGCAAGATGTCAAGAATTTATTGGATTGAGAGGATGACCAGCAATGTAAGTACTGTACTTAAGAAAGACCAAGATCTCTAAAGAAAGACCAAGAACTCTAAAAAGAGGCCAAGAACTCAGCTAACAAACCTTGGTTAACTGAGAAACAAAAAGAAACAGCAGCAGAAAGTAAGATCATACAGGTATTCTGGGTAGCACAGCCAGGCACAAGAGGCAAGACAATCTGTAGGAGGCAAGCAGAAGACATTTCCACAGCTGGATCTATAGATAATGGGAACTATTTCCCAAAATGCACAATATTATTTGGATTTTGGATAAGGAAATACTTCAGGATGGAGCCCTGGATGAATATAATTATCACTTAATGAGAAAAGGATGCAGCCTATCCAAGCGCTCACTAGAGGGAAGCATTTTACCAAGCTTTTCTCTAAAGAAAAAACACCCCCAAACAAATCAAAACCCAGGATCAATCTAAATTCAGATAACACATTGACATAACATGCCCTCTGGCACCTTTAATGACTTCACTCTATTACTTGCCAGCTGATAATAATATAGGGCCTTTATCATAATCCACTGCAGATCGGCACCATCAGATGCCTTGAATGGGGTCAGTAGCTTTCCTGGGCACCACGGGGCATAAGCTTTCAGCATTGATGCTGTCTGTAGATCAAACACACCACCCTAAGTGCCCTTTAGATTCTCCTGAATACTTCCCATTATCACTATTATGAGGAGGATCAGTGGTGGGATCCAATTTTTTTACTACCGACTCTGTGGGTGTGGTATGGTAGGCATGGCCAGGGGGAAAGCCCTGCGTTATTTCAAAACTTGGATGGGCAGGGCCAGCCAGAATTTCTGCTGCCGGTTCTGGCGAACCGGGGCGAACCTGCTGAATCCCACCAGTGAGGAGGATGACTATCATTATTATTAGTAGTAGTACTAACATTTCCTTTTATAGCTTGGCTTTTTTCCAGAGAGCAAAATGCAGAAGCCACAGCTCTCCTCTTCATTCTCACAACGCTCTTGTGAAAAGGTATAGGCTGAGAGGGAGGGATGAAAGCCACTGTGTGGACCTGAGCTGAGATCTCCCTAATTGCAGCCTATCACTCTAATCACTATTATCACACTACCCCTCTTTTAGAAACAAAGAAACTGTTTGTTTTATGGAGATTGCATCTGTGATATTTAGGAAACCAAAGAAATCTTCTCATTCAATACTGAAATATCTTCCCACTCTGAAGGTTAATATTACCATCTGTGGGAAGTGCATTCAATTGTTCTTTTCTCTTCTCTCCTGTACAAGGTTCATTTTCACGTGACATAAAGAAAAAGGCTGAAATTGAAATCTTGTTCTAGTGTTGTGTATGAAAAGTGCCCTTGTCTCCATCAGCCCACCCTGTGCTGCATTATGCCTTCCCCCACCAGCAAAACAACCCTATAACCCACCCAATTTGCAATAAAGTCCACACACCAGAGATTAAATGCATGAATAAGAAGGCTGGCAATGTAGATCAGGCATTTGCAACCTACAGCCCGTGGACTGGCTCTGGCCCCCAACACTCCCAGAAGCGGAAGTAAAACACACACGAACATGCGCAAAACAGTGCCATAAATGTGTTCTGTACATGTGCAAACATGTTTTACTTCTGCTTCCAGTGGGAGGAACCACGTAACCGCCCCGATCAGCTGTCTAGGGGCGTGGTCAGGCCCGTGACCTGAAAACGTTGAGAACCCCTGCTGGAGATTCTTACCTGTGCAATCCCTCCATGCTCAAAAACATGGATGTGGGCCTCCCTCCCCAGCAGGACCTGCGCCCCTCGTCTGCGACAGTGGCACATGACTATGGCAAGAGAGGATAACAGTCAGAGGGGGAAATTCTCTGGGTGGGTGGGTGTACTGGGCGGGGAAATACAAGCCCAGAGAACTGAATGTAGATGTCTCAGAGACATCCATCTGTAGATGCAATGGCTGCTGTTTTCATCACTCCTGGAAGCTTCCATTACCAAACCACTCATGCTTGAGTCTGCCCTGCTGCCTTTGCTACCTAAATATAAAGCTAGGGCAGGTTCCTTGGGATCGGGACTTGTATTATTATGCACATAGTTCCACATTATAAAAGAATAGTGAATATTTAATAAATAACCATATGGGCACAACTGCCCTTGTATACCATGGTTCTCCCTCTCTGCTACAACCTAACAGCTCTGAATTGACATGGTGGGAAAACAAAGGTAAAGGTCACTCTTGCTCAAAAGCCAGTTGTATCCGACTCTAGGGTTCAGTGCTCATCTCTGTTTATAGCCAAAGAGTCAGCGCTGTCTGCGTCTTCAGACATTTCCATGGACATGTGGCAGGCATGACTAGACACCAAAGTGCATGGAACACTTTTTACACACAACCCTTCAAGTTTTCCATTAGCTCTACCCAGCATAAAGGAATGACGGGACTTACAGTCTAACAACAATCTTAACAATCTGCTTTGTTTTGTGACTCACCAGCAATGAGATTAGCCATGGTGGCTGTAGGAACAAACAGTGCTTCTTCCATTCCAAGGAGGTCAGCCACCACTCTTTGGAGCTCTGCAGGGGGAAACAAGCACAAGACGAAAGACACCCAGGGCTCCAGATGTGCTACATTGCAGTGGCAAGATCAGAGCTGGAGGTCTGCTTACAGGAGAATCAGTTTTGGGCACTGAAGAGCCTTAAGACACTCTGGCTAAAATTATTGAAATAGTCGCTGTGTTCGTCTGCCAAGTGCTGTATATCAGAGAGTAAACAAAATGAAACAAAAAGACCAAAACCATTGTGGCACCTTAATGACTAACTGCTGTATTTTGATGTCAGCTGATGAAGTGGACTTGGTCCACAAAAGCTAACATCAAAGTACAGCAGTTAGTCTTTAAGGTGTCATGACGTTTTTGGTCTTTTTGTTTTGTTTTCTCTCTGATATGGCTAAAATTACTATCACTTTTCACAAAGACTGGTCTTACTTATTAGCAATGCGCAATCACACCTCTATACCGGCCCTTTGGGCTTGTGAACAATGGATTTACCTTATTTCTCACTATATTCTGGCTATAATTAGGGGGGGGAGGTTTTTTTTTTTTTTTGCAGTGGCTCAGTGGTTAAGAAACTCGCCTTGTTAGCTGGAAGGCCAGTAAGTCAGCAGTTCAAGATTCGGGTACTGCATGACAGTTTGAGCGCCTGTCTTTGTCCCAGCTCTTGGGGACATGAAAGGAGCCTTTTTCAGGCATCTTCTGAGCACAGTTTCTCCAGCAAAAATCCTTTCAACCCATTATAATTTCTGATACAAAAGTATTATTATAATGGGGGGAACCAGCAAACCTGGGAGTGACTGGATGTTATTCCTTGGAACCAGAGTTTAGAAAAGTTATTTTTGGAGGACAACTCTTTCCTCTGCCTCCTCTCCAAGTGCAAGTTGTTGCCCCTTATTTGCTATCGTTTTGGACAGAGTGGTGCCTTGAATCACGGTGCTTATTCAAGCATCTAGGGCTGCCAACTTTGCACCCCTAGGGATGCCCTGACTCACCATTGACGGTGGGGTCCTCCCCGTAGTCATCCTGACCCACCTCTGCCATCGCCATAGCCTGCCTCATCTCAGGACTGGGCCGAGTCACCGTGTCACTGCGCAAGTCCACCACACGACACTCAACCCCTGTTGGGTGACTTGTCATGCGGTAACTGCGAGTGCCGTCCACCCTGGCACCAGGGAGGAGAGGCAGCTTCTGGGGCCACCGAGATGCAAGAAGAGACGCCTGGCCAGCAGCAAATGGGCAATACCGCCTTGCTTGGGTTCCTGGTGGGCACCAAAATCGCCAGAGGCTGGCAGGGAAGGGCTGGCACTTCTTAGTGTGGGCAAAACTGCCCTTTGAGGTGTGGCACTGATCTGTATGCCTGAGATGACCCCGCGGTGCACCAGTGAGCTGGTCTCCCAGTGACCATGCCGTCTGGGGGACGGTGGAAGCACTGGTCCCAAAAGACAACGTTTTCAAACTCTGCTCTGGACAGAGGCACAGAGACCACCGAGACCTGTCTCGGAGCAGGTGGGTTTGGTATCCCCGACGGTAAAAGCCAGGCCCCGGGGTTTCCAGGCGTTGGCGCACGCCCTGCCCGAGGGGAAAGAAGGGTTGGAGCAAAAGAGTCCCGGGGCTCCCGCCTGCTGCACCAGCGCTTGAACCGGCAGCCCCGGAGCCGCCCGTGGTCGCTTCAGCTCCTCCAGGACCAGCAGCTGCTGGGCAGGCGGGAAGCTCAGCCGTGCGCGCCCCACGCGAGTCAGCGAGGCCGCGGAGATATTCCTGGCAGAGGGGGAGGTCCCGGGGCCCGAACCTCTTGCCCACGCCTTGCAGCAACAGTGCCAACATTTTGCCACTTTCTTCCAAAATTCAATCCCCCACCCACCCACCTTCTCACGCGGAGAGAAGACCCCCCCTCCATGCTCCCAGCATGCCGTCCTTGTTGCATGGCATCTTGGGAGATGTAGTCCAGTTGGCGGAGGGTAGTGTGAGAAGGTGGGTGGGTGGGTCGGTGGGTAAGTAAAGGTAAAGGTTTCCCTTGCTGGAAAGCCAGTCGTATCCGACTCTAGGGTGCAGTGCTCATCTCTGTTTCCAAGCCGAAGAGCCAGCGCCGTTTCCGTGGTCAGGTTACGCTGTTACCTTCCCACCGAACCGAAGTGGTCCCTATTTATCTACTTGCACTTTCTTGCTTTCGTGGGTAAAAAAGAGACTGCAGTGATACCTCATACAACGTCCAAACTTGGTTCCACAAGTTTGGACTTTATACGGATTTGGACTTTGTATGAGGCATGCAAAATCCTAGCCAAGATGCCTCATACAACGTCCAAATCCTTGCCGCGATGCCTCGTACAACGTCGTTTCCATAGAGATACATTGTACTGTAACAACACAGACTTCAGGGCAAAGTCAAGGAAACTGACAGAACTTTAAGAAATCATTGTCTAAAGGCTAAATACATTACAAAAACATGTCAAACAACCCTGATTTTAGGGGACAAACCATCCTGGGGAAAACCCCAATGCCTCATACAAAGTCGCAGCGACTTTGTATGAGGCAACTTTTTTCAAGGAATTAAGCGATGTTGTATGAATTCGATGTTGTATGAGGCGGACTTTGTATGAGGTATTACTTAATTGTAAAACACGCCGTTGTGTATAAAGAGAGCCTAGTGGCAGGATCATCAAACCCAAGGCAAAATAGACTTGGTGCTCCCTTCTTTGAGTGTCATTCCCATGCTCCCCTTTCTCCCATCGCACAACTGCAGGTGAAACTCGAAAAATTAGAATATTGTGCAAAATGTTCATTCAGTCCAGTAATGCAACTTAAAAGGTGAAACAAATGTATGAGATAGACTCATTGCATGCAAAGTGAGATAGTTCAAGCCTTACTGTGTTATAATATTGATGCTTATGGTTTACAGTTTATGAAAACCCCAATCCCCCAATCTCATGTACCCCATAATCATCACATAATCTCATGTACGCTGTACGCCATGATCATCACAATTATAACAAATTAAGGCATGACATCTCTCCCTTTACATGTAGAGAGTCTATCTCATATATTTGTTTCACCTTTTAAGTGAAATGAATGAACATTTGCACGATATTCTAATTTTCCGAGTTTCACCTGTATATCTTCACTCCCAAGGGACGCGGTGGCTCAAGTGTTTAAGAAGCTGAACAACTGGATGGCCGGCAGGTCAGCAGTTCGAGACCCGAGTGCTGCATGATGGAATGAGCCCCTATCTCTGTTCCAGCTCCTACCAGCCTAGCAGTTTGAAAGCAAGACATTGCAAATAGATAAACAGATATCACTTCAATGGGAAGTTAAACAGCATTCCTTCCGCGCACTCCGGCGCCGAGGCATGCCTGCCACATGTCTGCGGACGCGGACAGCGTTGTCTCAATGGCTATAAACAGAGATGGTACACAGAAGTGGCCAAACGGTGTAGCAATGTTCAAAGATAGGAAATCCGTTTGAGGCTTGAATATGTAGTAATATAATATAATGTTTTATTCTGGTAGTTAATATATTCAGAATCTTCCAGTAGAGCAATACAACAAGTCCAATACATTGTGAAAGTCAACCGGTATGCAGACTCTTTCAGGAGAATTTCCCTTCATCAGACAACTTGACTTGCTAACTTTCCAATATCTGAAAATATATACAATATATATATATATAAATTAATTCTGAACTGGAATATTGCTACTGAGCTAAGTATAAAAGAGAAACCCACCTGGATATATAACATTTAGTTTTCAAAGGGTATCTTGTTTTCATGTTGCATCCAAACCTCTTTTCGTTTATTCATTTTGGGCTGTGGATGTTACTGACTCAAAATATTACTCCCCTTATAAATCCTGCTGATAGGAAACCAGGTGTGCATAATCTAGCATTCCCCTCCCATGCCTCCTAATTGACTAAATATATTTATACATTTTTATATTTTTATATTTTTATACATTTTATATTCCAGGGCTACAAATTGACATAATTGTGTAAAGGGGGACAAAAATATATATCTACAGAAGTACATTACACCACAATGCTTGAACTCTTAACAATCTCAGAATTGTATTAGCCAGGATAACGCTGGCCATGTAAGTAATTAGTAACAGCTGTGGGAAGAGGTCTCATGCTTGTGGAATCCCCACTGTTTTATAGTCTTTGTAAAAGCCCTGAGTAAACAGTTTGAAACATCAAAATAGAGGTGCCATTGGAGGATCTGCCCATTCTCAAATGCCTCAAAGCCAAGAAATGCAAAAGCACAGGTACACAGAAGTGGCCAAACGGTGTAGCAATGTTCAAAGATAGGAAATCCGTTTGAGGCTTGAATATGTAGTAATATAATATAATGTTTTATTCTGGTAGTTAATATATTCAGAATCTTCCAGTAGAGCAATACAACAAGTCCAATACATTGTGAAAGTCAACCGGTATGCAGACTCTTTCAGGAGAATTTCCCTTCATCAGACAACTTGACTTGCTAACTTTCCAATATCTGAAAATATATACAATATATATATATATAAATTAATTCTGAACTGGAATATTGCTACTGAGCTAAGTATAAAAGAGAAACCCACCTGGATATATAACATTTAGTTTTCAAAGGGTATCTTGTTTTCATGTTGCATCCAAACCTCTTTTCGTTTATTCATTTTGGGCTGTGGATGTTACTGACTCAAAATATTACTCCCCTTATAAATCCTGCTGATAGGAAACCAGGTGTGCATAATCTAGCATTCCCCTCCCATGCCTCCTAATTGACTAAATATATTTATACATTTTTATATTTTTATATTTTTATACATTTTATATTCCAGGGCTACAAATTGACATAATTGTGTAAAGGGGGACAAAAATATATATCTACAGAAGTACATTACACCACAATGCTTGAACTCTTAACAATCTCAGAATTGTATTAGCCAGGATAACGCTGGCCATGTAAGTAATTAGTAACAGCTGTGGGAAGAGGTCTCATGCTTGTGGAATCCCCACTGTTTTATAGTCTTTGTAAAAGCCCTGAGTAAACAGTTTGAAACATCAAAATAGAGGTGCCATTGGAGGATCTGCCCATTCTCAAATGCCTCAAAGCCAAGAAATGCAAAAGCACAGGTACACAGAAGTGGCCAAACGGTGTAGCAATGTTCAAAGATAGGAAATCCGTTTGAGGCTTGAATATGTAGTAATATAATATAATGTTTTATTCTGGTAGTTAATATATTCAGAATCTTCCAGTAGAGCAATACAACAAGTCCAATACATTGTGAAAGTCAACCGGTATGCAGACTCTTTCAGGAGAATTTCCCTTCATCAGACAACTTGACTTGCTAACTTTCCAATATCTGAAAATATATACAATATATATATATATATAAATTAATTCTGAACTGGAATATTTAGTTTTCAAAGGGTATCTTGTTTTCATGTTGCATCCAAACCTCTTTTCGTTTATTCATTTTGAGTCAGTAACATCCACAGCCCAAAATGAATAAACGAAAAGAGGTTTGGATGCAACATGAAAACAAGATACCCTTTGAAAACTAAATGTTATATATCCAGGTGGGTTTCTCTTTTATACTTAGCTCAGTAGCAATATTCCAGTTCAGAATTAATTTATATATATATATATATTGTATATATTTTCAGATATTGGAAAGTTAGCAAGTCAAGTTGTCTGATGAAGGGAAATTCTCCTGAAAGAGTCTGCATACCGGTTGACTTTCACAATGTATTGGACTTGTTGTATTGCTCTACTGGAAGATTCTGAATATATTAACTACCAGAATAAAACATTATATTATATTACTACATATTCAAGCCTCAAACGGATTTCCTATCTTTGAACATTGCTACACCGTTTGGCCACTTCTGTGTACCTGTGCTTTTGCATTTCTTGGCTTTGAGGCATTTGAGAATGGGCAGATCCTCCAATGGCACCTCTATTTTGATGTTTCAAACTGTTTACTCAGGGCTTTTACAAAGACTATAAAACAGTGGGGATTCCACAAGCATGAGACCTCTTCCCACAGCTGTTACTAATTACTTACATGGCCAGCGTTATCCTGGCTAATACAATTCTGAGATTGTTAAGAGTTCAAGCATTGTGGTGTAATGTACTTCTGTAGATATATATTTTTGTCCCCCTTTACACAATTATGTCAATTTGTAGCCCTGGAATATAAAATGTATAAAAATATAAAAATGTATAAATATATTTAGTCAATTAGGAGGCATGGGAGGGGAATGCTAGATTATGCACACCTGGTTTCCTATCAGCAGGATTTATAAGGGGAGTAATATTTTGAGTCAGTAACATCCACAGCCCAAAATGAATAAACGAAAAGAGGTTTGGATGCAACATGAAAACAAGATACCCTTTGAAAACTAAATGTTATATATCCAGGTGGGTTTCTCTTTTATACTTAGCTCAGTAGCAATATTCCAGTTCAGAATTAATTTATATATATATATATTGTATATATTTTCAGATATTGGAAAGTTAGCAAGTCAAGTTGTCTGATGAAGGGAAATTCTCCTGAAAGAGTCTGCATACCGGTTGACTTTCACAATGTATTGGACTTGTTGTATTGCTCTACTGGAAGATTCTGAATATATTAACTACCAGAATAAAACATTATATTATATTACTACATATTCAAGCCTCAAACGGATTTCCTATCTTTGAACATTGCTACACCGTTTGGCCACTTCTGTGTACCTGTGCTTTTGCATTTCTTGGCTTTGAGGCATTTGAGAATGGGCAGATCCTCCAATGGCACCTCTATTTTGATGTTTCAAACTGTTTACTCAGGGCTTTTACAAAGACTATAAAACAGTGGGGATTCCACAAGCATGAGACCTCTTCCCACAGCTGTTACTAATTACTTACATGGCCAGCGTTATCCTGGCTAATACAATTCTGAGATTGTTAAGAGTTCAAGCATTGTGGTGTAATGTACTTCTGTAGATATATATTTTTGTCCCCCTTTACACAATTATGTCAATTTGTAGCCCTGGAATATAAAATGTATAAAAATATAAAAATATAAAAATGTATAAATATATTTAGTCAATTAGGAGGCATGGGAGGGGAATGCTAGATTATGCACACCTGGTTTCCTATCAGCAGGATTTATAAGGGGAGTAATATTTTGAGTCAGTAACATCCACAGCCCAAAATGAATAAACGAAAAGAGGTTTGGATGCAACATGAAAACAAGATACCCTTTGAAAACTAAATGTTATATATCCAGGTGGGTTTCTCTTTTATACTTAGCTCAGTAGCAATATTCCAGTTCAGAATTAATTTATATATATATATATATTGTATATATTTTCAGATATTGGAAAGTTAGCAAGTCAAGTTGTCTGATGAAGGGAAATTCTCCTGAAAGAGTCTGCATACCGGTTGACTTTCACAATGTATTGGACTTGTTGTATTGCTCTACTGGAAGATTCTGAATATATTAACTACCAGAATAAAACATTATATTATATTACTACATATTCAAGCCTCAAACGGATTTCCTATCTTTGAACATTGCTACACCGTTTGGCCACTTCTGTGTACCTGTGCTTTTGCATTTCTTGGCTTTGAGGCATTTGAGAATGGGCAGATCCTCCAATGGCACCTCTATTTTGATGTTTCAAACTGTTTACTCAGGGCTTTTACAAAGACTATAAAACAGTGGGGATTCCACAAGCATGAGACCTCTTCCCACAGCTGTTACTAATTACTTACATGGCCAGCGTTATCCTGGCTAATACAATTCTGAGATTGTTAAGAGTTCAAGCATTGTGGTGTAATGTACTTCTGTAGATATATATTTTTGTCCCCCTTTACACAATTATGTCAATTTGTAGCCCTGGAATATAAAATGTATAAAAATATAAAAATATAAAAATGTATAAATATATTTAGTCAATTAGGAGGCATGGGAGGGGAATGCTAGATTATGCACACCTGGTTTCCTATCAGCAGGATTTATAAGGGGAGTAATATTTTGAGTCAGTAACATCCACAGCCCAAAATGAATAAACGAAAAGAGGTTTGGATGCAACATGAAAACAAGATACCCTTTGAAAACTAAATGTTATATATCCAGGTGGGTTTCTCTTTTATACTTAGCTCAGTAGCAATATTCCAGTTCAGAATTAATTTATATATATATATATATTGTATATATTTTCAGATATTGGAAAGTTAGCAAGTCAAGTTGTCTGATGAAGGGAAATTCTCCTGAAAGAGTCTGCATACCGGTTGACTTTCACAATGTATTGGACTTGTTGTATTGCTCTACTGGAAGATTCTGAATATATTAACTACCAGAATAAAACATTATATTATATTACTACATATTCAAGCCTCAAACGGATTTCCTATCTTTGAACATATAAACAGAGATGAGCATTGCAGCTCCTTTGGAGGCTTAATGGTTAAGATGCTGAGCTTGGAGAGTGGAAGGTCGGGTTTCAATACCTGAGGGCTGCACTTGGGTCCATGAAAGGAGCCTCATTCGGGCGTCCCCTGGATGGAGTTTCTCCAGCAAAAATCCTTTCAACCCAGAATAATCTCTGGCATGAAATTATTCTTATTACAGTATACTGCATCCCAGAGTCTGATACGACTGGCTTTTGAGCAAGGGTGACCTTTACCTAAGTTACTTATACACAGAGCACATAATGTGCAATTCAGGGATGGAGGAATCACAATATGGGATCAAAATTGCTGGGAGAAACATCAACAATTTGAGATATGCAGATGATACCACCCTAATGGCAGAAAGTGAGGAAGACCTAAAGAACCTCTTGATTGGGCTGAAGGAGGAGAGTGCAAAAGCTGGCTTGAGACTCAATATCAAGAAAACCAAGATAATGGCAACAGGCCCAATCAGTTCCTGGGAAATAGATGGGGTCATGGGGAAGAAGTAGAAGCAGTGACACACTTTACTTTCTTAGGATCTAAGATCATTGCAGATGGGGATTGCAGTCATGAAATAAAAAGGAGACTGATTCTTGGGAGGCAAGCTATGAGAAACCTGGGGAACATACCTGTAGTTAAAAGTAGAGACATCTCACTGCAAACAAAAGTCCGCATAGCCAAAGCAATGGTATTCCCGGTGGTAATGTATGGTTGTGAGAGCTGGGCCATTAGGAAAGCTGAGTGCAGAAGAATAGACACCTTTGAAATGTGGTGTTGGAAGAGAGTTCTGAGAGTCCCTGGAAGGCAAGGAGAAGGAATAGGTCAATCTTAGAAGAAATCAACCCTGACTGCTCATTGGAAGGTCAAATAGTAAAGATGAATATGAAGTATTTTGGACATCAAATGAGAAGGGAGGACTCACTTGAGAAAGCCTTGATGCTGGGTGGGCGGAGGAGGATGGTGGAGGATAAAGGTACCTGGAGGGCAATGGTCCATGGGGTTGCAAAGAGTTGGAGCTGACTGTGCGACTGAACAACAACAACAAAGTTACTCCCAAGGCTGGAGGTGAACTATTTTTGTGTACAGTCACAGGATGAGACAGTGTATCAGAGAATAAACAAAACAAAAAGACAAAACATGTTGTGGCTCTTTAAAAACTAACTCCTGCATTTTAGTTTTAGTGGATCAAGTCCACTTCCTCAGACATAAGAGTGAGATTTCATGGCATTATTTTATACATACCAGATACAGAGATTCACAGTGATTGGCTAGTATTTTGTTGTTGTTCAGTTGCACAGTCGATTCTGACCGTTCAAGACCCCTTGGACCACCACATGCCAGGCACTCCTATCCTCCACCATCCTCAACCCACCCAGCTTTGTGCCCATTGCGTCAACAATGACCTGTTATCCATCTTGTTCTGTGATCTGAAAAGCATATCTCTCTCTCCCTCCCCCCCCCCCCACACACACACATACATGCACAGCTGGTTCAAAAGTTGTCTGAGGGAAAGAGGAAGGCAGGGCCATAGCCAGGATTCTAGATGTGGGTGGGCGAATATTTTTTCAGGATGGCAACAAAGCCTCTTTTCACTGTATTCCTATGGGAAACCATGCTTTGCCAGGGTGGGCAAACTGCTAACTCAGGGTGGGCCCTGGGAGGAGAGTATCTGAGAAGGGGCAGCTGCAGTTTTTGGGGTCCTCGCTCTGGTCTAGCTGTCTTTAGAAAGAGCAAAACAGGACCACTAAGGTCCTCTCTCTTTCTCGCTGAGAGAATTTTGTTTCTCATGGTCAAAGGAGTGGATTCTGCTCTTTGACCACCCTCCTGTTCATAGACAGAAAGTTATGCCCCCTTGTTTTCTATCTGTGTACAACCGAGGGGGCTGGACCCAACAACCGGCGCCTGTGCCAGTCATCCCTTTGCTCTAGCTGAGGCTTGTCTCACATTCTCCTGTTGTTATTAGGCTCTTTCCCTGAATCCAAAGGATCCTTAGTTTGTAGATCTTGGGTACGGGGATTGTATATCGAAGCTTGGAAAATGTAGCATCGATCTTTGCAATGCTACATTAGCCAGAAATCCTACTTAAAACGAATCATTGGCTGAAATCCTGTTGCTTAGCATAGTTAGTCACGTGGAGTAGACCCATTTGAATCAATGGAATTCTCATGGGAGTTGACTCCCCTAATCTGTCCTGATTAAATGGGCCTGCTCTAGTGTGGCTTATTACATCAAGCCACAGGACTTCAGCCATTAGAAGATAAGCTGTAACGAAACATTAAATTGAACCCAGATGCTTTTCATTACATAAGTGAATTAATTGTCCAGTGTGCATATCTCCCCCACAGAAAATGCTACTGGCGGTAGCTCTCTGGAAACAACTGCATGCTTTATGTGTTATCTTCCATTCTGTGAATGTAGCACAACACTGCCAGGCCCACCATAGTCAGGAATATAATTTGACTTTACACTTCTGAAGCAAGAAATAACTCCTTAGACTTATTTTTAGGACATACTGGCAACATGCCGAATCTCTTTAATTTATGGAGTGTAATTTGCCTCTGCTTCTGATACGTCTCCTTGTCTCTTTTGGGGAACAGTTCTTTGATCTGAAATAAGAGATCAATCACAAGTATTAATAACATAAGCCCGTGATGGCGAACCTTGGCACTCCAGATGTTCTTGGACTTCAATTCCCAGAAGCCCAAGCCCCGTGAATCCACATGAATGGGTTTACTGTGATTCATCCGGCCCGTGCCGCCCTTGTTGCTCACGGAAGCAGAAGTAAAATGCGCCCATACGGGCATGTTTTACTTCTGCTTCCGGGAGGGACAAGAGTGGCGCAGGCTGGATGCATCGCAGTAGACCCATTCGTGTGGATTCACAGGGGCTTGGGCTTCTGGGAATTGAAGTCCAAGAACATCTGGAGTGCTAAGGTTCACCATCATAGACATAAGCAATATGTGTATATTTAAAAAAAATTATTCAGCTCCTTCGATGAATATAGAATTTTACAGAATTAACACACCAAAAATTCTGGATCCCTTCAAACGAATGCAGTGACATGTATACAGGCTTTGTTTCAGATGCAGAGAAAGACCAAGGGATTAGACCGCAGATTTTAGTGAAGTCTGATTACTCAGCTTTCAGCTGTGCTGGTGTGTTCCAGTCTTCTTCAGTCCCAGCTGGAGCCTTTTTCTTCTTCCATGTCTGAAATTCTGCCTGTGGGCAGCCAGCCAAAAGGTTATTGGAAAAGTATCCACAGGCTTGCCTAATCTGGATGGGAGGCTAATTTGGCCCAGTTTTCACACAAAAGAAGATTGTGTGTGCTAGTTTTAAATGTTCCCCCCACTCAGCCGCTACCAGGAAGGAAGTCATTGATGTGAACCCTGCTGCCGGGAATATGGGTCCAGTCTCACTTGCAGTGACAAGACTTCATGGCAGAACTGACCCCAGTTCCTTGTACAGCTGCGTAAAATGTGTTTTATGAGCACTCCATAAACCTCCTTCTCTTTATGGTTGACACACAATGTCCTTGTTCTTGAGATCTACAGTGTGTTTTGAACTGGGACAAGATCAAAACAATACCAACGGGCTCTAATTTCTGTGCTACTGGGAAATGTCCTACTTTCTCACCTGGTCTCTCTAGGCTTCCCTATATACATTCATGTAAGTTACTCCCAAAGCTGGAGGAGAACTATATTTGTGTATAATCATACTGGCTATGTGTATACACACTGACCAGGGTGCAGATGTAAACTCAGACCACTATTTGGTCATGGCATTATCCACCTCAGGTTAAAGAAAATACAATAACATCAAACAGTGCATCCTTTTGCAGTTGAGAAACCGAAGGATCCTGTGGTTGTTGCACAGTTCCTATTCACACTGAACAATAGGCTTCAGTTACTAATGCAAGATAGCAAAGACACTGAAGACACTTCAACTTTGGGAGTAACTTACATGAACATATATATATATAGGGAAGCCTAGAGAGACCAGGTGAGAAAGTAGGACATTTCCCAGTAGCATTTCCCGTTGGTATTGTTTTGATCTTGTCCCAGTTCCAAACACAATGTGGATCTCAAGAACAAGGACATTGTGTGTCAACCATAAAGAGAAGATGGTTTATGGAGTGCTCATAAAACACATTTTACGCAGTTGTACAAGGAACTGGGGTCAGCTCTGCCATGAAGTCTTGTCACTGCAAGGACCCATATTCCCGGCAGCAGGCACATTTCAAGCAGATCATTGTCAACAGCACTGACATAACAGTCAGCTGACATCAAGGTGCATGGAGAGAATGATGGGTTCAGGACAGCACTTGAAAACTCATTGACAAATGTAGGATTGCAAAATGTCACAGGGACCAGGCAAATATACTGCTTTGAAAGAACAGCAGCAGAGGATGGATACAGAGAATTGGACTGCCAGGTTAAGCAGAGCTGCTGGGCCGATAAGCACATGTAGCTGAATTCCAAGGACACTGAAGCACAAGAGGCAGTGGATAAGAGCATTATTTTTGGCGATTTAATCAGTTTGACAGGTAGTCTTGATGTCCCCATTAAAAACAAGAATGGGAAGATTTTGCTTACAAAGGAAGAACAAGAGGAGAGATGCGTGGAGCATTTTAAAGAGATCTTGAACATGCCGAAACCTAGTATGATCTATGATTTCAGTAATGCAGATTCTATTGCATCATTGAACATTGAGCAGAGCATGATTACAATTGATGAAGTTTGACATTTGATTAGAGTGCTGAAAAATAACAAAGCCACCAGCTTAGACCAGATCCCAGTGGAACTTTGATAGCTGGTGGTGACAGTTTGGTAATGGTGCTAACTAGGTTGTTAAACATGTGTTGACGCACACAATGCATCCCTAACAATTGGCAGAAGGGTGTAATTGTAAAACTTCCCAAGAAAGGGAAACTCAACAGTTGCAATAACTGGCAAGGTACCACTCTTCATTCCATACCTGGCAAAGTATTCTTGCTCATTCTCTTTAGGCGCCTTGCAAGGAGAGACTGATAAAATATTATGGAAGGAACAGGCTGGGTTTCGTCATGGCCGCTCATGACCAGAATAGACTTACACACTACATAATATTATTGAACAGGGCATCGTTTCAATAGCCCTTGCCATAATTTTTATAAATTTTAGGAAGACATTTGGTAGCATATATTGGGATTCCTTATGGAACATTTGCAGAAGATATGGAATCCCAGATCAATTTATTAAGATCTTCTAAAATCTCTATTATAACAGCAGTTGCTGTCTAGAGATTGATAAAGGGCTAACTAACCTTTTCCGTATTGATACTGATGTCTGACATGGCTGTAGTTTATAATTTACAGTAATACCTCATACAAAGTCTGCTTCATACAACATCGGATTCATAAAACATCGCCTAATTCCTTGAAAAAAGTGGCCTCATACAAAGTCATGCGACTTTGTATGAGGCATTGGGGTTTTCCCAGGTTGCATTGTGCCTGGGCAGTATAAAAGGCAGGACACATGCGTACATTGCTCTTGTGGGTTTTGCATGAGACAAAGAGTGTATAGGAGAAGTTTTGAGCACAACTTCGAATTTTTTTGAATTTTTTGTCAGCGGTTTTAGAAGCATTCCTGGGATTTTTGCAGCATTCTTCAGGTTCTTGGGTTGTTTGACATGTTTTTCTAATGTTTTTAGCCTTTAGACAATGTTTTCTTAAAGTTCTGTCAGTTTCCTGTCTGTTTCCTTGACTTTGCCCTGAAGTCTGTGCTGTTACTGTACAATGTATCTCTATGGAAACGACGTTGTACGAGGCATCGCGGCAAGGATTTGGACGTTGTATGAGGCATCACGGCTAGGATTTTGCATGCCTCATACAAAGTCCAAATCCGTATAAAGTCCAAACTTGTGGAATCAAGTTTGGACGTTGTATGAGGTATCACTGTATTTATTTTTGCTTCTCCTCACCATGGATTTTGTTATGCAGAAACTAATGAATGGGCCAAATGCTGGAATCCCCTGGAAGGATCACACAGACACTCGACCTCGACTTTGTCAATGATGTTGCATTTCTGTCAGAAACTAGAACCTCCCTACAGCTGGACTGCCAAATTGGTCACTGAGGCTTTAAAAGTAGTACTGCGTATTAGCGTGGATAAGACTAAAGCCATATTGACTGGGAGCCACCCTCCTAACACATTGATCATTGTCATTAGTCAATCAAACATGTTCAACCATTTATGTACCTTGGTAGCATCTAAGGCAAGACAGCAGCATAGATGTGGATGTTAAGCACAGAATTGGTAAAACCTCAGCTGTATTCCAATGTTTACAATCCATCTGGTCTGCTTCAACAGTCAATAAGACCAAAGTACAAATGTACATATAAGATAATCGTTGTACCATCAGCGATATAAGCCAATGAAGCATGGGCAGTAATGGGATGCATATCACAAAAGCTCAATGAGTTTCATCAACGTTGCTTATGGAGAATTCCGGGTGTCTCCTGGTGTGATCACATCACCAATGCGGAATTTTGCTGTGAAGTGGATCTAGGAAGTTTCAGACTATTGTGACAGAGCATTGTATGTATCTAGCCAGTTATATTCTTCACTTGCCAGATCATTGATATCAGAAAAATGGTGTGCAATAGGAGCCACTGGATGGGGCAGACCATGCAAAATTTGACATTTCATGCTAAAAGAGGACGTATGGACAGTGGACATCAGATGGGAAGATGCTCAAGATGCTGCCTTGGACAGGATTTGTTGGTAGAAACTTGCTGTCCTAATCGCTTTGCATCAAAGGAACCAATTATTATTATTATAAACAAAAAAAAATCTTTAATTTGATTCACAGTTGAAGACTGGTATAAAATTAACAGTTCATGACATAACCAAGGACCTAAGAACTCTTAAGATAATATCTCAGTATATAGGCACTTAAGTTGTTGTTTTTTGTAGAGTTAGGATGTTCAAGTCCAATAAGTCCAAAATTTCTAAATATCTAGGGCAGAGGTTCTCAACCTTTATAAGCCAGGGCCCAAATCATGCCCCCTCACACTGTTTGCAGGCCAGACTGGTGTCCTACCCCCATTGCCATGTCCATGGAGGTGTTTCTGGTGACCACAGATGCATTCCTAGTGGCTGGGGGCTGTTTCTGGTGCCCGCTGATGCATTTCTGGTGCCTGCAGCTGCCAGGAATGACTCCGTGGCTGCTGGAAACACAGCTGCAACGCCGGGAATGCAGTCATTTCTGGTGGCGGCAGAAGTGGCAGCTGTAGTGAGGGCATGGGCTGGTTGATTTGGCACATGGGCCAGATCCGGCCCATGGGCTGTTGGTTGAGAATCCCTGATCTAAGGAGTCCTTTAGGTATTGCTCCAAGGGCTCCGATCACTATGGGTACAACAATAGATTACGTCCTCAATAAACACTTAACTTCAATTTGTAAATCACAATATTTTGTGGACCCCCCCCCCAGTTGTTTGTCTTCAATTTGTACATCTCCTGGTATAGCAATGTCAATAAATTAGGTCTTCTTCTTTTCCACAACAGTTATATCAGGTGTTTTATGAGTCAGAAGTCTATCTGTTTGAATTTTAAAGTCTTGATACTATCATTATTATATGTGTATTCAGAGAATCCACTTTGTGCACATACCTTCACCCTTTAAACATACTTAGTGTTTTAAAGGAACTGATCCTCTGATTCTCAGTTCTTCCCCCTTCCCCCACCATAGCATGAGCCCTATAAAGCCAGGAAGCGCACCATAAACAACCTCTCCTACAACTACCTCCCCCCCCCCCATGGCAAGGGCCAGATGTTAACAGTCATACTTTACTTATTGCTTTTATTTCCTCCCAGTTCCAGTAAGTTGTTCTCCTGCCCAAATGGCTCATGATAAGGCAGCAAGAAGCCTCTAATCTTGCTGATCTGATTTACTGTCATTGAGAACAGCCACTTCCCGTTACTTAGGCCCAGGCTTGGGAACACAGTCAATGCTGTCTCACAAGACCTATCCTGCCACACATGCCTTCACCAACCAGTAACCTCTGGCCAAGTAGGGCGTAGGAAAAGGGGTGGGGTGGGGGAAAAGGCATGATAGCAGCTGTGTCAGTGGCATTATTGGCACGGGAACAGGAGCAGGAGAGGGTTAATCAGGGAAGGCAAGACTCATGGAGAGCTCTTATCAGAGTTTATCTCCACAGATTGCATTGTTAGTAGGAATTCTGGAAGGTTATTTGGGGTGGGAGGGAATTGCAGCCTACTTTATCCAAATATAACCTGAGTGTGAAGGTTGGTTACAATAGAAGCTTGGCTTCAATCGTTGTTGTTGGCTGCTACTCATATCTGAGTATACATTTTCTCCCTGAAAATCACTTCAAGGAAAAATGCCATTGCCATGAATTTGTTTAAGGTGGATCCTAGCTTGCCATGAAGTGACCCACACACTATGATCACGGAGCCATCTCCTGTGTCACGTATGAAATGAGGCATGCAGGATTTGACACCAGAACTGTATTGGACTGCCGCAGCCATGAGGATATTAACAAGATGCGCCTTCACAGCCAGTCCATCTGGCATGGCCTCTTCAGCCTCCATGACTGTTGGAAATCAGAATAGGGAAGTGGTTCCTTCTCTGCTCATTTTGCTGTTGGGCCCAATCTGATGGTTTCCAGTGGTATTTTATCCACTGAGAGAGACCATCACCCCACCTAAAGGGGCTCATCCACCTGTAGCCGTTAGCCCCTTTAGGGAGTCAGGTTATTTACCGCTGCCCAACACTCAGTATTGAATCATTGTCTGTACGGTCTACTCCATTACCGTAGCGGGATGTCCAGCCAGACTTCAAAATCTAACATAAAAATAACTTTAACTCCCTCCATTTAAAAGCATTAGTAAACATCTTATTTTCAAATAGAAGACTTCTGCTTCTCCATTATCCACATAACAGGGCAGAGCAAAGATAGGTAGGGTGGCCACTGGCTGGAAGCAAGGCACATTTCTCTTTTTATCTCCCTCCCATCACAACTTGTATCCATCACGAATTGTGCCAAGTGTGGGCTCAAAAGATTTCTGTTTTGCAGTGAGGCTAGAGCCGGTCATCAAATGGCCACTTGAGGTAACAGACTTGAGGTATCATGAAGGGCAACACATTATTCATTCTTTAGCTTATTCTAACTATACTGTTATCCCCACAGAGACAGTTATGGGGTTTATTGCATTACAAGACAAAATTCCTTACTTGACTTTAGATATTATACTCCTTGATTTGAATGAGTCATGCTGTTCTGCTGTAGGGAGTAATGTTTGGGAATTTGGCCTTCCAAACATCTTTGAGGGCTTGTTTTCTCAATTTACATTAAGAGAGAAGGACATTCTTCATCAGAACACAACCACCCTTCCTTCCTAAAAAGGGGCTTATATTTTGGGGGAATGTAGGTTGGATCAGTCTGGTTTAGTCTGTTTCCACTGCATATGATTGCTGGAAATGGACCAAAAGTGAACCTTCCTCTAATTTTCCAGTATCGTGAAATGAATTAATAAGAGAACCTCTTCATGATACAGGCAAATTAATTACTTCTTTGGCTATGTGGAGGGGCTGAGGAATTAAAAAAGAATTAAGTGTAAATTCTTCTGCTGCTGTCGCTATTTCCAAATCCAAATATTGGTGATCCTCATGCCGAACAGCCATGAAGACAGTCCTGAGAATATAATGCAGTGACTTTTCATCTGCCTTCCTCATTGCAGCATGATACCTATACCACTGATCCAGTTCTGTGCATCACTTTCTGGTCCTGAGCCCTTTTGGCACACAAAGTCCTCCCTGGCCCCAGGCCAATATTCATAAAGCTGCTGCCAGCCTCCATCAAGATGGATACAAGTGGGATTTAATCCACTTGGGGACCATCACTTTTCCCTGTGAACTTTGGCACCCAAGACTGGCAGTATGGTTGGCAGTATGGTCTACTCTATTACTATAGCAGGATAACCTGGCCAGACTAGTGTAAATTAGGTCAGAAAATATTCACTGCATCTCATGAGGAAAAAGGAGCCTTGTAAATGAGACTAAATAAATAATAAATTGCTGAAGAAGAATGGAAAGCAAATGTGTATTTTGTGAGCAGACAACTTGACAGTAGGCTCTACTGTATTGCTCTAATATTTCCTTTCTTAATACACATTCACTTTCCATTCATCCTTTAGGTTTTTAAAGTGATGCAGTGAATATTTGGTGCCTTTATACACACTTTTTTTAAAAAAAGAGTTCACCTCCTCAGCCCCTTCACAAAGCTGAAGAAGTAATTAATTTCTCCCCTTAAGTCACTTCACAATACTGGTAAATAAAAAGCAGCTGTTGCAGACAAAGTCATTGGTGATCCTGGGACACTAACTAGCCTGCTTCAGCCTAGACACTGGTCTGAAAGGCAGTCGGTCCTCAGGGGCTCCTTTTTAGGACCTTTGGTGTGTGCGTTCACCATGTTAATGTTAATTATGTGATTTGGCCTTGAGTGCAAGTCCCTGCTGGGAATGGTGCCCTTATCTCTCCTGATGCAAATTGAGAGGAAAATGTCTGTGAACATGTCTTCTCAGGGCTGTAGCCAGGATTCTAGAAAAAAAAAATTGTGGGGGGGGGAGATACTTTTTCAAGAGGGGCAACAATGTCACACACACACACACATATATATAACATTGGTATCTCGGGGTGGGGGGGCAGGCTGTTAGATGGGGAGGGGCTGATCCCCCCTGCCCCCCCCCGGCTACGGCCACATAATGCCTAGGCAGGTGCTCCAATCTGTGTAAATCCCCTACCCTGGAACAAAGGATAGTTTGGGGAGTTCAATTCTGAAGCTTTCCTCTTCAGTCCTGCTTGGATCCCAATCTGGATTGGACTCTTTGCACCTTCTATTTACATGGGGTGGGATGGGGTGGACTTTCTTTTTAAAGGTCTTTTTTTTTTCATCCTGAGTGGAAATATATTTAGTTTGGCTCTCAGCTAAAAAATTTGCTTTGATATCTTAGGCAAATCATTTTCTCATCGCCTCACATGTTTGTTGTAAAAATAAAAATGAAGGGTGGGTAGAATACTATTTATTACTGCCTTGAGCTTCTTACCGGAAGGATGAGATTTTAAAAGATTTTATTAAGACATTAAAAGAATTCTGATTCCTTTGTAGTTTGGAAAAATGCTGTGCAAAATAAAACGAATGGAAGGGTGGATGAAAAGATGAATTCCTCTTGAAATGGCCTCACAGTTCTGTGGCTTTTTGCTGGACCTCTCAACAAGGGACGTACTGTACTGCGTAATCCACCTATGTTTTGTTCAGGTTGTGCTTTCATGACGAGGAAGCTGAGTTTTCTGAGCAAAGTGCAATGTTTTATACGGGAAATATGCTGTACAATTCCCAGCAAGATCACTTTTGCCTCCTGTAAATAGTACAAGGACTGTAATTGCAGAAATGTCACACGTACCAATTCAATTGTGTGTAAGTGACAACATAATTGCTGGCAAAGAGCATTGCAACTTTTCTCCTCCTTGTTTATATTCCATTAGTTGCTTAAGCATGCCATGCCATGTTTTATTCTATTTTCTACTGTCTTTTTGTTTGGAGGACAGGTTGAAGCTTCCTGGACTTCCTGAAAAATTCTTAGTCACAGGCAAATTCAGGGAAGGTAGCTCTATTGCTAGTTGTTAGCAACGATAACTGATGGAACCTGCATGTTCAACAGGAGGTAATATCTGAATAGTGGTTTTATTTATTTATTTATTTTATTTGTCCAATTTATATAGCCGCCCAACTTGAAACAACTCTGGGAGGCTCACAAAGTTAAAATCAAATGTCACAGTCTAAACTTAAAACCCATAAAAACCCAATTAAAAGTACTACAAAAATTACGCCAACAGCTAAAAGAGACAGGGACCGATATTGCTACAGGTATATCAGCCAGCAGGCAGGAGTCACCACATCCCCGATGCCCCACACCTGCTTTGCCAGCCAGGTTTTTAGCTCTTTCCTGAAGGGCAGCAACTCCGTCTGGAGTCGTAACTCGATTGGCAGGAGGTTCCATTGGGCCGGATTTGGGGTAAACAATGAGGAAAGCGGTATCCAACAGTCTGGTTTATGAGTTTCCCAGAATCATCTAGTTGACTACAGTTAGAAACAGCATGGAACAAGTCAGGCTGTTCTGATTCAACAAAGCATCCTTTTGTTGTTAAGATTGTGTGCCTCAGTGCTCAGGTACGCAGACAGCACTGTCAGGTTTATTTGAGGCAAACACTCTATGGGAGCAATGTTTGTTTTTCATCAGTATCCACTGAGAGCATGCCTGTCCATATGCAGTGCACAACAAAATCGATTTTAAAAGAGAAGGAGTGAACATCTGCAAAGTTACATGGAGAAGCTCACAATATGATATTCCAAGTGTGACATCCATATGTGGAAAACTCACTATTGTACAGGAAGAACCAAAGTGTGAATACTGCAGAATGGTCTATCATGGAGTCGGAGGAGTGCAATGATGTGGACAGGATTTTCATAATTCCAGGACTCTCAGCCTCAGAAGTAATCCAGAATCTGCCAGGCTGTAACAATCCGCTTACTCCCAGGTAGGACTTGGTAGTCCTCCGGCCTCCTGGTCATGGGATTGTGCCTGATCCTGTTTCCCTGGCTCAGATCGGACCCAGCAGTTCAAGCTTCTCCTATCAGTGTGCCCAGTCACTCCTGACTGAAATCCAGGTGGCGACAAAGGGTGCACGTGAAACTAGTGTAAATTCAGGTAGCGTGTGCCAAGTAATCACTCCAAGTCTCTTCAGGTACTGTACTTTAGAAGTATATTGAAAGCATAGCGAGATACAGGATACAGACCATCAAAAGATCAGGAAGCATTTCAAAGCCAGGAAATAAAGCAAACTGGTTCTCTAAGGGATATCCCATGGGACCCCCTTTTTCTCAAGTTTCTACATTTTTGCATCTTAAAAGCACAGCATTCCAGAGAGTGTCTCTGTGTCTGCATGTGTGTGTGCATGCAAGTCTCTGGGCTATATCTCCTCCCACAGGGTCCACCTTTGGACCTCCCCCTTAGGGATTCCAACCAATGATCTTACAGCAAGACATATCAATCACACATTAGGTTTCATTTCACTAAAGCCTCGAGGCAACTCATGAGGCAAGGATGTTTACATATTTTCTCTCTCCCCTGATTTGAAATCGCCATTTCAAAAGAGGCTAAAACACAGGGTATACTTCATTCTGTTACACAGGCTAATTTCTGAGACTGAGAGAGGAGAAAGAAGGCAAAAGAGAGGTCTTCCCTCCACCATGGTTTGCTTCATTACCTGTGGTTTTGGCTAGGAGTTGAAGGAAACATCCTCTCATTTGAACTGCTTGCTGGGAGCTGCTTCTCTACCCCATGGGAAGGCTATTCTTGCTACCCATTAGTCCAAAAGTTTACCTGGGGGATTCTAGGTGACGTCTAGGTCTGGGACTCCTAGCATTAGGATAAATTACAGCCTTAGACATGGAAGGAGCCTCCCTGGAGAATGTGAGGACTGTGAACATATTTGGGTGTCCCCAGATAATGACACCACCCTCTTGCCTTGTCCTTCTGCCACTGCATCACTTCCAACATGAAGAGACCTGCAATTCATGAAAGTGTACTTTCTAAAGTAAAGGTAAAGGTAAAGGTAAAGGTTTCCCTTGCTCGAAGGCCAGTCGTATCCGACTCTAGGGTGCAGTGCTCATCTCTGTTTCTAAGCCGAAGAGCCAGCGCTGTCTGCTTCTGCAGACGTTTCCGTGGTCATGTGGCAGGCATGACTAGACACCGGAGCGCACGGAACGCTGTTACCTTCCCACCGAAGTGGTTCCTATTTATCTACTTGCAATTTCTTGCTTTCGAACTGCTAGGTTGGCAGGAGCTGGGATGAAGACGGGAGCTCAGTACTTTCTACATTTAGTTATTTATTAGTATGTTAGTATACACCAAACTGTCACTTAATGAGCAAATTTACTCCCTGTTAGAAGCTCTGCCGCACAAACACAGTTATTGTATATGATTTGATTCTTGTGTGTTCACTTTAAAAGATCCTGAGAAATAGCATCATGAGAGTGTGGGTTACTGGATCAGCAATCTGTTAGGATATCCCAGTGCCTAGCTTCAAAAACCCTTTATACCCAGGTATTCCAAGCACGTGTGTTTGAGTTGGTACATGTACTAGGAGAGCACAGTTGCTAACGTTGTTGTTATAGCATGTGTATGCATAAAACATGTTATCTCAGCTTCCTCCCACCCTAGAAAAGAAGTCTTTGAGGAGGAATGATGGAGGAAAGACTCTCCTGCTGTGCTTGGCTACAATCAATGGTAACATCACACCTCTGCTCATGAAGCGAAGGCAGTTCCTGGAACTGAGGCTTGCCCATTCCAAAATGAATCTTGCATATTGGTTTAATTATTGATCAGGAGAAAAGGCTTACACTCTCTCTCACTCACTCTCTCTCTGGGGGAACACACACACACTCTCTCTCTGGGGGGAACATCAGGCAAAATAGCTTGTCTAAGATGTATTTATCACATGGAGGAATGACAAATCAATACAGACAAGCTTAAAAAACAGCTGAGGTTCTCCATTGCATTTCTGGTTATGTCTGCCAATCTCTTTCCATTTGCCACCCCATCCCCCCTTATAACTATTAGGAGCAGAAATCCTAAGGTGTGTGATTTCTGATTTAGGGTGCTTCCAAACAACCCTTTTGTTGTGCAACTGTGCTGCTTGATTAGTGGAATTTTACAGAGGTCCAGATTTCCTTTCATTACACAATCTCCCATTTTTCTCCCTTTGTTTCTTGCGTGTTTTTTACTTTCCACAGATGTCTATTAGAGAAAACAGCGTTATCATCTTTTCATAGTTAGAAATAGATACCTTTATATTAACAATTTTAGTGTGATCTTTTGTGGATTGCAATGCAAATCATTTCTTTAGGTACACGTTCCAGCTTGCTGCTTCAAAAATGCAGCCCATTTCAAAAGTAACGAATTAGGAAAAAATAGTTTCCCCCCACCACCACAATCCCCCAGCTCTGCCTCCACGGTGCTATCAGGAGCAACACACAAGCCACAGCTTTATACTGGGCTTGTGAGCCCTGTGTGTAGCTGGAAACATGTGCGTGTGAGACCGCTTTTCCTGCCCTGATGTTTTTGACGAGTTTGGTCTCTCGGCCACAGTGGCACCTGGTAAGTTGCGATGGCACAGCATACGCACACGCACACACATAAACACCTGCCACATCAACTTTTCCGGTAAAACCTCTGCAGAAATCTCGGCTTCCCGACAGTCCCGCCTCTGTGGCTGCCTAGCTGATAGAGGTGATTTGTGGGGGGGAGGAAGGGGAGGGTTGGTTGTTTGCTTAACCCTTTGCCAGGCTGCAGGAGACAGAGAGAGAGAGAGAAAAGGAGGCGCTTTGATCATCTTGTGAGTGCCTAAGTAAGGAAGCTGTGGTACCATCAAGTTTATTATACAGTACTTACCTGAGTAGGTATGATCACATTTGTCTGTAATTCTAGTTCTGGGATAGCTACTTTCATCCAAACAGATTGCCTGTTTTTCTTTTTTGCTTGTGATGAGACGTGAAGCAAGATGAACACAAAGAGATGGAAAAGTTCCCTTTTTTTTTTTAAACCACAGGTGCTAGAATCTCACCCATGGCCAGCATGGCCAGGCTATCTCTGGGACTCTGGCAGTTGTTGCAGTCCAGAAAAGGAGGATTTCTTTTAGGACAGGAGTTCTCAACCTTTTAAAGCCGGGGCCAGGTCATGCTCCCTCAGACAGTTTCGGTGGCCAGATGGTCATTTTGCCCTTCCTTCACCACATGGCACTTCCTGGTGTGGTGGAGGCAGTGTGGGGGGGGGGTGTCACACAAAATGGTGCTGTGGGCTGCATCTGGCCCATGGACCGCAGGTTGAGCACCCCTGTCTTAGGAGGTAGAAGAGTCATGCTGGCCCAGACCAAAAACCTATGTAACACTGCACAACAATGATTTTGCTACTGGGAATAACACATGTGATTTACATGGCATCGAGTGTGCTGATTCCAAATCTGAATTCAGAATTTGCCTATCACATACAGATTTTAAGTTATAGGCATGCTATAGCTGTTCAAATTGTACAGTAAAATCCCTACTTACGAAAAAAAGTCCGTTCCGTAGCCTTTGGTTAAATCATTTTTTATGTAACTTGAAACACATAGGAAAAATGAAAATTTTATGTAAATAGAAGTAAACCCATAGGGAAATGAATTTTTACGTAACTTGAAGCAAACCCATAGGAAAAAGAATCTTTATGTAACTTGAAGCAAACCCATAGGAAATTGTGTAAATCGGGACATGGTTTTAGCACAAAACCATTATGTAAGTTGAATTTTATGTAACTCGGGGCATTTATAAGTCGGGGTTTTACTGTATTGGGTAATGTATTTTTACATGGGAACATTATAACAGTTGCAGCTACCACTATACCTGTTGCCGCCTCAGCTGAATCACGTCCCCTGATGACAAGCATGTTCCAGCAGTGGCTGGGTATATTTGGGCACGTCAGTGAGCTGACGTCAGAAATAGGTATCTTAGGTGAGATGGACCAAGGGCTTGTTTCTAGTGAGAAACCATCTTATTAGATAGTACAGCTAAGCTATAGTGAATCTGTTTTGAGCTAAAGATGAGTAGGTGCAGCTGTGTTAATAAACCGGACAATTTTTCCTACATTTATGGTAAATACTGTATACCCTGTGTGATCAATGCAAAAACCTAACCAAGAGGGTGAGATTTGCTTACTTAAGATTCTGACATCCTAGTAGGCAGAATTGTACTTCAGATTTGGATTCTGTACACTTGCTTTAGTATAGGACACATGGATTGGACCAGGTAGCAGACAATATTTATTTTTTTATGATGCAGTGTAATTAGCCCAGTCTTTTCTTCCTATAGTAGCTGGCTGGATAGGTGCAGGATGAATTAGGTATCTAGAGTAAGACTTTGATCCCCCACTGTGCCTCCTAGGAGCCAAGCTAGCCTGTGTGGCTTTGGGTGAGCTGCACAGTCCCAGGGCACCCTTAGAATTTGGGAATGGGAAACCACTTCTGAGTGCTCTCTACCTAGAGAACCCTGGTAAGGGTCAAAATTGACTTGATGGCATGTGAATATTTATTCTTCTTTCCATAATGGCCAACAAAATGCTGATAGGAAGGAACCCTACCAAGAGATCATGAGCATGGTAACATGTGCCTGCTGTACCCTGGTACCTGGTACTGACAAGTGGAAAGGCCTTACATGATAGTTCTCCATTCTGTTGATCTATGGCGTCTTCAATTATATGTATTGCATTTAGGTCTCTGTTCAACATGGGAACTCCACTGATAGGTTGACAACAGATAAGGGATGTAAGAAAGTATAAATCAAGTCAAGAGCAGTATATTTGTTTTTCCCTTCCTTTCTCCCAGTTGAACCCAGTTCTTCTCACCTACCCATTAGTTTGAAAAACTGACTGCATCACATAACGGTAGTTCTCATGGCCATACTGAGGCAGTAAGAAAAGCAATACTGTACTAGCTATAACCATTTCAAAGGTGCAACCCTTTTTCTGCTGCAAAACCCAGCATCTTTAATAGGAAGTTGGGTTGACTCAACCTCCCTCCTTGAACTCAATAGAGAGTGCATTTTGCTTAACAAGCAGTGTCTTTCTTTTGTTAAATCCACACAGACTGACTTTTCACAATCAAAGTTTAACCCTTTGTTGAGAGTAAACTTTCTGTAAAACTAACCTTTATATAAATGGACATGTTTTATATTTCATACAAGTAAATCCACGCTTTTCTTTAGCATATGTAAATTTGAACCTAACTTCCATAAAATAATGTCCAATGAGTTTATAAAGAATTGCAATCAAAATTTTTAAAAAGTTACTTTAAAAAACTGTAATTGCCAGAAGTGGCCATGCAAATGGAAAGATTCTTGCAGTTACAGTCTTAAAGTGTTACTTGTCCAGTCGGTGACTTCAGGACACAAAGGCAGCCATGAGTCAACACAGAAGACCAATTTCCTCTAAGATAAATTTATATTATAGGAAATTTTCTTCATTTGTATCACTTTTACCAAGTCATAAGGAGGATTTTTATTTAAAATTACAAATCAAAGCACAGATGTGTGTAGAAAAAAACCTGTGAGGCAAGTTGAGGACAATGTTCTTCCAGATGTTTTCAACTTCAACTCCCATATTCTTACTATTCCTCCCACCCCTCCTGGTTTGGATGACCAACAAACAAACAAACCTTTTAATATGGAGTCAAGGACTATATTCTCAGGTAGAGGAACAGCCAGATTATTAACCTTTGTGGGATAGAGCAAGCAAACTGCAGTCTAATCACCACCACC
This sequence comes from Bradypodion pumilum, assembly GCA_035047305.1. Taxonomy (NCBI): domain Eukaryota; kingdom Metazoa; phylum Chordata; class Lepidosauria; order Squamata; family Chamaeleonidae; genus Bradypodion; species Bradypodion pumilum. Next base: position 283,990,025 of record JAWDJD010000002.1, on the reverse strand, counting down.
AAAGTTTCCCAATTTAAAGTCTTGGTTGCCATTGGGGATTTACCAATAGCATCACTGGTATAATTGCCTATGAATCCCACCTCAGTGTTCCCAGTGGTAGGTCAGCTTTAACAAGACAGTGGAATTCTCTCTTTGCCAGTAACTAATAAAATTTTGCTCAGCAATCCCATTCTGTGATAAAGTGGCAGTCTTCCTGGCATGTGACCGGGTAATGAAATAGTTCTCAGAAATGCCTAAATTTATGAAGGCTCATTGTATTTTGGAAAATAATTTTTTCATCAACGGCTCAGCGAACAGGAAAGAAGGTCAAAACTCAATTAATACTTTAAATATGTAACTAGCAGTTGCATCTTTGTTTCCTTCCTATGCCAAAATAAACACAAGGGATACAATGCGAATTAGAACACTAAGAGGGGGAGTCCCCACCCCAGTGTTTGTGATCCAGATTTATTGCTCAAAAAAGATAGCACCTTAAGTGCAATTCTTCTTGTTGTTCTGCCGTATCTGAATCCAAATATTGGCGATGATCATGGCGATCAGCCATGATGATTGTCCTGAGAATATAATGCAATGGCCTTTCATCTGCCTTTTGCATCACAGTGTGACACCTGTATCACTGACCCAGTTCCGCAAGTCACTTTCTGGTCCTGGGCCCTTTTAGCATGCAATGTCCTCATCAGACCCAGGCCAGTAAGGATGAAACTGCTGCCCTCTATGGATTCAAGTGGGATTTAATCCACTTGGGGACCCTCTTCCCTGTGGACTTTGGCACCCAAGCCATGAGTCCTAAGGGTTGTCAGTTTAGTTAACCCCCACGTGAACACTCAGCGTTGAGTTGCTGGCGGTATGGTCTAGTCCAGAGGTCGGCAACCTACGGCCCATGGGCTGATTCTGGCCCATTGTGCCAAATTATCCGGCCCCCACCCTTGCTTCAACTGCTGCTGCCACCGCTGGAAGCTGTTGCGGATACATTTACAGCAGCTGCAGATGCGTTTATGGCAACCGTGGACATGTTTGCATTTACGACAGCCACGGATGCGTTTATGGCAGTAGGACCACCAGTCTGGCCCCCTCAACTGTCTGAGGGAGCGTGACCCAATCCCCGACTTTAAAAGGTTGCCAACCCCTGGTCTACACTATTAGCATAGCAGGATAACCTGGCCAGACTGGTAGTAAGTGCAGTAGTGTCCCCAATCTAGTCTTAGGTCAAGCAAGAGGCAATGGGATAAAGCCCCCCCCCCCCCAATCCACAAAAAGGTTCTTCATTTGGATCAGGTCCTCTACATTTATCCCAGAGAAAGAAGGAAATGCACTGAATTTATTAACTACACCAGCTTCAAAGAAATATTCTGTCAGACTTCTCAAGTTATACTCAGAATTGTATGATTCTACAACAAGAGAACAAGGAGATTTGTAGAAGAAGAGCAGTTCCCTGATAGTTTTGCAGATTGCCCAGGGGCTCTGGGAAAGACCATCTTATTTCCCAAAACCATACCTGCCAAGTTTTGGGAGAAATGACCAGGGGAAGTGACTGCACATGTGTGAGAATCCACACATGCGCCTAACCCTGCCTGGCATTCCAGGTTGTGGTGCACGTGCAAAATTCCACACATGCACCAAAGTCTGCCTGACGTTCCAGGTGGTGCACGGCCTAGCTTCCAGTATGGATGGCGGCAATTATGGCTGCCCCTGCCCCAGCGACTACTGTCAGTGGGCGGCCACCATGGCATGGCTCCTCTGCACTCCTGAGGCATGCCTTGGGGGGAGGGAGAACCCACAGCCAGGGGGCGGGCAGAGGACGGGACCGGGCTGCCACCTTCCATAGGCATCTGCCCCCCCTGGGTTCTCTGCCCACCCACCCGAATGGAGCCTCCCTTCTGCCTGACACAACCCATGGGAGGACGGAGGGGCCGGGCTGTGATGGCTACCCACTGACCGTAGTTGCTGGGGAGGCCGGCAGCAGCAGCCAGAGTCAGGCTGAGACGGCACCTCACGGCGGGGCTGAGAGAGAGTCCGCGACGACAGCAGACAAAAAGGTAAGGCAGCTGGGGTGGGGGGGGGCGGGGCCCCCCCGGGTTTCTCCTTGGCCTGGGTAGGGTACCCCTGGGCAACGCCAGGTCCTCTGCTAGTATGTATTTAAAAAAGGGGTGCGTCTTATACTTTAGTGCTTCTTATACACCAGCAAATACGGTATATTATATTATAGTCACAACACCACATACTATGTAACTGAAATTAAAATAGAACAACGGGAATCTAGAAAATACAGGTCAGTAGGTTGACACCTTTAGGGATCCTTTGCAACTCACTTCAGTCACATCTATTTCTTTTCTGCTGCTGGCAGCCTTAACTGCAAAAATAATAATGGCTGCTCTCCTACTCACATAACCCTCCATTCCTTGGTGCAAAGAGCATTGTTTCTCATTGGCTTTCCAAATGACAGTAGAAAAAGCAACCAGACGAAGCCCTCAGGCTTTAGTCTGCCACCTTGTTTTGTGTTGAAGCTGAACAGTGTAAAGGCCTTCCCTTTCCCCTCTTCCCTCCAGCCAGCAGTCGCCCAGAGATGTAAAAGTGCTTTAATTGTTTTCTCTGCGGCCCTGAGATAAATAATTGAGAGGCTTTTGAGGAGAATTAATTAAAGTTGTTATTGACAGTAAATGGCTTTTCCTGAGATGATGGAATAAATTATTGTGCTCTGTTCCTATGTGTGTATGTGTCCTTGTATGTGGGTAACTCCTATCATGTAAATTGCTCAGCCCTGCACTGCCAATGGGAGCAGGATAATACAGCGCAACACCTTATCAGGAGAAGAGCGTCTTGCATGCCAAGAACAACGGAAACAATCAAAGACACTCTACGGCTCAAGTGGGAATGGTGTATTTGTTGCAGAATGTGTGTGTGTGTGTCTGTCTGTCTGTCTGTCTGTGTGATTTGGTCTAGCTTGTTTCCCATTCCTGAGTCCTTTAGAAGATGAAGCAGCAGCAATTACCACCCAAAAGAGAGGGGTATTAATTGAATTCACGCTGAACCAAATTGCCTGATCTGATGAAGTAGTGCTAGCTTGAAGTGCTGTGGTACAAAATGTGGTACGATACTTGTTGTTGTTGTTGTTGTTGTTGTTGTTGTTGTTGTTGTTGTTGTTGTTGTTGTTGTTGTTGTTGTTGTTGTTGTTGATGATGATGATAATGATAATAATAATAATAATAATAATAATAATAATAATAATAATAATAATAATAATAATAATAATAATAATAATAATAATAATAATAATAATAATAATAATTCAATTTATAAATGTTCTGATGGTTTGACATTTCACGTCGACTGAGTGCAGATAGTGGCAGAATGCAGCAGCTTAGCACTAAACAAGAGCAGTCACACAAAGACTAGTGATAAGGCAAAACACGAGAGCTCACTTGCTTAGGATGACGGTCTTCTCATCTTATGTTGCCACTCGCTTGATGCTGGTACACTAAGATCCAACAGTAAAGGGAAAGAATGAGGGAGAGTATGTGCACTGGATACTTGCATGTGGATCTTTGTGCCATTTGGAAAAAGGCAAGGATCAGATAATTGCCAGTCTGGTCCCATTCCCCCAATCCAGCGGTTCAAATAGCCACAGTTTCAGTTATCTGCAGGTCTAAAAATAGTTAATTTAAAAAATCCTGAAATATATACGTATGTATTTAGTTGGTGCATCACCAGAACTGGCCACTAGAGGCCACTGTTTGCAATATAAAATACTGTATACAGTTCACTGTTATCCACAGTTTCATGAATGGGGCTGCGGTGGCTCAGTGGTTAAGAAGCTCGCCTTGTTAGCTGGAAGGCCAGCAAGTTGGCAGTTCGAGACCTGGGTACTGCATGATGGATTGAGTACCTGTCTCTGTCCTAGCTCCTGCCAACCTAGCAAATAGAAAGCAAGAAGTTGCAAATAGATAAACAGGTGGAAGGTAACAGTGTTCCCTGCATTCCGATGTCTAGTCATGCCTGCCACATGTCAATGGAAACATCTGCAGACGCATCTTTGGCTATAAACAGAAATGAGCACTGAACTCTAGAGTCAGATACGACTGGCTTTCGAGCAAGGGTGACCTTTACCTTAACCCAGGAGTCCTCAACTTTTTAAAGCCAGGGCCTGGTCACGCTCCCTCCGACAGCTTTGGCAGCCAGATGGCCATTTTGCCCTTCCTCCATCACACGGCACTTCCTGGTGTGGTGGAGGCAGTGGGGGCCCCACATGAAATGGTGCCATGGGCTGCATCAGGCCCACAGGTGGCAGGTAGGGAATCCCTGCCTTAACCCATGACTGTGCTGCTTAGTTAGGTTTTATCTAGATTCTTTTTTCATAATCAGCTGGCTAAGAAGCATTCTGCCTTTGCTTCTAAATCCTGCCAGGCTTATCTGTGTGTCATAACAAAGAGCCAACTTTGTGACATCATAACAAAGGAACAGTTTTTGTGACATCATAAGTTCCTGCTGCCTTATAATGTAGATTTTGGCTCTGAGATCTTAGGGAATGGGAAGCTGCTGACCTGGCAGTGACCAAAAACCAGCCCTCCAGTTGCTGCCCTAGAGATCACATCAGCGTGAACAACCTTGGCAGAATGCAAGGAGGAATTCTCAAAGCTACTGTAAAAAGCCATCTAGAGAGAAGCCCTAGCCTAGTGATGGCGAACCTTGGCACTCGAGCTGTTCTTGAACTTCAATTCCCAGGAGTGCTGACTTGGGCTTCTGGGAATTGAAGGTCAAGAACAGCTGGAGTGCCAAGGTTTGTCATTACTGCCCTAGCCCATCGCTGCCTACCACTAAAATATAGGGAGGAGAAACATTAAAATGGCTTCATGGAACAGGAGAAAGGAAGATTGCCTAATGATCATACTGTAAATTAAGAAAATGAAGGTAATCAAACTTGGGCATGTGTCTGCCTGTTGCTCCTTCCACTGCTCGAGATGTTTTGGTGTGTGCTATTCCAGTAAAGGACTTACCATAGCCGGTTTCCCCAGTGCAAATGCCTCTTTGGCTTACTAACTTTTTTTTTGTATTTGTGTTTTATTATGCCATTTGTGCACTCTCTCATGTCTCTGCCTGCATTGGCAGCATTCTGCATTGTAACTGATGCCCGAGGCATTCGGCCCATATGACTTTCATGGCCTCTCACTGATGCAGTTTTATATTCCGTGATGAATCAGGTGACAGAGCAGTGATGAATTTGTAAAGCTTGTGACATACATAAATCAAAGTCAAACTGATCTCTTAATAAAGAAACATGCAAGGAGTGCCACACTTCACAACCTCTTACATAGCTACCATCTTCACATAGCTTGAAAAGTCATGTCCCCCCTAAACATCCTGAAAGCCGAACTTGTGTTCTGCATGAGGCCACAGCAAGAGTCAAACTTGTAGGACTAACTCAGACAGAGACATAACGTGCAAACTCTTCTGAACATGGGGATTTGACGCCGTTTTCTGTATCAGAAATAATTGAATGCATCAACCATAGCCAGTGAGTGAGGCAGGGAAGCTGATGAGAAAAAGAGAGGGCAAAGTGACCCATGTAGATCAGGAGTGCCCAAACTACGGCCCTCAATGCCAATTAATCCGGCCCATGCTGCCCTCGCTGCTCCTGGAAGCAGAATTAAAACACGCATGCATGGGCGCATAACGTGCACACGCATGCACATAACGCTGCTCTAAGTTACCTGTGGCTGTGAAAAATGCATTTACAACAGCTACGGGTCATTTATGGCAGTGTTATGCACATGCACGGGCACGTTATGTGCATGAATGTTTTAGTTCTGCTTCCAGTGGGAGGAACCACGTGACCGGCCCACTTGACCATGTGACTGCCCCATTGCCCAAAAGGTTTGGGCACCCCTGATGTAGATATGCAATAAGCAGCAGCCTCCGTGGATGGTTTACTTTGAGCACCTGGGATCCTTTATTTATATAATGACATCCATTTTCCCTTCACTTAAGCTGTTTTCTTGTGACACATTCCCAGGCCATGGTACACAGCTGGTCATTATCTTGCTGGCTCTTGCATACCTGCCGAAGAAAAGAACGACAGGTTTTGATGTCCAATAAAAATTCTAAATTACCTCAGGCAGATTAAGTAGGTGCAAGAGCTGGCATTCTAATGCCACAAAGGCGAGTATACAGACATGAACCTTTGGGAGTGCATGAGCTAATAAGAAGCATTTTTATATACTGTAATTAAATGTATACCATCAATATCAGCTTTCAGCTGCAAGACCTGGTTAGGCTGGTCTAGAATCTTGTGTGGACTTGAAATATTTTCTGAGGGTGAAGATCCTCTTCCAATTGTCCTGTGGCTTCTCCTAGCATCCAATGGTTTATGTCTAGTTACTCTCTTGTAAAATCTGGTATTGGACTGGATTTTTAACAGCTGTAGTCTTCCCAGAAGTTCTTGAGTGACGCTCATGCTTATTTTTTCCTCTCACATTCCCAGAAAATGGGATTGTCTCACGGCCTGCAGCTTTGCCGGGAAACGCACACTTCTCAGTGTAACCCAACAATCAGTGCCTATGACGGAGCACTGGGTTTTTACACTTTGTACCAGTGGTCCGAGGTCTCGTTTGATGGATGAGGGCCATTGTGCTGGGAAACAAAGGTGAGAGTTTCTTAAGAGGCATTATTACAGCATGGACCATGAGCAGCTGCTGCCTCCCCCATTCTCGTTCAGGGTCCTGCACTTAGCTTGCTCAATAACCAGGACCTTGAGCTGGTCGGCATTGAAACAATACAGCCAGCCTCCCATTTGCTTCAGCAGACATTGCATTCACTCAGAACCTTAGTGACAAACCCGAATAATATGAAAAAGCAAAACAACATGGAAACATTTAAATCAGCCCTCTGCAATCTACAGCCTTCAGTCCTTCTGCTGTATTTGTCCTGTTAGTTGTGGCCAGACCAGTCTTTGTGGAAGGAAACTTTAGTGTATGGGACCAAAGACAACCGGACAACCGAAGGGTTGGTTTAACTCAGGTTTATTGCATGAGGTTCCAGTGAAGCATGAGGTAATGGCGGTGATACATCTCAATATATACAGTAGCTCTCTACATTTGAATCTTGTAGCACGGTAGCTGATTGGCTGCTACCGGCGTGGCCTCGCCCAGGCACGCCTCTTTCTTCTGCTGCTGAATGCGGGGAAGGTTTTCCCGCGGCTGTCCGTGATTGAGCAATGTGAACCATGTGAGGCTGAACGCTCGCAGCTGCCCTCTATGGGCTGTCTGCTCGCGTTCTTTTACAGCTGGTATCGTTTGTATCTGGAGTGGTAACATTCTTGCCTTTACAGTATAATGATCATGCATACATACATACATAACATCCCTCCCCCCTAGGATGGGACGAAGTCCCGCAACCATTGTGGCTTGCCGCACGTGCGCTTGGGACGCGCTTGCGTCTGACCTAGTACTGGAGAGCCTGTGATCCCTGACTCCGCGGGTGCTTGTCCTGCAACAGGAAACGGGGATTCGTTAGTGGCTCTGTGGGGCGTCCGTGCCTGCCTCGCGCCCGGGGATGGGAAGGGAATGAATAGTTGGGAGGTGAACCCCTGCCTGTTGCTCTCTGACCCCGGGGACCCTCCTATTGTGAACCGCGGAACCGATGAGGTCGCCCTTGTGGTTCGGCTACCTTCTGATTCCTGCTCGGGGGACCTTGAGACTGTGGTGGGCGGACTCGCTGACGCCTCCCGTCTTGGGGGTGTCGGTCTCCGGGGAAACGGCGCTATATCGCATTCTGACTCACAGGGGCTGCTGGGACTGGAGGTACCAGGGGCTGAACTGAAACCCCTCTTTTCGCTAGGACGGGTGGGGGACCACTCCGCTAACTCCCCCTGGTACTGTAAATCAACGTCTAAGCTTCTATGGGCATCTGTATCTCGGGGAAACTCCCGCGGGGTATGTGTGTGGTCGGGGCTCTTCCATTTTTTCGGGGACTCCCGCAAAAGATTTCTGTGGATCGATTCCCTTTCCTCCCCCCTTGGTGGGGACCCATGCTCCCCTTTTCCTCCCCCTTGGGTTAAGCGGGCGGGGGAGTACCCTAACGCTGACTCGATACTCTTCTCGTCTTCGTCCTGCTCTCCGGGGACCCTGCGCCTGAGTTGGTCCACGTGCCGCCTCCACAGGAAGTCTGTACTGGTCTCTACGCGGTATGAGACGGGGCCGGTTTGTTCTACTACGGTGCCCGGCACCCAGGCTGGCCCCGCGCTGGCGTAGTTCCTGCAATGCACCGGGGCGCCTACGCTGAAACTCTTTGTGGGTACCACCCCTATGTTCCGCCCTTTGTCCTCTACTCTCGTGGGGTCTAGCTTGGAGATTCCCGTGGCCAGCTTCCTGCGCATCAACAGCTCCGCGGGGGAGTACCCTGATGCTAATGGGGTGACCCTGTATCTAAGCAGGAACTGGCACAATTTCAGGTCGAGGTCTCCGGGGCCCATGCGCAGCAGGGCGTCTTTCGTGGTGCGCACGAGGCGCTCTACTTGGCCGTTGGTGGCCGGGTGAAAAGGGGCAGAGGTGACGTGCCGAATGGCATTTCGCTCCATGAATGCCCCGAACTCGGCGGACGTGAAACAGCTAGCGTTATCGCTGACGAGGGTGTCGGGTAAACCGAACGTGGAAAAGACCCTCCTTAACTGCTTAATTGTTGTGGCCGAGGAGGTGCTCGAGACTGGAATGACCTCCAACCACTTGGAGAACGCGTCCACCACGAGGAGGAAAAGCGTTCCCCTGAACGGGCCAGCAAAGTCTACATGTATCCGGGACCAGGGCCCCCTAGCCGTGTCCCACTCCCTAGGTGGCGAGCGAGCCTCTTCTGGCCTTGAGCTTTGGCACGCTTCGCAAGTGCCGACCATGTGTTCAATGTCGGCGTCTAGCTGGGGCCACCAAAAGTAACTGCGGGCCAGCGCCTTTGAGCGGACGATCCCCGGGTGGCTGACGTGCAGCAGTTTAAGCACCCTCGGCCGGAGAGGCGTGGGGATCACTACCCGCTGTCCCCACAGAAGGCAACCCCTCTCTAGGGACAACTCTAGTTTCTTTTTGAAAAATGTGTCGAATTCCGCTGCTGGGGAAGACACGGGCCACCCTTTCTGTACCCAGGAGCAAACTGTGGCCAGCGTCTTGTCCTTGCCTGTCGCTTGGGCGATGTCGGCCGGTACTACTGGAGGGGAGTCTAGAACCTCTATCATTAAGACCTGATGGTCCCTCTCTACTCCGCCCACGTGGCAGCCATCCCGGGGAATGGGGGACCTCGACAGGGCGTCGGCATGGCTGATCTCCCTCCCGGGCCGGTATACCAACGCGTGCTGATACGCGTTGAGAAAGATGGCCCACCTGAGCATTCTCGGGGACAGGATTTGGGGTGTGGGCTTATCTGCGGTGAAGATGCCTAACAAAGGCTTATGGTCAGTCACTATGGTGAAGGGGCGGCCGTACACAAAATCATGAAATTTCTTGGTCCCCGCAATTATTGCTAGTGCTTCCCTGTCTGTCTGGGCATAGTTTCTCTCTGCTTGGGACAAGGACCTAGAGTAGAATGCTATCGGGGCCTCCCTACCGTTCTCCAGCACATGGCATAACACCGCCCCCACCCCCACCGGGGATGCATCGCAGATCAGGACCACTGGGCGTTTGGGATTGAAGTGGGTCAGTACGGCATCTGATGCCAGGAGTCACTTCAGGTCATTGAAAGCCTTCTCCTGGTCGTCACCCCACTTCCATGCCTCGTCCTTTTTTAACAATTTGTGTAGCGGTTCTGCCACGGCTGCCTTCCGCGGGAGGAAGGAGTGGTAGAAATTGAGCAGTCCGAGGAACGACTGCAACTCGGGCTTGGAGGTGGAGCGAGGGGCCTTCTTGATGGCGGCTACCTTGGATTGTGCTGGCCTTATTCCCTCGGGCGTGACACGGAACCCTAGGAACTCAACTTCTGTAGCGAAGAAGACGCATTTGTCTTTTCGCAACCGCAACCCCGCCTTTTCGAATATAGTCAGGACCTTTCCCAACCTTGTTGCTAACTCGGCCCGGCTCCCCCCTGTAATCAATACGTCATCAAAATAGGGCAACACCCCCTCTAACCCCTTCAGGAGGCGTTCCACAAGTGACTGGAAGATCCCGGGCGCCGAATTCACGCCGAATTGGAGGCGCGATACCTGGAACGCCCCTTTGTGGGTGACTATGGTCTGCGCAGCAGCTGCGGCGGGGGTCACTGGGAGTTGCTGGTAGGCTTGGGCCAGGTCGAGTTTAGCGAAACACCTCCCCCCGTGTAACCTGGCCAACAAGTGGCTGACTACCGGCACCGGATACGCATTAGGGCGGATCGCCTTATTGATGGTGCACTTGTAATCAGCGCATATGCGGACCTCCCCGTTGGCCTTGAGCGCTGTTACAATCGGAGTTTCCCACTCCGCAGAATCAACAGGAACAAGAATCCCCTGGCCCACCAACTTGTCCAACTCCGCCTCTATTTTGTCCTTTAGTGCGAAAGGCACTCTGCGCGGTTTAAGTCTGATTGGACGTACTGCAGGGTCCAGGTCGAAAGTCACTGGGGGGCCCTTGAATTTCCCGAGCCCCTTTTTAAAAACCTCGGGGTGCGCATCGCACACGCTCTGTATTGGATCAGTCCCGGCGGCGTGTGCTTTCACGGCGTGAACCCCCCCAATGAACAATCCCAGGGGCTGGAACCATTGAGTCCCGAGGAGGCTGCATTTACCTCCCTTGAGGACGACTAGGGGAAGCGTTGCGGTGTGCTTTTTAAACTGAACCCGGAACTTCCCAACCCCCAACACTGGGATGCGGTTCCCTTGCACGTCCTTCAGTGTGGCCCTCAACGCCTTGAGCTTGGGCCGCATGTGGGGGGTGATTTTCATAAACTCCCCCTGGGAAATAATGGAGTATGACGAACCCGAGTCCACCTCCATTCTAACAGGGGCCCCTTGTATTACTACCTCAACGAAGTAACGGGGGTGCTCCGTGGAAACGCTGCAAACCGGCGCGTCGTCCTCGCTGTCGTCGGAGATGCGCCCTACTTCGTCCCGCTTCCTCGTGGTCCGGGTGCCGTCCTTTGGCCTCGTGGTGCGGTCCTGCCTCGTGGTGCGGTCCTGCCTCGCCGAGCGGTCTGGAGAACTCCTGGTGGCCTCGCGCCGTTTCCGGCAGACCTTGGCGATGTGCCCGCGCCGGCCGCAGTTGTGGCACTCGGCCTTGCGGAATGGGCATTTGGCGCGGGCGTGGGCGGCGCCGCAGCCGTCGCAGCGCCGGCCCTCTCTCTGGACCCTCCGGACGTCCTCGTCGTCGCCGCTCTCCGCAGACGAGTTCGAAACTCGCCGGGCCGCGCGCACCAAGCTCTCCGCCTTGGCGGTCTTCGGGCGCCAGTCCTGGAGCTCGTGCACCCCGGCAGAAGTGGCCTCCGCGGCCTGTGCCGTGTCGAGGACTTGTTGCCACGAGGGAGGCGGCTCCCTTTTCATCAGCGCGCGCTGAGTCTCTGTGTCCCTCAGACCGCAGAGCAGGCAGTCCCGGAGGGTGATTTCGGGGAGCTCCCACTTGCATGGGCCGGCGGCCAACCGCAGGGCCGCGGCGAACTCATCGACCGATTCCCCAGGTGCCTGGACTCACCTCCAGAACGCGCTCCGAGCGGGGAACATCGCTATTGCTGGCCGGAGATGGGCGCGCAACGCCGCCAGGAGCTCTGTGGCTTTGAGGTCGCTCACCTTCCTTGGCGCAATCAGGTCCACCAAGGTCCTCTTGGTCTCGTGTCCGAGCATGCGGACGAAAATGGCCCTCTTTTTGGCCTCATCTGAGACTTCGAGCTCCACCAGCGCTGCGTTGAAGTCTATCTCAAACAGCTCCAAGTCTCCCGGCTTCTTGATCACGTAGCCGGCGCATGTCTTGGTCCCGTGGGCAGCCATTGATCCCATCCTCGTCGCCAATTTAGTGTATGGGACCAAAGACAACCGGACAACCGAAGGGTTGGTTTAACTCAGGTTTATTGCATGAGGTTCCAGTGAAGCATGAGGTAATGGCGGTGATACATCTCAATATATACAGTAGCTCTCTACATTTGAATCTTGTAGCACGGTAGCTGATTGGCTGCTACCGGCGTGGCCTCGCCCAGGCACGCCTCTTTCTTCTGCTGCTGAATGCGGGGAAGGTTTTCCCGCGGCTGTCCGTGATTGAGCAATGTGAACCATGTGAGGCTGAACGCTCGCAGCTGCCCTCTATGGGCTGTCTGCTCGCGTTCTTTTACAGCTGGTATCGTTTGTATCTGGAGTGGTAACATTCTTGCCTTTACAGTATAATGATCATGCATACATACATACATAACAGAAACCAGGGCCTAAAATTGTATATCAAAATGGTACATCGATTCTAACTTATGGTGACTCTTTCCAAGTTTCTCTAGGTTTACCATTCCCTTCTTCTGAGGGTGCTCTGGGACTATGCAACTTGCCCTTGGCCACACAGGCCGGTTCTTCTCCCAAGAGGCACAGAGAGAAATCGAACTCCTAACACGTTGGCTCTGCAGCCAGTAACTCCGACTCATTGAACTTTGCAGTTGTCTGCTCTAATTACAAAATAAATCTTCTTTTAGGAATGTCTACCTCTTTTGGCTTGCTTTTCCACTCCAGAGCCAGCCCTCATGAAAAGACCCCAGCTACCCAGCGTGTCCTCAGGTCTTCCATTTTGCCTAGCTCATGTCTCATCTCAATAGCCTCTGCTCTGCTTTCCTTGGGCCCGGTGCTTTCGGGAGCCCCATGCAAGGGGAAGAGTGGCCATAAGTTTCTACCCAAGCTTAGACAAGGATTTCCTTTCTTGTTAGCCAGGCTATTTGTCTTGTTCTTTTGCCAGCCATTAATGAGCTCTGACAGGCCCAGCCATCGGTTTCCTATAAATCAACCTGGTGTTAATGGGTAGAGAGCATAGCCTACAAAGCCCCTTGCTGGTAATTGCTTTGAAAATGGAGCAGCTGAGTCAGGGGACTGAACCCTTGAGAAAATGCACTTGGGGAAGGGGGCCTTCTGCTCTATGGGGAGCCAGCCACGAGTGCATGCCTTGTGGAGACCAGAGATGATATATACAGTATGCATAGATGAATGAGGGAGTGAGTGCAAACCTTTCCACCAAGGACTTAACACCATTCCAGCCATTTTAACTTTTATTTGGCACCAGGAGCTGTGTTCTGAGCATAGGGATGCTAAAGAGAGGGAAGGGTGGGGTGAGGTTTTGTGTGTGTGTGTGTGTGTGTGTGTGTGAGAGAGAGAGAGAGAGAGTGAGAGTGAGAGTGAGAGAGTGAGTGTGCAACAAAGAAGTCTGCTCTCACACATAGTAATCCTATAGTAAACCTTTGGTATAGGCCAGACATTGAGGCTCTGAAAGTCAAACAAAAGCTGCAGGAGAGCAGCTGGCAGTCACGTCTATTAAATCCACGTCATCCCCAAGGCAAGACACCACCAGTTGATCACATGAGACCAATCCTAGGAGCCAGGTGGTAGTGGTGAGGGTTGGGGCTGGCTTTTCCTGGAAAAGGGTCTGTAGGGATCACGAGATTCCAGTAAGGGCAAATAAGTGAAAGGACTTTTTTTTAAAAAACAAACAAACAAACACAGCAGGATTTAATTGCTAAAACTCATGTTAGCTCTATTTTGAGTAAATTCCCTATTTGCCATCTTTCATGATTCCCAATATTTAGCATAGCCTTTTTGCTAGGAGCCAGTACCTTTTTATAGGCTGAACACAGAATTGCCCAGTTTGTCATGAACTTAGGGAATTAAAATCAGAGGTCTGTGTCTGGTGTCCTCACTTGGTAGAGGGCTTCAGTATAGAAGGAAAATCCAAGTACAGTATCCTTATTATTAGTTACTCTAGTATGGCTGGTGACTGCTTCTCTCCAGTAGCCAATTAGTTACTTTGCACTTAGCCTGGCCTAGACATTAGCAGTTCTAGATCTGCCCTAGCTTCTTGCCTGAAACAAAGAGTTGATTCAGCCTTCTCTTTGAAGTCCCTGACCTGTATATCCCCAGTTTCTTTGGTTTTCTCCTTGGATGAATAAATTTGCCTTGGCTGTAGCTCTTCTTCTTCACTGGACTCATCTCTGGATCAAATCATCTGCAGACCCAGGCTTTCGAACGTTTCTTCCAACTTTCAAGTTCCTGCAGTTCATCCCAGCCTCCAGGGCCTCTTCTTTTGGGACTGATGACTCAGTTCCCATGACAAATTTAGTTTCCAGAAGGCAGCTTCCTGAAAGGAGTTGTTTCTTTGTCTCTCCGTACAAGTTACATGTGGAGTTGCAGTTGACTTTCCATACTTCCATGGGAAATATGTCACGTTTCCTTTGCTATGCATTAGTATCCTACTATGTTCTCTGCACTCTGGCGAACATGACACCAGTCAGGCCAGTAAAGAAAGAGAGGAAAATTAGTGGAAGGTGGGGACTTAGAAAAGTTACTTTTCCAGACTACAACTCCCACAGTTTTCTTTGTGTAGTTAGGGCTTTGGCCAGCTCCTGGATGCACTGATTGAGTACATGAGTGATTTTGTGTACTCCTCACAGGCAATTCCAATAGTGACGGTCAGCAGCATACCAAGGAAATCTATACTGTGCCCTGGACTGTTTCAGTGATAACAGTGGAGATTCTTCTCCATACTAGCTTCAAGGAGGGAGGGTTTTCAGGGAAGGTGTTTCTGTTGGACACCTCAGGAACTTTACTGGTTGTGGACTCTGTGCTCCTATTGCTTAGGATAGGTATTATCAACCTGCAGCCCACAGGCTGAATGCGGCCAGCGGCACGATTTCATGTGGCCCCTCACCACATCCACCACACCAGGAAGTGCCATGGGGTGGAGGAAGGGCAAAATGGCTGTCCAGCCCCCGAAGCTGTCTGAGGGAACATGACCTGGCCCCCGGCTTAAAAAGATTGAGAACTCCTGGTTTAGGAAAATGCAAAAAAACAAAAACAAAAAAAATAGAGAGCAAGATTAGCCCACAAGTATAGCCTACCAAAACATGAACATATGTATAATACCATTCCCAGCGCACTCAGACATATTTTCCACTCAGCTGGTAAATGACTCTGACTCAACTGCAACCCGGTAACCAGGTGCTCTCAGTAGATGGTGATCTCCAGGAATTGAGAGGTCTGTAGTCTCACACCTTCAAGGCTCAATTGCTCAGAAGCAGAATTGACTCCTCACATCTGAGCAGGCAGAGGAAACCCACAGAGCAGGGGCTCAGGGCTTACCACAGTGACTGCATTTAGCAACCATGAAACCCTCTAAACCCAGGTTTCTGTCACATGTACTCTCTCTCTCTCTCTCTCTCTCTCTCTCTCTCTCGTGGAAGAATAAATTGCCAGCGTATATTCAATTCTGAAATGCCAAAATGTATCATGTTTCTTGAGCTAGATCAGTGTTACGCTGCTCCAGGTGCCCACAGGTGGCCGGGCACCAGTAGCAGAAATTTCCCCAGGCCATGCCCACTTGGTCAGCCACACCCACCTTCCTACCCCAGGCCATGGTGTAGGGAGGCCAAGTGGGCATGGCCCACAGAGTTAGCCACACCCACAGAGTTAGCCACGCTCATGGTGGGGGTAATATTTTTTTTTTTTTGCAGAGCATCACTGAGCTAGATATGTAGAATATGTTGAATGATCAATGCCTTTGTATTGCTTGCATGCTTTCTCACTCAGACAATGTACTCCCTTATTTAAAATAAGCAACTTTTCTGCACAAATGTGAAAAGATTATGTAGGATCAGTTATCTTTCAGACCTTTGTCCTTTAATTTCTACTTCTTTGCCCATAAAGCATGCTTCTCTTGCTAGGAACATTTCTGTTTTAATTTCCTCATTCTCTTTCTGATTTTATCTAAATGTGGATGCTTCTAAACAATTGACTGCTAGTGCTACTATTCAAAAAGCATCATGCAATTGTGTTTTGTTTCTTTTTGCTAATGGATTTTTCTGTAAAAGACAGATAGACAGCAATAAAAAAATGGGGAGGGAGTAGGGTTGCCATACGTCCCGAAAAACCAGGATTGTTCCGGATTCAAGGTCAGAAAAATTGTCCTGGCCAGTTCAATAAAAATCATGTTAAATTCCCAGATTTTAAAAAACTTACTAATTGTGTATTACATTAACACACCATTAAAATAAATTCAAACTATTGCCATAAAATGAGCGATTTCCTGCCACATTGAATTTGGAGTATACTGTACCTGGAGACAAATCTTAATGTCCTCGCCTCACACCACCACCTAATAAGTGTGACCAGTGTGTTTCCTGGAACCGAGGGCGTTAAGAGTTGACCGCAACACAACTTCTCAGAAGTACAACAGATTATTTTACAGTAAGAATTAACTGATGTAAATAAATTCATTTATGTATTGATACATTTAATGTGAAAGTGTTTTATAGCTGTCATTATCTTATGTTTGCTTTTTAAAAAGGCTTTTTTGTAGATAACCCGCTCATTTTTGTCAAGTATACTTCCGTCCCGGTTTTGTGGGAGAGAATTATGGCAACTCTAGGAGGGAGGAGCTAAAAGAGGTAGGTAGGTAGGTAGGTAGGTAGGTAGGTAGGTAGGTAGGTAGGTAGGTAGGTAGGTAGGTAGATAGATAGATAGATAGATAGATAGATAGATAGATAGATAGATAGATAGATAGATAGATAGATAGATAGATAGATAGATAGATAAATAGATAGATAGATTTAAAGGTCACTCTTGCTCGAAAGCCAGTTGTATCCAACTCTATGGTTCAGTGCACATCTCTGTTTCATAGCCAAAGAGCCAGCTCTGTCTGTGTTTGCAGATGTTTCTGTGGTTATGTGGCAGGCATGACTAGATACCGGAGCGCATGGAATGCTGTTTACCATCCCACCGAAGTGGTCCCTATTTATCTACTTGCAATTTCTTGCTTTTGAACTGCTAGGTTGGCAGGAGCTGGGACAGAGATGGGCGTTCAATCCGTCCTGCAGCCAGCATCTTAGCCACTTGAGCCACTGCAGTCCCATAGATAGATAGATAAGAATTTGTTCAGCTCCCTAGAGTCTGTTAGTGTATTTTGCCACTCAAACTGTATCCCTGTTTGCAAGTTCACATCCTACAGTAAAGTGGTAGAAATGGCATGGTCATGTTTACATATTTTTGCAGACTTTTGCAAAGGAGCAGATCAGTGTAAAGACAGACAAAAAAGTGGAAGCTGAGAAGATCCAGGTTTTTAGAAAGCCCTAAGGATGGATTTGGCTCTAAGGATTAATCCATCATAGATAGTCAGAGTTCTTCCTCATGTGTATTCACCCATCTTCTTGACATTTCCTATCTTATTACAACTGAGTGACTATTGTGCATATGTGCATTTCCCACCTTCACTATCACTGAAAATACATTTGAGAAGGCTCATAATATCTTTTTATTAACAGGAAGGTCACAAATTTGGACCAAGCTCAATAATGCATGTCTTCACTATCCACTAGGTGGAGATGAGAGTTTAAATTAAATGGGAATAACTTAAATTGAGTTCCTGCCTAGTAGAGACCCAAATAGGCTAGGCATTAAATTTACATTGTATTACCTTAGTCCTGTCCCGCCCCCCTCCATTAAACTAACTGTGCAGGGGTCTGATCCATAACAGAACTACCGCATATGGGGAGGTAAAGGTCACCCTTGCTTGAAAGCCAGTCATATCTGACTCTAGGGTTCAGTGCTCATCTCTGTTTATAGTCAAAGATCCAGCGCTGTCTGCATTTGCAGATGTTTCTGTAGGCTTGCAGCAGGCATGAATAGACTCCGGAGCGCACGGAATGCTGTTTACCTTCCCACCGAAGTGGTCCCTATTTATCTACTTGCAATTTCTTGCTTTTGAAGTGCTAGGTTGGCAGGAGAGAGAAGGTTTCAATCTTCCCGTCTGTATTTCCTCTTCTGGCAAGTGAATGTTAAAGGAAGTAAGGATATAAGGAGAGAAAAACCCACCGGTTAGGTAATTCTTGATATAAAATGCACTTTTCAAGCTGGAATAAATGATTGATATTTTTGAGGCTAAAGGGGGACACACTGCATTCAGATGGATATAATCCACTGAGATATGACCCCAGTTTTATGTATGTATGGTCCTGGGCAGGCCACGTTTTCTGAGTCCAGACCTCAGCTAGAATGACCCCCTCCTGAGATGAAGAATCTGTGTTGTTCCAAAGACCAACAACGACATGTCATAAAGTTACATGTGCAGAAGCCTAGTCTTTTTGCATGGGTATTTGGTGTATTTTCATTGCCAATGACTACTTTTTCATAATTTCACATGCATTGTTTTGCTTCAGTTTTAAATGTGTGAATGCCTATATAAGGACTTTCCATAGTTATGTTTAAAATAGTTATACTGTCAAATATAGTGCCGTATGAGATCAGCAAGGCAAGTGTGATGCTGAGAAAAGGAAGTTAAAATGCGAGGGTGAGGGGAGAGAGAAAGAGAGAGAGAAAAGGAAAACTGCAGTCTCAAGCGCTGACAGTTCTTGTATCAATTCACCAGTGTATCATCACTCCCCCTTTTTTTTAAGGGAAGAAGCCCAGATGGAGGAGGAAGGAGGCTTTCACATCTGAGGGTGGTGGGGGGTGGGGGCTGTCTTTTATGTGTGTGTTTTTATGGGTGGAGAGAACTGGTCAGCATATGCATTAAAACAGGTAGATTTCTGACAATCAACATAGTAAGAAACAAGGCGCGTAGACCTAATCAATGGATAGTGGCTGTGGGGTGAAAAAAATAAAGTAATGGAAAGAGTAATAGCAAAAAAATCTAGTTCTGATAAAAATGGGCGTGTTTTATTTCCGCTTCCAAGAGCAACAAGGGCTTCGTGAGCTGGATGAATTGGTGTCGGGAGCCGGATCTGGCCCACAGGCTGTAGTGACCAGCCCCCTGAACCACATGACCGGCCCACTGCCCGAAAAGATTTGGCACCCCTGCATTAATAGGACCTTCCTTACTCCAGGACCTACAAAGGAGGCAAAACAGGTCTGCTTTGAAATATACACTGTTCTGAGAGTTTTGAAGAATTTCTATAATATGGTGTGTTGCATAAGGTCCATTCATCCATCCATCCATCCCCCGACTCCAATCCAATTCTGTTGTAGTCTAGGTAATGAAAGAGAAGCTGCTGCCATTCTATCCCACTAATGTAATATCCTTTGGCAGGAGATTCACAGAAAGTGCTTCCTCAAGGATTGTACATAGTGTACTTTTTATATTTTGAACCACAATCAGCCATACCCCAGGCAACTGCAACCTTGTTTTGCCAGCTAATCTTTATCACAGCAGATCCTGGACACGAAAGATGAAGTATCACTTGGCAAGGCTTGGCAGTAGCACATGGGCAAAATTCACACACAGAGAGATATGCAAACATGTGTACATGTGCATGTGCACACACTACATATAGAGATTGCGGTAGCTGCAAAGTGTGCAAGAGATCAGAAATTTGTCATCTGGGTCTCTTTAAAATGAAATCAAGGTGACATGTATGGTTCTCTCTTCTCCACTAAGGCTGAGAGGAGACCTGCCCAAAGTCATTAAATGAGTTTGAAGGTTATGTCTTTTTGTCTTATCTCATTAGCCTAGTCCTGCTAGGAAAAATGAAATACTTTGGAAGAGAGGCCCTATATTAGGGAGCTCCTCCTATAGTCCAGCAGTCTGTCCTCATTAGATAGGATGAGGGATGCCTAAGATTTTCATCTATCAAATCATTTTGCAGGTACGCATATTGGAACTCTTCAAAAAAAAAATTGGGGGAAATCTTGGATTCCAGTGATTCTCTAGATGTATTTTCCAAGTTCAGTCCTCTGGTGAAATTTCCATAAAGGCTGAGAAAAAGCCAGCCAGCCAAGACTTAGGTCTGAAGTAAACTCAGAATAATGAGCTCAGGGGAGCAAAGGGTGCAGCACAGACCCTTCCCACATAAAATTGATGAAACATTGTCACAGATATTCATCTTTTCGTACGCTCTCCATACATCATATTGTCATGGGGTGGAGTGTGTAGCACCAAACTGCCCTTTCCAAGCTGCCAAGTTCAGTAGCTCCATTCCCTGACCCCCAACCCCACCCACCCCTCCAAGGTACAACGTTCTGGGCAGTCTGGACAGATTGTCGACTTGGAATCCTCATTTCCAAGTCAGCCACAAAAGTGTTAGTTTTATTCAGAACTTGGTACCGCATGATACTCACATAGGGATTTGGGTCGATGGTTTTATGAGACAGGACAGCCTTTGCCTCTCTTTCCCTTTCCTTTCGTTTGCACAGGACTGTTGTTTGGCGCTTGGTGGCAAGAGCTAGATAGACTCAGCAAAGCTGCCACACGGTGATGTCCGGTCCTGTCACAGGCCACGACAACAGTTGGGTATGCAGTTTTGTTCTTTCTTTCTGCCTCATGGTGCAGTGCTTGAAGCAGCTCACATTATTCAAAAATAATTTAAAAATACACTAATCAATAAAATAAAGTCGATCCTCAAAGAAATCAACCCTGACTGCTCATTAGAAGGTCAACTAGTAAATAAAGATGAAGCTAAAGTACTTTGGACATCAAATGAGAAGAGAGGATTCACTCGAGAAATCCTTGATGCTGGGAAAGGTGGAGGGCAAAAGAAGAAGAGGGTGGCCAAAAATGAGATGGCTAGATGGTATTGTAGATGCAATGGGCACAGAGCTGGGCAGGCTGAGGAAGATGGCGGCCAATGGTCCATAAGGTCGCAAAGACTCGGATTCGACTGTGTGACTGAACAACAACAACAAAAAAAATAAAAAAATGTCATATACTACAATGGGAAAGAAAGGAGTGTATGACCAAATCTTGTTTCTTTCTTGCTGGGGCTGTGATAACAATGAAGCAACACTTCAGGGCATTCAGGACCACCAGGGCACATGTGTGCTAGAGATTGTATAAGGTACAGCTAAGCTAGCAGTGCACCAAGTGCTCCTTGGTTGCTGTATGTTTGTATAGTGTGCATAAAGGTTGATATTCCATCTGAAGAATAATTATGTATCATCAAGTAATCTCATTAGAATACATTCTCTCTTGTAGAGCCGTCTGTTGATCAAATAGTTTGCATTCTCCCCTTAATTGAAAGAGGGGAACTATCTGGTTTTATAATGCTGTGGCTGAAATCCTAATGATGTTCACACAAAGTATGCATAATGTGTATCAGTTTATTGGTGGCTGACTGATGAGGTGCCAGGCATATTTTTTCTGTGTAATTAGTCATGTGACTGAGACATGCCACTGCACCCTGTCAATTAGCAGTACTGAGATTGGACTACAACATTTCCAGCTCATATTTGTAGGCAAAATTATATAATATTCCAGTGGATTTGCAATGAGATTTCCTGACATTCTTTTAAAAGACCTTAACGTTGGAGTTGCTCACTTGAACTTGCTGGGGAGAGGGGGAAAGGCCACCACAAGATAATTCCTGTCTCTTTCCCAGAACTACAAGTCTATTAGCAGTTTTCGGGAAGGCAGATTGTGGAGGTCGGGAAGAGTCTATGGTGAGAAGCCATTGGCCTTGACCTTAACCTTGATCTCCTCTTCTTCCATAGCTAGGTTTGAGCTTTAAAGCACACACATGCATGGAATGTTCACCATGGATCTTCCCCACTACCCACTTAAACTGTGCTCATTCTCGCTAAGTGAAAAAATAAATGCAGTATTTTGTTTATTGTGACAACCCCTGTGTTTTCTAACTTGGGCATCATCCTTGAGAAATGAATCTGTTCACTAAGAAACAAGATTAACAGATGGAACCTTTAATCTCTATCAGATTTTTTAAATCAGAACTGGATTTTTGCTATTACTCTTTCCATTACTTTAATTTTTTATACCCCCACAGCCGCTATCCATTGATTAGGTCTACATGCCTTGTTTTTTACTATGTTGATTGCCAGAAATCTACCTATTTTCTACGATCCGGATATTTATCTGCTCTTTGGGGAAAGGCACAGCCAATCAGATTATAGGTGGGTTTCTCTACTATGGTTGTATTTTTCTTTTCCGATTTCCCTACTAAGGTCTGATGAAGAAAAAAAAAGAAGAAGGTAAAGTGGGGATTTTGCCTAATAAAATACACATCTCCACGAATGACCCCCACATGATACCTGTATGCAGATGTCTCCATCCCACTGTTGCTAGACTAGCAAGATGTTTGCTATGTAGAAATACAACTATTGGGAATGTGAGGGCATTTCCACACATGAGGCTAAGAATAGTATTTTGTGTTTCCCCTCCTTTTGTAGGTTTAGTGACAGAACCACAAACAGCTGAATTAAAAACAGCTGTCTTCTGCTTTCTGTGTCACACACCAACATATTCACCGCTTCTGAAGACATTGTTTAGGTCCAGATGTATGCATTCTTCAGCAACTATGGGTGAAAAGACAACCCCAGCTAAGAAGCACCCATCCTGTGTTTGGAACTATAGTCACTAATAAAGTCTGTTTGAAGGGTTTAATTAGTGAGAATAATTTTGGGAATATATGGAGACCCTTTTTGAATCATACATTGATTGAAGGTAAAGGTGGCAGGCCAGCACCAGATCAACTGAGATTTTGGATATAATATGAGAGATTTTGATATGTGTAATATTTTATGACGTTTAAATTGTAGGAAGAAGTTAGGAAAATGAGAACATAATGAATATATATAAGTATTGTTATCTTTGTTATTATTAGTATTATTATTGTTTTTTGTTTTTCCCCTTTTGTTTCAGTATTGTGTGTTTAATGTTTTTCTTTGAATTATTATCTGTTGTTTATTTTAAAATTAATAAGAAATATTTTTTAAAACATTATGTTTGAACAGGACCAGCATAGAGCTTGGCACAGACACTCTATAGGACAAGGGTTCCCAACCTTTTCATGCTGTGGGCCTGACCATGCCCTCCGGAGAGCTGAGTGGGCTGGACCATGCCCCCCCCCCCCAGAAGTGGAAGCGGGTGCATTTACGGCTGTCATAAATGTGGCCATTTCCACATTTACGAATAGGGGTGTGCTGGGCACCTTGAGGTGGCAGTGGACAGGAAGTGATGGGGGTGCTTATTGGGGGGGGGGGTTGGGGGGAGAAATACCATACATTCCCATTACCTCTGCCTGCCTCTGGGGGGCACCAGTCGCTGGGGCACACTGGGATGAGTACCTGTATCCCTGTGGGCCAGCACACCACTGTTAACGACAGTCATGGGTGCGTTTTACAGCTGATGTAAACATGTTCACTTCCACTTCTGGGTGCGGTGGCAGTGGCATGGGCCACATGAAATGGTGCCATGGGCTGGGTCTGGTCCGTGGGCTGTAGGTAGGGAACCCCTGCTGTAGGGAGAGATAGGCTTTCTAGGCAGAAGATTCCAGGCCCAGTCTCAGCACTCACACACCCTTTCAAGTAGGGCTGAGGAAGGACTCTGTTGGAAACCAAGGATGTGTTTGCTTGTTTGTGACAAAAAAGCAGAGGGTGCAAATCAGAGAGTTGCAAAGGCAGGTGCCTGGTTGCACCAGAGAAGATCACTTTAATGGAAGTGATCTCTATCAAAGCTACCCTTCCATCTGCCAGGAGATTTCTCCAACCCCAAACCCAAAAGGTGTGGCTTGGAGTGGGTTGCTGTCAGGAGTGCATTTTGTTACGTCATGTGATTGCTGGGAAAATCACAAGTGGTCTCGATTGTGATCTATGACTAGCCAGTCATACCAGATGTGACAAATTTGAGAACTGGATTACAAAATGTACAAAACTCAGAGTTTTAAAAGTCACATTTTGTAATCCAGTTCTCAAATTGTCCCGTTTGGTATGAGGGCTAGTCTGTCTGGAGTCTGCTGTTCCCAAAGTTATTTTTTCAGACTCTGGAAACCATACTTGAGTACTGTAGATAGATAACAGTAGCCTGATCTATACCTATAAATCCAAGGGTTAACCGTTGGAACTTGCTATACGTTTCTGCACCTGTCCATACTATCCTGTACCGAGCCTCCTACACTCGCCCGAACCCGACCCGCAGAGTACTGCAGGGTTGCCAAAGCCACCAGTGGGGCAAGAACCCCAGGAATGCGAAAAAAGGGAAACAACTACAATTCCTAATGTCCTCTGCGCCACGCAGCGCCTCAGCCAATCAGGCTGAGAGGCACGAGCAAAAAGAACATTGGGAAACGCGGCGCGGCCAATTGAAATCGAGCCACAGAAAAAACCCGCCGCAAGAACGCAAACAAAAAACACAAAACTCCAAGTCCCAGCGTCCTACGCGCCGTAAGTGCACAGAACGCTGAGAAAGCCAGAGCACGAAAAATAAAATTTAAAAACGCCAGCATCCTGCAACGGGAGCGCAAATCCGCCGCAGGCGGATGCAGCACTTCACAGCCTCACAAAACAAACACCCACAAAAAACCACGGTGAGACCATGCCAGCCTTCTTTCCCGGAGCAACGGGGAGAAGAGGGACTCCCTCTCCTCCACACTACCCCACCGAAGACAAGGCAAGACTACCGCCAGCCTCAAGGTACCTGGGAAAAACCCCAACAACAGACAGCAGTTCATCAGGGGAAGCACCCTTCCTGGCGAATGACTGGCCACTGCCTTTGTACTTCAGACACAACTGTTTCGATAACTAACACGAAACAGCGTTGGAGGTAATACAAAAGCAGCAGCCAGCAATCCACAAGGAAGAGCACCACCCCTTACGGATCACTGCCTGCCGATCTCTGGTTAGGTAAGCCAGGAGAGAAAGGAGACAGAGAGGAGAGAACCATCATCAGGCAGATAGCTCTTCTCTGCCTCCTTCTCCCCAACCTACCAAACGAACCTTACCAGGGGAAGAACAGGCTGACTGCCGGCTCCTCCTTTTCCCCATTGCTGCATCAAAACCAAAATTCGAAGCAGCAATGGCGAAAAGAGGAACCAACATGCAGCCTGTTCTTCTCGCAAAAGTACACACCAACAACAAACACCAATATTAATAAAATTAATAAAACATAAATAATTAAATAATTAAAAACCCATTAATAAACAAAAAGTAAACAACAAAATCCACAAACAAAAACATCCACAATACCAGAAAAGCACAGAAAAAACACCTAACTACAACATGAAAATACCTAACTCTAACAACACAACTACCACAAATTACACAAATAAACACCAACAAAATCACAAAAATAAACAAAACCAGAAATAAACAAACCAATTACACTCATCTAAAGCCCAACAAAACCACAAGAGAACAAACAGAAACACCTCCCAGCCCACCACCACAAAATCAAAACAAAGAAAAATCCCAGAATAAATAAAACCAGAGAACTCACCAGCATGTCCTCCCTCCAGAAGACCGGAACAGAAATGAAGAAACAAAGACTACTTACCGGAAGATGCCCCACCTAGAGGCCAGGAGAGAAAAACCACGTGAAACGAAAACAAAACCAACACTATTACTAACAGCCCCACCTGCAGGCCACAAGAGTGAAAACAAGTAAAAAAACAAACAATAAATCAAAAGTTTACACAAATAACAAACATATGTTAAATAAATAAAATAAAAAGATTTATAGCATCATCTGCTGATTTTTAACTACCCCCCCCCAAAAAAAGCAAAACAATTTATAACAGCCCGGCAATGCCGGGCAACCTATGCTAGTTTTGTATAAAATAGCTTCTTATGTTCTTTCAGATCTAACAGTTTGGTGGAGGAAATCTATGGGCTTTTTAAAAAATAGGCATATTTATGGCATGAGGGGGAAAGGAACCAAAGCCTATCCATATGCTATGCATGTAGAACAGAGATACACCTGTGAAGCTAAAAACAAAAAACAAAAATCTTTTTTCATATTTCATTCATGTTTTACTATAACAAAACTGCCCTTTGAAGATTTGTCTGAGCACTGGATAGTGGTGAAGGGATGATTCTTTAAAATATGCTTTTCTCCTGAAGGCTATCAAACAAAGTTTGGAAATACTGTAAATGGAAGAATTTGTGCAAGGGAAAGTCACAGAAGGGGCTGTGGGTGGAAAAAAAGTCCTGAGTAAAAGGGATGGCTCAGTATCAGAAAGGGAAAAATATACAGATTTATACAGTAGGATGCTTCACTCTGTGTGCATCAGGGTGTGTAACAGAATGAGCTCCCCTCTTTGTCCCAGCTCCTGCCAACCTAGCAGTTTCAAAAGCAAGAAATTGCAAGTAGATTAATAGGGACCACTTCAGTGGGAAGGTAACAGCATTCTGTGTGTTCCGGTGTCTAGTCATGCCTGCCACATGACCATGGAAATGTCTGCAGAAGCAGACAGCGCTGGCTCTTCGGCTTTGAAACAGAGATGAGCACTGAACCCTAGAGTCAGATATGACTGGCTTTCGAGCAAGGGAAACCTTTACCTTTACCTTTAATTTCCATCATGGGCAACAGCCAGGGATGATGCAAGTTTGAGTTAAGGAATCTAAACAATGCACTCCACCACCAGTAGAGTTGCCATAATTCTCTCCCATAAAACCGGGACAGAAGTATATTTGACAAAAATGGGTGGGTTCTCTACAAAATAGCCTTTTTAAAAACAAACATAATGACAGCTATAAAACACTTTCACATTAAATATATCAATACATGAGTTTTAAAAATCTGGGACTTTAACATGATTTTTATTGAACTGGCTAGGATAATGTTTTCAACCTTGAATCCAGAACAATCCTGGTTTTCCGGGACATATGGCAACCCTAGCCACCAGGAGCCCTGGTGGCACAGTGGTTAAACTGCTGTCCTGCAACCAAAAGGTTGTGTGTTCGAGCTTCACCAAGGTATCAAGGTCAACCCATCGTTCCATCCTTCCGAGGTCAGTAAAATGAGTACCCTGCATGTTGGGGGCAAAATACTAATTAACTTGTGAACCGCCCAGAGAATGCACTAAGCACTATGGGGTGGTATATCAGTGTGATTCCTTGCTTGCTTGCATCAAAATAGTGATTATCTGTCACATGTTTTAAAAAAAGATGATGGCTACAGCAGCCTAATCAGTGGCACATGATTTCTAGGATCACTAGCTGATTGGTGCCAGCATTGTAGCTTCAATCCTAAGAGCGATCACCTACCAAAAGGAAAAAAACACACCATATTTCTTGAAATTCCCCAAAAAATCTGAATCTACAGCAGCTAACAAACTATTGTAAAATCCAAAAATGTACACAGGAAGCAGATTTAACAACAGCCTCACTCTCTTTTATTCCACCCCCAGCATGCACATACACTGGGAAAAGAATAAAATAAAGCAAGATAATTTATAATGGGCCATGATGGGTCTGATTAACCCACCTCAGGACATAAAATGTGTACATGTGATATTTTTTAAAAAATTGTGGATAGCCTGCCTCAAAAATACCCCTGAGAAGTGGCTATTAAGCCTGTGTAGACAACCTCTATGTTAGATTAATGTAAGTCACACAACTTCTGTGGACAGACACAGAATAAGTTGATTCTTAATTTAGATGTAGAAATCCATTTAACGAGTTCATCATCAGTCTTTATTGTAAATGACCATAGGCCTTTACAAAATAGAACATGACTTAAAACATTTTGTAAAAATTATCTAATAAAACCAGGAATGATATTCATGAAACAACTTGAATCCTTTGACATCTTACTTCTTCTTTCCTGTCCTGACCAAACTGTGGACTGCCAAAATGAAGTCACTTTCTTGGCTTTGTCGATGTCCTCATCGGTGCATGTTTCATTGTTAAGGTTGGTTTTGACAAAGACCTTCCTGGTGGATTCATTCTTCAGTTCCTTTGGTTTGATCTGGTGTTAGATTAGCCAACAAGGTTGCTGCCCAGGGTACACCTGATTGTATTCACACTCTTTGTGGAGGCTCTTTCTGTGTATCGTGCCTCTTACTAAAAATTATTCAACAGCATAAATGACTTTAAGAAAATAGGATCGCAGTTTCCTAGCTGCCAAAGCAAATTGAGCTGCATCATATGTAATAAAAACCTGATTTAAATATTCATTTAAATAGATCTATCATAGCATTTGCTATTAGCCTAATTTTATGTGTATGCTGTATGGATGGAGAATGAAGGAGATAGAAGAAATCCTAGTGTCATATTGTTTAAATCATTTTTTTGAGCTTTTTCAAGTGAGTTCTGGGGAACCAAGGAGTAGATTGTGGGCATATTGGGTCACAGCTGGTGATTATTGTGCTGTCATTGTTAGGAAGAAGCCAGGATGTGCATTTTGGGCTCTCCTCTATTTCCATCCTCCCTGCTACGAAAAAGTAAGAGCAAGGGACTTTCTCACTAAGGAGGAACCATTTTTAAAACAAGAACTGAAAGCGACACTTTAAGGGGGTTTTCTCAATCAAAACTACGTACAGAGAGTCAGCATGACAGATGGCAGGATGACAGGTGGCAGGAAAGGCCACCTTTTTTTTTTGAGTATGTGGACTCTGAAAAACATCCCTCTAATTATAAATCCTCCCATTCTTGTAGGTCCATCTTTATACATGCATTTGATTACTCACTTTTGATGTATAGACAGGAAAAGATTCACTTTCTTTTCCACCTCACCTTTTCTTAATTTAGTCCTGGGGTTCCCAACCTTTTCAAGCCGGGGGCCGGGTCACGGTCTCTCAGTCAGCTTTGAGGGCCGGATGGCCATTTTATCCTGCCTGCACGATAGGGGTGGCCATTTTGTCCCAACAATTTCAA
This sequence comes from Bradypodion pumilum, assembly GCA_035047305.1. NCBI lineage: Eukaryota > Metazoa > Chordata > Lepidosauria > Squamata > Chamaeleonidae > Bradypodion > Bradypodion pumilum. Next base: position 283,961,320 of record JAWDJD010000002.1, on the reverse strand, counting down.
AGGGGTAGCCATTTTGTTTCTCAAATGCCCTTGGAGGGGTGGAGGGCAACATGAAATGGCACCGTGGCCCTGATCTGGCCCACAGGCCTTAGGTTGGGAACCCCTGATTTAGTCCATCTTTTTAAACAATATAATTAAACAACACACAGAACAGTACATTCCCCTTGTGGTGGTGTACAAGAGATAACATACAATTTTATAACAAACAGTATCCTAAAAGCAACTAAAGACAAATTAGCAAAAAACAGCACATGGAATTTAAAATATTCATTTAAAAGATTGGTAATTTTTTACTTCTTCATTTCCTCAGTTCCTTTTCTTGCATTTTGCCACAGGTTCTTTTCCTATTGTCTGGATCCTGGGACTTGCTGTTTTCTACACTAAAACACCTCTGGCGCCAAAGTAAGTAAATTGCTTAAGATCAGCATTGCTGCAAATGAACACATTTCCCCTTCCCTTCCCTTGTCTTTCTGGAAGGGAAGAGAGACACTTTGCCTGCTGGCCAATCTTCAGGTCAGTATATGGCTTCTGCACCACAGAGGCTTGCCATATTGGCTATAGATCTTCTGTGGCAACTCTGGTAGTAAGAGGAATCTTGTGGTGGCTGGATTTTAGAAGGGATGAAATGATACCTGGGTAGCTGTGATATAACATCCTTCCATCAAAATTCCCATACTTTGCCCAACCCACTCTTAATTCTTACCTAGCCACTTGCACTTAACTTTGCAGCATTAGTGTAGTGACACAAAAAGGCATACATCATGTTGGTGTTCTCATGTTCAGGACTTGAGTGGCAGTGCAAAACTTGGGTCTTGTGATACTAAACAGCACAAAACTAGCACAAACCTCTGGCATCAGCCTGCAGAGGAGACCACATAGTTTATATATAGCATCCCTGCTTCCAGCTAGGCTTGGGCTGGTGTGGCCTTTAAGAGCACTTCCTGCTTACTGAATTGTCCCACTGTAAATGTGCTGAACCAGTCAAGGTTTCCTCTGGAAAGAGCTCTCTCGTTCCTGCTGTGATGATTCCAGAAGGCTGGAGCAGGGCAGCCAAAGCAAGCAAAAAGGCTACCTTTGTTTATATAATTTTTCTAAGATCCTGCACAGAAAGAGAAGGCTGATGACATTAGATCCGGGATGGATTTTGTACAGTTGTGTTAGTTCCATAGTGAGTGTTGGGAGGAGGCATGAAATTTAGAGAAGGAATTATTTTTGAAAAGGCCATCTTGATATCTAGATGCATATTCAATGTGAGCAAGTGAAAAACAGACCTTGGAAATAACTAGCTATAGATAATTCATGGAGTGAAATCCTGTTGCATTCTTTTATTTGCAGAAGGCAACTGATGTTAAAACCTGTTGCTTCTAGCTGGCAATTAACGAGCTGCCCCAGGAATTGTTGAGATACATTTCTGCCTGCTGGCTTGAGAAATCCTAGTAGGAACTCATTAATTGCCAGCTAGAAATGACTCAGTGTTTGCCTTCTGCATGTGCAACAAAGCAACAGGATGTCAACCACAGCTTGTAATTACTTACTTTTTCCAGTAAAAGGTGTAACTGCCCTTTATTTATAATTGCAGCTAACCGAGGAATAATGTCACCTTCCTTGAATTGCAACTATACTTTTCTGAGATTTTTTTTATAGTTGCAGGAGTGTGGCTTCACAAAATGGTAGAGAAGGAATATTGTCTGGTTTGAGCAGTTTATAGCTTCTCACTGCACTGTGCTGCTGCCTTGTCCTCTGTTGTGGGCACTGAAGCAATGATACGGTGGACAGAAAGACAGCATGTTTTGCACCACAGAGCAATACCTTGTGGTGTGCAGATCCCCCTCATTAAAGAAGAAAACCTGGTTTTGGTACCTTACTTTGGATACCTTGGAGTCGCTATTCAGTGAGATGTCCCTGCATGAATAGACATCTCCGCAACAACATTCCACACAACTTCCATCCACAACCATCTGTCCCTGATATATCTTCTCCATGTTAGTCCAACATTTATTTTGAGAAAATCTTCTCATCTGCAAGGTGGTCTTCCCCTGGGTCATTTGTGATCTCTTGAATAACAATTCATTATTCTGGCGCTCCTTCTATTGTCACTTGTATGTGCAACATGGCCAGCACACTTTAATTTGTTCATCAGGTATTCTGTTACTATATCTTTTAGCAGTGATCTTCACCTGATGTCCTCATTTTTTACTTTATTGTGAAGTGAGATTCTGAGCATTGATCTCTCCATTGCTTGTTGTGTTACTTGCAGCTGTTTTACTTCTGAAGCTGTTAAATCCCATGTTCCGCTGCTGTATGCCATTGCTTTCAAGACCATAGAATTGAACAAATCTGTTTCGGTACTTCCAAGTAAAGAGTTACTTTCTTTAAAATTGGATCTATAATGTTTATTTTCTTTTAGAATAAGAAAGGTAACTAAGAGCTTCTCAAGAAAGGAAAGGAGGCAAGGGACAGGTTGACTCCTTTTTTTTTTGTTCTCAGAAGCTCTGTACTGTTAACACCTGTGCGGCATGAGTGAATTTAGTAGCTTTTGCCTTCCATGCAGTTTATGAAGCACAGAGCTTTGGTTAAAAGAACCTTGGTGGCGCAGTGGTTAAACTGCTGTCCTGCAACCAAAAGGTTGGAAGTTCGATCCTGACCAGGGCTCAAGGTTGACTCAGCCTTCCATCCTTCCGAGGTCGGTAAAATGAATACCCAGCATGTTGGGGGCAAAATGCTAATTAACTTGTGAACCACCCAGAGAGTACACTAAGTGTTATGGGGCAGTATATAAGTATATAAGTATGATTGCTTTGCTTTTTTAAAAAATGGCAGCTTTTGGATCAGAAGAAAAGCAATGGGAAAAACCTGCAGACTTTTTTTTACAGGAGAAAGAAAAAATGTTGTAGATAAATATTATGAGAAATATGTATTTATGGGGAAAAACAAACGGGTCATATTGTACTTTATTACCTATAGTTGATCTACAGAGAGTGGGTCAATTAGCAGTCCTTGTATCACACTTAGGACAGCGTTTCCCTAAGGCAGTGATGGCGAACCTTTTAGAGACCAAGTGCCCACACTCAACAGGATGCCATCCATGCCACAAAGGGGTGGATGAAGTCTGTGCTGGGGGGAGGGATAAAGCGCTCCTATTGGGCTGCTGGACAGAGGGGCAGGGCAAACTCTGTGCTGGGGCAACAGCGTGTGTGCACACACAGAAGGTTTTGAGTTCCACCTCTGGCATGTGTGCCATAGGTTCTTTACCACTGCCCTAAGGCCTTTTATTTTTTTAGCTGCCTCAGAGTTTCAACCAGTTTTCTTCCCACAACATTTGCTAAACCAGCAAATAGTCATGAGAGAGCCACGGATATGCTCTGTGACGCTTTCCATAGAAAGAAGGCTATATGGGTGACAGTTGGAGGTTATCCTAACAGCTGTAGTCTTTAATACCAGCCTAGCTTGGAGTTGATTATCAGGTTTCTATGTTGTGAAAACTTTGCCTTGATCATTTTTGCAGATATGCACAAGAACAGGGCTGATAGATTGTTCTGATGAGTTGGCCACACAAAGAGTTATCAGTAGTAAAGTGACTAAAAATTTCATTTACTTGTTGACTCCCTCTTCTCTATGGTCCTCTTCAGACTTACCCTTCAGGATGAGTAAGTTTGTGTAAATGGTTCAGGATCATACCTCTACATTTCACACTCTCCAGCCTATATACATTCAAGAGACTGTGCGAACAGATCATGCATATGTACAAAGAGCAAATAAGTAGGCTTTTCTGTATTTTTGGGGTCATGTCTCTGCATCTATGGAAATGCTACGTGTTCACAGGCAGTGTATGTAGATTTTGTTCATACAATCTGCTGAACAAGTATAGGTCAGGATTGGGGCAAGTGGGCAAGATTCTGGCCCCCACTCCTTGTGTAGATGTGTCCTGAATGTGTTGTCTACAGTATTTTTAAAAGAAATATATATATATTTCACATGTGTGAGAACTGTGTCTCCTTTAAATCAGAAACAGATTCTAGAAATAAGTCCGATGAGCTGCTGTAATTGACTTTTTAAAAGTCTTCACCCTCTACACAAGTGAAGTCTAAGGGTTCTTACTGTCAGGTAAAAAATTCCTCCCCGCTTTCTACAACTTAAACACAAAATAACTTAAACATTACTGGCATTCTTATCCAAAGATACCATTAGAAAGCCATGTCTCTAGGTATTGCAATTCTTTAGAAAATCTTTATAAATGCTTTGGAAAATATTTGAGACCTGGTACTTCACAGTGGCTAAGATTCTGTTGCTTAGTGTAGTAAGCTGCAACTGAAGTAGGCTCATTGACTCAATAATAAAACATAAAGAGAAATTGACTCACCAAATCTCTGCTGATTCAGTGGGTTTACCCTAGTTGTGACTTAGCAATAACAATAGTAATTACACTTATATACACTTATATGACCCGTTTTTTCCTCATAAGTACATATTTCTCATAATGTTTATCTACAACATTTTTTTCTGTCTCCTTTTAAAAAAAAGTCTACAGGTTTTTCCCATTGCTTCTCTTCTGATCCAAAAGCTGCCATTTTTTTAAAAAAGCAAAGCAATCGTATTTATATACTGGCCCATAACACTTAGTGCACTCTCTGGGCGGTTCACAAGTTAATTAGCATTTTGCGCCCAATATGCTGGGTGCTCATTTTACTGACCTCGGAAGGATGGAGGGCTGAACTCACAATGTTTTGGCTGCAGTACAGCAGTTTAACCACTGCACCACCAGGTTCCCTTACTATGCTAAGCAACAGGATTTTATTGAATATTTGGATGATCATATTTTGAACCAGGTTTGGCTTTTTGGGCCACCAGGGCTCTTGCTATTGCTAGGCAACAGGATTTCATTGAATATTTGGATGGTCATATTTTGAACCAGGCTTGGCCTTTTGGGCCATCTTCAAGGGTAAGCTTACCAGCAATTGTGTGGCCACTTGCCTGGGACAAAGACAGGAGTAAAATTTTTATACACATGAAGCATGTTAACTCCTGGGTGTGGGAATCAGGATAACTCTAACTGGGGACATAAGCATGGCTGGATACTGAGACAGTCACAAGCTTCCTAAGCTAAACGTTTGGCCAATAATGTTTCTGAAAGTTAACTGTCTGCTTGAATATGAAGTATACAAATACATCTGCCTGTGACACAACACTACATATTAACAAGATGAGTATATTGACATACCAAGTGTGTCCAGAATAAGAGATCCGAAGTAGAGTGTAGAAATTAGAAATCACCAGTGTATTTTGGGGTGGGTGGGGATTAGATGCATGTCTTTGTGTGAAGTCAAGCGAGTTAGTTTAGGTCTAAAGCCTACGTGTTTTTAGGTCTAAAGCCTATGTGTTTGTGTATATAGCTTGTAAGACCCAAGGCCAACTGTGCAAGACCTGTTCCAGGAAACGCCTGGGGGAAGCTTGGCTTATGAGTTCCCGACAGCAGCATCTACTGCTGTTTTCTTCAATAACAGCAAATCAATGGGAGTCTGATCCCAAACATATCAAGACCTCCCTGTTTCCTGGCCATGAGCTCTTTGAAATTTTCACTCTGGTGGAAAGGAGGAGTGAAAGGGGCTTTTCCCTCCCAAATGAACAATTTGAGGGGTGTTCCCCCCCACACACGCTCAGAGTGGGAGCATAGTGTAAAGCTGTTACTCTTTTTTATGGCTAAAGAGCAATGCTTCTATTGCAAGAGACTCACATTTTTAAGCACTCCAGATGACCCTTGAGTTGTCAGATAGAGCTTCACTTTGTACTTTGCTAGTGAGCATGTTAGATTCCACCCCTCTACCTGAGCTATTACGCTTGAAATACTTGAGGATAATTTTATCACCCAAGTGTAATAAATATAAATTATTGCATTTTTTTTTGCTGATCTCTTTAAATTCTTCACTAAAGCATCAATATTTCATTATAAAAAAGAAGTCATCCTCTGCCCACCAATGTAGCAATTGTGACTATAAGGAGCGTGATTGTGGGTGTGTTGTGACAAAAGAATCAATGTAAAATAATTACTAGTGATGAATGATACAATTCTCTTCCCATCATTACACCCACGGGAACAGGGTAACCTATTAATAAAAGTCACTGGAGACGAAGGATAAGATCATCAACACTACTGTATTCCTAGTTACTATGTGCAGTTGTGAAAGCTGGATGTGAAGAAAGCCAACGGGGCCATCACAAGAAGACATTAAGGTTAAGATCTGCTCTAATTCTTTTCTCTCTTCATTGTATAGGGCTGAAACAAGTGAACACAGATAGAAAAATTAAAACCTTAGGATACCAAGAAAGCCGTTTCATTCTTCTGTGACAGTCGTACTCGAGTATTCTTTAAAACACCCTTTTCTTTATTAAATTCTTTCTGGGCAGTGAAGCACACATATCATTCCAATCACTATATCATTCTGTTTCGGAAATGTGAGGACTGTGATATACTTACGGTAGCGCTGACACAATACCCATATGTGAATCCATATTAGATCATCACTTAATGGGAACAGACAGTGGCCATAATCCTATAGCTCATTTGTGCCTGTGTCAGATAAAGTAAAAAGACTTGGCAACAAATTGCTACTCATTAACAATGTGGGTGTCCTAAGAAGAGTGTAAGAGGAAATTAAAAGCCTCCCATGGCACAGAAGGACAAAGGCTTGCTCAATGTCAGTTTTCACAAAGGTTAACTTCTCCACCCCTAGAGTTGCCATAATTCTCTCCCACAAAACCGGGACAGAAGTATACTTGACAAAAATGGGCGGGTTATTTATTTATTTATTATTTATTTTTCACGCTTATATACCGCCCACTCAGGTACAACCCAACTCAGGGCGGTTTACATAGCAGACAGTAAATACATAAAAGACACATAATAAAAAAGTTAAAAGTATTTTTTTAAAAACCCACCCCTAAAAGGTGCGCAAGAACCGAAGGGACCTTGGGGGAAGGCACACTTCTCTATACCAACCACCCAACGGTACCCCCATCCCCACCCGCACCCCAAACTTGGCCCGCCAGCCAGGTCTTTAGTTCCTTCCTAAAGGGCAACAACTCCGTCTGGAGACGCAATTCCACAGGCAGGAGGTTCCAAAGGGCTGGTGCGGACACGGAGAAGGCCCTCCTCCTTGTGCCAGAGAGGCGAGCCCCCCTGGCTGATGGCACAATTAGAGAGCCCCTCCGGTCCGCTCTGGTTGGACGGACAGACGTCCTTAGGGCGATGCGGTCACTAAGATACCCTGGCCCACTACCATGTACAAAATTGCCTTTAAAAAACAAACATAATATAGTGACAGCTATAAAACACTTTCACATTAAATATATCAATACATAAATGAATTTATTTACATCAGTTAATTCTTATTGTAAGATAATCTGTTGTACTTCTGAGAAGTTGTGTTGCGGTCAACTATTAACATCCTCAGTTCCAGGAAACACACTGGTCACACTTATTGGGCGGTGGTGTGAGTCAAGGATGTTAAGATTTGTCTCCAGGTATACTCTAACTCCAATGTGGCAGGAAATAGCTCATTTGATGGTGAGAGTTTGAATTTATTTTAATGGTATGCTATAATACACAATCAGTAAGTTTTTAAAATCTAGGACTTTAACATGATTTTTATTGAACTGGCCGGAACAATTTTTCCAACCTTGAATCCGGGACAATCCTAGTTTTCCGGGACATATGGCAACCCTATCCACCCCATTACCTGGAGACTTGTTTATTCAAATTACACAGGCCTCATTTTCTCAACAGTGGTAGATATGACATGCAACACAAACATTAAAAATAAAAAGTAATCAAAATCACCAGTTACTAATTCAACAGTGAGGAATCTTTATGTAACATCATTCCCTCACATGAGCTCATTTCACAGACATGAGGCTGTTGCTACCCTGTTTCCCCCAAATATAAGACACTGTCTTATATTTTTTTAAACTCCAAAATTAGCAAAAGGTCTTATTTTCAGGGGATGTCTTATTTTTCCATGAAGAAGAATACCAGTCTCGATCGCGCTTCCCCACCCACAACCAAGGGACGCTTCTCTTGGTTGTGATTGGGGAAGCGGGATCGAGACTGGCCTCAGCTGTGAGGCGGCCAGTGTGGCCCATAAGAAAGCCTGCCGCATTGGAGTCTCGATTGCCTCCCCGCTCACAACCAAGGGAAGTTTCCCCTGGTGAGAGCGGGATCAAGACTCTGACGTGGCAGGCCTTCTTATGGGCCACGCCGGCCGCCTTACAGCCGAGACCAGTCTCGATCGCGCTTCCCTACTCGCAACCAAGGGAAGCGTCCCTTGGGTGTGAGTGGGGAAGCCCGATCGAGACTGGTCTCAGCTGTAAGGCGGCCGGCTCCGACGCCGGCTCACAGCTGAGACCAGTCTCAATCGCGCTTCCCTACTCGCAACCAAGGGAAGCGTCCCTTGGTTGCGGGTGGGGAACCCCGATCAAGACTAGTCTCGGCTGTAAGGTGGCTGGCTCCGACGCCACCTCACAGCTGAGCTGAGGGCAATCTCGATTGCGCTTCCCTACTCGCAACCAAGGGACACTTCCCTTGGTTGCTAGTGGGGAAGCACGATCGAGACTGGCCTCAGCTGTGAGGCGGACGGCATGGCCCATGAAGGCCTGCCGCGTTGGAGTCTCGATCCCGCTCTCACCAGGGGAAACTTCCCTTGGTTGTGAGCGGGGAGGCAATCGAGACTCCGACGCGGCAGGCCTTCTTACACGCCGGGAGGAGGGGGCTGGCGGTGGAAGATGGCATACCGGTATTACAGTACTGTACCTGGCTCTGGCTCCGCTCGTCCTTCTCTTCTGTCCCAGACACCGGAAGCAGGGAGTGCATGCGATCGGATTGCCAGGAGGTAAGGGGGTCTTATTTTCGGGTGGGGCCTTATATTTCAAAGGCAGGGGGAAAAAAGGGGGTGTCTTATTATGGGAGGAGGTCCTATAATCGGGGAAACACGGTATAAAGGCCCTGCCGATACATTCTGTAGCTGCTACTAAATGTACTGATACTCATGAAAACAATCCAAAGGCTAAGCTTCCTCTCAGGTCTGTGAGGAACGTCCACCAATCTTGGAAAAGACTGGCTCAGAAGGGAAGACGGGTTGTGTGGGCCAGCTTTCTCAGTCCTACCCAGGAAGGCATCCTTCCTAAATTGTTGGAACACAACAGTGACTCTCTGCATAAAGATTATCGATTTGCAGCCTTTGTCCCTATGTCCACTGATATACAACCAAGGGAAGTTTCCCCTGGAGAGAGGCTTGTGATGGCTCTCATTAATCCCAGTGGGAGGGAAGGAAAGCTTAGCGCTCATTTGCTGAACCTTCTTCTCCATGACGTGTCTGATGCTGCTCACCACAAACGCCATGCGTAGCAAGCCACACAACCATGCCCTTGAAAAGCACCAACTGGCTTTTCCTTTTTCTGTCCAAAATAAGTTACCAATAGCTGGTGAATCAGTTTCTCCCCTCTTGCCCCAAGATTTTCCCTCTGGAGAGGTTTACAGAAATCACTGTTGTTTGAAGAACAAATTAGTCATGATACTCAGCGGGACTCACCAGGACAGAGTCAACAACAAAGGCATGTGTAGAAATACAGGATGTGCATGTGAGCGAGGATGGATGTGCGTGTCTGTGTGTGTAATAGACTCAGCATGCACAAGATATCTGATCTCTTGTTCCCATTTGTACCCTCCCTAAATCCTGCATCTATCTATACAGTATGGGATTCCTTCTACCTTTTTAGGCATGGAAACCTCTTCGTGTGAGATTGTTTGAAGCAGAGCTGTTTTTTGGGGGGTGGGGTGGGGTTAAGGAGAATGGTACCAATGCCTCGCTTCTGATGTGGAAGCCTATTCCCTCCAACTTATAACATTAGAAACCTGTCCTTACTCACTAGTGAGGAAAATGCATCCTGCCATTTTCTTTGCTTCACATATTCATGATCTGAACTCTGTTACCGAAAGTTGATACCAATTCTTAGTCAGGCCCTGTCCGGCCATGCTTTGAGCACTGGTGAAAGGCCAGGAGAAGATCTCTAGCTGCCCCCCCCCCAAATACCCACGGGTCTGCTATTGATCACACTAGCTTCTCAGGGCAAAACTAGTGGTGACTAGAAGGCAACTTCAGTTGTTATTTAAATGGGAGGATTGCAGTTAAACAAAGTGGAGCTGCTTTGTTTTAGAGAAGAATTTCACCCTGTGCAGGCATGTAATGGGGTAGTAAAGGTAAAGGTTTCCCTTGCTCGAAAGCCAGTCATATCCACCTCTAGGGTTCAGTGCTCATCTCTGTTTCAAAGTCGAAGAGCCAGCGCTGTCTGCTTCTGCAGACATTTCTGTGGTCATGTGGCAGGCATGACTAGACACCGGAGCACACAGAACACTGTTACCTTCCCACCAAAGTGGTCCCTATTTATCTACTTGCAATTTCTTGCTTTCGAAACTGCTAGGTTGGCAGGAAGTAATGGGGTAGTTTTCTCATTTAAAAAGGCACAGCGATAGGGTGGGCTGCAGGGGTTGTAAAGGCCTGTGTGCGTGCGTGCATGTGCGCGCGCATGCATGCATGCATGCACACACATGTGTACCTCTGGTTCATGGGATGGTAGACTGCATTGGACTAAATGGACCAATTCCTTTGTCCATTCCTACTTCCTTTGTCCAATCCTAAATCCCGGTTGCCTTTCCTGAATAAAGTCCAAACTAAAATCCACACACACACACACACACACCGCCCTTTTAAGAGATGCGTTCCTGCAAGGAAGTAGCCAATAGTCAATGGCCTAGATTTATTCAGACATCAAACACAAGACAGCCACATCCAGGGTGATCTCTTTGCTGCTATGCAGGGAGAGAAACATGTTGGTTGGCTTCTTCTGTTTCTGTTTCTAGGCGAGATGTAAATCTGTGAAATGAGGCTACCTTTTGGTGAATTCATCCCACAGTTCTTTTCACCTGACCTAGTGTGAGAAAGATTAGCTGACACAACAAGGTTGCTGTTGCCCAGGGTATGCCCATTTGTGGTGCAAAAATACCACAATCCTTCAGGAGGCTCTTTCTGTGTACCGCATGTTGGTTGTCTGAACACACAGGGCACACTACCACATAGCCTAAATATTAATAGAAGGCATCTCAATGGATCATTCTAACCAGACAGTGAAAGGAAAGGTCACTGATGTGGAATGCTAATCTCAGCTAAAAGAGCTGCCCAGTTCATTGGCTGGATAAGCAAAGCCAAAAGTAGCTGATCCTTTCCTGTACATTTTGTTGTAAACCATTCAGGCTGGCATGCCTTAGACTAGAGGGTGGAAAATTTCCCTTTAAAAAAATATCTTTCAGAATTCTTCAGCCCGCATGGAATTTGTGATCCTATCTGTTAGCTGGGTGGTTCTTACTAGCTTAAATACAAGTACATGAAAAGTACTCCCCCGGACAACGGCTAATGTCATTATCCAGGAGAGCATGTTTGGTCTCCTACCTTTTCAAATGCCATCTTCGGACCCCTGTGTCCGGCTCTCCGCTTATCCAGGAGTTTCTGGGAGGAGCTATCCTGCGCTGTTTCTGCCTTCCTATCACCTCCCTGGCCCGCCAAACAGCTGAGAATAGTTGCAGTCGCCATCTTGTTTTTGAAAAATAAAAAAAAGATGGCGGCCGCAACTTTTCTCAGCTGTTTTGTGGGCCAGGGAGGTAATAGGAAGGTGGAAACAGCTCAGGATAGGTCCTCCCAGCCTCCGAGACACTCCTGGGTAAGCGGAGAGCTGGATACAGGGAGGGACCCCCTGGGTCTGGGAGGGTTGGGGGGGGGGACAAAAGGGGTCTGTCTCCCCCAACCCTCCTGGACTCAGAGAACCTGGTGGAGAAGGGATTCCCCCCCAACAACACTCTGTTGTTAAAAAGAGAAGAAATTGCTTGGATTTCTTCTTTTTTTAACAATGGAGTGTTGGGGGGTGGGGGATGGATTCGATCCTCTCTCACAGGTCTCCTGAGTCCAGGAGGGTTGGGGGGAGGGCAAAAGGGGTCTCTCCCCCCAACCCTTCTCGACCCAGGGGACCCGGTGGAGAGGGACATCACAACCCCCCTCCCCCTGATAATTAAGGGGGAAACCCGATGGGGGGGCAAAGGGAAGCAGGAAGTGCTTCCCAGTTAACGATGTTTCCCGGTTTTAGTGTAAGGGACCAAAGACAATGAAACAGCCGAAGGGTTGGCTTAACACAGGTTTATTGCATGATGATCCGGAGGAACATGTGGTAATGGCGGATGAGTAGCTCAATATATACAGCTGGCTATACATTTGAACGTGGCTCGTCGACAGACTATTGGTTGCTGCCTGCGTGACGTCGTAGAAGGTCACGCCCTTCTTGACCAGGTGAAGAGGTGGCGGGGAATCTTCCCGCGCTGCTGAACCAGGTGAATCTGAGCCAAGAGAGCTGGATGCTCGCTATTGCCATCTAGTGGTCACTAGCTCGCGTCCCCTTATCAGGTTTACATTGATACAGCTGATGGTTATAATGTTGCACACAGAAAGGTTACATTGTTAACACATGGCAAAGGTACATTGTTAAAGGCACAGCTTTACAGAACACAACATCCCTCCCCCCTAGGATGAGACGAAGTCTCTCAGCCAAGATGGCTTGTTGCATGTGCATTTGGGCCGTGAAGAGGGCTGACCCCCCCGGGGGCGCTACTGCTTCTTTGTTCCCTGGTCCCTTGTCCTGAAATGGGAGAGGGAGACTTGTTAGTGGCTTGCCGCTGTCTGGCGGCCTTAGGGGAAGGGAAAAACTCCATTGTGGGCAGACCGGGGGCAGTCGGGGCTAACGAAAAACCCCTCTTCTCGCTTGGACGGGTGGGGGACCACTCCGAAAAACCCCCCCGGTTCTGAAAATCAAAATCTAACTTAGTAGGGGTATCCGCATTTGTGGGGACATTCCGCGAGATATGTATGGGGTCGGGTTCCTCCTCCTCCTCAGAAAGATCCCCTAGGATATCTACGAGAATATCCCCCTCCCCCCTTGGTGGGGACCCGCGGACCCCTTTCCCTCCCCCTTGGGCTGAACGGGTGGGGGAGAACCCTAACGCTGATTTTTCCTCTATTTGGTCTGTGCCCTGCTCATCGGAGACCCTGCGTCGGAGCTGGTCCGCATGCCGCCTCCACAGGAGCCCTGTGCTGGTTTCCACGCGGTACGACACGGGGCCGGTTTGCTCCACAACTACGCCCGGTACCCAGGCTGGGCCCGTGCTGGCGTAGTTCCTGCAATGCACGGGGGCGCCTACACTGAAACTCTTTGTAGCCTCTAGCCCGATGTTCCTTCCTTTGTCCTCTACTCTCGTGGGGTCTAGCCTAGTAAGGATGGTGGTCAGTTTCCTACGCATTAAGAGTTCTGCGGGGGAGTATCCTGACGCCAACGGGGTCACCCTGTACCCTAGCAGAAACTGGCACACTTGCAGGTTCAGATCCCCGGGGCCCATGCGCCGCAACGCGTCCTTCGTGGTGCGGACGAGGCGCTCTACTTGGCCATTGGTGGCCGGGTGAAACGGGGCGGAGGTGATGTGCCGAACGGCGTTGATCTCCATGAAAGCCCTAAACTCGGAGGACGTGAAGCAACTAGCGTTGTCGCTAATTAATGTGTCGGGTATGCCGAACGTGGAAAAGAGCCTCCGCAAATGCCTAATGGTCTGGGCCGAGGAGGTGCTCGTGACTGGGATAACCTCCAACCACTTGGAGAAGGCGTCCACTACGAGAAGGAACAGAGTGCCTCTGAACGGGCCCGCGAAATCAACGTGCACCCGGGACCACGGCCCCTTAGCCGCGTCCCATTCCCTGTGGGGAAGGCGGGCCTCCTCTGGTCTGGAGCATTGGCAACTTTCACAAGTGCCGACCATGTGCTCGATGTCGGCGTCCAGCTGGGGCCACCAGAAGTAACTCCGGGCCAGCGCCTTGGATCGCACGATGCCGGGGTGGCTGACGTGCAGCAGTTTGAGCACCCGCGGCCGAAGGGATGTGGGAATCACCACCCGCTGCCCCCACAAGAGGCACCCCCTCTCTAGGGACAGTTCTAGCTTTTTCCTGAAAAATGGAGCGAACTCCTCCGCTGGGGAGGACGCCGGCCACCCTTTCTGCACCCAGGAGCTGACCGCCGCTAACGTCTTGTCCTTCACTGTCACTTTGGCAATGTCGGCGGGCACTACGGGGGGCGAATCCAGCACCTCTATCATGAGAACCTGATGGTCCCGCTCCCCCTTGCTCACCTGGCTGGGCGTTAGGGGAAGGGGAGACCTAGATAGAGCGTCCGCATGGCTGATCTCTTTCCCGGGCCGGTAGACCAACGCGTGCTGATACGCGTTGAGAAAAATGGCCCACCTGAGCATCCTCGGGGACAGGATCTGTGGGGTGGGCTTATCTGCGGTAAAGATGCCTAGCAGGGGCTTGTGGTCCGTTACAATGGTGAAGGGGCGGCCGTACAGAAAATCGTGAAATTTTTTCATCCCTGCGACTATTGCTAGTGCCTCCCTGTCTGTCTGTGCGTAGTTTCTCTCCGCTTGGGACAGGGACCTTGAGTAAAATGCTATCGGGGCCTCCCTTCCGTTTTCCAACACGTGGCACAGCACCGCCCCCGCCCCCACTGGAGATGCATCACAGGTCAGAACTACTGGGCGTTTGGGGTTGAAGTGGGTCAGTATGGCGTCGGACGCTAGGAGGCTTTTTAGCTCACTAAATGCCCTTTCTTGGTCATCGCCCCACTTCCATGCCTGGTCTTTCTTTAGCAGTTTGTGTAGCGGTTCAGCCACCGCCGCCTTCCGAGGGAGGAAGGAGTGGTAAAAGTTGAGCAGCCCTAGGAACGACTGCAGCTTGGGCTTGGAGGTGGGGCGGGGGGCTTTCTTAATGGCTGCCACCTTGGACCTGGATGGTTTTATTCCCTCAGGAGTCACACAAAACCCTAGGAACTCAACCTCGGTTGCGAAGAAGACGCATTTGTCCTTTCGCAGTCTCAGCCCCGCTTTTTCGAATATTGTCAGGACCTTCCCCAACCTCTTGGCCAATTCAGCCCGACTCCCCCCCGTTATTAACACGTCATCAAAATAAGGCAACACCCCCTCCAGTCCCTTCAGGAGGCGTTCCACGAGTGACTGGAAAATTCCAGGCGCCGAATTCACGCCGAACTGGAGGCGCGTCACCTGGAACGCCCCCTTATGGGTGACTATGGTCTGCGCAGCAGCTGCGGCAGGGGACACCGTAAGCTGCTGGTAGGCCTGTGCTAAGTCGAGCTTAGCGAAACACTTTCCCCCGTGTAACCTGGCCAGCAGATGGCTGACTACCGGTACCGGATATGCATTCGGGCGGATCGCCTTGTTGATGGTGCACTTGTAGTCGGTGCATATGCGGACCTCCCCATTGGCCTTTAGTGCGGTTACAATTGGAGTTTCCCACTCCGCGGAATCAACAGGCACAAGGATTCCCTGGCCCACCAATTTGTCCAGTTCCGCCTCTATCTTGTCCTTAAGTGCGAACGGCACCCGGCGTGGTTTAAGACGAATTGGGCGGACCTCCGGGTCCAGGTCGAATGTTACTGGGGGCCCCTTGAATTTCCCCAGTCCTTTTTTGAAAACTTCGGGGTGCGCCTCGCACACCTCCAGAATTGGATCAGTCCCAACGGCGTGCATCCCCACGGCGTGCACCCCCCCAATAAACAAACCCAGGGGCTGGAACCATTGAGTCCCGAGGAGGCTGCAATCTCCCCCTTTGAGCACGACTAGGGGAAGGGACGCGGCGTGCTTCTTGAATTTAACCTGAAATTCTCCAACCCCCAACACTGGAATGCTGTTCCCTTGCACGTCCCGTAGTGTGGACCTCAATGCTTTGAGCTTGGGTCGCTTGTGGGGGGCAATTCCCAAAAACTCCCTCTGGGAAATGATTGAATATGAGGACCCCGAGTCAATTTCCATCCTAATGGGAACCCCTTGGACTAGTACCTCAACAAAATAGCGGGGGTGTCCTGCAGACACGCTGAACACTGGGGCGTCGTCCTCGCTGCCGTCGGAGATGCGGCCCACGCCGTCCTGCTTCCGCGTGGCCTGGGCGCCGTCCTTGGGTCTCGTTGAGCGGTCTTGTCCCGCGGAACGGTCTGCGGAGCTCCTCCGGGTCTCGCACTTCTTCCTGCACACCTTGGCGATGTGCCCGCGGCGGCCGCAGTTGTGGCACTCGGCCTTCCGGAACGGGCACTTTACGCGGTCGTGGGCCGCTCCACAGCCGTCGCATCGCCGGCTCTCCTTCCGGACCCTCCGGACGTCCTCGTCGTCGCTGCTCTCTGTGGACGACCTCGAAGTTCGCCGGGCCGCCTGTACCGGAGCCTCTGCCTTGCTCGACTTCGGCCGCCAGTCCTGGAGTTCTTGGACCCCGGCCTTCGTAGCTTCTGCGGCCTGGGCCGCTCTGACGACCTCCTGCAACGTGGGAGGCGGCTCTTGGTTCATTAATGTGCGCTGGGTCTCGGCGTCGTTCAGGCCGCACAGCACACAGTCCCGGAGGGTGATTTCGGCATTCTCCCATTTTCACGGGCCGGCCGCCAGCCGCAGGGCCGCCACGAATGCAGCGACCGTCTCCCCGGGCGCTTGGACTCGCCTCCAGAACGCACTCCGAGCGGGAAACATCGCCGTGGCGGGCCGGACGTGCTCACGCAGCATCTGCATGAGTTCCTTGGCCTTGAATTCGCTCACCCTCCTCGGTGCAATCAGGTCCACCAAGGTCCTTTTGGTTTCTTGTCCGAGCATCCTGGTGAAGATGGCCCTTTTCTTTGCCTCTTCCGTGACTTCGGACTCAATCAGTGCTGCCTGGAAGTCCATCACGAAGATCTCCCAGTCGCCCGGTTTCCTGATTTCGAAACCGGCGCATGTCTTGGTCCCGTGGGCTGCCATCATCCCACCTTCGTCGCCAATTTAGTGTAAGGGACCAAAGACAATGAAACAGCCGAAGGGTTGGCTTAACACAGGTTTATTGCATGATGATCCGGAGGAACATGTGGTAATGGCGGATGAGTAGCTCAATATATACAGCTGGCTATACATTTGAACGTGGCTCGTCGACAGACTATTGGTTGCTGCCTGCGTGACGTCGTAGAAGGTCACGCCCTTCTTGACCAGGTGAAGAGGTGGCGGGGAATCTTCCCGCGCTGCTGAACCAGGTGAATCTGAGCCAAGAGAGCTGGACGCTCGCTATTGCCATCTAGTGGTCACTAGCTCGCGTCCCCTTATCAGGTTTACATTGATACAGCTGATGGTTATAATGTTGCACACAGAAAGGTTACATTGTTAACACATGGCAAAGGTACATTGTTAAAGGCACAGCTTTACAGAACACAACACCGGTTAACGTCTGTTATGTATGTACAATGTTGCTTTAAGAAATGTATGAATGTAACCTGACCACAATTACAATGTAGCCCAGCTGTAAAGGAACGCGAGTAAGCTGCCCATAGAGGGCAGCTGCGAGCGTTCAACTCACATGGTTCTCATTCCTCAAATCACCGGCAGCTGCGGGAATTCTCCCGCACCAGCAAACTACTACGGACGAGGGGCGTGACTCACACGACGTCACGACGGTAGCGGCCAATAAGCTACCGTGCAACCAGATTCAAATGTATCGTGCTACTGTATATAATGTGATGTACCTCCGCCATTACCACATGTTCATCCTGATCATCAACCAATAAACCTGTGTTAGTCCTCACTGCGACTCCTTCTTTGTCTTCCGTGCAAGACACTAAAACGTCGCAACATTGGGAACCAAGAAACGTTGTTAACCGGGGGTTTACTGTATCTGAAAAACGTTCAGTAAGTTCAAAGTCTTGATCTTTTAACCTCAGTTTCAGCTTCAGTATACTTTGCATATGTAACCACTCGGGCTGTATGTTATGAGTCTTCAAGTCAGAATTACCTTAATAATGATCATAGTAGATGTGAGATATGTAAGGAGTGGTTTTGTCACAGCCACCCACTAGTGATTTTCCACGGCTGAACAGAATTTGAATCTAGATCTCTTGAGCCTGTCACTCTGCCCATTATGCCACACTGAGCATCCCAACTGCTGTAATGAAGAATTTGATTGGGGTATGAAGGAGGGAACTGGAGGGGACCTTTCTTTTGTTTTCCTCCCCATCTTTTTTGACAAAAGTAAACAAAGAGCACTTGAGGATAAACAATGGAATGTGGTTCCCTCACTCTAAGGCAGTAATTTGAGAACTCCCGTGAGATGAATCATGACTTATGGGCGTGCACATATTTGATGGGAGTGCATGTGCAACTTATAAAACTGGGATGTCTTATGATTGTGTACAGAAAATGACGGGAAGCAGGCCCCACATAAACTGGTGTTGTGCAAGCACTACCACAGCCTCTGTTTCACCCCTTCTTACTGGCTGAAAACTGCCCTATAGTCTGAAGGAGGGAGGGAAGGAGGGGCTCATTTATTTTTACTTTGCTTCTTGCTCAACCTGAATGGAATCATAGCAAACTTGTTCTGGAAATATGCCAAGCTGGAGAATCCATAAGCACCAAAGAAGCGAGGGAAAGGAATGACACACAATTTAGGGAGCAGAGCTAGTTTGTGGAGTCAGATGGCAAACAGCAGCTTTGGTCAGAGCATCTTTCTTAGTGCTGAGCTGCCTACTAGATCACAGCTCTAACAGATGGCTGAACACTTGAAAGGTTTAGCATCCTGTGGTGGCTCCTCTGATACTTTGTTTTTGATATGCCTTCTTGTTTAACATACTGTATGGACCCATACCTGTCGAACACAGCTCCGGACAATATGGGACCTGCGCAGAACCGTTCTGCGCAGGTCCCTTCTATGCATACGTAGAAGCCTTCTACGCATACCCTTCTGTGCAGAACCTGTCTACACGTGTGTAGAAGGGTTCTACGCATGCATAGAAGGGACCTGCGCAGAAGGGATGCACAGTAACTACTTTCCCCCTGCTGCCAAATTATGGGATGGTGGCAGCTCCGGGTGGGAAATGAAGAAAAGCAGCGCAAAAATACGGGAAATCCCGGCTAATCCGGGATACTTGACAGGTATGTATGGGCCATGCTTGACTTTGGCTTGGTAATGACTACTCTCCCACCTCCAGTGTTAGGACTGGAAGAGGACCAGTGTGTATCATCAGTCCTTTACATCAATAGTGTAAACCTGGTAATATATGTCAAAATGATGAAAGTCAGGCTGTTGTATTTTGGACAAAGCAAGCAAGACTAGCTAGAAAAGACAATAATGCTAGGAAAAGTTGAAGGCAGCAGGAAAAGAGGAACACATGAGTTAGGTTGACTTCATACAGGAAGCCACAGCCTTGAGTTTATGAGAGGTGAGCAGGGCTGTTGAAGACAGGATATTTTGGAGATCACACATTCATAGAATTGCCACAACAACACATAACAGAAGCAACAATAATGCATGTGGGGGGGGATCATTCACCTAATTATGTTACTGTTGTCAATGCAAAGCATATACAGTAAACCCCAACTTACATATGCCTCGAGTTACATAAAATTTGACTTACATAATGATTTTGTGCTAAAACCATGTTCCAGTTTACATGATTTCTTATGGGTTTGCTTCGAGTTATATAAAGATTCTTTTTCCTATGGGTTTGCTTAGAGTTATGTAAAAATTCATTTCCCTATGGGTTTGCTTCGATTTACATAAAAAAATCATTTTTCCTATGGGTGTGCTTCGAGTTACATAAAAAACCGATTTAAGCAAAAGCCTACAGAACAGGCTTTTTTTGTAAGTAGGGTTTTTTACTGTACTGTGACTAGCAATATATACAACCCATGAGCAATGTTTAGTCCAATAAGAAGTGAAATGTTTGCACTCCTTGGAAAACAAGTCCTGTGTGAGTTTACCTTCCCAGTACCTATTTCTGTGAAAGATTTTTTTTAAAAAAATAAGAAAAATGTACAGTGCTACACAGAAAGAAGCTACAAAACAGAGTTCGCTGTTACCTTTATCTCAATAAGAGAAGCAGATTGTGCAATGTTTAACATTTTCATAGGCAAATGTGGGGAAGGACGTCTAAAGGAAGAAACACACTAGCTTTTGTGTTACTGCACCAATGTGGATTGCACTACAGCTTAGATTCAGGGAGTATGGTGAGAGAAGAGAGATAACAGCTAGTAAAGATAAAGGTTTCCCTTGCTCGAAAGCCAACTCTTAGGGTTCAGTGCCGAAGAGCCAGAGGTGTCTGCTTCTGCAGATGTTTCCGTAGTCATGTGGCAGGCATGACTAGACACTGGAACACACAGAACATTGTTACCTTCCCACCGAAGTGGTCCCTATTTCTCTACTTGCAATTTCTTGCTTTCGAACTGCTAGGTTGGCAGGAGCTGGGACAAAGACGGGAGCTCATTCCATCCTGCAGTACTCGGGAATCAAACTGCTGACCTTCCACCTCCCGGTCAGCGTCTTAGCCACTTGAGCCACTGCAGCTAGACACGATGGGATATGATATCCTTGGTCAATCAAAAATCACATTATGGACTTAACCCTGTATTGTAGGGGCTTACGTTCTGTTTGAAGACTCAGAGTCAGATTCCACTCTTTGGAGCAGTTTTTGGATGGGTTGTGGCAGGTTAGTCTGATCTCATGCACTTATATTGTATGTGGGGGTGGGGGAATCTGCCCCAGCCTGCCCCATTTTGAGACCCCACTGGGGGGGGGGGGATATTCCAAATTGCCCAGCTGCATTTTATCCCATTCCCAATCCTGGGGATGGGATAAAAAAATAAAGCATTGTAAAAGCCACTTCTCAGTTGACTGTGGGGAGTACTCCTGGTTATCAGCTGTAGCCCCATCACCAACAGAATGGCTATAGGACCCACTTTCTTTGCTGCAGCAGTTCCCTCATGTTTCTTTAAAGGAACAATGTGCTGTTGGGATGGGGGGATCGTGCTAAGCCAGGGGTCCCCAACCTTTTTTGCACCACGGACCTCACTGTGCACAAGCAGGGGAGGAGAAGCCCCACTGTAGGTCAAAAAAAAAAAGAGGAGAGGCCCAGCCGCCTGCCCGCCACACCATTCAACGAGGGCAGTGAGTTATCATACTGCACACAGACTGGGGGAGGGGGAGGGGGCAGAGCCCCACCATAGTTAAGCAACATGGAGGAGGGGCCACGGCCACCTTCCTATCTGCTGTGTTTGAAGCCCGTGCTCTCGCTCCATTCGCCGAGCAGACCCAACGGAGCACATTGATGGCACAAGGTTGCCATTGGGGCTCCCAGCACCACCCACCCCCATGGCCCAGTTCAGGGCAGCCTGTGCCCTGGTACCGGCCGATGGCCCAGTGGTTGGGGACCCCTTTGCTAAACACCATCCCCCCTCCCCAACTTCAAGTGACTTATGACTAGCCAGGCTACACTGGCCTGGGTGGACCCCAGTCAAATTAAACAATATACTTTGGACATTTTTTTGGAAAAGATGTAACTTCTTTTTTTGTAACTGGAAAACTCTGGCTTAATTTACCAATCAGATAGACAAGGCATATATTTTTTCCATTTTAGGAGAGCAAAAATATTAATCTCTGGGTATACTCATTCTTATCATGTAATTTGACCCTCAGTTTCACAGATTGAGTGAATGCCTGGTTTCTGCCCTGAATCCTGGATGCTGAGGTTTCAGTGAAGGCCAGGAGCGCATCTATACTGTTAAGGGAAGCACACCATCTGTGCCCATTCTTTATATTCATCTTAACGGGAGTAGGATAACATGCCTTATGTGGGACTGCCTTCAAAATATGCCCCACACAGCTATGGCTAGACAGACGTTCACTAGAGTTGATTAGAGCATATGTGGCACTCTGAAACATCCTGCTGAGCAAGGCCAGGGTCACCCCCCCTCTCTCTTAGTCTTCTTTGTACTGTACAAGCTAAGACTTTTGAATTTGGACAGGCCTTTGGCCATCTAAGCTTTTCTTTATTGATGCCTTTTGAAATGTGATCTTTAAGTGTTGTAACCATTCTATTCTGTTCTGTTCCGTTCTATTCTGATCTATTTTATTATATTCTCATGATGGTGAACCTTGGCACTCCAGATGTTCTTGGACTTCAATTTCCAGAAGCCCAAGCCCCTGTGAATCCACACAAATGGGTTTGCTGCAATTCATCCGGCCTGCGCTGCACCACTCTCGTCGCTCCTGGAAGCGGAAGTAAAACGTGCCTTCCAGGAGCGACGAGGGCGGTGCGGCATGAGCCGGATGAATCATGGTTCTATTCTAAGACTAAGCATCCTCCATTGGCTATCTTGGGCAAGATGAAAGCAGAGGGCACAAGTCACAGTCTGCCTAGCCAGTGAGTGAGGTGATAACCAAATGGCTAAAAATATCCAGATGATTCCCCAGGTCCATTTGCATGTGTGGAATGTCATAAGAACATAAGAACAGCCTTGCTGGAACAGGCCACAGGAGCCCATCGAGTCCAGCATTCTGTTTCACACAGTGGCTCACCATTTCCTTCAGGGTATTATTCCCAAGCAGATGCCTTCACCTGCTTAGGATTCTGTTATGTATGTATGTATGCATGTTCATTATACTGTAAAGGCAAGAATGTAACCACTCCAGATACAAACGATACCAGCTGTAAAAGAACGCGAGCAGACAGCCCATAGAGGGCAGCTGCGAGCGTTCAGCCTCACATGGTTCACATTGCTCAATCACGGACAGCCGCGGGAAAACCTTCCCCGCATTCAGCAGCAGAAGAAAGAGGCGTGCCTGGGCGAGGCCACGCCGGTAGCAGCCAATCAGCTACCGTGCTACAAGATTCAAATGTAGAGAGCTACTGTATATATTGAGATGTACCACTGCCATTACCTCATGCTTCACTGGAACCTCATGCAATAAACCTGAGTTAAACCAACCCTTCGGTTGTCCGGTTGTCTTTGGTCCCATACATTAAACTGGCGACGAAGGTGGGATTAATGGCTGCCCACGGGACCAAGACATGCGCCGGCTACGTGATCAAGAAGCCGGGAGACTTGGAGCTGTTTGAGATAGACTTCAACGCAGCGCTGGTGGAGCTCGAAGTCTCAGATGAGGCCAAAAAGAGGGCCATTTTCGTCCGCATGCTCGGACACGAGACCAAGAGGACCTTGGTGGACCTGATTGCGCCAAGGAAGGTGAGCGACCTCAAAGCCACAGAGCTCCTGGCGGCGTTGCGCGCCCATCTCCGGCCAGCAATAGCGATGTTCCCCGCTCGGAGCGCGTTCTGGAGGCGAGTCCAGGCACCTGGGGAATCGGTCGATGAGTTCGCCGCGGCCCTGCGGTTGGCCGCCGGCCCATGCAAGTGGGAAATCACCCTCCGGGACTGCCTGCTCTGCGGTCTGAGGGACACAGAGACTCAGCGCGCGCTGATGAAAAGGGAGCCGCCTCCCTCGTGGCAACAAGTCCTCGACACGGCACAGGCCGCGGAGGCCACTTCTGCCGGGGTGCACGAGCTCCAGGACTGGCGCCCGAAGACCGCCAAGGCGGAGAGCTTGGTGCGCGCGGCCCGGCGAGTTTCGAACTCGTCTGCGGAGAGCGGCGACGACCAGGAGAAGGCTTTCAATGACCTGAAGCGACTCCTGGCATCAGATGCCGTACTGACCCACTTCAATCCCAAACGCCCAGTGGTCCTGATTTGCGATGCATCCCCGGTGGGGGTGGGGGCGGTGTTATGCCATGTGCTGGAGAACGGTAGGGAGGCCCCGATAGCGTTCTACTCTAGGTCTTTGTCCCAAGCGGAGAGAAACTATGCCCAGACAGACAGGGAAGCACTAGCAATAATTGCGGGGACCAAGAAATTTCATGATTTTGTGTACGGCCGCCCCTTCACCATAGTGACTGACCATAAGCCTTTGTTAGGCATCTTCACCGCAGATAAGCCCACACCCCAAATCCTGTCCCCGAGAATGCTCAGGTGGGCCATCTTTCTCAACGCGTATCAGCACGCGTTGGTATACCGGCCCGGGAAGGAGATCAGCCATGCCGACGCCCTGTCGAGGTCCCCCATTCCCCGGGATGGCTGCCACGTGGGCGGAGTAGAGAGGGACCATCAGGTCTTAATGATAGAGGTTCTAGACTCCCCTCCAGTAGTACCGGCCGACATCGCCCAAGCGACAGGCAAGGACAAGACGCTGGCCACAGTTTGCTCCTGGGTACAGAAAGGGTGGCCCGTGTCTTCCCCAGCAGCGGAATTCGACACATTTTTCAAAAAGAAACTAGAGTTGTCCCTAGAGAGGGGTTGTCTTCTGTGGGGACAGCGGGTAGTGATCCCCACGCCTCTCCGGCCGAGGGTGCTTAAACTGCTGCACGTCAGCCACCCGGGGATCGTCCGCTCTAAGGCGCTGGCCCGCAGTTACTTTTGGTGGCCCCAGCTAGACGCCGACATTGAACACATGGTCGGCACTTGCAAAGCGTGCCAAAGCTCAAGGCCAGAAGAGGCTCGCTCGCCACCCAGGGAGTGGGACACGGCTAGGGGGCCCTGGTCCCGGATACATGTAGACTTTGCTGGCCCGTTCAGGGGAACGCTTTTCCTCCTCGTGGTGGACGCGTTCTCCAAGTGGTTGGAGGTCATTCCAGTCTCGAGCACCTCCTCGGCCACAACAATTAAACAGTTAAGGAGGGTCTTTTCCACGTTCGGTTTACCCGACACCCTCGTCAGCGATAACGCTAGCTGTTTCACGTCCGCCGAGTTCGGGGCATTCATGGAGCGAAACGCCATTCGGCACGTCACCTCTGCCCCTTTTCACCCGGCCACCAACGGCCAAGTAGAGCGCCTCGTGCGCACCACGAAAGACGCCCTGCTGCGCATGGGCCCCGGAGACCTCGACCTGAAATTGCGCCAATTCCTGCTTAGATACAGGGTCACCCCATTAGCATCAGGGTACTCCCCCGTGGAGCTGTTGATGCGCAGGAAGCTGGCCACGGGAATCTCCAAGCTAGACCCCACGAGAGTAGAGGACAAAGGGCGGAACATAGGGGTGGTACCCACAAAGAGTTTCAGCGTAGGCGCCCCGGTGCATTGCAGGAACTACGCCAGCGCGGGGCCAGCCTGGGTGCCGGGCACCGTAGTAGAACAAACCGGCCCCGTCTCATACCGCGTAGAGACCAGTACAGGCTTCCTGTGGAGGCGGCACGTGGACCAACTCAGGCGCAGGGTCCCCGGAGAGCAGGACGAAGACGAGAATAGTATCGAGTCAGCGTTAGGGTACTCCCCCACCCGCTTAACCCAAGGGGGAGGAAAAGGGGAGCATGGGTCCCCACCAAGGGGGGAGGAAAGGGAATCGATCCACAGAAATCTTTTGCGGGAGTCCCCGAAAAAATGGAAGAGCCCCGACCACACACATACCCCGCGGGAGTTTCCCCGAAACACAGATGCCCATAGAAGCTTAGACGTTGATTTACAGTACCAGGGGGAGTTAGCGGAGTGGTCCCCCACCCGTCCTAGCGAAAAGAGGGGTTTCAGTTCAGCCCCTGGTACCTACAGTCCCAGTAGCCCCTGTGAGTCAGAATGCGATATAGCGCCATTTCCCCGGAGACCGACACCCCCAAGACGGGAGGCGTCAGCGAGTCCGCCCACCACAGTCTCAAGGTCCCCCGAGCAGGAATCAGAAGGTAGCCGAACCACAAGGGCGACCTCATCGGTTCCGCGGTTCACAATAGGAGGGTCCCCGGGATCAGAGAGCAACAGGCAGGGGTTCACCTCCCAACTATTCATTCCCTTCCCATCCCCGGGCGCGAGGCAGGCACGGACGCCCCACAGAGCCACTAACGAATCCCCGTTTCCTGTTGCAGGACAAGCACCCGCGGAGTCAGGGATCACAGGCTCTCCAGTACTAGGTCAGACGCAAGCGCGTCCCAAGCGCACGTGCGGCAAGCCACAATGGTTGCGGGACTTCGTCCCATCCTAGGGGGGAGGGATGTTATGTATGTATGTATGCATGTTCATTATACTGTAAAGGCAAGAATGTAACCACTCCAGATACAAACGATACCAGCTGTAAAAGAACGCGAGCAGACAGCCCATAGAGGGCAGCTGCGAGCGTTCAGCCTCACATGGTTCACATTGCTCAATCACGGACAGCCGCGGGAAAACCTTCCCCGCATTCAGCAGCAGAAGAAAGAGGCGTGCCTGGGCGAGGCCACGCCGGTAGCAGCCAATCAGCTACCGTGCTACAAGATTCAAATGTAGAGAGCTACTGTATATATTGAGATGTACCACCGCCATTACCTCATGCTTCACTGGAACCTCATGCAATAAACCTGAGTTAAACCAACCCTTCGGTTGTCCGGTTGTCTTTGGTCCCATACACTAAAGATTCCCTGGAAATGGCATTGAGAGATATCCTGCCTATCTCTCCAACCCGGAGGTACGTCAGCATGGAGATGTCTACCATTGTATGGACTCCTCGCTGAATATCGACTCCAAGGTATCCAAGGTATACATTCACCAATGAAGTTTTTGAAAGCCACACTCAGAAGTCAAAACACGAATGACATTTTATCTCAGACAGAGAGGAGAACAGAAGGAAATAATAAAGTTCAACTATATGCCGCAGGATGGTAAATCCTTACCTAGGGAGGAGTATTTTTCTGCAGGGTGTTTGCTTATCTGCCTTATGATGTCTATCTACTTATCCCCAGACTAGCTTGTTTGCCTCTTGTCAGGCCAGAGTCAGGCGATATGCCTTCAGGTTTGCTAAGCCCAAATTCTGGATCAATTTAACACAGATGTTTTGGCAGTTCAACTTGAATGAATGGCTGTTTCCCCCACCAGGGATCTGAGTGGCTATTTCTTCCTTGCCTTGTTGGCTGTGTCCCCAGTTTAGAGAGGAAGCAGTTTGGTTTGGACGATTGGGGGGGGGGGCGGAGGAGAGAGAATTATATGCCTGCGGCTCCTGCTGCCATAGAAACAAGGCTTTGTTTGAAATCTTTGTCCAAAATGTCAAGACTTTACTGAATGTGCATGAGTGTGCAAGTGTCCTCCACACACACACACACACACCCTGCAACAAGCTTCCAGAGGCTGTATCTGAGGATAGAAATGTACTTGGTTGCTATGGAAACCAAGAAGTCTGATGAGTGCCCTTCCCATTTTAAACATCTGCTCCAGTCAGCTGAGGGGACAAGTTTTGCATTAAAATGGGGGAGGAAGAAAGAAATGGTAGAGATTTGGTACTGCTCCTCACCACCACCTCCATTCTGCTGGATATAGAAAGGGCTAAGCTTTTGGGGATGGGTGGGTGGGAGATGATGCCCTTCACTTACAAAAGCTAGCTGTGCTGGCAGTTGAATAAATCTTTGTTGTAGCTGCAGTCTCTGCTGTCCATGAAGGCAACTGAGTACTTGAGGTAATGCAGAATAGACTATGCATCAACTAGCACAGTGATTCTCAACCTGAGGCCCATGGGTTGGATGTGGCCTATGGCACCATTTCATATGGCCCACCACCACCTCCACCTCACCAGGAAGTGCCATGTGGTGGAGGAAGGGCAAAATGTCTGCCCGGCACCTAAAGCTATCTGAGGGAGCATGACCCGGTCCCCAGCTTAAAAAGGTTGAGAACTCCTGCGCTAGCAGCAGGGCGTGAGCTCCTTTGAGCCACTTTAGAATGGTTGGGATTTATCATATTGGGCCTAACTGCAAAATGAGTGGAGGAGGAACTCTGATTCCCAATGGTCATTGAGCCAGAAGAGGCCATGTCAGATGGACTGGCTGTGAAGGTGCACAATTGTTGCAGTGGGCCAGATATGGCCCACGGGGTCACAGAGTGACTGGACACAAGGAAGGCAAGTGAGGCAAAGATGCGGTGAAAGTCCAGTCCGATTGGCTCGGGGTGCTGGCATTTATTCCCTGCCTCGGGTCATTGCTTGCATAGGTTGCACGCGACCCGTCACAGAAGACTGCCGACGTGGCACATGTTAATCCAGTTACATTTGCAGAAGTTACTTGGAGGTGATGTGTAATCAGGATATTACCGGGAGGTCTGTTATCTACTAATTAACTACTGGCTGGCAAGACCATTGTCTTGCCCTATCATGGAATCTTTCCGGGAATAATTTAATCCGACATAGGCGTTGCAGTTTGTTCTCCTACTTAGAGAGTCCGTGGATATGATTAATACATTGTGTGTTTACCTTTAGTTATCACCTTGTGGCTTTTGCCCTTACCCATGTCTGAGCTAATGGCCAGAGCGATATGAATGAATCCTAACTATGACTAACATGAATCCGCACCCAATTTCCCTTCCAACCAGGTTATGAGGGCATGGTGCAAAACAACAAAGCATAACCCCCAATGCTATGGGGCTGTACCCACCCCAAGGCGACTCTGGACCACAGTTTTTAGCCTAATGGGGTGTTCTTGACTGAGGTGTTAAGTTTGGTTACCTGGTAAATGGTCTCAGGTTGAGAGCATATGCCATTAATGGCTTCACTGCCTGGCGTGAGAGCAGCAGAATAGTCGACCGCTGCTTGGTTTTCCAGAACTGTGTGTCTGTGTTCAGCCTGCTTTCTGTAGCAAGGCAAGATAATGAGATATGTCATTGATCTCTCACGGGGTGGGGTGGGGGTGGGGGTGGGGTTAAACTTCTTTCCCCCCCAGTGACAGAACTGGTTTTTCTAAGGCTACTCTGCAAAGCAGCCTCTTAATTATACAAATGTTCTCTCACATGTAGAGAGGTGCGATTGACACTGTCAAAAGGTAATTGATGAATGGCAATAGCCAGGGATTACTCAGGCTGCCGGATGCTCAACCTTTTCTACAGGTGTGGCCCTATTTGGATTTTCTCCATCCCCCATGACCAAGATATGTTTCCTAGCGAGGGGGTCATATCGTGAAAGGAAAATGTGAGGGTGATATACAACCATGTGTGTACAGAAATCATACATCCCTTGATGATCCCAATTCTGAACATTGTACAAAGTCATGAAAATCAATGATATGCCAATACAAATAGTAATAGCAGTGAAACATAAACATTCAGCTGCTTGGCTGATGGGTACTGGCTGGTTGCAAGGCCAAGATATGTTTCCTGTGTCCAGGCAAGGCAAGTGGGGTTATATGTGGCAAGGCCAAGAATTGTCCCAATAGTTCTCTGGTGCATATATAACTCAAAATATCCATTGATAGCTCAAAAAGTCTATTGTGTGGCAGTCCGAGCTGGCATAAGCAAAGCAATATTGTGTGCTTAACAGAGAGTCCTTCGAGGTCATCAAGTGTCCTTGTGTGTGTGCGCAGTGTCCATGTGGCCCCCAAAATCCTCCCCCCAAAGACATCCCAAAATCATCTTAGGGATGGGAACAAATGGACAGCTGATGTCATCGCTGGCAATGGCTGAGGTCATCTTTTGGCGATACCCGCATTTGGCATCTGGGCCTGATTCCGGGAATGAACTCTGGATAGGAGAGAAGACTTTCTGCAAATGCAGCTTTTGGAGATAAAAATCTGAGAGAGTTAGTTTTGCAACTTATAGGATAGCAATTTATAGGATAGCTGTAAATTGGGGTTCCCCCTTCTTTTTACTAAAAGAAAATACAATGTAGATACATTCCACACTCGCAGGATCTGGGCTTGTGCCATTCAGATGCAGCAGTTCCTGCTGGGAGGGTTTGCCTGCAAACAAGGATGTTAGATCCTGAGAGAAAAAAATTATTTGAATGAAATCCACGTTTTGAGGGAAAGCTGTGAATGTTCAAAAGTCAGCAATTAGCATAGAAGAGCAGATAATCTTTAAAAAACAATCTGAATGCACAACACTGTGGTGTAGAAAACCTTAAAAATGAAGCATACTGTGTTATTCTAAAGACAAAAGCATGCAGAAGTGAGACTTCTCGAAACCTGTGAGTGTCAGAGGACCAGTAATTAGAATCCAATTGGCAACCTGTGATTGTGTACAATTGCCCTGTGGTGAATGCTTTAAAGCAAGGCTTTCCTGCTGGCAGATCAGCTTTGTTATGCTGATAGCAGCGTTTTCCATGCCTGTTCTTGTGTAGTGAAAATTCTGTGTGTCTCAGACCAGTCTGAGGTCCCATGTCGAACCTTGGCACATGGCGTGCCAGGCTTCCTTTGGGTAGATTTCTCATGAAGGCCCACACACATTGTCCATATCCTCAAGGCTGCAGCAATCCTGCATGTCTCATTTCATATGTTTTGCAGGAGATGGTTCCATGATCATAGTGTGTGGGTCACTTCATGGCAAGCAGGGATCCACCTTAAACAAATTCATGCCAGTGGCATTTTTCCTGCTTCAAGGGAAAAATGTATTCTCGGGAGTTGCAGCTGATGATTAAAAGATGCTAATCAAGCCTGACTGTTCAAATGGAAGTAGTTACTGTCAATATCTCGAAGAGGCTTAATCAACAGGTACTTGGCAGAGGGCAGGAGAAGAGGTGGGGGAATGGCTCTATATCCATGGTTCTCAACATGGGGCACACACCTCACAGGGGGACAATTTGATTTTTAAGGGGGGACAATTCGAGAATAGGTTATTAACAGTGAATGACCTTTTAGGCTTCCTCCGTATGAATCGGAGTTCACTTTTTGAATAAGAAGAATTATATGTCATGAGGCGGTGACATCAGGATTTTAGAGATGCTTAGGTCAGGCATGGCCAGAAAAAGGTTGGGAACCACTGTTCTCTATATACGATTGCTCATGTACTACATCAATATATTTTTTTTAAAAAAGAACCCAATTTTTTTGCCCTCTGTTAAAAGGCTGGTCAAGAAACTGCCTATAGGCAAAGCCACCAACATGGATTCAACCTTTGGAGTTTTCTCAACCTGCTCTTTAAGATGAGGCAAAACAATTTTTTAAAAAAATCGATTTTTAAAAAAATTCTCTTGCCTTCTGCTGAGCAAGGGAAGTGATTAATTTGCCACTTCACAATACAATATCGGCAAATTCTAAGTGGAAGGCTTGCTTTGGGTTGGTTCCAGTGATCACACAAGTTTAAAATCACTATCTTTAACAAAACTGCTTAATAGTATAATAACAGAGTTGCTTCACACTCTGAGAATACAGGGATTCAGAAAACTAAACAGTGATTACGCATCACTGATTCAGTTTTTAATTGGAGTCTGTGCCATCCAGGGCTGGATGCAGTGGTGGGCATCAGCAGGTTTGCACCAGTGCACCAGAACCGGTAGCAGAAATTCTGGCTGGTACCAAAAATTCCATCCAAGCTTCGAAATAAAGTAGTCCTAATTTGGGCGCAATGCAGGGCTTTTCCCTTGGCCATGCCCACAGTGTGGTAGTACATTTTTGGAGCCCACCACTGGTTGGATGAGAAGATGACGGGACACCCCCTCCCCCCCAGTTCATCTACACCAGCGTTTCCCCAAACTATGTTCCGCAGAACACTGGTGGACTTCACTTCCCAGAAGCCTAAATCAGTACATTGGCTGATCGATGTTTTGGGGAATTGACTTAGACTTCTGGGAATTGAAGTCCAAAAACCAAAAGTTGTGATATACTGATCTACACTACCATTTTAAAAATTTAAAATATCATTTTGTACTAATTCCATTCCATTCCAACTTTAATTTGTACCCCACTCAGCACATGGCCGACTCTGGGTGGCATTACAACATAATTGAAATACAATATACAATTAAAAATATAAACAAAATTGATTTCTATATAAGCACAATATACAATATAATACATATTACAATAAAATAAACAGTCCCTAAACTATTCCAAAATAAATAAAATAAAGTACAATATTACAAGTTATACAAAATTCACACTTACAAGGTTTACAAAGCAACTACATATCATATAAAAGTCCTATTTAAGTACTAATGCCGACAAAATTGGATAAACATTATCCTCGGCTACTAAGCGTCCCCGAACAATACAATAATGAGCAATACATACAAAATACCAAAAAATACAAGAGATAACAAAGTATACAATAATACCCAAATATACAATAATTACAGTATGCAAAAATTACTCTAAAAACAACACATAATGGGGGAAAGAAGCTCACGGCTCAGCGACTGCAACAAGGGTGGGCAAAATAGTTCTTTTATATCCCCGCCGAGACGGGGGTCCAGCAGAGCTGTCACAGTTGGCCTCGAAGCCCTGGCAGATGACGGGGCCAGGGAGAGGCGGTGGTGGAGTCCCGCGACATCGGGCCGGACTCCAGCTGGGTTCCCACCTCCGCTGACTGGCGGGCCAGGTGAGGTGGGAGCCCAAGATGTTTGGCGGCTCTCGGGGCTTGAGGCGGTGGCTATTCATAGCACTGCGGTGGGAAATGGCTCCACCTGGGCTCCCACCTCCACTGACCGGCAGGCCAGGAGAGGGAGCCGAAGATGTTTGGCGGCTCTCGGGGCTTGAGGCGGTGGCTATTGCAGCACTTTACTAGATAAACAGAATACACTGGTCATATTATTTGCATCATGCATTGCTGTTTCACTATATCCCTTATACATACCTGTCAACCTTCCCGATTTGGCCGGGATTGCCCCATTTCCCGACCCGCGCTGCCAAAGCCCTGTAATTTGGCAGCGTGGGAAAGGAAGTACTGTGCAGCCCTTCTGCGCAAGTCGCCTTCTACGCATGCGTTGAAGGCGACCTGCGCGGAACCGCTCTGCGCAGGCCCCATTTTTTTCCAGAGCCGTGGGTTGACAGGTATGCCCTTATTACTTTTTTTAAAATAAAAAAGGGAACTCACCATGCCTTGTTGAATGACAGCTGCAGGAATAGGCAGGGAAGGGAGTAGAAAGAAGAGTGTCAATAATCGAATGGGAGACAGCCTAGAGTGATTCTAAGACCTGTCCAGACTCTCCTCATGGGAGAAAAAACTTGGATTAGTGTGGACAGAAAAAGCACTCAAGTGAGAGGTAAAAATAGATCACACTAAAAAGTTATCTGGTTCACTTTTAAGCATGAATCAGACTGCTCCATATTCCCCCATGTGGACAGGGTTCTGTGGTTCCTGATTAATTGAAGAAGGAGGGGGGAAATCCCCCAGTGATTAAATCTTATTTTCCTGTACTAACTGTATCCCAAACCACTTATCTGTTTCTTCTGTGATGATGTAACTGCTGGCAGAAAGTTATAGAGAGAAAACAATGAAGAAATAAAAGATAAGGTTAATGACATCCCAAACTCTTCACTTTATTCCAGACAATATCTGTTTGAGGTCATTTCACTCGATATTATCAGAAGGAGAAAAGTAATGGCATGCATTTGTATGCTACAATGAGATTAAACAGACAAATGTGGCAGGATGGTTGTTGTAAACCAGCCTTCTAAGGCTGTTACCTGTGTTTCTAAACACAATCTTCATGTGATATCAGGGGCATCTTGTTAGACAAATATATCAACAGACATGTGCAAATGAACGGTAGTGCTTTTTCCAGGCAGGAGGACAGAGGATCAACTCATTAAAAGACATTACTGAGAGTTTGTGTCATGTAATAGTCAGAAGACTGAGGGCTAAGTCTCACTTGTCTCATTTGCTATAATATGGCAGTGAGCTCTACTTTTAGTTAGTATATAACTTCCTATTCTTTCATCTAATAGATTTCCAAGTGAACTAAAAGTTAGCAAAAAGTCTTAAAAGAAAGAAAGGGGAAAGGGGGTGGGTAGGCAAAACATTGTAACACTTTAAAGACTAACAGATCTGTTTCAGTGGGGGCTTTCTTGAATAAAAATCCACTTTTTCAGATACATGAAATGTTTGTACTCTTTGTATACATTCCCACTAGAGTGAGGGTTTCTGTCTGTCTGTCTGTCTGTCAGTCGGACAGAGTTTATTTTTCTCTGTCTTTGCCTCTGCTTTGTCTTCTCACTCTGCCCTATATCTATCTTACTATCTGCATGCCTGTGCACTTTAAAACAGTCCAAACAACACAAACGAAAAAATCATCTAAAATGTGAAGTGCAGATACAGATACGACAGCAAGTAAAATACTTGCTCCAGTTAACCAAATAAGGCTTTTAAGGAGACATGATGATCTTCCCCCTCATTTTATAGATGAATAGCACAAACCTATAATCCTGTCTAGTTGGGCCCTACTATCAGAATCCACACCTCCCCGCTTGAATGCAAACTGGAATACTGAGTTACTTTATAGGGATGTTGTAAGGATTCCTCAGATCATGCATGTGAAAGACTTTAGATACTGAAAAAGCACTATTAAGAGATGCTACCTATGATTAATTCAGTCTCAATGTCTTGCTCCCAGAAAGGGCATGGCCTTTGCTTCTCTCAGGATGTGGCTTGCCTCCACAT
Organism: Bradypodion pumilum; assembly: GCA_035047305.1. Lineage (NCBI taxonomy): Eukaryota > Metazoa > Chordata > Lepidosauria > Squamata > Chamaeleonidae > Bradypodion > Bradypodion pumilum. The sequence continues at coordinate 283,927,042 of JAWDJD010000002.1, read as the reverse complement.
GCTTGAGAAGGCGAGTTGTCTTTAAAAGAAAATGGGACACTTTCGGGAACTGGAACTTCTGGAGAATGACTAGCGTTTCCCACCCTTTATTTCTTTTTTTGCTTTACTTCTGTGACAAGGCTTCTCTCTCCTTTCCAAGAACCTGCTCCAGTCAAGGTGTAGGTGTGTGTGTGTGTGTGTGCAAGTGTGTGTGTGTGTGTGTGTGTGTGTGTGTGTGTGTGTGTGTGTGTGTGTGTGTGTGAGAGAGAGAGAGAGAGAGAGAGAGAGAGAGAGAGAGAGAGAGAGAGAGAGAGTGTTTAGGGCAGGTGGAAATCTTCAAAAGATGCAGTGGTGCCCTTGCTTCACAGTGTGTGGGATTTTTACCCACTAAAACTACCTTCCATTACACCCTGCCACTCTGTGCAGCCGTCGTCAGGCATTACTTCACGGGGGCAGACTGGCTGTTAAAAACCTTCCTCCAGTTTGGCTACTCCGCCTCCTCCTCTATGCCTCTGGCTGCCCTCTTCTCAGTCTCTCCACACGTCTAAGTTCCAAGATGACCCCGGCCACATAATTAGACATCGCGACCCAGGTAGTCTCTCTGCTCAACATCTCACCAATGATGTCTTCTGGAGACAACTGTCGTCGAACATGCCTCTGTAAAATTTCCCGTTCTGCATCAAAGCGTGGACAGTGAAAAAACACGTGCTCCACGTCTTCCTGCACGGGCTGGCAGAGGGGGCACGAAGCATCATCATCCAGCCTAAAGCAGTGTTGGTAGGCTCTGAAGCAGCCATGCCCCGTCAACAGCTGTATGAGGTAGTAATCCACCTCTCCATGCTGTCTTGTTGACCACGTGTTAATGTCTGGGATGAGGTGATGAGTCCACTGTCTCTTGGTTGATGTATCCCAAATCTGCTGCCACCGCGCTGTTCTCTCTATCTTGGCTTCCATGACAATTGTGCATCATTCCATCACCTGATTTTCTCACCTCTGCCATCAGATGGATTGGCATCATATCAACAATGACACACAGGGCATCGTAAGAGACTGTTTGGAAAGCCCGAGCCACCTGCAGGGCAATCCTATGGTATATCAAAGTTATTTGTCGCACGTACGATGTCCCTGCCGTGGCTTCTGACCAAATTGGGGCTACATACAGCAACACAGAACTAACAACACTCTAGAGGAGTCTTTGGCAAGTCTGTTGCAGACCTCCAATATTTGGCATCATCCTTGTCAATGCATTACATACTGCTCTGGCCCTTGCGCTCACAATTTGCAAATGCTCATCGAAGCGTAGCCTGGCATCTATCTGGACACTCAGATATAGTAATGACGGCTGCGAGAGTATACTGCGAGAGTATATTGCCTGGGTGTGTGTGTGTGTCTGTGTGTGTGTGCTTGTGAAAGCATGGAACATCCTTTGATGTGGGTTCCCCGTGCCCCCATGGGCACGGAACGGCCCGGCAGAGGCCACTTTCGGGAGAAAGGCTCCCTGGCCCGTGGGCTCTGCAAGCACCCAAATTAAGGGGGGTGGATAAATTATAGGGTTTGATTCACCCAATTCCTTGACCTGACCTAAGACTCTGCCAAGTAAGCAGATCGCTAACTCCTGCAACATAATTAGGCAAACATTCATCTCCGAGCTTAGCGTAAATCTCTGGCGCAAATAGTGGCCATATTTACCCAGCTCCTAAGCCCAAAACAATGGTGTTTTCCCAGTCCTTGTTTGCCCGCACTAATTAACTTCCCCCAGAGAGATTCCCAATTAACCTGAGTAAATAGGTGATGTGATTTACTGTCGGGTGATGGATTTTTCTACCTTGCCTTCTGATCTATAAATGGTTATGCCTTTTCCTCAATAAAGCACTGATCTTATCCTCCTCCATGCTGCCTCGTATCGTTCTTTGATCAGTCTCCTCCGGGACCTACGGCCCTCAGCGGCCCCGATTCCTACACCTGGTGACCCCGACGTGATCTACTCATGAGTAAGCGACCCCCGAGCGGTCTTCCTCAGAGTAGCGATCACACAGTCCGGTTCTGCGCTTGAACCGTGTCCGAATCATCCCGGAGGACAGCGCGGCACTCCGGCCGGCAGCCAGCCGATCGGAGGGATGGCCTGCGGTGAGGCAGTCCAAAGAGGCATCCTACAGCTTGCTCCCGACTTTCGCGGCGGCTTGCGCCAAAGGGAAAAACGCGTTCTGCTCAGGGCAGCTGTGAGCCCCTGACAGCGCAGTGGCCACCGAGGGCCCGTGGCCGCAGTCCACGCTCTGAGCTCTACCCAGAAGCGTCGTCGCCAGAACCTATTGCCTGCCACAGACGCGTCGACTCGTCCCGAGGAGGAAACTTCCGAGGACCCAATCGCAGGTAATATGGGGACCTGTCCTCAGCGACAGCGTCCATCCGCTAGCCAAAGAACTCGTGAGGGAGAGTTCAGAATCCTGGCCAGGGTATTTAAGGTGCGTTTTCACAGCGGAGAGCTAGCGAGACTTTTGGTGTACCTAGGGGAACACTGCCTGCTTTACCCAGAAGTAGGTACGTTAACCCTTGAGCTCTGGGATCAGATAGGAGACTGCATTCAGCAACCCCTGAAAGCTCCAGGAGGCGTAATTCGCACATGGAGAAAGTGTAGGAAGCTCTTGGCGGAGATAGAGCCAGTCCGGGTAGAGGCCAAAGAACCCCCAAGTCTGCCAGATGCGCCAGCCGAACCAACGGCGCCTACGGCGCTCTATCTGTCACTCCAATTTAGGCAGAGTAGTGTAGGGAGCTTTCCCTCGGTGACAGCTGCAGACGTCACCGGCAGAATGCAAGGAATGAGGAGCGCAGGCGCTTCTCAAAGAGCAACAGGTTCCCTAGCTACCAAAAGTGCCCTTCAGCGCACAGTAGAGGAAGAACTCAGGAAGGGGGAATTGCCAGTAGAGGAGCTAGCAGAGCTCAGTCAGATATGTCCCATCCGCATGGAGATGGACACGCTTACGGGCGCCCAGCAGATAGTACATTCCCCAGTCCCGTATAAGCTTCTCATGGCTATACGGAAAGCCATTTCAGAAACAGGGCTCCAAAGTCGCTTTACGAGGGGCACGCTTCAGCAAGTGTGCGAGAACACCATGTGGATTCCCCATGACTGGAAAGCCGTCATGCGGATGATGATCACCCCTAGCCAGTATTTAATTTGGGACAGCGAGTTTCGCCTTGAGGCGCAGACAAGGGCTGCCAGGATGGGAGGCGCAGTACTTCCTGACCAGCTGTATGGTTCAGGTGCCTTTGAATCCATCGATACCCAAATCAACTTGCCTCTAGCCACTCTCCAGATGTCGGCCGAGGCCGCCTTTAGGGCGTTTTTCAAAGTCCCAGCAACTGGCAAAGCGGCTAAAAATTACACCGCTATCAAGCAAGGAGCCCAGGAACCCTATATGGACTTCATCAATCGCCTGGAGGAAGCCATTAGCAGGCAGATTGATAATGAGCAGGCCCAACAAGAGCTCATGATAAAGTTAGCCAAGGACAATGCCAATTTAGACTGCCGTAAAATCTTGCAGTCCCTGGGCAATTGTCCTGATTTGACCCTTACGGACATGATTAGAGCTTGCGCCGACGTTGGCACAGAATCCTACAAGATGGGTTTGCTAGCGGCAGCGGTGCAAGGGGGTAAGAGACCAAAAGGAAAGACCCAAGGAGCATGTCACAATTGTGGCAAGGTCGGTCACTTCGCTAGGGAGTGCCGATCCAAGGGAGGCGGACAAAAGTCCGGCCGTCCCAAGGCTCCAAACACCCCATGTCCGAAGTGCAAAAGAGGCTACCATTGGGCTCGAGACTGTCCGAATTCGGGAAACCGGAACACGGGCATGTCTCTGGCCCCGGTCCAAACAGGGACTCCCCTCACCCAAAGCTCACCAGAGCTAGACTAAATCCCGGTCACATTCCAGACATTGCGAGGGCACAGGCCAGCCCCAAGGGTAGTACAGGGTTAGACTTGACTTGTCAGGCGGACGTTACATGCGACCTGCCAGGCACGGTCTATCTAGTGGACTCCCAGTACATGGGTCCACTGCCCAAGGGCTTTATAGGTTTAGTTTTGCCCCGCAGTGTAGCTGGAGCACGCGGAATTTTCATAATTCCAGGAGTCGTTGACTCGAATTTTTCAGGCGTTCTCCAAGTTCAGCTTTGGACTCACCTGCCCCAAACAATTCACAAGGGAGACACCTTAGCACAACTGATCATGGTTCCTTGTCACTCGCCAGCAGATAGCCAGGGAAGGCTCAGTGACAGCTCCGAGTCCCGGTCAGAGGACCGCTCGAGCGCCTGTGAGGCAGTACAAGGATACCAGGTCTTAGCGACAGTGGAGACCAACATTGAGTGGAAGCAGCGCCCCGTTATCGAGGTATTTTTGAACAAAAGAGCGTTCTCAGGGTTGCTCGATACCGGAGCGGATGTGAGCGCGATAAGCAGGAGCCAGTGGCCAAGAGAGTGGGCCATTGAGCCGGTCTCTGATGTGTGGGGGGTAGGCGGCGTCCAGGAAGCGTTTAGGAGCCGAGAGTGGGTGGAAGTCACAATCCCAAAGGCTGACGGCACGGCGGTAATTCGGCCGCACATTCTTGACGTGCACATCAACCTTTGGGGCGAGACATCTTACAGCAGTACGGTGCTACGCTTACCTTTGGGTAATGGCGTTGCCACTTAAATGGCTCACCGATACGCCGGTTTGGGTAGAACAATGGCCGGTAGTGGGAGAGAAATTAGTTGCCCTTAAGCAGCTAGTTAAAGAACAGCTAGACGCAGGACATATAGAACGGTCCACAAGTCCTTGGAATTCGCCAATTTTTGTGATAAAGAAGAAGTCGGGGAAGTGGCGACTCCTCCACGATCTCAGAGAGATCAATAAATGCATACAGCCAATGGGTCCGCTTCAATGCGGCATCCCAAATCCGAACATGATTCCCGAGGGGTGGGAGATTCTAGTCGTAGATCTTAAGGATTGCTTTTATACAATCCCCTTAGACCCCCGGGACCGGGAAAGGTTCGCCTTTACGGTGCCGGTTGTGAACCACAGCGAGCCCACGCAGCGTTACGCGTGGAAATTTTTGCCACAGGGCATGCTCAACTCGCCCACCCTGTGCCAAATTTATGTTCACAACGCACTGGCAAAGTTCCGAAGCCTTTACCCTAAAGCCATAGTTTGCCATTTTATGGATGACATCTTGGTCGCGATGCCGCAACTCGGCAGCGAAATGTTTTCTGACCTCCAGGCCAGCCTGGGGGACAAAGGTTTACTCATTGCCCCAGACAAAGTGCAGAGAACCGAGCCCTTCTCATACTTGGGTCATCGGCTTCTCCGCTCTTTCGCAGCACCAGTTATGCCCCAGATCAATTTACAGGACTCAGTCACCCTTGTAGAGCTGCAGCAAGTTTTAGGTAACATCAATTGGGCCAGACCGTATTTCCGATTGGATACGGATCTCTTGAAACCGCTCTTCTCGCTGCTAACTTTAGGCAAGCAGCCAGCAGACCGGATAAAGATTTCTCGAGACGCATGCTTGGCTCTCGAGAAGGTCAACCAAGTTCTCAGCCAACGGTGGGTAGATAGGATCACCCTAGGGCCATATGCTCTGATCCTGAATTTGTACATCGTACGGTCAGGGTCCATGTTTACTGGAGCGCTCGGCGTAGATGCCGAGAAAGGGGCGAGTATCGTGGAGTGGGTGTACCTTCCGAACACCTCTTCACGAAACATCGTTCCTCCCCAATAATTGGTCTCCGCGGTGGTTTACCGCGGAAGGCTGAGAGCTAGGGACATTTCAGGGCATGATTTGGCCAAAATCGTAGTCCCGTTCACCAAGGAACAAGTTCAGCAATTAATGCAGCTCGGTGACTCGCTTCCAATTGCGTTGGAAGGATTCACCGGATGCTTGGCATACCACTTGCCAAAGGACCCCAGACTTGTCTCACTCCAAACGCAGACAGTCAGCTTGTTTGAATTGCTCTCGCTGGTTCCACTTCAGGGGGCCAGGGCAGTTTTTACTGATGGTGGTCGAACATATGGTGTCTTGACCTGGCAGGAGGGCCAAGCTTGGCGCACGCTGCTAACTCTTCCACAAAAGTCCGCGCAGCGGGCAGAGTTGGCAGCGGTGAACCTTGCCTTGCGCACCTTCGCCAAAGAACATTTAAACATCATTACTGACAGTATGTATGTTAGGAACTTGCTTCACAGTCTACTGGGAGCATACATCACTCCCGCGATAGACAAGAATTTGCTTAGTCTGTTTCTCACTGCTCAATGTCATTTGCGAAACCGCACGGAGCCGCTCTATATTGCCCACATCCGAAGTCATCAAGACCTACCGGGTCCGATTTCCGCGGGCAATAGCAGAGCGGATGCGGCGGCAAAGGAAATTCAGCAACGTTCAGTTTTGGGTGTTTTTACTACTCCAATTCAGAGTCATGCCTTTTTTCACCAAAATGCCAAAGCACTCACCAGACAGTTCAATTTGCCACTCTCTCAAGCCCAAGGCATAGTTCGCTCTTGCCAGCATTGTGCAGGGGCACCGGGGGGGGGCTCATGGGGGGTCAACCCACGAGGGACAGAGGCCAATCAGGTGTGGCAAATGGACGTCACGCATGTTCCACAGTTTGGCAGATGGCAGTACATGCACGTTTGCATAGACACTTTTTCTCAGTTCGTTTGGGCAACGGCGCAGAAAGGGGAGACTGCTTCCCACGTGGAGCAGCACCTCCTTTCCTGCATTGCAGCCATGGGCAAACCTCGGCACGTTAAAACCGATAATGCCCCATCCTACAGCTCTAGGCAGCTGGCCGCCTTCATGGCCACTTGGGATATTAAGCATACTTTTGGCGTTCCTTACAATCCGCAGGGGCAAGCGATTGTGGAACGGGTCAATCGGATGCTCTAGTCCTATATTGACAAATAAACAGAAAGGGGGGAGCCACCAGCCCTCCCCAAGTCACAGGGCCAGGCACAGCATTGCCTGAATAAGGTATTGTTTACGTACAATCACCTTAATGTTTTTTCGGACTGCACGCCACAGGAGAAGCACTTCCGCCGTTCGGAAGCTCTCCCGCGACCAATGATCCGATACCGGGTGCCACCGGACCCTTCTTGGAGGGGCCCGGCGCCGCTCGTAACCTGGGGAAGAGGGTATGCTGCAGTTATGTCTCCTACAGGTGTCGTTTGGATTCCAGCTCGGTGTGTCAAGCCTTACTTGGAACCACATGGCGTGGACCCAGACCGACCGGAGTCTGATCCCGGAGATGGAGGACCTCACTCTGACCGAGAGGACCCGTCGGAAGAGACGGCCACCGACGACAGCACCCAAGATCACCTGGGGGATGGTCAAGATCCTTTGTCGTGAGACCGAGGACACCGTCCGGCGCGAAAGGAAGGAGCCAACGCCGGAGAACCTCACAGCTGCAGTTTTCACCCAGATTCATGCCAACACCCTGGCGCTCACCATCATCCTGACCCTTTCCCTGCTTTTGGGGGGAGGCGCTCAGGCCGCCTCGTTGGAGGCCAACGATCTGCTGCCCGGCGGAGACCTCTCTGCCCGGATGCAGTACAATATTTGGGAGAGGTTGGCGGGTCTCGTCAACCAGTCCGATTTTTGCCTCAGGCAGGACCTTGGTTCTGCCTCGATCCTCAGCACCTGCCTCATCCCTGTGTGCCATTCTCCAGGCGCGCACCCCAGGGATGGGGACTGGCTTGTGAAAAGACTTTTCAGCCCATACATTCCAGTGGCTTCTTCGGAGTATGCCCGCTGGGAGATGCGGCTGACCATGACTTTGCCAGCTGACACAGCCACCCTCCACACTCCTCGGGTGGCGGTCAGCCCGAACTCTACCTGTGGTCGAATGTACGGCTGCGCCTCAGCTGGTCGTACCCGGCGCCGCTGCCTCAACGTTGGCAGTGGCAACTGGACTTGCAATAACCCAGTACCACTTGGCACCATGTACGCTCATATCACCCTGCCATCTGGTTGGTTCTTCACATGCAACCAGTATACGTGGAACTACATTCCTGCAAATGTTTCAGACTCTATATGCTGTATCAGCCGTTTGACATTGTTACTCCCTACTAAGGATATGGTCACCCCAAGCACAAATGTTACGAATGTTTCAAATGTTCCCTCACTCATACGGCACACTCGCACCACCCAGTTAGACAGCTCATGTGAGAGCAGCTTTAGAGTAATGAGCCCTGCCGAATATCTCTCTTTGGCAGTCAGCATCTTTGGCGTGCCAGGCTTAGCCATCGGCAACGCAAAGAGGATTGGTCGCTTGGCTTGCGGTCTAGCAAAAGCCATCAACCATACCTCCTCAGCGATAGCGCTCCTTAATCAAAAGCAGGCAGAGCTTCGCCGTGCCATTCTTGACAATCGAGCAGCTATCTACCTCTTATTGTTGCACCACCTGGGTTGCGAATCCTTTCATGGTATGTCCTGTTTCAACCTGACTGACAACTCCCGCAAAGTACAGAGTCAGCTCACTGATCTCCACACCATAGTCCAGGGCATCACCGAGGGTTCTGCATGGGGAGCTTGGTGGAGTTCATTGTGGAACTGGATGTGGTCATGGATCCCCTGAGGGTGGCTCCAAACGGTACTCAAGGTGGTTGTGGGGGTGATTATACTAGGCATAGCAATCTGCTGCTTTGCGCAATGTATTCCCTCGCTGATCTCAAGGTGCCGCCCCAGAAGGAAACCCCGAGACGTCATTCCTGCTCATCAGCTGGTCCCGCTCCTGCGCAGAGTTGCCGGTCAGGCTCTTAAGAAAAATTAAAAGGGGAGATGTGGGTTCCCCGTGCCCCCATGGGCACGGAACGGCCCGGCAGAGGCCACTTTCGGGAGAAAGGCTCCCTGGCCCGTGGGCTCTGCGAGCACCCAAATTAAGGGGGGTGGATAAATTATAGGGTTTGATTCACCCAATTCCTTGACCTGACCTAAGACTCTGCCAAGTAAGCAGATCGCTAACTCCTGCAACATAATTAGGCAAACATTCATCTCCGAGCTTAGCGTAAATCTCTGGCGCAAATAGTGGCCATATTTACCCAGCTCCTAAGCCCAAAACAATGGTGTTTTCCCAGTCCTTGTTTGCCCGCACTAATTAACTTCCCCCAGAGAGATTCCCAATTAACCTGAGAAAATAGGTGATGTGATTTACTGTCGGGTGATGGATTTTTCTACCTTGCCTTCTAATCTATAAATGGTTATGCCTTTTCCTCAATAAAGCACTGATCTTATCCTCCTCCATGCTGCCTCGTATCGTTCTTTGATCAGTCTCCTCCGGGACCTACGGCCCTCAGCGGCCCCGATTCCTACACTTTGAACTGGAATATTTCCAGGAAAACACCCCCCCCTCCCGTCAGTCATGAAGAGACTACTGAAAGCTGCAATTTCCTTGGTATTGTGGCCACTTGTCGCTGCCCTGTTGAAATGACTTCTTAGAGTCCAGTCAAACAGGGAAGCAGATGCTTTGTTTCTCTGCTGCTGCTTCATCCTTCCCAGCTACTAGTTCCCTTTTCTGTTCACAAATTATGCAAATAACAATGACATTTCTTCCCTCTCTTGCCACCAGAAGAGGTGTACAAGCCAGATAAGGCATTTGATGGGAATTTCCATCTATAGCAGTGTTTCCCAACCTTTGGTTTTGGACTTCAATTCTCAGAAGCCCAAGTCAATTCACCAAAGCATTGATCAGCTGATGTACTGACTTAGGCTTCTGGGAATTTAAGCCCCCCTGTGGGGCATGTGTTCCATGTTGGGAACCACTGATTTATAGAGTTTCTCCTAATTGGTGAGACAAGGCAGACAGAATCTCATGCTTTCATTAGGCAACAGCCAAAATGTAGATAGCCATAAAACGAGTTCTGTGAAGCCAAGGGGATTATATAATTCTTTCCCCCTTCCTCTTTCCAATAAACCCCCATGCTGGTTTTGAAACAGAGTAGTTTCCAAATCAATTTAAAGTAATAGCAAATGGGCCCGCTGTTAAAAGAAAAAAAAATCCACCAGGATATTTGAGTCTACTTGGAGTGATGAGTTTCTTTGAGACTATGGGACTGTTTACACCAGACCATTTGGGTTCATGTAGTGTGGCTTTTAAAAAAGCCATTGAACTAAGGCGCAAGAACAAAATGCTCCAAAGTCTTACTTTCTTAGCTGATTGGGAGAGTGGTTCTATGATCTGCTGAAAAGTGGGTTCTTTAAGCTGCTACTGAGATAGTTGGGGCAGCCACCTTAGTGGCAGCAGTGTACATGTTAATTAGGCCAACCTTCCCTCAGCCCAACTACAACCTGCCCTATTTTGAGATCCGGGGGGGTTGGGGGGAAGGTTCAACAAATTCCCTCCTGAATTTTATCCCATCCCAAACATATGCACATATTGGGGGATGGGATAAAATAAAGTTGTGGCTGAAGGACCGCTTCTCAACTGATTGGGGGATAAAATACAGCAGGGCAATTTGTAGATCCTCTTGACGGCATCTTGAAATGGGCAGGTTGGGTCAGACTGGCCTATTCAACATATGCACATGATGACAAATTTCCCCAACCCGTTCAAGAGTGGACTATATGCACGTGTAGACAGCCTGGATACCATTTTAGGATGTGACTACACAATGGGAAAAATATGGGTTGGTCCATTGTGATTCAGTTGGGTTTTCCCCTAGTGAATTCCCTGTAGCCACCCAAATTCGCAGGAATGCAGGGCAAAGGTAGAAAGCATGGTTTACACTGAACTCCAAGAGCAGGACCTGTCTTAACAAAAGAGCTAATGAGTGCTGACTAGCAATTTCTACCTCTCTCTCTCTCTCTCTCTCTCTCTCGTCTGTTTTTTAAAAAATCAATCTCCCAAGAGTTGTTTTTGTACACTGCACAACAACGATTTTGCTTCTGGGAATAACATATGTGATTTACATGATATCGAGTGTGCTGATCTCAACTCTGAACTCAGAATTTGCATATCACGTACAGATTTTAAGTTATAGGCATGCTATAGCTTTTCAAATGGTATTGGGTAATGTATTTTTATATGGGAACATTACAGTAAAACCCCAACTTACATAATGATTTTATGCTAAAACCATGTCCTGATTCACACGATTTCTTATGAGTTTGCTTCAAGTTACATAAAGATTCTTTTTCTTATGGGTTTGCTTCAAGTTACATAAAAATTCATTTCCCTATGGGTTTGCTTCGATTTACATAAAAACTTCATTTTTTCCTATGGGTTTGCTTCGAGTTATGTAAAAAATTTTTTTTCCTATGGGTTTGTTTCAAGTTACAAAAATTTTGGTTTAATCAAAAACCTATGGAACAGACTTTTTATTGTAAGTAGGGTTTTTTACTGTATAACAGTTGCAGCTACTACTATGCCTGCTGCTGCCTTAGCTGAATCACATCCCCTGGTGGCATGCATGTTCCAACAGTGGTCGGGCATGTCTGGGCTAGTCAGTAAGCTGGCGTCAGAAATAGGTATATAGGGTGAGATGAACCAAGGGTTTCTCTCTAGTGTGAAACCATCTTATTGGATAGCACAGCTGGGCCATATTGAGTATGTTTTGAGCTAAAGATGAGTAGGCCCAGCTATATTAATAAACCGGATAATTTTTGCTACATTTGTGGCAAATATACCCCGTGTGATCAACACAAGAACCTAACCAAGAGGGTGAGATTTGCTTACTTAAGATCCTGACATCCTAGGCAGAATCAGACCTCAGATTTGGATTCAGCGCAGTTGATTTAGCATAGGACACATGGATTAGACCAAGTAGCAGACAATATTTTTTTTGTGATGTAGTGTTATGAGCCACCTTATTTAATGTGAACTGCCTAGAGTAGCGTTGTGCATTAATTATGGCAGGATACAAGCAAAGCAAAGCAAATAAAGTGTTCTGGTAAAGTGCTCTATTCTAGTGCTGAGATGAAGCATTTTCTTATCTTTGAAATAAATGGTTTTGAGATGTGGAGCTCTTGCTGGAAGTGAACTGACACCCAACGAATGCCTCTTTGCTTTGGGTCAAGTGATCACATCAGCAGACAAAAGCAAAGTCAAACCAATCACAACAGTGGTGGCTGAACAGAAAAATATATTAATTTTAATTCATCTGCCACTCATTCTGATGTAAATTGCAGGGTGAGTAGCCAGTGTAGTCAATCTCTAACTCAGGAGGTAGCACAGTTTTGAAAAAATTACCGTATTTTGTTTACAATGTTGGCTGGGGGATTCTGGAAGTTGTTAACCCAAAAAAGAGCTTTTCTGAGCTCTAAGTGAAAGTAGAGGTTATTTCTGTTTAGAAACAGAAATATGGTTGGGGGGGGGACTTACTGATTGCAAAAGAGAATAAAATTTAATAGTAAGCATTCCACCCTCACTTTTTACTATACATGCGCTAAAGCAAGTACTCTTCCAGGCTTTCACCTGAATTTTAAGCACAGTACAATAAATTGCCTTGTGTTGGTTTAGCTGGCAGAATTACTATTGTTGTCCAGGCAATCTTCAAATGTACTCACATTCTTCAAGAAGGCTATCAGATGTCATCTGGGTATGTTACGAATTCTCATCTTGTTGACCTTGATCAGAATATTACTTAATTACTACTGATATTAGCAAAAGGCATTGGGGCAAAAAAAAAGGGGGAGGGGAATTATTCCATGAGCAAATACCATCAGAAATTTCCAGTTCATTAAGTTGATATGCAAAGTCATAGTATTTAATGATTTTGCACAGGATTAATGAAAAATAGCATTTAAACAGACAGAATTTCTACTGTATACAATCTTGTTGTATGTGATCAGGTAGCTTCTGACTTACAACAACCCTTTGAATTAATTACCTCTGAAGGGTCCTGTCATTAATAGCCTTGCTCAGGTCTTTAAAAGTACTGTATAGACCTTTGTTTCTTTTATTGAATCAATCCATCTCATATTAATGCTTCCTCTTTTCCTGTTGCTTTTTGCTTTGATCTTGAACCCACTTATTTGTCTTTTTGGCAATCCATGGTATCTGTAAAGCACTCCTCCAAAACCACCTTTCAAATGAACTTGTTCTTTTTCTGTTAGTTTTCTTCAGTTCTCATCTTTCACATCCATACATAGTAATCAAGAATATTGTAGGGTTCATGATCTTGGCTTTCATCTCCAGTAACATATGCTTAACACTTTTCTAATTCCTTCCTAGTTGTCCTTCTGAATCTTTGAGTGAATCTTAATTAGTAAAAACCCCTGCACTTGCATCAGTTTTGCCAGGTTCCAAATTGATTCAGAAACCGAGGAATACACAATGTGCAGTTAAAGATTGCATTAAGTTGCTGGAAACGATGATTATTTTAAACCACCCACCAGGACTTGTTTATTTTGCAGTGATTCCTGAATCACTGTATTCGGGTATGTGCACATTCTGTCTCTTGGGTCTTCCATGGTGGCAGTTGTGGCAGCAGCTGCAAGGGGCACACAGGGGCCAGTGGTTGGGAGAAGAACCCACAAGCAGGAGTGCAGAGAAAAAGGAAGATGTGCAGCAACATGAGGGGAAAGGTGGTGCCAAACTGCCACCAAATAATTGATCCCATATTGTCTGTAGACTACCACAGAAAAATCAGGAATCCCTTGGTACATGGCTTTGCATTGGTGCAAAAACATGGAATCAAGGTATAGATCTTCATGTCTTCATGTGATTTTTAGATGGAATCTCCCTTAAACCTCTATAGATCTCATCTATCTGCATAGACTACACCACAGAAATCATGGGTCCTTCAGTCCATGGTTTTGCTATGGTGGAAAAACTTGGATTAAAGGCACAGATCCTCATGGATCCACATGATTTTAATATGGGATCTAACCCAAAAAACTGCCCAATAAGAGATCCCATCTGTGCCCACAGACTAAAACATAAAAGTCATGGGACCAATGCAAAAACAGGAATCCACATGATTTTTACATGGGATTTGCCCTAAAGCATAATCTAACTACAGGTCCCATTTGTGCACACAAATTACAACACACAAATCATGAGTCCTTTGCACAGGGCTTTGCAGTGGCACAAAAATACAGATACAAGCCACAGATCCTCATAGATCCACATAATTATTATATGGGATCTGCTCCCAACCAGCACTCAATCATAGATCCTATCTACTGTATACCCAAAGACTGCAACATAGAAATCATAGGTCCTTCTGTGTATGCTTTTACAGTAGTACAAAAAAATGAATCTGGGGCATGGATCCTCATGGGTCTACATGTTTTTTTATGTGGGAACAAACCACAATCCCTTTTGGGAAAAGTTTCAAAGGACGTTCAAATCAGCACAAGCACCACATGGCCTTCACCCAATTTAAGAAGAAAAGATTGGAAATCCAATTCTTTGGACAGTCAAGACCCACCCTTAATCTTCTGATTCTTGGCTGTGGTCTCCGTTTGGACTGATGATTTATAGAAAATCTTTCTTCAAGGATTTTAATTTCTTTATCATCAGCATTAAAGTTATGTAATTCTCTGCACTTATTACTGTTAATGTACCACTATGATCCTGCATTTGTATTTTCTTCATCAGTAGTCATGGTAGTACATTACTATTTTCTGCCAGTAATATGGTTTCATCAGCATATCTTAATTACAGTACTGATGTTTCTTCCTCCAATTTCCATATTATTTGTTTGATTGTAATCCAGCTTGAACATGTGGGATTTATTTCACAATATGTGATAAATATCATAACTGAAAAATCTTGAACATGCTGTTGCTTGCATAGGAAATTAATGTAATAGTTTTATAGTTGCAGCAATTTTTGCTGTCTCCTTCTTGGAGATTGGAATATATTTTGAATGTTTCCAGTCTGTGAGGCACTGCTTGTATTTTATATATTTGTTGTAAAGATTTTGATAGAATCGGGGACTGAAAGAGCTCTATCAGTATTCCATCTACTAGTGATCTATTTCTTTCAAGTGCTTTGACAACAGCTTTCACTTCACTTTCTAAAATCAAATGATCCTAATAGAAAGACTCTTCTTTAAATGGATCTGTTATCCTGTATTTCTTTTGTATAATTCTTTAGTATACAGTTTCCATTATCTCTTTCTAATATTCTGATCGGATATTTCCCTCTTCATTTCTCAGCATCCCCAATTTTGTTTAAATTTCATTTTGAGCTCCTTTTTAAAATCTTACGGAAAAAACAATTTCCCCCTTTTTCGTGGCTTTCTTTTGCTTTTTTGTAATGATTGCTATTATGTATCTTCAAGTTGGGACCAATTCTACATCCCTGGTAAGTTTCCTTTGCTGAGTGCAGATTTTAAGTTTTCTAGGATTTCCAGTTACAGAAGTAGCCTTGAATGCCCACAGACAGACTACTGGGACTAGGAGATGGGGAAACCAGAGGGTAAAAGAGCTGCCTTTCTACAACCTTTGACTGCTCCATTCCACATGCATCAGAGGAAGAGAGGGAGAGGAAATGTTCTATCTGTCTCATTTAAAGTGTTATTCCACCTCAATGTCTCGGTTCCAATGTTTATCAACCTTTGGTTTTTGGACTTCAATTCCCAGAAGCCTATGTCAATTCCTACTGATCAGCCAATGTACTGACTTCGGTTTCTGAGAATTGAAGTCCAAAAACCAAAGGTTGGGAAATACTGCTATACAGGGAGTTTCTTCTTGAACTAACCTATCATTGTCTTTTGGCACACTACTAGGAAAAAGCAGCTTTAACATGCCTGCTGTTGGATTGGGGCCGTGAGGAGGCCCTTAGGATCCCGGAGGAGACTGGTCAAAGGAACAACACGAGACAAGATGGAGCGAAGACCAGTGGTTTATTGAGGAAAAGACATCATCATTTATAGGAATTCAAGGCAGCGTGTGATGCGATCGTCATCTGACAGAAAATCATATCACCCATTTACCCGGGTTAATGGGAAATCTCTCTTGGGGAAGTTAATTAACTGGGGCAAACACTGACAGGGGAAGTCCATTGTTCGGGGTTTATACCAAGGTAAATATGGCCACTATTTGCACCAGAGATTAGGCTCTTCTGTGAGTCAGTAATTGCCTAATGCGTAACGGAGGTTTAGCGATTTGCTCTCTCAGCGGAATCGCCGGTCAGGTCAGATGTGGGTGAATCAACCCTATGATTATTAATCTGCCCCCCCCAATTTCTGTGCCCGTAGAGCCCACGGGCCAGGAGCTTTCTCGACTGAAGTGGCCTCTGCGCGGGCCGTAATATGCCAATTATGCTAGCGGAATCTGCATCCCCCCTTTTTCTGTTATTTATGGACCTGACAGGCGACCCTGCGTAAGATGGGCATCAGCTGGTGTATGGGAACGACGCTTCGGGGTTCCCCCCACGGGGGGCATCTCGATAGCAGCGAGGGAATACATTGCATGAAACAGCATCCTGCTATGCCCAGTATGATCACCCCCGCAACCACCTTGAGCGTTGTCTGGAGCCATCCCCATGGGAGCCACGACCACAAGGAATCCCACCACCCCCATGAAGCATCCTCTTTGATGTTCTTAACTAGGGTGTGGAGGTCGATGAGCTGGCTCTGTACCTTACGGGTATTGTCTGTGAGATTAAAGCAACACATGTTGTGGACAGATTCGCAACCCAAATGATGTAACAACAGGAGGTAGTCGATAGCTGCTCGATTGTCTAGGATGGCATGGCGAAGCTCTGCCTGCTCCTGGTTGAGCAGCGCTATCGCTGAGGAGGTATGGTTGATGGCCTTTGCTAATCCGCAAGCCAATTGACCAATTCTCCGAGCGTTGCCGACGGCTAAGCCTGGTACGCCAAGTATGCTGACTGCCAACGAGCTGGACTCAGAACCCTATTCAGCTGGACTCAGAACCCTAATGTTGCTGTCACATGAGCTGTCTAACTGGGTGGCACGAGTGTGCCGTATGGGTGCAGAAACATTTGTGCTTGGAACAATCATATCCTTAGTGGGGAGTAACAATGTAAAGCGACTGATACAACACATGGAATCTGATACATTTGTGGGAATGTAGTTCCAAGTGTACTGATTGCATGTAAAGAACCAACCTGAAGGTAGGGTAACATGAGCATACATTGAACCAAGTGTCTCTGGGTTATTACAAGTCCAGTTGCCGCAGCCAACGTCAAGGCAGCGGCGTCGAGTCTGGCTGGCCGCAGAGCAGCCGGTCATTTGAGCACAAGTAGAGTTCGGGCTGACCGCCACTCGAGGGGTGTGGAGAGTGCCTGCATCAGCCGGCAAAGTCATAGTCAGCTGCATTCCCCAGCGAGCGTATGCTGTGAAGCTCGTAGGGAGGTGCGGACCGAAAATTCGCCTCAGCAGGCAGTCGCCATCCCGGGTGCGCGCGTCCAAAGTGTGGCACACCGGGATGAGACAGGTGCTCAGGATTGAGGCAGGACCAATGTCCTGCTTCAGGCAAAAATCGGACTGGTTGACGAGACCCGCCAACCTTTCCCATAGATTGTAGTGCATCCGGGCGGAGAGATCTTCGCCTGGCATCAGACCGTTGGCCTGCAGTGAGGCTGCCTGAACGCCTCCCCCCGCAAGTAGGGAGAGGGTCAGAATGATGGTGACTGCCACGGTGTTGGTAGTGATCAAGGCAAGGACTGCAGCCACGAGGTTCTCCGGTGTTGGTTCCCTGTCCTCGCGTCGGATGGCGTCCTGGGCCTCATTGCAAAGGGCCTTGACCATCCCCCAGGTGATCTTCGGCGCTGTCGCCTGTGGCCGCTTCCTCCGTCGGGTCCTCTCGGCCAGGGTGAGAACCTCCATCTCCGGGATCGGACTCGGGTCGGCCTGGGTCCACGCCATGTAGCTCCAAATGAGGCTTAACGCATCGAGCTGGAATCCAAACGACACCTGTAGGAGACATAACTGCAGCATACCCTCTTCCCCAGGTTACGAGTGGCACCAGGCCCCTCCAGGAAGGGTCGGTGGCACCCGGTAACGGACCAGCGGTCGCGGGAGAGCTTCCGAACGGCGGAGGTGTTTCTCCTGCGGCGTGCAATCGGAAAAAACATTAAGGTGATTGTACGTGAACAATACTTTATTCAGACAATGCTGTGCCTGACCCTGTGACTTGGGGAGGGCTGGTGGCTCCCCCCTTTCTGTTTGTTTGTCAATATAGGACTTGAGCGTCCGATTGACTCGTTCCACAATCGCTTGCCCCTGCGGATTGTAAGGAACGCCAAAAGTATGCTTAATATCCCAGGTGGCCATGAAGTTAGCTAACTGCCTAGAACTGTAGGACGGGGCGTTATCGGTTTTCACGTGCCGAGGTTTGCCCATCGCCGCGAAGCAGGCTAGGAGGTGCTGCTCCACATGGGAAGCAGTCTCTCCTTTTTGCGCGGTGGCCCAAACGAATTGTGAGAAGGTATCAATGCAAACATGCATGTACTGCCATCTGCCAAACTGCGGGACATGTGTGACGTCCATTTGCCACACCTGGTTAGCCTCTGTCCCTCGTGGGTTGACCCCCCACAAGGGCCCCCCCGGTGCCCCTGCACAATGCTGACAAGAGCGAACTATGCCTTGGGCTTGAGAAAGTGGCAGGTTAATGGAGAAGCCGATGACCCAAGTATGAGAAGGGCTCGGTTCTCTGCACTTTCTCCAGGGCAATGAGTAAACCTTTCTCCCCCAGGCTGGCCTGGAGGTCTGTAAACATTTCGCTGCCGAGTTGCGGCGCTGCGACCAAGATATCGTCCATGAAATGGCACACTAAAGCTGTGGGATGAAGGTTTCGAAACTTTGTCAGTGCGTTGTGAACATAAATTTGGCACAGGGTGGGCGAATTGAGCATCCCCTGTGGCAAAAATTTCCACGCGTAACGCTGCGTGGGCTCGCTGTGGTTCACAACCGGCACCGTAAAGGCGAACCTTTCCCAGTCCCTGGGGTCTAAGGGAATGGTGTAAAAGCAATCCTTTAGGTCTACGACCAGGATCTCCCAACCCTCAGGAATCATATTCGGATTTGGGATGCCGCACTGAAGCGGACCCATTGGCTGTATACATTTATTGATCTCCATGAGATCGTGGAGGAGTCGCCACTTCCCTGACTTCTTCTTAATGACAAAAATGGGCGAATTCCAAGGACTAGTGGACTGCTCTATATGTCCTGCGTCTAGCTGCTCTTTAACCAGTTGCTTTAGGGCGACTAATTTCTCCCCCACTACCGGCCATTGTTCCACCCAGACTGGTGTGTTGATGAGCCATTTAAGTGGCAGTGCCATTACCCGAAGGTGAGAGTGGCACCGTACTGCTGTAAAATGTCTCGCCCCCAAAGGTTGATGTGCACGTCCAGAATGTGCGGCCGAATGACCGCTGTGCCGTCAGCCTTAGGGATCGTGACTTCCACCCACTCCCGGCTTCTAAACGCTTCTTGGATGCCGCCTACCCCCCACACATCGGAGACCGGCTCAATGGCCCACTCTCGTGGCCACTGGCTTCGGCTGACCACGCTGACGTCAGCTCCCGTATCTAGCAATCCTGAGAATGATTTTTTATTCAAAAATACCTCAATAACTGGTCGCTGTTTCCACTCAATGTTGGTCTCCACTGTCGCTAAGACCTGGTATCCTTGCACTGCCTCACTTGCGCTCGAGCGGTCTTCTGACCCGGACCCTGTGCTGTCCCTGAGCCTTCCCTGGCTATCTGCTGGCGAGTTACAAGGAACCATAATCAGTTGTGCTAACGTGTCTCCCTTGTGAAAGGTTTGGGGTAGGTGCGTCCAGAGTTGAACTTGGAGAATGCCTGAAAAATTTGAGTCAATGACTCCCGGAATTACAAGAATTCCGCGTGCTCCTTCTACACTGCGAGGCAAAACTAAACCTATGAAGCCTTTGGGCAGGGGTCCTATGTACTGGGAATCCACCAGATAGACTGTGCCTGGCAAGTCGCATGTGACGTCCGCCTGGCAAGTCAATTCTAGCCCTGTACTACCCTTGGGGCTGGCCTGCGCCTTCGCAATGCCTGGAATGTGAATGGAATCTAATCCAGCTCTGGCTCGCCCAGAGCAAGGGAAGCCTCTGTTTGGACCGGGGCCAGAGACATGCCCACGTTCCGGTTTCCCGAATTCGGACAATATCTGGACCAATGGTAGCCTTTTGTACACTTCAGACACGGGGTGGTTGGAGCCTTGGAACGGCCGGAATGTTGTCCGCCGCTCTTGGATCGGCACTCCCTAGCGAAGTGACCGACCTTGCCACAATTGTGACATGCCCCTTTGTTCTTCGGTCTTCTACCCCCTTGCACCGCTGCTGCCAGCAGACCCATTTTGTAGGAGTCTGTGCCAACGTCGGCGCAAGCTCTAATCATGTCCGTGAGAGTCAAGTCGGGACGGTTACCCAGTGATTGCAAGATCTTACGGCAGTCGAGATTGGCGTTGTCTTTAGCCAATTTCATCATGAGCTCTTGTTGGGCTTGCTCATTATCGATCTGTCTACTAATCGCTTCCTCTAAGCGATTGACAAAGTCCATGTAGGACTCCTGGGCGCCCTGTTTGACTGCGGTGTAATTTTTGGCCGCTTTGCCTGTTGCTGGGACTTTGAGGAAGGCCCTGAAGGCCGCCTCAGCTGACATCTGAAGAGTGGCAAGTGGCAAGTTGGTCTGCGCATCGATGGATTCGAAGGCACCTGAACCATATAACTAGTCAGGAAGTACTGCCCCTCCCATCCTGGCAGCCCTTGTCTGAGCCTCGAGGCGAAACTCGCTGTCCCATAGCAAATACTGGCTGGGGTTGAGCATCATCCGCATGACGGCTTTCCAGTCGTGCGGGATGAACATGGTGTTCTCGCACACTTGCTGAAGCATGCCCCTAGTGAAGCGACTCTGTAGTCCTGTCTCTGTAATGGCCTTCCGTATAGCCATGAGGAGCTTATACGGGACTGGTGAATGAACTACCTGCTGCTGCCCTGTGAGGGCATCCATTTCCAAGCGAATTGGACAAATCTGACTAAGCTCAGCTAACACTTCTGCTGGCAATTCCCCCTTCCTGATCTCTTCCTCAACTGTGCGCTGAAGGGCACTCTTAGTTCGGGAACCTATAGCTGTCAGAGAAGCGCCTGAGCTCCCCATTCCATGCATTCCACCGGTGACGTCTGCAGCTGTCACCGAGGGAAAGCTCCCTACACTACTCTGCTTAAACTGAAGTGACGGATAGAGCGCCGTGGGCGCCGATGGTTCTGCTGGCGCTGGGGGTTCTTTAGCCTCTACCCGGACTGGATCTACCTCTGCTAAAAGTCTCCTACATTTGCCCCATGTGCGAATTATGCCCTTTGGAGCTTTCGGGGGTTGCTGAATGCAGTCTCCTATCTGATCCCAGAGCTGGAGGGTTAGCGTACCTGCTTCTGGGTAAAGCAGGCAGTGTTCCCTCAAGTACACCAAAAGTCTCGCTAGCTCTCCACTGTGAAACCTTATCTGATACACCCTGGCCAGGATTTTGAATTCCTCCTCATGAATTCTTTGGCTAGCGGACGGACGTTGCCGTTGAGGACAAGTCCCCATATTACCTGCGAGGGTCCTCTGAAGTCTCCTTCTCGGGACGAGTCGACGCGTCTGTAGTTCAGGCAATAGGTTTTGCGTGACGAATCTCTGGGTAGAGCTCGGAGCGTGGCCTGCCGCCACGGGCCCTCGGTGGCCTCTGCGCTGTCAGGGGTTCACAGCTGACCCTGAGCGGAACGCGTTTTTCCGTGCTGCAAGCCGTCGCGAAAGCCGGAGCAAGCTGTAGGATGCCTCTCTGTAATGCCTCGTCGCGGAACCGTCCTCCCCATCGGCTGGCTTCCCGACCAGGCTTCCGCGCTGTCCTCCGGGATGATCGGACACGGTTCTAGCGTAGAACCGGACCGCGTTGATCGCTTACTCTCGGGTAAGATCACGTCGGGGTCACCAGATGTTGGATTGGGGCCGTGAGGAGGCCCTTAGGATCCCGGAGGAGACTGGTCAAAGGAACGACATGAGACAAGATGGAGCGAAGACCAGTGGTTTATTGAGGAAAAGACATCATCATTTATAGGAATTCAAGGCAACGTGTGATGCGATCGTCATCTGACAGAAAATCATATCACCCATTTACCCGGGTTAATGGGAAATCTCTCTTGGGGAAGTTAATTAACTGGGGCAAACACTGACAGGGGAAGTCCATTGTTCGGGGTTTATACCAAGGTAAATATGGCCACTATTTGCACCAGAGATTAGGCTCTTCTGTGAGTCAGTAATTGCCTAATGCGTAACGGAGGTTTAGCGATTTGCTCTCTCAGCGGAATCGCCGGTCAGGTCAGATGTGGGTTAATCAACCCTATGATTATTAATCTCCCCCCCCAATTTCTGTGCCCGTAGAGCCCACGGGCCAGGAGCTTTCTCGACTGAAGTGGCCTCTGCGCGGGCCGTAATATGCCAATTATGCTAGCGGAATCCGCAGCCTGCTGTTGTCTATATGAAAGACCTTCAACTAAAAAGATCCACCACTATGGCTGTTGCGCTTCAAGAATTTATCCACCTCATTACCAAGGACCTCTCAATTCCCTTCCACCTGTGCAACCATTACCTCCTGAAGATGCTAGAGGGGCCTCAGCCAGGTGTCTCAGCTTTCACCATTCTGCCTTGGGTGACCATGTGAAGTGTCTAGCTAGAGACTCAAAGCCTTATGAGGATCTTGCTCTCAGCTTCCCAAACACACTGAGACTCTTTCTGCACTTTACATTGTACATCCATGTGGAAAGTTTGAATGCAGTGATGCTGTATTAATTAGCTTACTTTGGCCAGACATCCCACTATGGTAATGGAGTAGTCCATACAGACAGTGACTCAACGCCGAATGTTGAGCAGCGGTAAATTTATTTATTTATTATTTACACTTATATCCTGCCCCTCTAGGGAAAAAATAATCCCTACTAAGGGCGGCTAACATCATAAAGCAAGTCATATAACAATCAAAAGTAAAAAATTACACACAATAAAACTCCCAATAAAACCGTCACCACACATTACAATAGCCAGAAAGTACCACAATCCAGGACCCTTAAAATGCAACCTATTTAGGATGAAAAGGAGCTGGGCAGGATATCTAACGACCAGAAACAGGCAGCACATTCCCAAAGGTCTCCTCAAAGAGCAGTGTTTTTAGCTGATTTTTGAAAGACTGCAGGGATGGAACCTGGTGTAGCTCAGCTGGAATGGCATTCCACAGCATTGGTGCCTCCACCAAAAAGGCCCTTCTCCTTGTCACGGCATTTCTAAATAACGTGACTCCCTAAAGGGGCCAACAGCTACAGGCGGATGAGCCCCTTTAGGTGGGGCGATGGTCCCCCTCAGTGGAGGAAATGCCACTGGAAACCATCATATTGGCCCAACGGCAAAATGAGCAAACTCTGATTCCCAATGGTCATGGAGGAGGAAGAGGCCATGCCAGATGGACTGGCTGTGAAGGCGCACCTTGATAATATCCTCAAGGCTGTGGGCCTGTGGCAGTCCATTGCAGTCCTGGTGTTAAATCCTGCATGTCTCATTTCATATGTGCTGCAGGAGATGGCTCTGTGATCGTAGTGTGTGGGTCACTTCTTGGCAAATTGGGATCCACCTTAAACAAATTCATACCAGTGGCATTTTTCCTGCTTCAGGAAAAAAAGCATTCTCAGATACGAGTTGCAGCCAACAACAATGATGCTCTAAGGCAGGGATGGACAACATGATAATGTGCCACACCAACTAGAATAGTAATAATAATCTTAGAACTGTAGCACTTGAAGGGACCCTATGGATCATTGAACCAGCCCCTGTCAAATGTGGGGCAGTGTTGTGTATGCATAAATTCATCCACCACCGCTCGCACACAGCTGCCAACGATAGCGCAGCAGCTGTCACTGCATGCTGCTCAGCTGCCAGCTATAACGCAGCTGAAGGAGCTCAGCCACGTGGCTCAAATCACCCAACCAGTAACAAGCGCGGGAACCTTTCCCACCACAGGTAAACCTTAGTCGGACCTTAGTCAGGTATGCAGTACGTCCCAATGACGTCACTGCTACCGCAACCAATGGGCGCCCTTGGGGCAAAATTCAAATGTACTCTATGATATATAAGGAGCTGCGTCTCCACCGTTTTGCCATGTACAGATTGACCATGCTGCACGTGTTTGGCCTGCCTGCTGGCTCCGTGTGTAATCAATTTGCCTACATCAAAGGCAGTGTGGGAGAATCGAACTCCCAATGTTTGGCTCTTTAGTCAGCTACCTAAACCACTGAGCTATCCAACAAATTTGTTTGTCACAGAGTCTCCCTGTGCCTCCTAGGAGGCATGGGGGTGGGGGTGGAATCTGCCTCATTTTGAGGCCTACCCTGCATCTCTGGTTTTCCCTATTCTCATTTCTTTACTTCTAAGTACTAGTGGTACTTCAGCTATAAATACAGCTGAACTGACACTATATAACCATTATGTTATGATAAAACAATAAATTTATCTCTCTTTGTACATACACATACTAATCAGTAGGACTAAATGGGATTAAATCCAACTAATTCAAATTCATCAAGGTGGCAGAGTGAACTCCGCAGCACACAAACTCAGATACATTTTAAAGGCCGCCAAAATAATTTTAGATGAGCATGAGGTCACTAAAATAACTCACTATAGAAAGAACAGTAAATTCAGACCTCTGATCTAAGTTTTGGTGTGGCAAAATACCTAATTATAGAATGTTATTTGATATAATAAGCTGCCAAGCTGGATTTGATTTGTCACTTGGAGTGAGCGGAATACATGCCACAAATCATCTGTTGGTGTGCGTATATATAAATCCTGTCGTGTTTAATGGAGTTAGTGCCAGCAGTCACCCACGTCTATCTTCCTCTACCCTGTGTTCCTCATGACCAAACAACAGCTGAGTTGTAAACATGTAAATAGGGATTCTTTTCCTTGGACTATCCCTTTTAAGAAACCAGTCATGCAGCAGTGCTCCATTTCTATTGCTACTTAAACATTGCAACATCTAAAGGCTGAATTTAATGAGACTTTTTTTAAAAAAAGAATGAGGAAAAAAGTGAGAGAACACACACACTTTCTATTTCTAAAAGCATAGCTGCTAGCAAAGTAATTCACAGCTTTCTCTCTAAGATCCAGAGATTCATTTTGTGGAAGAATGTACTGCAACCAAAAGGATGAATTTTGTGGATGAATGTACTACAGTATATTTTGGTTCTGCTGTACTGCAACCAAAAGGTTGTGAGTTCAATCCTGGCCAGGGATCAGGGTTGACTCAGTCTTCCATCCTTCTGAGGTCGGTAAAATGATTACCCAGCATGTTGGGGGCAAAATGCTAATTAACTTGTGAACTGCCCAAAAAGTGCACTAAGCACAATGGGGCGGTATAGAAGTGTGATTGCTTTGCTTTTGCTTTGATACTGGGATGCAGTACCAGTTGATAGATGCAAGGGAAAATTGAACAAATGTAGTTCTAGCAGACTTTTGGCAACTGACTTTAAAGAATGAGCTTTCATTGGACTTGCACTGTGTAACTGTAACAAAAAAACAAACCAACCAATCATTTATCTTGAATTGTTATAATTTAATAGATTAATTCAGTTCCAAGCGAACTGGAATATATGCTTGTTTTAATAGATAGTTTACTTTTTAAAATATATTAACCCATTGTGTGTTTTAATTTGTACTTTTAAAAAATCTGTATGCTGACGGGGCTGATGAGGACTTTACGTGCCAAAAGGGATCAGGACCTGAAAGTGATAAATGGAAGTGCATCAGTGGTAGGGGTGTCATGCTGCGATGTGGAAAGCAGATGAAAGGCCACTGCATTATATTCTTAGGACAATTTTCATGGCTGATTGCCATGATGATCACCAATATTCAAATTCGAGTACTGCAGAAAAAGAAGAAATACGTTTTAAACTTGTGAGCCACCTTGAGACTCAATCAAGGATAAACCCAAAATATAAACAAACAAAGGCTATTGACTACTGGAAGTTCGTATGTGATACATGGGAGAATGCAGATCATGGCAGCTGGGGCCAAGGCAAGAGCCCAATCTCATCCCTGTTTCCATTTTTTGTACAATCATAATGCATACAGCAGAAGAAGAACCATTTAAGAAAAGATGGTACTGTATGTACATTTCCATTACTGACATAAGCCAACATCATAATTCTAGTCTGATCTAGAGTATACTGACTGAGTCTCAGATATTTACTTAAGCATTGATTTACCAGTTCAGCCGTTGATTCAGTGGATCAATTCTCAGCTGGGACTAGCAATATGATACCGGTCATAGATGTTGTAAGAATTATTAATCTCCTATCTTTTTTTAAGAGGTATTGTGCCTCTTAAATAATCCTATTGCCAATTTATTATGAGGTATCGTAAAACTTTAGTCAAAATTCTTACAGATAAAACATCAGGTTTCTCAGAACATAAAATTCTGTAAACATTCCAGGCATTAAGTCACCTGTAAGTCATTCTCACCTGTAAAGAATGTAGCAGAGATCTGTAAGTTTTCCTGTCTACGTAATGCCCTCCTACTACCTCTAAGATCACTGTTTAAATACCAGAAGTCATGACCGTTATTTTTACCAGGCAGAGACAGATACTATCAGGAAGAATACATCCCAAAGACAACACAATGACGTTATGAAATTTTACAAGGGAGAACTGAAATTATGTCATCTAGATCCCACGTGCTATGGATCATGCTTAAATAACAAGACACACTGAAATGTCTCTAGTTTTATAAGCTTTATGCATTGTGAAACATTAGTCATGACAAGCCATGGAAATTGCTTGGACAAGTATCTCCACCACCATTCACTTTTCCACACATGATTTAATACAGTGTTTATATATACAAAGTAAAGTATACCAATCAGTATACATTTGAGGCCTCAGAAGAGACCCTTACAACTGATATCTCTGTAATGACAAATTACTTTCATAGAAGGCACCTTAAACCAAATGTCACCAAGACAGAAGTTGCTTGCTTTCATCTGAATAATAAATTAGCACATAGAGTGCTAACAGCATATATGGATGGGAAACATCTTGGTCATAATAAAGAGCCTAAATACCTAGGCATCACCCTAGATCATACTTTGGCATTTAAATCACACCTCCTAAAAACCACAGCAAAAATTAGAATGAGGAATAATATCATACAGAAACCATGCAGTACAACTTAGGGATTCTCAGTCACTACTTTATGAACTTCTGCACCGAGTCTAATTTATTCTGCAGCAGAATATTGCACCCCTGTTTGGTTAAACAGCACCCGTGTAAGCAAGGTTGATGTGCAGCTTAATAACACCATGCACACATTATATCTGTAACAATTAGATCCATACCTATTTACTGGCTTCCAGCGTTAAGTAACATTCCTCCACCAGAACTTTTCAGGAAAAATGCTCTTTTAAGAGAGTACTGCAAAATAGCTCAGAATCCAGAACTACCAGTGAATTCTGACATATTAGATTTGAATATTAACAGACTCCACTCAGTGCCGGCCCGAGGCAAGTTTTAGGATGGAGCGAGATCCAACTATGGTGCGTCCTTGGTCACCCCTAAAATATGGGGTTAAATTAAGTTAAGTGGCACTGGTGTCCTGCCCAGCGCCCACGAACTCGACCCGCACGCGTCTCAACAAATAAGGTCATTAACATACATGCCTTACGCTCGCAATCAAAATATCGAAAACCCCAAAATATTTTTTTCCCTTGACCACTGTAGCACCCCCTGGGAGTGGGCGCCTGGAGCGACTGCTCCGTTCACCTTATGGTAGGGCCAGCCCTGACTCCATTCAAGACATCCACCTTTATCCAGCGCTACTATTGGAGGCAATGAAGAGTTCAATCTGCAGGACACTTGGAGAAGAGAATGGTTGGAAAAAGCACCACACCATTACCAGAATTTTCAATGTGTAACCGAAACACTACCTGGTTTTGATCTACCTCGCAAGATATGGGCTAGCCTTAATAGTATACATACAGGACATGGTAGATGCGTGGACTTTTCGCATAAATCATGCAACTACCATCACCAGCATGTGAGTGCGGGGCACCGTGACTGACTGTGCAACATACCTGTACTATAGAACAATGTAGCCTTAGAACATATGAGGGCAATAGTTAAGATTTCCTAAGGATGACTCCTAGTGCAATTGAATATATTACAGGTATTGTAGATATTATATACAGTTTATCTTATTGTCTGTTTTCTATATTTTACATAATGCATGTGTATGAAAATTGTTACATGATTATAATTATGTTTATTATTCTATTATATTTAGAACCTTTATCCTGAGGAAGCTACATGTGAAAGGCTGGTTATACCAGAACAGTCTAGATTCATTGTGGATTTACCTTTGCATTTTGCCCCTATTGACTATATTGATTTACACTGAAATTACTCGATAATTTTCGTACTTGAAGATTTTGGATGTTCCATATTTACTCTATGAAATCTTGAAGACATGATACCAGAACTTTGATTTATTATTTTACAGTATTGTATGAAGTGAATACATTACTTATCTGAAGTGAAGATTTGAATATTTTTCTAATAAGACTATATAAAGTGTGAATTTTTGGATTGAGTGGTTTTTGTCTTTTTCCTGGTGTTTACGCTGTTCAGCCACCTGGTGGACTCTCAATGTGTACAAATGCCATACACTAAATAAATAAATAAATAGTTTAAAACACCAATGAGTTTTTTTTAACTATTTCAAGAATTCCTGCAACAAATACTGCACCAGATGCCAATAAATACAATTTTCACAAATTTGCTAATCCTTTGAAAAGATATTTGGATGTGAGTTATAAGAGTTAAATAGGCTTTAAACTTTTTTATTTTTAAAATTAAATTTAACAATAATGATACACAGAAAATATACAAAAATATAAAAAATAACAAAACAGAAAACAAAACCTCTACACCCATAATCTCCTTATTATTTGCTTCTATAATAATACTGATGTGCACCCTACACCCTTGGAACCATATAAATTTTAAAAGAAATAATATAGTTAAGAACATAAAGGTAGTAAGCTAGAATGTTAATGTGATAGGAAGTACAGTAAATCCCCATTTTACGGATGCCCTTTTTACAGAAAAATAGTTTTATGGAAGGAAATTCTGGGGAAATCACGTCCCAATTTAGGGGGAAAATTCAACTTACGGAACAGGCTTTCCCTGAGTTCCTTCTGTCTGTGAGAGTCTAAAATGGCAGCCCTGTCTAAAACAGTGCCCACACCCCACCACCAGAAGTTGCAATTCATCACTTACCACTGCAGAAGTGACAATGTCAGTGGTGGCGGCGTTTTCCACAGTATCCGCTGCTTCTGTCGGCAGGGGGAGACTGTGGGGACCATATCCTCTGTCTTCTGGTATTCGTTTGAGGTCCCCCCGTGGCGCCTCATCCGGGAACATGCACCGCTCTGCTGGGGCCCCAAGTGCACATTCTCTGCTGTAGCACTGCTGCTGCTGCCGTCTGGGCTCCCCCGGCAGACAGACAAACTTCTCAGAAAGAAGCAGCAGCATCCAAAAGGTAGGGAGATTGCTTCATCATTCATTTATTTCCTTTTACTGGGAGAGGATCGTGTCTGGCATTTTAATGGATTTTTGGGATGTTTTTGTATTTTTAAAAATATTATTTTTGGTCCAGTTGGGACTGTTTTTTATTTTTCAATGCATTTCTATGGGAAATCATGCTTCATTTTATGGAAAAAGCAAGTTACAGAATGGACTTTTCCCATAAAATGGGATTTAATTGTAGTTAACATTTATGCTCCTAATCAAAAACAAGATTTTTTTGGGGACAAAATAGCAGAAATGATTAAACAAAAGGTGACAGCTAGGACTATAATAGCTGGAGATTTTAATCTAACCTGCAATTATTTAGACTGCTCAAGGAAAAATATAGAGGATAAACATCAAGGAAGATCTGTTTTGGAAAGCTGGATAAAGAATCTGGGAGTTTGATGTTTTTGATTTTTTGTTGCTAAAACCTTGGGATATCCCAGATTATCTGAATTTGCTATCTCCTGTGTCAGTGTGTGTGTGTCTTTTTAAAATTCTGATCATTGCTTATTTATGCTGTGTGCCATCTGGACTTGTATACAGCTAGACTTTATGATTCCAACAACAGGAGGATCAGGCTTTTCTGCTTTCCTTGTTCCCAGCATTCTTTCGGGTTACTCCAGGTGAAAGATAAAATCTTCATATACCTGCTAAAGACTCATTGCATGTCTGCGTATCTTCCCTCTTCATTCCCTTTCAGGACATCAGGCAGACTCATCATGACTACAACATCTAGTCAACCCTCCCCCAAACCTTTTTGTAACATCTTGTTGCAAAAGACAAAGCAATCTGGAGCATACCTGTCAACCTTCCCGGATTGGCCAGGATTTCCCGGTTTTCGGTGTCGATTTTTGCCCGTTCCCGCTCCGCGCTGCCGAAACCCCGGATTTCGGCAGCGGGGGAAAGGAGGCACTGCGCAGCCCATCTGCGCAGGTCGCGTTGCGCGCATGCATGGAAGGGCTCTACACTTCCATACCTCCCTTCCATGCATGTGCAGAAGGCTACGCCGCGTGCGTAGAAGGCTACGCAAGCGGCTAAGCCCTCCACGCTCATGCGTACAACGCGACCTGCCCAAACCCGGTCCGCGCAGGTCCCGGATTCGCCGGAGCCGCGGTTGACAGGTATGATCTAGAGGTTTCAGAAGGTTGCACACATGATCCCTGTATACACATAGACGTTTCACATTCTGTTCTCTACTACTTTTTCAGTGCTGGTCTTTGACTGTAATAAAGTAAAATTGGGGAACATAAATACAGAGGGTGTCAAAAAATGTATACACATTTTAAGAGATGTTATCTATGTATAGTAAAACCCATTATAATGATTTTAATTCATTCTACGGGTGTTGTGTTCTGTAAAGCTGTGCCTTTAACAATGTACCTTTGCCATGTGTTAACAATGTAACCTTTCTGTGTGCAACATTATAACCATCAGCTGTATCAATGTAAACCTGATAAGGGGACGCGAGCTAGTGACCACTAGATGGCAATAGCGAGCGTCCAGCTCTCATGGCTAAGATTCACCTGGTTCAGCAGCGCGGGAAGATTCCCCGCCACCTCTTCACCTGGTCAAGAAGGGCGTGACCTCCCACGACGTCACGCAGGCAGCAACCAATAGTCTGTCGACGAGCCACATTCAAATGTATAGCCAGCTGTATATATTGAGCTACTCATCCGCCATTACCACATGTTCCTCCGGATCATCATGCAATAAACCTGTGTTAAGCCAACCCTTCGGCTGTTTCATTGTCTTTGGTCCCTTACACTAAATTGGCGACGAAGGTGGGATATGGCAGCCCACGGGACCAAGACATGCGCTGGTTTCGAAATCAGGAAACCGGGCGACTGGGAGATCTTCGAGATGGACTTCCAGGCAGCACTGATTGAGTCCGAAGTCACGGAAGAGGCAAAGAAAAGGGCCATCTTCACCAGGATGCTCGGACAAGAAACCAAAAGGACCTTGGTGGACCTGATTGCACCGAGGAGGGTGAGCGAATTCAAGGCCAAGGAACTCATGCAGATGCTGCGTGAGCACGTCCGGCTGGCCACGGCGATGTTTCCCGCTCGGAGTGCGTTCTGGAGGCGAGTCCAAGCGCCCGGAGAGACGGTCGCCGCATTCGTGGCGGCCCTGCGGCTGGCGGCCGGCCCGTGCAAATGGGAGAATGCCGAAATCACCCTCCGGGACTGTGTGCTGTGCGGCCTGAACGACGCCGAGACCCAGCGCACATTAATGAACCAAGAGCCGCCTCCCACGTTGCAGGAGGTCGTCAGAGCGGCCCAGGCCGCAGAAGCTACAAAGGCCGGGGTCCAAGAACTCCAGGACTGGCGGCCGAAGTCGAGCAAGGCAGAGGCTCCGGTACAGGCGGCCCGGCGAACTTCGAGGTCGTCCACAGAGAGCAGCGACGACGAGGACGTCCGGAGGGTCCGGAAGGAGAGCCGGCGATGCGACAGCTGTGGAGCGGCCCACGACCGCGTAAAGTGCCCGTTCCGGAAGGCCGAGTGCCACAACTGCGGCCGCCGCGGGCACATCGCCAAGGTGTGCAGGAAGAAGCGCGAGACCCGGAGGAGCTCCGCAGACCGTTCCGCGGGACAAGACCGCTCAACGAGACCCAAGGACGGCGCCCAGGCCACGCGGAAGCAGGACGGCGTGGGCCGCATCTCCGATGGCAGCGAGGACGACGCCCCAGTGTTCAGCGTGTCTGCAGGACACCCCCACTATTTTGTTGAGGTACTAGTCCAAGGGGTTCCCATTAGGATGGAAATTGACTCGGGGTCCTCATATTCAATCATTTCCCAGAGGGAGTTTTTGGGAATTGCCCCCCACAAGCGACCCAAGCTCAAAGCATTGAGGTCCACACTACGGGACGTGCAAGGGAACAGCATTCCAGTGTTGGGGGTTGGAGAATTTCAGGTTAAATTCAAGAAGCACGCCGCGTCCCTGCCCCTAGTCGTGCTCAAAGGGGGAGATTGCAGCCTCCTCGGGACTCAATGGTTCCAGCCCCTGGGTTTGTTTATTGGGGGGGTGCATGCCGTTGGGATGCACGCCATTGGGACTGATCCAATTCTGGAGGTGTGCGAGGCGCACCCCGAAGTTTTCAAAAAAGGACTGGGGAAATTCAAGGGGCCCCCAGTGACATTCGACCTGGACCCGGAGGTCCGCCCAATTCGTCTTAAACCACGCCGGGTGCCGTTCGCACTTAAGGACAAGATAGAGGCGGAACTGGACAAATTGGTGGGCCAGAGAATCCTTGTGCCTGTTGATTCCGCGGAGTGGGAAACTCCAATTGTAACCGCACTAAAGGCCAATGGGGAGGTCCGCATATGCGCCGACTACAAGTGCACCATCAACAAGGCGATCCGCCCGAATGCATATCCGGTGCCGGTAGTCAGCCATCTGCTGGCCAGGTTACACGGGGGAAAGTGTTTCGCTAAGCTCGACTTAGCACAGGCCTACCAGCAGCTTACGGTGTCCCCTGCCGCAGCTGCTGCGCAGACCATAGTCACCCATAAGGGGGCGTTCCAGGTGACGCGCCTCCAGTTCGGCGTGAATTCGGCGCCTGGAATTTTCCAGTCACTCGTGGAACGCCTCCTGAAGGGACTGGAGGGGGTGTTGCCTTATTTTGATGACGTGTTAATAACGGGGGGGAGTCGGGTTGAATTGGCCAAAAGGTTGGGGAAGGTCCTGACAATATTCGAAAAAGCGGGGCTGAGACTGCGAAAGGACAAATGCGTCTTCTTCGCAACCGAGGTTGAGTTCCTAGGGTTTTGTGTGACTCCGGAGGGAATAAAACCATCCAAGTCCAAGGTGGCAGCCATTAAGAAAGCCCCCCGCCCCACCTCCAAGCCCGAGCTGCAGTCGTTCCTAGGGCTGCTCAACTTTTACCACTCCTTCCTCCCCCGGAAGGCAGCGGTGGCTGAACCGCTACACAAACTGCTAAAGAAAGACCAGGCATGGAAGTGGGGCGATGACCAAGAAAGGGCATTTAGCGAGCTAAAAAGCCTCCTGGCGTCCGACGCCATACTGACCCACTTCAACCCCAAACACCCAGTAGTTCTGACCTGTGATGCATCTCCAGTGGGGGTGGGGGCGGTCTGTGCCACGTGTTGGAAAACGGAAGGGAGGCCCCGATAGCATTTTACTCCAGGTCCCTGTCCCAAGCGGAGAGAAACTACGCACAGACAGACAGGGAGGCACTAGCAATAGTCGCGGGGACGAAAAAATTTCACGATTTTCTGTACGGCCACCCCTTCACCATTGTAACGGACCACAAGCCCCTGCTAGGCATCTTTACCGCAGATAAGCCCACCCCACAGATCCTGTCCCCGAGGATGCTCAGGTGGGCCATTTTTCTCAACGCGTATCAGCACGCGTTGGTCTACCGGCCCGGGAAAGAGATCAGCCATGCGGACGCTCTATCTAGGTCTCCCCTTCCCCTCACGCCCAGCCAGGTGAGCAAGGGGGAGCGGGACCATCAGGTTCTCATGATAGAGGTGCTGGATTCGCCCCCCGTAGTGCCCGCCGACATCGCCAAAGCGACAGAGAAGGACAAGACGTTAGCGGCAGTTAGCTCCTGGGTGCAGAAAGGGTGGCTGGCGTCCTCCCCAGCGGAGGAGTTCGCTCCATTTTTCAGAAAAAAGCTAGAACTGTTCCTAGAGAGGGGGTGCCTCTTGTGGGGGCAGCGGGTAGTGATTCCCACTTCCCTTTGGCCGCGGGTGCTCAAACTGCTGCACGTCAGCCACCCTGGCATCGTGCGATCCAAGGCGCTGGCCTGGAGTTACTTCTGGTGGCCCCAGCTGGACGCCGACATCGAGCACATGGTCGGCACTTGTGAAAGTTGCCAATGCTCCAGACCAGAGGAGGCCCGCCTTCCCCACAGGGAATGGGACGCGGCTAAGGGGCCGTGGTCCCGGGTGCACGTTGATTTCGCGGGCCCATTCAGAGGCACCCTGTTCCTTCTCGTAGTGGATGCCTTCTCCAAGTGGTTGGAGGTTATCCCAGTCACGAGCACCTCCTCGGCCCAGACCATTAGGCATTTGCGGAGGCTCTTTTCCACGTTCGGCATACCCGACACATTAATTAGCGACAACGCTAGCTGTTTCACGTCCTCCGAGTTTAGGGCATTCATGGAGATCAACGCCGTTCGGCACATCACCTCCGCCCCGTTTCACCCGTCCACCAATGGCCAAGTAGAGCGCCTCGTCCGCACCACAAAGGACGCGTTGCGGTGCATGGGCCCCGGGGATCTGAACCTGCAAGTGTGCCAGTTTCTGCTAGGGTACAGGGTGACCCCGTTGGCATCAGGATACTCCCCCGCAGAACTCTTAATGCGTAGGAAATTGACCACCATCCTTACTAGGCTAGACCCCACGAGGGTAGAGGACAAAGGAAGGAACATCGGGCTAGAGGCTACAAAGAGTTTCAGTGTAGGCGCCCCCGTGCATTGCAGGAACTACGCCAGCATGGGCCCAGCCTGGGTACCGGGCGTAGTTGTGGAGCAAACCGGCCCCGTGTCATACCGCGTGGAAACCAGCACAGGGCTCCTGTGGAGGCGGCACGCGGATCAGCTCCGACGCAGGGTCTCCGATGAGCCGGGCACAGACCAAATAGAGGAAAAATCAGCGTTAGGGTTCTCCCCCACCCGTTCAGCCCAAGGGGGAGGGAAAGGGGGCCGCGGGTCCCCACCAAGGGGGGAGGGGGATATTCTCGTAGATATCCTAGGGGATCTTTCTGAGGAGGAGGAGGAACCCGACCCCATACATATCTCGCGGAATGTCCCCACAAATGCGGATACCCCTACTAAGTTAGATTTTGATTTCCAGAACCGGGGGGGGGGGGTTCGGAGTGGTCCCCCACCCGTCCAAGCGAGAAGAGGGGTTTTTCGTTAGCCCCGACTGCCCCCGGTCTGCCCTCAATGGAGTTTTTCCCTTCCCCTAAGGCCGCCAGACAGCGGCAAGCCACTAACAAGTCTCCCTCTCCCATTTCAGGACAAGGGAGCAGGGAACAAAGAAGCAGTAGTGCCCCCGGGGGGGTCAGCCCTCTTCACGGCCCAAACGCACATGCAACAAGCCATCTTGGCTGAGAGACTTCGTCTCATCCTAGGGGGGAGGGATGTTGTGTTCTGTAAAGCTGTGCCTTTAACAATGTACCTTTGCCATGTGTTAACAATGTAACCTTTCTGTATGCAACATTATAACCATCAGCTGTATCAATGTAAACCTGATAAGGGGACGCGAGCTAGTGACCACTAGATGGCAATAGCGAGCGTCCAGCTCTCATGGCTCAGATTCACCTGGTTCAGCAGCGCGGGAAGATTCCCCGCCACCTCTTCACCTGGTCAAGAAGGGCGTGACCTCCCACGACGTCACGCAGGCAGCAACCAATAGTCTGTCGACGAGCCACATTCAAATGTATAGCCAGCTGTATATATTGAGCTACTCATCCGCCATTACCACATGTTCCTCCGGATCATCATGCAATAAACCTGTGTTAAGCCAACCCTTCGGCTGTTTCATTGTCTTTGGTCCCTTACACTAAAACGGGTCTGTTCGTTATGCGATTTTTTCCATTATCCAATTTTTCCTATGGAAAAAACCGTACAATGAATTTTTTTGCTAAGCGATTTCCTATTGAATATTCATTGTGTGTTTTTTTTTCCATAGGAAAAATCATTATGCAGGGTGCCATTAAAAAAAAACCTATTTGTTATGTGATCTTTTTTCACTATAGGGGGCATTTGTTATCATAGCTGTCAAGTGTCTCGCATTGGCTAGGAACCTCCCGTATTTTACCCTCTTTCCCAGTGTCGTCCCGTATCAGTCAGACTGCAATGCCCTAATGTCTCCACTGGAGGGCTGCACAGGATAAGCATAGCTGTCAAGTTTCCTGTTTTGTCTGGGAAATTTCCCTTATTTTCAAATCCAAAACTTGATAGGTATGTAATCGTTATATGAGGTTCCACTGTATTACTTTTTGAAGTTGAATTGAATTACAGTAGCAACATGTAGTATGACATTCGATCAAAACTGGCTACATTCGCAATACTTCGGGAAGAAATTGAGACGGCATATGCAGCAATACAAGTGGACATTTTGGCCAATGTGTATATATATTTTGGCCCACAGCCCATATGTATACATAGCCATTGCATTGTTCATTTTCACTACTCAGTCGAAAGGATCCGATTATTACTTCTAAGCAGTCACATGTTCATAGAAATTACTGCCTCATGTACCGAAATAATTTAGCTGTCTTTGGATACTATACTTGTCCTGGGTGGCTGCCACTTGCTTTGCTGTCCCAGGGCTCCCCTGAATATAAATAAAGGGCCCAATTTTAGGTTCTGTGTACGCAGGATTCAATCTGGATTGCAAGGACTGCCGGAGAGCTGCCAGCTCCAGTTTGATTTCATTCACAGCCTCTCTGAGGAAACCTGGTGGCTGGGAAGTGGTGGGGTGGGGAGGGGAGGGGAGGGAGGGAGGAATCTGGTGACCTCATGGATCTGTGTTGCTTTGGCTGGAAGGAAAGGTCTGGGATGAGAGAGAGAGAAGTTTCGCTCATGGAACTAGTGAGGAATGTGCAGCTGCTTGTCTCTGCTTACAAGTTTTACCTTAGGCCTCACTGGAGACAGAGCAACAGAAAGTGTGTTGCTATGGATATGTACACAGCACTTGAAACCAGCCAACGGGCTGCTTCCTCAAAAAATGTGCCAGAGTCCTCTTTCCCTCATCGCTACTCCCCCTGTAGCAATATGTCCTCTCTTCAGAGGCGCTGCTTCCCTGAAACATTAATCAATAATTTATATAAGGGTAGTGTCTTATTTTTAGGACGTTTTCCTCCACTGAAGGTTCCCTGTGTTCAACAGCTGACTTGCAGCATTCCCACTGAATAAATTCTGAATAAGGGGCTGTCTACACTAGCCCTCCCTGACTGGTGTAGCACAGCTGTTAAAAAGTTGCTTGAAATCAGAAGGAGGTGCAAAAACTGTTTAGCACAATCCCTGCTTCCTGACAGCATCTTGATCTTGCTGCCTGCAGCAACCCCATCAATGGCAGTGGTGCTTTCCAGCTGATGGGGGGAGCAGTCCCACCCATAAGATGAGACGTAGCCGTTTCAGCTGCACTCTAATTTATCCCATCTTCAGTATGCACAAGTGCTGGAGATGGGATAAAATACAACGAGGCAATTTAATAGAATCCCCTGAGAGGTTCCCAAAATGGGGCAGGTTTGGGCTGATTGGCCTGATCCAGCACACAATATGTGTGTATGCAATTAGACTTACCCACTTCACCCCCAAATCGTTCCAAAGGGTTGGCTATATGTTTGCGTAGACAGTCTCTAAGACTTCAGGCAAAATCAGAGTCTCCAAACTGCAATCCTCTAAAACTGTTTTTGTGGCCTCCAACAACAGCTACTCTTTTAAATGTTGGATAATCTTTGCAGGATAGTGCAGCTACCATGTAGTCAAGGATTAGCGTTGAAATGTACACCTTCCTCAAGTCCCATTTTCTTCCTTCTTAGATCAACTATTGAACAAATACTCAAGAATAGTTTAAACAGAAGGAAAAATGAAATGTTCAAATAAAATTGTCAGGTAGTTGACAAAAATATAATGCAGCAGTTCACTTCATCTTAGTTGCAAAATGGAAGATAAAAAATTGCTCAAGTAAACAATATTTGCAAGAGGGTACTGAGTTACTAACTTTCTGAGACTAACATATTTTGAGTCAGAAAGAGACTGAACTAGGCTGAACAACTACACTCAGGATGAACAAGCAGACAGACTGAACTTCACACCACACACTCACAGAGCTCAACATATATACAAAGTGGAAACCAATTACTTTCGGAGGAGAAAAACATTTAATCTGCTTGGCTGTTTAGATTTTTTTTAAAAAATGAATCAATTATTATGTTTGTTAAAAACTGGTCCTTTACATCTCCATGTTAGTATGGAAAACAAACATGAAACATGATGAGATTGCCTGCTGTAAGTTCAACAGGAAAACTGTGGGAAAGGCAATTTAGCTATCAAACAAGATGCCCTCCAACCAAAAATTTACTA
Source organism: Bradypodion pumilum (assembly GCA_035047305.1). Lineage (NCBI taxonomy): Eukaryota > Metazoa > Chordata > Lepidosauria > Squamata > Chamaeleonidae > Bradypodion > Bradypodion pumilum. Next base: position 283,888,446 of record JAWDJD010000002.1, on the reverse strand, counting down.
ATTAAACATGAATAGGACCTCAATCCACCTTTCTTTTCAAAAATGCCACCTAGCCAGCGTTTTTGGCCCCTGCCCTCCCCTCGGACTCAAAAGGCGAGGGGGCGTCGGGTGAGCTGCCGCCGCCGCCGAGCGTCCTGGCCCCAGTGGGGGTGAAGAGGCCACTCCACCAGCCACCCCACCTGGCTGGTGTTTTTGGGCCCCGCCCTCAGACTCAAAAGGCAAGGGGGCGTCAGGTGAGCTGCTGCCGCTGCCGAGCGTCCTGGCCCCAGTGGGGGTGAAGAGGCCACTCCACCAGCCACCCCACCTGGCCGGTGTTTTTGCCCCCCCCCCTGCTCAGACTCAAAAGACTCTAAAGGCGAGGGGGGGATTTCATGGGTGGTCTTGGATATTTCTTGTGTTTATTGTTAATGGGTTTATTATTATTTTTGATGTGATATTTTGCATTCAAATTTGACCTTTCAAATTGTACGTCACTGCTTTTTGAATTGTACTGTGTTTATATTGTATTGATTAATTTATGTTTATTATTGACTATTGATTATTGTATCGAATTTACTTTTCATGCTTCTTTATTATTGTATTGTATGATATCTACATGTTGTAATCGCCGCCTTGAGTCGGCTTCGGCTGAGAAAGTGCAGGATATAAATTAAAATTTATTATTATTATTATTATTATTATTATTATTATTATTATTATTATTATTATTATTATTATTATTATTATTATTATTATTATTATTATTATTATTATTATTATTATTATTATTATTATTATTATTATTATTATAATATTTGCTTTTTTCAGATCTGGTGTAACCTCTATTAATTCCTAGGAGCAGAAAATTGGACCCCTGGCTCTCTGAAGTTGCCCACCTATGGTTAGATTATACCTAAAGCAGGGTGAGAGTGAGGAGGAAAAGGATGGAGTTGGTGAATACAGAGTTTTTTAGCCATTCTATATGTGTAAGCGGCAGCTCCCCAGTGGCTAAGTGGGTAAAAGCACTGTGCTTGGAGACCAAAAGCACTGGGTTCAATTCCCCAAGAGCTGTACCCGATAGGGGACATGAAAGGAGCCTCATTCAGGCATCTCCTGCAAAAATCCTTTCAACCCAGAGTAATCTCTGACATAAAAAACAAATAGCCATTCTATAGTAAGGTGTGAAATTGGAGGAAGATGATACTGTATTAAGCTAGGGTCTCTTTCTCTGAACAGATATTCCCTCCAACCACTCAATCAAGCTACCTATTTTAATTTCAGTTGACTTTTAAAAAATCTAGCCCCATTATCTAAAATCCATCTTTATTTTCACTAATATAAAAGCTGTCCAGTTTCTACTTTTTCTACACCTGCCAAGGAACCCGTGCATCTCACCTAAACATGGCAAAATATCATCTAGGTAACAGTGGCATCGTGTACTTTTTTTAAAAATGGGGGAATCAAATACTGTATTGCTTGTTGTGTTCATCACAGCAATTCTAGGGACGTTTTTTTTGTGAAAAAGTTATTGCACCTGGCAGAGCCTAATTTAAAGATTTGTAGCCCTTTCCTATATTTCCATTTAAGACTGTCACTAGAGGCAGATCTCCCATGCCTTCAACATTAACTACATTCCCTCTGCCTTGTTTGCTTTATTGACCTTGTAGTGTAAGGGCTGGTAAAGTTCAACAACATGCAGCAGTCCCTGGGTCCAAATGTGAGTTTATCTCATTTTTTTTTAAAAGGCTTTCTTTTCTTTTTGTACTTTTCCTTTCCTTCTTTGAAAACAATGTATAAATAAATAAAAATTTCCCAGCTGGTAATGAATGTTTGTACAAAGCCATAAGATTTTTAACTATTGTAAGGTACAAGTCACACTTGCTCAAAAGCCAGTCGTATCCGACTCTAGGGTTCAGTGCTCATCTCTGTTTATAACCAACTAGCAGAGGTTGCCCGGCGTTGCCGGGCTGTTTTAAATTGTGTTGGAAGGTTAAATTGTGTTAATGTTTTTTAAAAATTGCTTAGTCTGTAATTTTAATTTTTTAAATGTTTATTTATGTAATTAATTTTTTTTGGCTTGCCTGTTATTAACTGTGATCTGCTTTTTTTGGGTTTTTTTAGGATTAATAAAAGAACAAAGTATGATATAATTTTTTCAAATTGTTTTATGTAAGCGAATAATGTTTTAGTTTTTTGAATTTGTTTTAATTAGTTGTACCGTAGGTCATAATTTTAATAATGTAAAAGTAAATGTTTTTTACATTCAATGTTTTTAAAATGTGTTTAGATGTTTTGGGTTTAAATTTGAGTTAAAACTCAGCACAGGATTTTTAAAGGTTTCTATTGTATTTTATTGACATATGTTTGTGATTTGTGTTAAAGTGTGTTTTAGTGTAATGTTTTTGACTTTTTATTGGTGTGACCTTTTGTGTAAAATTGTGAATTTGTGTTATGTTTTTGATTTGTTTTTACTCTTGTGGCCTTTTGTTTGGAGCTGTTGTGTGTTTTTGAATTGTTTTTACTATTGTGGCCAGCAGGTGGTGCTGGTAGGGGTTATTGTATTTTGACTGTTTTTTTCCTTTCCTGGCCTCTGGGTGGAGCTTCTTCTGGTAAGTAGTCTCTTTCTTTATTCATTTCTTTTCCAGTCCTGGTGGAGGTAGGAATCTTTTGGTAAGTTTGCTTGTTTTCTTTCTTTTGTGTGTGTGTGTGTGTGTGTGTGTGGGCGGGGGGGGTTGGAATTTGTATTTTTTGTCTGTTTGTTTTGTTTTTGATTGTGTTTTTGTTTACTTGGTATTGTTTTTGGTGTTTTTGTTTTTGTGTATTTTTGGATGTTTTTGTCTGTGTTTTTAGTAATTTTAAAAAAAATTATTTATTTGGTGGTGGGGAGGGGGCGTGGTCATTGGGGGTTAGGAAGGGTGGGCTAGGTGGTGGGGAGGGGCATGGTCGTTGGGGTTTAGGAAGGGTGGGCTAGGTGGTGGGGAGGGGGCGTGGTTGGTGGGGGATAGGAAGGGTGGGCTAGGTGGTGGGGAGAGGGGCATGGTCGTTGGAGGTTAGGAAGGGTGGGCTAGGTGGTGGGGAGGGGGCATGGTCATTGGGGTTATGAAGGGTGGGCTAGGTGGTGGGGAGGGGGGCATGGTCATTGGGGTTAGGAAGGGTGGGCTAGGTGGTGGGAAGGGGGGCATGGTCATTGGGGTTATGAAGGGTGGGCTAGGTGGTGGGGAGGGGGGCATGGTCGTTGGGGTTAGGAAGGGTGGGCTAGGTGGTGGGAAGGGGGGCATGGTCATTGGGGTTATGAAGGGTGGGCTAGGTGGTGGGGAGGGGGGCATGGTCGTTGGGGTTAGGAAGGGTGAGCTAGGTGGTGGGGAGGGGGGCATGGTCGTTGGGGTTAGGAAGGGTGGGCTAGGTGGTGGGGAGGGGGGCATGGTCGTTGGGGTTAGGAAGGGTGGGCTAGGTGGTGGGGAGGGGGCTTTAGTGTGTTATGGTGCTTTGTGTGGAGTCGTGAAAGTAGATCGGGTTTCCCCTTTAATATCAGTGGGTGGGGCTTGCGACCCCCCCTCTCCGCTGGCTCCCCTGGAATTTGGAGGTTTGGGGGGACAAAAGGGGTATGTCCTCTCCCCAACCCTTCTGGACCCAGGAGACCAGGGAGAGCGGATCGATTCCCCCCCCTCCTTAAAACAACTCCGTTTTTAAAGAGAAGAAAAGACGGAGTTGTTTTAAGGAGGGGGGGATCGATCCCCTCTCCCTGGTCTCCTGGGTCCAGAAGGGTTTGGGCAACATACCCCTTTTGTTCCCACAAACCTCCCAACCCTAGGGTAGCCAGCGGAGAGGGGGGTCGCAACCCCCCCACCTACTGATATTAAAGGGGAAACTCCAGTCGGGACCTTCAGGCGCCGTGGGTGAGGGAAAGAAAGCCAGCTGGTGTTTGCTTGGCTGTGAGGCGGTGAGTTGTTTTTCTTTTTCATTTTTCGGGCGCCAGTTTCCTCAGCGTTCTGCGCGCCCATGGCGCGCAGGACCCTGGGGCTTGTAGTTATGGGTTGGTGCTTTGTGTTTGTGCTGCGTTTTTTAAAAATGCTTTTCATTTGATTGGCTGCGGCGCGTTTCCGAACACTGCGCCGTGCGAGAGCCTCTCAGCCTGATTGGCTCTGGCGCGGCGCGGCGCAAGGAATGTTGGGAAGTGAAGTTGTTTCCCTTTCTTCGTGTTTGTGGGGCTGTTGCCCCACTGCCGGTTTTCTCAATCCTTCGTTGACATGCGTACCCAGATCGGCCGCGTGCACGAAGGGTGAGTGCAGGCAAGTAGGGCGAGGCATAGCAACCTATAGCCAGTTCCAACGGTTAACCCTTGGATTTATAGGTTAAGAAGAGCCCAGCCAGCACTGCCTGCATCTGCAGATGTTTCTGTGAACATGTGACAGGCATGCCTCAACAAGGAGTGCCTGGAATGCTGTTTACCTTCCCACCAAAGTGGTCTCTATTTATCTACTTGCAATTTCTTGCTTTCGAACTGCTAGGTTGGCAGGAGCTGGGACAGAGACGGGAGCTCACTCCACCATGCAGTACCTGGGAATCAAACTCTGACCTTCCAGTCAGCAAGTTCAATGTTTTAACCACTTGAGCCACCACAGTCTCAAAAGCCAGTTGTATCCCACGCTAGGGTCCAGTGCTCATCTCTGCTTATAGTGAAAGAACTATTGCTTTCTGCTGTCTGCAGACGTTTCTATGGACATGTGACAGGCATGACTAGACACCACAGTGCACATATAAACTATATTAACTATATGGCACATCTAAACAAGTTTTTGAGCTGTAGTGGGCTTCCTAGACCACTTGTCCTAACAGCTATCATATTTTTAACAAAATGCCTCAAAATACAATTTTAACAGCATACTGTATTGAAGTAAAGACTGCTAAGAAATTTCCCCTCCTAGTCTTGGGTGGGTTCATTCTGCAGTTCCCTTTTGCCTGATCTAGTGTGAGAAGGAATAGCCAGCAACACAAGGTTGCTGTTACCAGGATACACCCGATTGTGGTTCAAAAATACCACAATTTTCAAGGAGGCTCTTTCTGTGTACCTCTGTGGAGGGGCTGAGGAAGTTAAAATAAATCAAGTGCATGTTAGAGCAGCAAATATGTGCTGCATCACCTTAAAAACACCTATGGCCATACCCCTCTGAACAAGCCCGAACTTGCCTGAGACACTTTAAAAATTTCCTTACTCCCTTGGACTTTGCATAGAACCAAGCATCCAGCGACATAGTGTATTAAAGCTGCAGTTCCCAAGAAGGAGTGATTCCCATCTATGCCTTAATAGTTGTGGGCAGCTATATGGGCATATATATCCAGCAGTTATTCCAGATTCTCTGAAACATTTCCAAAGTTGGACAAAAAAATGGGGTGGAGTGGAAACCGAAAGAACTAGGCTGACTTATGGTAAATAGCTGTGGTTCACTCTTTTCCTGAACATGGTTGGGAAATGATGAGTGAAGAAGTTTAGGCACAAGGTTGAGGAGTCACTGATTAATGGGAAGCTTTATGCTCTTCCCTTTCCTGACCTATTCTGTGGGTTATTCCTGACTCAACCTTGACTAAGCAGGGACACCCATCCAGGGAACTGTGTACAGCTGAGAATCATCCACTGCCTTGACAAGGAAGCAATAAATGTTTACAACTATGTAACATTTACCAGTCTTTCTTTCAGTGTGATGTGTTGTGGGTTCTGGGGCTTTACATCCTGCTGGAACATACTGAATTTTTTCTTAGAGATTATAGTGGCAATACTTTTTTGGATTAATTGTAACTGGATGTTCTGAGAGTTGTAGGACAAAAAGAATTGTGCCAAGTTCTGATAATATTATAGAAGTTTATTTACAACACATGCCTGCAATTAGCAGAAGCACAAAGCCCTGTTCCTCATCATATGTGGCAATAGGAACATTCAGACTAAGGCTTTGGTGTGAGTTATTTAAACAAACCACCCAATGTTGCCTCATTTTAAAAAATCATAATTTATTGTTCCATTACTGACATTCCCACAAAGTTTGCTTCCCATAAACTCTGCACAACATTTTTGCTTCCTTCTTTTGTAATTTGTTTGGATTTGCTTGGTTGCACGTGAGCAACCTTATCATTTAGGATAGGCTTCATGTTTTTGACAAAGTACGAGAGTTTTGCTCTGAGCCATATGTTGGTGTGGTCTGTGTATACATGAGTAAACAAGTGCCACTTCAGAGAAAAGGTAAAAGAATTATTAAAGGATATATTATTAAAGAAAAGGAGCCCTGGTGGTGCAGTTGTTAAACTGTTGTACTGCAACCAAAAGTTTGTGAGTTTGATCCTTACCAGGACTCAATGTTGGCTCAGCCTTTCCTTCCGAGGTCGGTAAAAGGAGTACCAAGCATGTAGAGAGGGGAGGGGGTACTAATTAATTTGTGAACTGCCCAGAGAATTCACTAAATGTTATGGGGCAGTATATAAGTGTGATTGCTGTTGCTTTATATTAGTGGTAATTGCTAAATATAAAGGCAGATACAATGATTGAGGTAGGTGGGGAGAAAAGGTGTTTTTATAAGAGATGATTTTTTTTTTTGAATAGTAGCCATGTTAGTCCATGTTTCAGTCATATCAGAGACTAAACAAAACAAAAGTGCTACAGCATTTTTCTTTTGTTTATTCTCTGATATTTCTGAAGAGAGTAAAAGTAAAGGTTACCCTTGCTCGAAAGCCAGTTGTATCCGACTCTCGGGTTCAGTGGTGATCTCTATTTCATAGCCGAAGAGCCAACGCTATCTGCATTTGCAGATGTTTCCATGGATATGTGGCAGGCATGCCTAGACACCGGAGTGCACGGAACGCTGTTTACCTTCCCACCAAAGTGTCCCTATTTATCTACTTGCAATTTCTTGCTTTCAAACTGCTAGGTTGGCAGGCGGTGGGGCAAAGACAGGAGCTCATTCCGTCCTGCAGTATTTGGGAATTGAACTGCTGACCTGTCACCTTCCAGTCAGCGTCTTAACCACTTGAGCCACTGCAGAGTAGGAGATAATAAAGAAATATTAGAAAGCAAGGCTTGTGGCAAAGGCTAGAATAGGAGAACAGAAGTTCTGTGTGATACACTATCTCTTCATAAAGCTCTTTTAATTATTATATCAACTAACATGTCGTGAAAACAATTCTAAACATCTTACATGGCAAAAAGTTGGGTGCTTTCTGGTTTTATAACAAAGGTCAGCACACGTATCAGTACTATAATAATACTATGATATAATAAATGGTAGATGCATTTTAAATATAGTTAATTATTGCTGTGTGTTTTTTCGTGTCAAAGTTTACTGTGGGTTGAAAGTTTTTTGCAGGGGACACTTGAATGACACTCCTTTCATGTCTCCTATCATGCACCTCTTGGAGAATCGAACCCCATCCTTTTGGTCTCCAAGCACAGTGCTTTTACCCACTGAGCCACCGGGTAGCTGTATTGCTTATATTTGGCAAACCATTTTGAGTGTCTCTTTTTTTCTCTAGCAGAAAAGTGGAATAGAAACATTTAGCTAAACAATAATCAAATAGGTGAAAACTAGACATTATGATGGACAGACTCAAAGCATCTTGGCTTGGTCAGGTGATTAGGATGCAGAACCTGAAGAAGGTAGCTCAACGATGTCATAGCCACTTAAGATATAGAGCAGGGGGCAGGGGTTGCCAGCCTTTTTTGGTCAGGGGCTGAGTCACACACCCTCAGACAGTTGAGGAGGCCAGACTGGTGGTGTCTCCCCCACCTCCCCGTCACCGTTTACGGATGCCATAAACACATTTACGACAGCTGCGGATGTGTTTACAGCTGTCGTAAACAAGGTTATGACAGCCGTAAAGGAGTCTGTGTCTGATTCCAAAGTTGGCGGTTGGAGCGAGGGCAGGGGCCAGATTATTTGATGCCGTGGGGCGTAGGTTGCTTATCCCAATATAGAGCTTGGGAAATTACTTTTAAAAGTAATTAGTTATAATTACCTATCATGTAAAAGTCATTCGTCATAGTTGTAATTTTAAAAGGAGATTTTTTGTTTTTATTATTCCTCAAAAATAATTAAAATAGTCACTTTAAAAAAAAAAACTACCACACCTCAGACGGCTACATGCCACTGGCTTGGGGCATAAAACATAATGAGCAATGATACATATATACTGTAACTATAAAATAAACTTTATAAACTGTTGCAATCATACTGTAAAAGAACTGAACTTACTTCTTGTTGCACTTCAGATATAATGTGACAATGCAATCCTGACTCCTGATTGCAGCAGAAAACTTTTGTACCATTGCAAATGCCCTTGGGCTGGCAAAAGCCGCAGGATCTATACTGGTTGTCTGAGCTATAAAAAACAGCCAGAAGACTCAACCAATTGAGGCAAAAAAACTGCCAAGGCATGATGAGGCTGAGTTATGCCATATCCAACCCTCTCTAATCTATGGAGATATAATATCAACACAGTGTTAGGCAAGGTGAGGATAGCCTGGCTAGTAGTTGGATGGGAGAACACAAAAACAACAACAACAACAAGGTAGACATAGGAAACTCCCAAGAGTACCACTATCAGTCATTTGAGTATATAATAGTATGCTGCTGTTTAATTCAGTTTCCTATGTTTCTCCATCAGCCTGTGTTTGTATGCTTTTAATTCTGCAGTTTCCATCACCAAGCGGTGTGACAGTTATGCTCTTCTGAGTATCCTATTTAGTAGCAAATTCAAACACGTAGACCACAAAGAAGTCATTCATTTCTCATGCCCTTTAATGTATGGAGAGTATAGGCTATGGCATTCTGCTCTCCTGGTTGATGCATGTTTTTCCAGTAACAGGAAATCGGGTAGACTCGGCTTAGAATGTCAATGACACACTTGAGCTTCTGTTGCCATTTCCCTGAATCCAAACACGTGCCAAGTGTGCTCTTTTGCAATACGTTTGCTTTCCATGATCCCATCCTTAGGAAAGAGTGCTTCTTCCTCTTAGATCAGTCTGCAAAGCTTCCTCTCCTTAGACTTGATATTTATTTATTTATTATTATTTATTTGAACTTATATCCCGCCCTCTTGCCCTAGGGCAACTCAGGGTGGCGCACAATCACATAAAATATTTTTAAAAACCCATAAAAACAGCAATAAAAGACTCTTTAAAAACCATCCCATATCTAAAAAGACCCTCCCCTCCCCACACTCAGTAAGAGGGACATATAACTCTAACTTTGCCAATGAGCAGGAGTCAACACCCCGTCGGGCCCCCAGTCTTGCCCTGCCAGCCAGGTTTTCAACCCTTTCCTAAAAGGCAGCAATTCTGACTGTAGCCTTAATTCTGCCGGCAGGAGGTTCCACAGGGTGGGGTGGACACGGAGAAGGCCCTCCTCCTTGTGCAAGAGAGGCGAGCCCCTCTAGCCGATATAACATTGAGGGAGCCCCTCCAGTCTGCCCTGGTAGGACAGGCAGACTCCCTTAGGGCGATACGGTCTCTTAGGTAACCTACCCCACTACCATGAAGGGCTTTAAAGGTCATTACCAGCACCTTGAATTGCACCCGGAGACAAACTGGTAACCAGTGCAGCTCCTGGAGCAGAGGTGAGGCATGGACAAACCGCCCGCACCCCATCACTACCCGAGCCGCCGCATTCTGGACCAGCTGCAGTGCAACTGGCAAATTACGCAGAGTTCTGCAAAGGCCCTCCTGGTCACAGCTGCCACCTGCTCTTCCAGCAACAGTCGCGTGTCCAGGAGGACTCCCAAGTTGCGCTCTGGGTCTGTCTGGGGCAAAGTAACCCCATCCAAGACCAAGGATGGCAGCTCCCAGGATAGTGTGGGACCCCGTACCCACCGCCACTCAGTCTTGCTAGGGTTCAGCTGTAACCCGTTGGCCCCCATTCAGACCCCCACAGCCTCCAGGCACCCGGACAGGACCTTGACAGCATCACTTGGGTCCCCATGGGCCGAGATGTACAACTGTGAGTCATCTGCATACTAATTTCATTCATTCATTCATTTCATTTTATTTCATTTATTCAATTTATATCCCGCCCTACTCAACACATGGCCGACTCTGGGCGGCTAACAACATATAAATGACCCCAGGGCAACCCAAGGGGTTTACATATAAGATACAAGATACAATGTTCAAAATACAATAATAAATACAATGTTTCAAGTAAATAGAATGACACAAATCACAATATAAAGCAAAACAATCCACAAAATGCAAAATATCAGCACCACATCAGAATAGAAAACAATTCTACCGAACCCACCCACAAAAAACCCTGCCTTCAGAGTCTTATGAAGGGGAGGGCGGGGCCCAGAACACCAACCGATGGCGTGGCCAGCGGGCCTCTTCGCCCCCACCGGGGCCGAGCGCAGCGGCGGTGGTTTGCCCGGCAAGCCCCCTCGCCTTTTAAGTCCTGGCGAGGGGGGAGGGCGGGGCCCGGAACGCCGACCGATGGTGTGGCCGGCGGGCCTCTTCGCCCCCACCGGGGCCGAGCGCAGCGGCGGTGGTTTGCCCGGCAAGCCCCCTCGCCTTTTAAGTCCTGGCGAGGGGGGAGGGCGGGGCCCGGAACGCCGACCTAATGGTCCTGCACCCCGTGGGATCAGATGATCTCATCCAGCGGCTTCATGTAGATATTGAATAGGAGAGGAGAGAGCCCTGAGCCCTGAGGCACCCCATATTGGAGGACCCTAGGGCTGGTCCTCTCACTCTCCAACCACACCGACTGGGTCCGGCCCTCCAGGAATGAGGAAAACCAAGACAGCACAGTGCCCTGGATCCCCAACCCTTTGAGCCGTCCCAGAAGAATACCGTGGTCGACGGTATCAAAAGCCGCTGAGAGGTCAAAGAGAGCAAGGACGGATGGATGACCACTGTCCCGCTCTCTCCAGAGATCATCCACAAGTGTGACCAATGCTGTCTCAGTACCATGTCCAGGCCTGAAAGCAGACTGAAAGGAGTCCAGATAATCCGCTTCATCCAGAAACCCCTGCAGCTGATGCACCACCGCCCTCTCCAATACCTTCCCCTTCCCCAGAAAGAGGAGGTTGGAGACCGGTCTATAACTAGAGAGGACAGCTGGGTCGAGGGAAGTTTTTTTAGGAGGGGGTGCACCAAAGCATGTTTTAAAGGTGCAGGGACCACCCCCTCCCATTATGATGCATTAATTATTGCCCCTACCCAGCTACCTGCCACCTCCTTAGAGGCTTTCACTAACCAGGAGGGACAGGAGTCCAGTGGGCAAGTAGTGGTGCGCGAAGCTGCAAGGAGTCTGTCCACTTCATCAGGGCCAACTGATTTAAACCGATCCCAGGTGACCTTGCAAGACTGTGCTCCAGGACCCTCTGGACCCTCCCCAACCACGCCAGGTTTGAGCTCCAAATGAATCCTATCAATTTTCTCCACCAGATGGTCAGCAAAGTCCTCAGCCGAACCCTGCCAACCAGTAATTGGGCTCCCCCTACCAAGGAGGGACCTGGTCACCCGAAACAGGGTGGCTGGGCGATTATCAGCAGAGGCAATAAGGGTGGTGAGATATTGACGTTTCACTGATGACCATGTGAGTTGAACACTCGCAGCTGCCCTCTATAGGCAGCTTGCTCGCGTTCCTTTAACAGCTGGGTTACATTGTGATTGTGGCTGGGTTACATTCATACATTTCTTAAAGCAACATTGTACATTCATATGAAGCAGCATTGTACATACACAACAACCACCCTCATCACCACTTGATAGGCCTTAATAGCGGCTCTAGCAAGTGTCTGGTCTGTATCCCTCCGAGTTCGCACCCAGTGGCGCTCTAGCTGTCTCTTAACCCATTTGAGTTCCTGTAGTTCTTCAGTGAACCACAGGGATGATCTAGCTCTACGGTCCCAGAGAGGCTGTAGTGGCGCGATTTCATCCAAGGTTGCAGTCATCATCCTGTGCCACAAGTCAACGAGCACCTCGGGAGAATCGTGTTCCTGATCCAGAGGAAAAAACCCCAGCTTCCTCTGGAATCCATCAGGATCCATCAGTCGCCGAGGGTGGGCCAGTCTAATAGGCCCTGCCTCCCTGCGCTGGAATGTCGCACCCAGAAAGACCAGAGTCACCAGAAAGTGATCTGACCATGGCACAGGTGTTATATCTAATTTCTGTAATTTCAGATCACTAAGCCACTGCTCCGACAAGAAGACTAAATCTGGTGTGTGGCCACTGCCCCTGGTTGGACCCTGAATTACCTGGGTCAGGTCCATGGCTGCCATGGAAGCCATGAACTCCTGAGCAACCTCAGAGCTCGTTCTCAGGGAAGGCAAATTGAAGGCCTGGGTGGGCAGAAGAGGAGCCGTTGGGGGGAAAGAGGCAGCTTTTCCATCAGCGCCGCCCCCCCCACCCCGGGACTCTCACCCACCTAAGGCCTGGGTGGGAAGAAGAGGAGCCGTTGGGGGGAAAGAGGCAGCTTTTCCATCAGCGCTGCCCCCCCCACCCCGGGACTCTCGCCCACCTAAGGCCTGGGTGGGAAGAAGAGGAGCCGTTGGGGGGAAAGAGGCGGCTTTTCCATCAGCGCCCCCCCACCCCCACCCCCGGGACAGTCGTCCACCTAAGGCCTGGGTGGGCAGAAGAGGAGCCATTGGGGGGAAAGAGGCGGCTTTTCCATCAGCGCCACCCCCCCCCCGGGACTCTCGCCCACTTTAGTGTTCAAGAACCAAGACAATAGAAACAGCCAAAGTCTGGCTTAACTCATCTTTATTGCATGATGGTCAGGGGGAACATGTGGTAATGGCGGACAAACAGCTCATTATATACAGTGACTGTACATTTGAATGTGGCTCCTCAGTAGCTCATTGGCTACTGTCCGCATGACGTCACTCTTAGTCATGCCCTTCTTGTCCAGGTGAGGCAGTGGCGGGAATCTTCCCGCGGCTGTAGGTATTTGTAGAATTTGTACCATGTGAGCTGGACGCTCACTATTGCCCCCAGTGGTCACTAGCTCGCGTCCTAATACAGAAGGTTACAATGTTACTTTTAGATATTGTTACATTCACTCATTCGTGTGGTTGCATTTACTTAAAGGCACATTACAATCCATACACAACACCCACCTAAGGCCTGGGTGGGCAGAAGAGGAGCCGTTGGGGGGAAAGAGGTGGCTTTTCCATCTGTGCCGCCCCACTCCCCACCCCCGGGACTCTCACCCACCCAAGGCCTGGGTGGGCAAAAGAGGAGCCGTTGGGGCCCAGGGTATATTATAAAAAAGTCCCCCAGGACCATCAGCCTGGGGAACTCCAACGCCAATCCTGAGACGGACTCAAGGAGCTCAGGCAGGGCATCCTTTACCCTGCAAGGCGGCAGGTACAGGAGTAAGACACCCAACTGACCCTTAGGGCCCAACCACAGGAGCAGAGCCTCACCACCCAGAACTTGTGGAGCAGTGACCCTGGCAACTCCCAAGGACTCGCTGGCTACAATGGCGACACCACCGCCCCTCCCCTCCCCTCTAGGGTAGTGCCAGATACCGAACCCAACTGGACACAATTCTGATTTTGGCACACCGTCTTCTGGTGCCAGCCAGGTCTTGGTGATGCATGCCAGGTCAGATTGCTCCTCCAGAATAGAGTCTTGAATTAAGGGAGCCTTGATATTTCTCTGGGTAAAAAAATATCTAAGTGCCTACTGTGGCCATGATGGATATATGTTGCAGAAACAGAATTGCCCAGGCTCTTCCATCTGAAGTGGGAGCCTAACAGGTCTCGAGGCAGTTTAGATGTTGCAATCCCTTGGGAGTTCCTAGTAGACAATATGCTCCAGCAAGGTCTGAGACCAGCCAGAATGCTTTTATACCACTACAGAATCTCCCCTCTCAGACTGCACCCTTCCTGCAATGTAGAAAGCCTTAAAGCAAGCGTAAGCAACCTACAGACAGCTAGAGGTATCACATGCGCTACTTTGGAAGCTGGAGGTGTGAACCTATCCCCAATACTACCCATTGTACTTCTTGCAAAAATGTTTTTAAAGCTAAAAAAAGTCCTTTATGTCCTCTGTTACATGCATCAAGTTGGAACCAATTTATAGCAACCCTAATAGAACTTGCAAAGTAAATAAGATGAGGAGTGGTTTTACCATTCTCACAACCCTGAGAGTTTCCATGGCTATCCTCCTGAATCCTAATCTGTTACTCTCTCCACTACATTATACAGTTTCTCATAGTGGAGACAGTGTCTGCAGATCTGCTGTACAGTATCTCGAAATCAGGGATGGCCAATCTTTTTGAACTGTGGGCCTGGAACAGCTGAGTGGGCTGGACCATGCCCCCTGGAAGCAGAAGCGGGTGCATTTATGGCTGTCATAAATGCACCCACTTCGGCGTTTACATCAGCCACAGGCGCATTTTATGGATGACGTAAACATGCCCACTTCCCCTTCTGGGTGCAAGGGAGACAGCAATGGGCTGGATTGAATGGCCTCAGGGGCCAGGCCAGCCTGCAGGCTGTAGTTTGGGAACCCCAGGTCTAAATAAAATGGAAAATATGGAAAAACAGGAAGTGACATGGAGAGAGAAGGGAAAAAATAAGACTACCAAACTACACGACAAGAGGAGGAAACACTCTCCTTACTGCTTGCCCTGCCACTGTTGAATGTCACTTATTATATGCATTGATACTCTGTTCAAACAGAGTAATATACAGGTTGATTTGCTGAAAAGAACAGGTATTTGGCCACTAGCCAAGCTAAAAAAAACCAAACTGTATCTCAAATCTATCATCCAAATACAGTATAATACAAAGTGGAAAATGGAAAGATCTTATATTAATCTGTAGTCATGATATCAACCTGAGGGGTTGCACTGGCAGTGCTACAGTTCCCTTTTCTTTATTGGATTTTAAAGTCTAGATCAGTGTTTTCCCAACCTTTGGTTTTTGGACTTCAATTCCCAGAGGCTCAAGTCAATTCCCCAAAGCACTGATCAACCAATGTACTGACTTAGTCTTCTGGGAATTGAAGTCCCCTTGTGGGGTGTGCGGCCCACTGTGGGAACCACTGGTCTAGAGGCTTTTTTCTCTAGAGGTGGAGGTCATATTACTCCCCCACCCAATAATGCTGGATTTCAGCTCTCATCAGCTCTTGCTACTGGGGAAGAATGATGGGAATTGTCCGACAATATCTGGAGCAGCACAAGTTGTCCAACTCTACTGTACTACAAAAAGACCTACTAATGCACTCTGGAGTACTTTGCAATGTTGCAGGAGATGCTGAACTTTCATCTTGGTGAGGAAATGGCATGAGACAGTTTGGGTGGGTTGGATCCAAGGGCTTCTGCACGTAAAACTCTTGTGCAGCAGAGAGGAATTCAGGAAGTGTTTAATATTTTATTGTACCCATTGAAATCCATCTACACCGGCTGCACCAGAGGTTCTCAACCTTTGGTCTCTGGATGTTTTGGACTTTAGCTCACAAAACCTCCAGCCAGTAAAGCTAATGGTCAGGGACTCTGGTAGCTGAAATCCAAATGTTTGGAAGTCTAAAAGATTAAAAGCCAGACAGCTGTTGCATACAGCCATGAAATGCACTGAATCCCTCCCCTCCTTCACTACTGGCCACCCTTTGAAGGGAGTAGAAGCAATAAAGACTGACAATTTACCTGTGGCAGAAGTTTTTAGGCAGTTCCTCTTCAACAGGTGAACTAGGAAAGCAGACTATTACATTATTTTAGAGGACAGGGGAAGAGAAAAGTACACTGCTAAAGAAATGAGAAAGACTGACAAAATGACAGCAAAATAAAAAATGTTAAATGTGTTGTTAACAGTAAGCTTTAGACATGGAAAAGCTTAAAAGTGTTGTTTTGCAACATGCAATAGTTGACTCTGGTTCTGGAATTCAATTTTTTTTTGGGGGGGGGGAAGACCTCTGGCCTGCAGATGTTTTGGACTACAATCTCACAACCCCATGTGAAGGCTGTGTCTTCTGGGAGTTAGGCAAAAACATCTGGAGGGACAAGGGATCACCATCCTTACGTTGTATAGACTTGCTTTCTTTAGTCAATGGCCTCCGTTTTTCTTGTACAACAATTGTGCAAGACAAGGCAGAGGTCCTTTGGATTGTTCCTTCCAGGATACATTCTCATCCCACATTCTCTCATTCACACTGGCTCAGCTTAGGCAGAACACAGAGTGACATAAGAGTGGGGAATGTGTGGGCTTTCCAGATGTTTTTGGACTACAACTCCCATAAGCCCTAGCCTGCACAGGTAATAGTAAAGGGTACTAGGAGCTGCATTTTCAACGAACACCTGAAGGGACCCAACTGCCCTCCCCTAAGGTCAATTTTGGGAACATTCAGTATTGGACAACATGGTAAATGAGGGGCAAATGTATAGTTACGCTTTCCTGGAAATATCACCAGCTTTCTCCTGTTTTCTTCTTCTTCTTCTTCTTCTTCTTCTTCTTCTTCTTCTTCTTCTTCTTATTATTATTATTATTATTATTATTATTATTGTTGTTGTTGTTGTTGTTGTTGTTGTTGTTGTTCTTGTTCTTGTTCTTGTTCTTGTTCTTGTTCTTGTTCTTGTAATTGCAACATGCTTCAGATGTGCTTGTGCTGAGCCATTAAAGATCCCATTGGGTATTTGAAAAAAGGGTGCCAAAACAGTCAGACACATGTCTTGCAAGTTTCTGTTTTGTTTTCTCTGAACACGATTGACAGGAATTGGTTAAGTGTGTCAAGCATTAGATAAGAGCATTGCCGCCTGCGTTTGGTGAAGAAACTTTTCCTGTTGCGCCAGGGTATTTCCTGGCAGTCATGCCAGGGCTGGAGTTAACTTACTGCCTCTGACTGGGCAAGTCAACCCCCCACACCTCCCACCCATCCAGTAAACTCTTGACATGATGACTTCAATTCTGCTAGCCCCAGCGCTGGTGCAGAATAGAGGAAGGGAACTGTGACTTCAACGACACTTTTGCTTAGTTCCCTACGTAATGCAGAACTGGAGATATTTCTGGGGAAGGCATAAAGGTTGTGAAACTTCTGCTTAAGATTTGCTGCTGGACCAGCACGTCACCGATGACTAGGACGAAGTTCCAAGAAATGACAAGCATTTACAAACCTCCTCGGACTTTTCCAATCAATGAACAGCAAACAACTTGAGCAAAATCAGGAAGGGGTCAGGCCTGTCCAACACCAAGAGCATCCTGAGGTGAAGCAGTCCATTGTACCCCTTCCCACAATGTCCAACTCAAAATGTATAGTTTTATACAAGCTCAACCCAGTTATTTTGGCATCAGAGGCAAGAAGATTGAATAAACACTTCCCTCTCTTCCTGGCTGTAGAATTAAAATACTTGAAATTCATTGAGTAATAAACTCTCCCGATGACCCCCACCCCTCTGCTTTCTCTTGAGGCTCTGAATGCCAGAGGCAGCAGTCTCAGCCTGCCTAAGGATGGGTCCCTCTTCATCCCTGTTTGTGAGGCTGGTAGTGCAGTGGTTAAAACTGCTGTACTGCAACCAAATGGTTGCGAGTTCAATCCTGACCAGAGCTCAAGGTTGACTCAGCCTTCCAACCTTCCTAGGTTAGTAAAATGAGTACCCAGCATGTTGGGGGCAAAATGCTAATTAACTTGTGGACTGCCCAGAGAGTGCAGTAAGTGCTATGGGACGGTATATAAGTGTGATTGCTTTGCTTTAGCTTTTCCATGATGGGAATATAGGGTACAATAGCCCGCCTGCCCCTAATAGCTTTCCTAAGCTTTGCGCAATTGCTGCTGCTATGCTGAAATAGGACTGATGTGCTAGACACCAGAAAATCTGATTTTTCTTTTTTAAAAAAAATAACTCAAGGACCCTGGGGATGGGTAAACCTTTGCCCCTTTGGTGGCTGCCTATGGTTACTGTAAATGTCCTTTCGGGAAAGCTAGGCACCCGAGGCGTGTTTTATTTGGCAAGCAAACAACGTAAGTATTGTGGCCTCCCTGCTCCCCTGGAAGAAGTCAGTCAGTACTAAGTGCCATGTTGTCCAGCAGCTGGGGGCTCTCACAGGGACCTACAAATGAAGGGCAACAACTCTCTCCCCTATTTGGTGTGGTTTTATTTGTGTGTCCCCCGCCCCCATCAATTCAGGCTCATGAAATGCTTGCTTCAGCTGTGGGATCTACTAAAATTCATTTCTATGATAGAAGCTACCCAAAGTTTCCACGAATACTACACCACCACCATCCCATACCCCCCCCCCCCTTCTCACTCACACTCACACACAACACACACCCAATGGCAGCTGGAGTAATAAGGGGATGAGAAGGCCTCTCATTTCCTGGCATAGGCCAAAGAATAAACAGTGATATTCCTGCCTTTAATCTGGTTGCTGTAGAAACCCAGATCACAGCAAAGGAGAAAAGGGGTGTGTGCTGGCCGGGATCAGATGGCATTGACGCTGGGGATGTGTGTCTCGGCAGGGCCTGGCAGGGCGCCACCAGCTTTACTCTGCCTGGACATTCTTGACATAGCTCCCACTCGGCTGGGAATCAGTGTTTCCTGGCAGGCCTGAGACAATAGACCCGACGAAGGGCTGGAGAGAGGCAGGGCTAAGAGCCACAGGGATACCTCCTCAGTCCTTTCCATTTTCTTTGCCTGGAGGCGAGAGACAGGGTTAGATGAAGGGCTGCCATGGCCATTCCTTAAACAGAGAAAAGGTCAGACTCCCCAGGCCATATGAGCCGGCTCGCAACTGTGCCCTGCAATTCTGGAGCAGGTTTTCCTTTTCTTTTCAGGGCTATTTCATTTGTCGCTGGTGGGGATTTTTTTTTTAACTCCTAGGAAAAGTCCAGTGGATGTCCTTTTCTCTGAACCTCAGAGAGAGTTTTGGGGAAAGAGTTTGACCAGGTGATTTTTGTTTGTCATTCGGGATGTATTTATTTTGACAACTTAAAAAACAACAACACACACACATATAAAACAAGTCATTCAAGTATTTAAAGGCACAAGAAGCTTGCCAGAAGGTAAAGCTGCTGGCAAGGGTCAAGTGATTCACTTTGACTAGACTGAGGTGAGAGAGATAAAAGCTACACATAGCTGGTAATCAGAGTTAAAAGAATGTGAGGGTTGGGAGGTCTTTTGTGTTTGAGCACATGGTGGTGTTTTTTTTTTGTTGTTGTTCCTTTGTTCGGATCCCAAAGACCAACACCCAATACAGAAAGCTAATTTATGAATTCCACAAGTTTGGAAAAAATCCTGCATTAACAACTCATACATAGTTTAGCCTTTCAGTACGTTCCTCTTTTGATGATGAGCTAGCTATAATGACTGATTTGGCCTAAAGAGATACATTTATTTTAGGATGGTGTAGGTTTCCTCATCTTGGTGCAAGCTTGTGGGACATATGTACTTTCTCCCCACCATGAAAGCACCTTACATTATTTTACTTGTCTGTACCACAGCAATGCATGCTTGATTGCTAATGAATCCTTGGATGACTAGGAAGCGTGTTTCTTCTCATCTTTGTCCACAGTGTTCGGTGACTAGTTCTTTCTTGAATTCTCATAGAGTGCACAGTTATCCTGCACAATCATACTTTACCTATATATACTGTTGTATTTTTCTCCATTCTTATTTATCAATGGGAAACCAAAGTATCTAGGAATCTAATGGCAAACAACTACATCTAACACTATTTGAGCAATGAGATTAATAGTTAGATATGTTATATGTATAGCTGCATGGTTATTCACGGTTATGTTCAGAGAAGTTATGATTGCCTCATTTCTGAGTTAAAATAACTTAAGAAATAACTAAAAAATACAGTTTCTGTGGAAGATTGATCTTTGTTTTAAAATACAGTAGCTGTATAAGTAACTGTGAAACAATGATTTAAATCTAGCAGTAACAATTAGAGTAGATGTATTAAATCAATTGAACTTACTTAAGTGTTAACATACCAAATCCCCATTGATTCAATGGGTCGCTTCTAGTTGTGAATTGCCATTAGATTTTAATCAATAGTTTGATTAAAATCCAATTCAAAAAATATTTTTGGACTAAATGTCCAAGAATCTCACAACCAACATGCCCCCTCCCCCCGAACTGCCAACTGAAGTTCTCCTCTTTGCACATCTACTATGGTACTCCAGAATGATGCTTAGAAGGTATCATTTTAAAAGGAACTTGCTAGGTTACTCATTACTTCTAGGTGCCTAGTTGCCCTCAGACTGCATAAGGAATCTTTTGTATTGCTACTGAAGGGTCAAAACATAAAGAAATATTCTTTGGTTCCTTCCAGTTGTGTATTCTGATATTACAACTTGGAAATATTCATATAAGAGGGAAGTTGCAAAGGACACTTCCTTTGCAACTTAGAGAGAATGGCTTAGAACAAGAGTTCTCAACCTTTTAAAGCCAGTGGGCCAGGTCACGCTCCCTCAGACAGCTTCAGGGGGCTGGATGGGCATTTTGCCCTTCCTCCACCACATGGCACTTCCTGGTGTGGTGGGCCACATGAAATGGTGCCACAGTCAGCATCCAGCCCATGAGTCACAGGTTGAGAATCCCTGGCTTAGAACCACAAAACTTTCAGTCAAAACACCTCAAAAATGTATTTAAATGCCATCAAAAGTAGCTTTTGACAATAAGTTACTTATTGTTGTTACATCTAAAAGTCACACTATAACAGTGATGGTGAACCTTGCACTCCAGGTGTTCTTGGGTTTTCAATTACCAGAAGCCCAAGTCAGCATTCCTGCTGATCAGGGCTTCTGGGAATTAAAGTTCAAGAACATCTGGAGTGCCAAAGTTCACCATCACTGCCCTATAACTTCTAATTATACTACATTTCACCCAACATGTAATCAGTTCCTTAACAGATCTAGTCGAGCACTAAACCAGTGCATCCCTGCTCCAAAACTGAGGGTAGCCATTTTCTCCTTGCCTTCTATGACACAATCATAGAAATCATTATCAAAAACAGAGCTTGTAAAATTAAAGAGTGAGTATAATAACATGCAGAGGCCACCAATAATTGAGAAGCAACATGATGGCTTCCAGAAGTCATTGCAGCTACATTTTCTTAAAAGTAACTTTACAAGCTTTGATTAAAAACAAAAATACTAACATAAAGCCACTCATTCATAAAGCTGCTGTTGCATAAAGCAGTTCTCTTTAGGCAACAGCAGAGCTTCTCTGCTCAACGTCAGTATGAGAGTTCCCTTCTTTTATACATTGAAGCGCTGTAGCCCCTTGTGCCATCTAGAAATACAGCTGTGTAACTCACATGTCAGTCAATTGGAACTAATCAGCCTGATGATGGCTGAGTGCAAGATAGAATTCTGCTCCAGCATTACCCATTACCGCTGTTTTTCTAATGATGTTAGATGTAACAGTGGCTATGACCAGGATGCATGTACCATTGAAAAGTATGACAGTGAAGTGGAGTTGGAAGAAGAGGAGAGCCAAGTATTTCATTTAAAAAATAGTGATTTTTATTATAAATTAATGAATGCTGTCTTTAAAATCCATTGAATATAAATATAAATAGATGTGCAAAGGTTTTTTTTCCAAGTTTGATTTTTGGTTGAGTCTTCAAGCATGTCTAACAGCCTGCAAGGCTGAAGGATGGAATCTTTATAAAAGACAGAATGATATTTTTAGGCAGGTCTGTAAACATTTCTCACCGTAAAAACAATACCTCCTCTGCCCTTCTAAAACCCTGATATTGAAAAATAAGGAAAACACAAAAAAATCTGGATACACTTTTGCAAAAAAAGGAAAATAATAATAACAATAATTAAAAGTTCCAGGTAATTCCGTTGTTGCTACATTCCTGTATAATTTTTTTTCAGATATTCAGTGCGATTTATGGCCCAAACAAATCTACCACCTCCTCTGTAGATGTGAGACCATTCTCTGGGGAGCTGAAAATTCAAGAATGAAGGCAAGAGTTATCAGTCTAGACCTGTGGTTCCCAACGTGGGGCTGACGCCCCAAAGGGGGACTTCGATTCCCAGAAGCTTAAGTCAGTACATTGGCTGGTCAGTGCTTTTAGGAATTGACATAGGCTTCTGGGAATTAAAGTCCCAAAACCAAAGGTTGGGAAACACTGGAACAGAGACATTGAGGTGGAATAACACTTTTTAAGAAGTTTAGTTCATTCATCATTCTTGTTGTTCCAAAACAGGGATGTGATTTTTTAGAACGAAGTCTTCCTTCTCTTGCTTAATAGCACAGAGAGTAAATGACAATTCTCCCCATGCGATGTGCAGTAATAAACCAGTCCATAAGATAACAGGACATACATTTCTTCTTAAGGCTTAGTCCCATGAATAAAAGTGTGGCAACATCCTCTGGGAAGAGGCCTGGAGTGAGAAGAAATTCTGCCTCTCTAAGAGGTAGAAAGAGATAATGATTCTTCTCCTCTTTCTCCAATGTGTTCCCTTACAATTGAGGAAAAGTTGATTTTTCAGGCACCAGCTGGATTCCAGTGCATTTATACTATTGTCTGCAGAACGGTTTTGGTCAGAGGTGGTGTGGTGGGGCCAGTGCAGAGCAAAAGCTCTTTGTAAACTGTCCATCAGTTTAAGGAAGTTTGCAAACCATTCTATTATAAGCCAGACAGACAATTCTTTCAAGGAGCAGCAGCCTGTTCCATAGTCCAGCAGCATCCTCTCCTGCCCAAAGCATCTCTTGGCAAAAAACCATCCTGCACAAATAAAAGCAAGACTGTCTCTGTGCTGGGCAGAGGCTATTCAGCTGCTCCACAAATCAGTCCCCTCGCATATTCCGTAAGCCAAAAACAAGAAGTTTGCTCTCTCTCTCTTTGCCCTATAACCGCTCCCCCCAGTTCCGCTCTTGTGCTTGTGCCACGGGCTGCCTTCTCCAACAATGGAGTCCACTTATACGGGTGCATCATACTGGTCAAGGAATTCTTTAATGGGCCCAGGGAGCTGGGTCATCTTTTCATAGGAATCCAAGTGCCCATTGACTGTCTTGCGGCACAAATGCTGCAGGGTGGAGATGCTGGAGGAAAGCGGGCGGCTCAGCACCAAAGGGATCTTCTCTCCACCCGAGTAGATGTAGTAGGCACGTTTGGGGTGTGGTGCCTCCCCAAGGTGTTGCTCGGGGAGGGGCATGTAGTGATGGACCAGTTTCAGGACACAGTCGAAGCGTGGCATGGGTTGGCTGCTGTGGGGGTCACTCTGAAGTGAAAAGCTGTCCCCTTCACACTGGATCCGGAGGTTTTTGGTGCCACACTCCGTCTTGACGCTCAGCGTGAAGAAGTGGCGCTGGTCCGAGCTGTCCCGGATGAGGAAGGTGCCAGTGGGCTCTGTGCTGAGCAATATGTTGGCTTGGCCACCGGTCACTGTGCTCCAGTAGAAGCCGCTCTCCTGCAACTTGCGCACAGCGTTCACCACCAGCTGGTACTCGCTCTTGGAGCTGAAGGTCTTGAGGCGCAGACTGGTGTCCAGCGGGTGGCTCATCCCGGCAACGCTGGGGAACTTGCTGTGGGTGACCATGGCGCAAGGAGCCAGCTTGGCGAGCAATCCAGGCAGCTGCTGAATGCAGCGGCGGTGACGACAAGGAGGAAAGAGACCTGGAAGAGGAGGAAGAGGAGAAGGTGTTTTAGACAAAGGGCATCTCAAAAGCGCCTTGCACTCCCTACAGAGCCGAACCTGAAGACCTTGGGACTCGCTCAACACACACACAGCCCAATCCTCCCCCCTGCTCTCTTGTCAGTGCCCAGGGATTCCCGATGAGGTCGGTTTCGCATGTCCTTGAGGCCGGCACTGAGCCAAAGCGGTGCCCCCTGCCCGTCTTCTTCTTCCATGTCCTGGACTGCCAAAATGAAGCCACTTTCTTGGCTTTGTGGTTGGCCAAAATTAAATCCTCATCGGCACATGTTTCTGGGCACATGTTTCTGGGCAGGAGTCGGCAGACCAGCCGGGCTCTGTATCTCTCCCCCCACATTCACACAGCAGCAGCAGCAGCAGCCCCCCCCCCCCACTTGAGCATGTTGGTCTTGCATTTAGGGCACTACATAGAAATCCAATAATAACAATAATAATAATAATACTCCGACCCTCAGCCTACTCAGTGCCATAGGTGAGGTTGAGTTCCTCAGCTATACCCCCTCTCCTTTAATGCTATTCCTCGTCCACCGAGCTCCTTCATCCTCCATCTTCTAATTTGGTTTTGCTCTGGAGTACCCGCGCGCGGAGCGGAGGGGGGCGCAGGAGCTTGAGAGCCCCCCTGGTCCTCCTCCCGTAGCAAGAAGCCCCGCCACGTGTGTGCGTGCGTGCGTGTGTGTGTGTGTGTGTGTGTGTGTGTGTCTACTGGACGGTGTGTGTGTGTGTGTGTGTGTGTGTGTGTGTGTGTGTGTGTGTGTGCGCGCGTGTGCCTACTGGACGCCGCCAGGGACCGTCGGGGGTGATGGTGGCGGCTGGAGCTTCTTACCTGGGGAGGCACCGAGGTGTCGTCGGGGGGCAGCGCGGGGGCTCCTCGACAGGCGGCGGCGGCGGCGGCGGCGGCGCCTCCTCCTCCTCCTCTCCGCTCCTCTTGCTCGCTTGCTTGGCTCTGGTTGCGCGCGCGCCCCCGCCGCCTCGCTGGCCTTGTTACAGTGCTGGTGGTTGCCATGCAAATGCAAAGGCGCCGCCGGAGAGCCTCTGGTGGAGGTTTTTATAAGCGAGCACTCGCGCTCTCTCTCTCTGTCTCTCGCTCGGCCCGGGCGGGCCCCTCCTCCCTCCCTCCCTCCCTCCCTCCCTCCGGCTTCCAGGAACTGGAAGGCTCCGGGCCCCGCCCGGGTACTGAGGGGTGAGCACGCCCCAGGCAACGGTGGCCGGCCCATTCCGGGCAGAGAGAGGCCTCCAGTTCCCCTCCCTCTCCCCCCCCCCCCCATTGCCCCGCCGCGCTCCTGGCTTGGCCCGGCTCGGCTTGCTTGAAGGAGGAGGGGGGAGGGGAGCAAAGGCTGCGGCTTGTGGGCGAGGAAAGGCTTGCCCGCGGGTCGGAGCTCTCCAGGGAGATTTCGGGGGGGGGGGAACCGAGTCGCCCCCCCCCCGCATGGGGTATGAGGAGCTGCCCGAGGGCGCCACGGAGCTCCTTCCCGTGAGGGCCCGAAGAGCACCCGCTGGGACGCCACTTGTGCTCCTTCCTTTCGCCCCATGGGGCCACCCCTAGCTGGGCACCAGGTGGGAAGGAGCGCCCGACAGATGTGGGGGCTGCTGCTTAGTAGTGGGCATCAGCAGGTTCGCACCAGTCCGCCAGAACCCGTAGCAGAAATTCCGCCTGGCCCCGCCATACCTGTCAAGTTTTGGATTTGGAAATAAGGGAAATTTCCTGGCAAATAAGGGATACTTGACAGCTATGCTTATCCTGTGCTGCCCTCCAATGGCGGCAATAGGGCAGTCTAATTAATAAGGGACGACGGCGGGAAAGGGTAAAATAAGGGGTTTTCCCGGCCAATAAGGGATACTTGACAGCTATGGGCCCTGCCCATCCAAGTTTTGAAATAAAGTGGTCCTAATTTGGGTGCAACTCAGTCCCCCTGGCCACACCCATCATACCACACCCACAGTGTGGTAGTAAATTTTTTCTTGGAGCCCACCACTGGTGCTGCTGAGGAGTGGTGGTCTCTGTTTAACTAGAATGGGAAGGTTTACCCTCCTCGCCCACTTGTGCGCAACCCATTTCCAGGTGCAGTCCTTTTGCTTCCTCTACGTCTAGGCCAGACGTGGAACTGCCAAAATGAGTTTTATTTACACGTGAAACTCGGAAAAATTAGAATTTCGTGCAAATGTTCCTTCAGTTCAGTAATGTAACTGAAAAGGTGAAACAAATATATGAGACTCATTACATGCAAAGCAAGATAGTTCAAGCCTCACTTTGTTATAATATTGATGCTTATGGCTTACAGCGTATGAAAACCCCAACCCCCTCAATCTCATGTTCCCCATAATCATCACATAATCTCATGTACGCTGTATGCCATGATCATCACAATTATAACGAATTAAGGCATGACATCTCTCGCTTTGCATGTAGTGAGTCTATCTTGTATTTGTTTCACCTTTTAAGTGAAATGAATGGACATTTGCACGATATTCTAATTTTCCGAGATTACATTTATATCCCTCCCATCTAGGGACTGCAGTGGCTCAAGTGGCTAAGACTAACTGGAAGGCAGCAGGTCATCAGTTCGATACGCGAATACTGCAGGACGGAGTGAGCTCCCGTCTCTGTCCCAGTTCCTGCCAACCTAGCAGTTTGATAGCAAGAAATTGCAAGTAGATAAATAGGGACCACTTCAGTGGGAAGGTGCTCCACTGTCTAGTCATGCTTGCCACATGACCATGGAAACAGACCGCTGGCTCTTCGGCTATGAAACAGAGATGAGCACTGAGCCTTAGAGTTGGATACGACTAGCTTTCCAGCAAGGGTGACCTTTACCTTACTGTCCCTCCCATCTAGGATATTTTCCCCACTCTGGGCGGCTTACTACATATTAAGCAATCTCTACAATAAAAATGAAACAAATTGAATAAATTATAAACAGCAACAAGAACAAAAATGAAGGCACCTATTGTTGAGTTCATTCTGCAGTTCCTTTCACCTAACTTAGTGTGAGAACAAATAGCTGCCAACACAAGGTGGCTGTTACCAGGGTACGCCCGAATGTGGTTCAAAAATATCACGATCTTCAAGGAGGCTCTGTGTACCCCAATGCAGTTGTTGGGGCTACTGTAATTCCCATCAGCCCCAGTGGGCTATTAGTCACTCTTTTAAATGTTTGTTCACATCACACCTGTTTTTTGCAGATGTTCTCGTCAGTGTGTTGAATTTGCCCTCCATTTGAATACCGGAGCCAAGCAAGGTTTTGAAGGATTCGGAGGTTCTTCCTTCCCCCTCTTCACCAGTATGGTGAAGTATAGTTCCTATTTTATATCCCGCTAATGACAGATAGACTGGTCAGCAGTTCGAGACCTGAGTACTGCATGATGGAGTGAGTTCTCACCTCTGTCTCAGCTCCTGCCAACTTTGCAGTTCGAAAAAAAAAAGAAATTGCAAGTAGATAAATAGGTACCACTTTGGCAGGAAAGGTAACAGCATTTTGTGCACTCCGGCATCTAGTCATGCCTGCCACATGACTATGAAAATGTCTGTAGATGCAGACAGTGCTGGCTCTTTGGCTATAAACGGAAATGAGCACCGAACCCTAGAGTTGGATATGACTGGCTTTTGAGCAAGGGTGACCTTTTTCTTTACCTAATGTCTGAGTTAAAGGGTGTGACTACATAGTGAGGGAAATGGGAATTAGCTTGCATTCTCTCGCTATGAATTCAGCACTGGAACATTTAGTTCTTTTTGATATATGCGGCCACACCTGCAGCGGGAGAGGAAAAAAGTCTTCTCATTGCAATTCCCTAAAAACACCAATAGGTGGCGCAATTAAAGGAACTGCCTTAAGAAGGCTTTCCTTCCTCAAACACTCATTTCCATCTCTTGTTAGCAGTAGACTTTGTGAAGATGTTAAAAAATAGAAAGTAAACACAAAGTATAGGGATAGGTGAGTGTTGGCACTACCTCTCTCTATATGACACAGATGGACAGACAAAGGTCGTCTTCCATTCAGAGGCAAGAAGTGAGAAGAAAGATGCTTTGTCAAAGCACCTCAGTTGTATGTGCTTGCTTGATTTTTCCTTTCTGTATAGGTAAAAAGTGTTATGCTTTAAACTGAAGCAAAAGGATTTGATTTTTAAAAACTAGAAGGTCTCTGGCGAGAAGCTAAAACTATGGATTGGAGCTGTGGGACTTTGGGCTGATTTGCATTTCCCGTTGCATCGTGTGGTAATCAGAAAAAATGTGAATCAGCCTGCCCCAAACCCGTGGCATTTCCCACAGTTTTCCCTGTGTAGTTGAGTCAGAGTGGAGAAGCAGATGGACTCTAGGAGGCGCACTTCTTGTGATCCCCAGGTCCCACATGGGGTTGCTGGCTTATGAGGTGATAACTTGCTCACCAACCCAGGAGCCTAGTAGATTTGTGGCATTGATATAAGAAGAGTCTTCCAGGTCACACACACACACACACACACACACACACACACACACACACACACACACACACACACACACACACACACACACACACACACACACAATGTCATGCAGCTGAAAGCTGCCTGGTCACATGCCTCCTGTTACAAATGAAGATGCTGTGTATAAAGAGTTCCTGCAGGAACATAGACATTTGCTCTTTCTTAGCCATTTTCTGCTTCTCTGGGTCAAAATGACAGAAGATCAATGTCAAGGGAGCTGAAACAGCAAAACAAACCCATGAATAGGAGTGTCCAGTATTATATATTTTGAAGAGTTGGCTGGCATATGAGTCTTTTGTTCTGCACTTAGGTAAAGGTAAAGGTCGCTCTTGCTCGAAAGTCAGTTGTATCTGACTCTAGGGTTCGGTGCTCATCTCCATTTATAGCCAGAGAGCCAGTGTCTGCAGACATTTCTGTGGTCATGTAGCAGGCATGACTAAACACTGGAGTGCACATGCTGCTTACCTTCCCAACAAAGTGTTCCCTAGCAATTTATTGCTTTTGAGCTGCTAGGTTGACAGGAGCTGGGACAGAGACGGGAGCTGACTCTGTCATGCAGCACTTAGGTCTCAGACTGCTGACCTTCCAGTCATCAAGTTCAGCGTCTTAACCACTAAGCCTTCATTCTGTACTTACCTTGCCTCATTCACTGAATTTTACCCATGCACTCAGATGCTCTCATCTTTTCTTTGTAAATCCTTCTGTTTCTCGTAATAATAATTCTCTCTCATTTCTTACACAGAAAATCTGTTAAAGAAGGAAAAGCTCATGAGTTTTTTTGTAAAAAAAACCTCCATTCCTCTCCTGGCTTGGTCAATAGGCAGCCCCTAGAAAGTAGGCTTACCTATATAATGCCTCACAGCCAAGTTTTTATTTATTTATATTTATTTATTTATATTCAAATTTATATGCCGCCCAATCAGGTAAACCCGACTCTGGACGGCTCAAGTAGTGTGAGGAGGAGTCTTTCCTATGTAAGCACCCCGATTGCTGGTGCTGTTCTCATATGCTGTCTTTCTCAAAATAACCCGAAATCAAGTGGCTAAGACGCTGACTGTGAGGTGGAAGGTCAGCATTTCGATTCCTGAGTACTGTAGGACGGGAATGAGCTCCCATCTTTGTCCCAGCTCCTGCCAACCTAGCAGTTCGAAAGCAAGACATTGCAAGTAGATAAATAGGGACCACTTCGGTGGGAAAGTAACAGCGTTCCGTGCACTCTGGTGTCTAGTCATGCCTGCCACATGACCACGGAAAGGTATGCAGCAGCAGACAGCGCTGGCTCTTTGGCTTTGAAACAGAGATGAGCACTGCACCCTAGAGTCGGATACGACTGGCTTTCGAGCAAGGGAAACCTTTACCTTTACTTAACATTCTTGTATCTCTTCTGAACAATGTGGGGTATATAGAGACATATGTGAGGAGAACCAAAGCATATGGGCAGAGCAAGGTATATTCAAGGGAATCCTTTCCTGATTCTGTCACTCAGGAGCTGAACGATGACAGAAAGCAAATGTTTTCAGGCATTTGCTATGGAGATGGTAGCATCCCTACCTCCTCCTACACTTAGCATTTTGTAGCATTTGGCAGGTATCCTTGGACCTTGGGAAGGCTGGGTGTGTGTGTTAATTGTCCACAGAGGTCTGAGCCCGTTGGGTTTGTGGTTTTTTCTCTCTCTCTCCCCCTTTCCTCCTCCAAGGACGGCATACCATCCTATCCTCACTTGCCCTTCTCAGAAGAACTGCCGGGCAGGGAGACAAATTGAGGTTAAGGGAACTACTGGAATAATAATGTCATGTCAGAAATCACTCCGGGTTGAAAGGATTTGGGAACTAGAAAGGCAAGAATGCCTTCCCTAATTTGTGTCCTGATCCAGTGCCTTAAGGGCTCAAGGAAACAGTTCAGGTTACTATATTATCCAGGGAGTGGATATGCCTCAGCAGCAGCTATCCATAATGGAAGGAGTCGGTCTGACAAGGCAAACAGGAGATGGAAGATGCTTTGCCTTCTTGGGAAAGTTACAGGCTAAGGTTGGGGTTCAGCTACTGGAAATCTCCCAGAATGTGAGAAATGTGATGTACAGGGACTGCAGTGGCTCAAGTGGCTAAGACACTGACTGGGATGCGGGAGGTCAGCAGTTCGATTCCTGAGTACTGCAGGACGGAATGAGCTCCCATCTTTGTCCCAGCTTCTGCCAACCTATCAGTTCGAAAGCAAGAAATTGCATGTAGATAAATAGGAACCACTTCAGTGGGAAGGTAACAGTGCGCCGTGTGCTCCGGTGTCTAGTCATGCAGGCCACATGACCACGGAAATGTCTGCAGAAGCAGACAACGCTGGCTCTTCGGCTTTGAAACAGATGAGCACTGTACCCTAGAGTCGGATACAACTGGCTTTCAAGCAAGGAAAACCTTTACTTAGGCTGGAATGACAAGGAATGTTTGAAGTAGAGAATGCTTAAACCTTTTGGAGCCACCTGAGACTTTCTACCACCATGGTGTGCGCTGTCATGTGAAATAATAACCGTGTGTCATCAAGTCAGTTTTAGCTTATGGCAAAGGTTTCTAGGGGTTTCTGTGTGAAAAAATGCTCTCCCATTCCCTTCTTCTGAGGGTGCTCTAAGACTCTACAGCAGGGGTTCTCAACCTTTTCAAGACGAGGGCTGGGTCACGCTCAGTGATGCACTGCACATTTTTTTACTACCTACTCTGTGGGCTGGCCAAATCTGTGGGTGGGGCGAAACATCCTGCATTATGGGCTATGGAGGTGGGCGTGGCCAACCAAGTGGCCATGGCCTAGGGGAATTTCTGCTACCGGTTCTGCAGAACCTGCTGCAGTGCATCACTAGTGGTCACGCTCCCTCAGACAGTTTTGGGGACTGGATGTGATAGCAAAGTTCTGGGAAGTGAAGCTGCAGTAGCAGCTGCTCTGAAATGCAAACAAGCAGATTCTGCTCAGATCCTTTTCCTGGAGTAGAGGCAGAATGCAGGAACATACAAATCAGGTACTGCTGAGCAAAAAATAAAATAAAATTCAAATTCACTGCTGTCCTGGCACCTGGATGGTCATGTTCCCCTGCCTGTCACACATGGCACTTCTGGGTGTGGCGGAGGCAGTGGGGCCCTCACATAAAATGGTGTCATGGGCCGCATCCGGCCCCCGGGCTGTAGGTTGAGAGCCCCTACTCTACAGCTTGCCTAAGACCACACAGGCTGAATCTTCTCCCTGAGGGACACACTGGAGAGTCAAACTCCTGATTTCTGACTCCACAGCCAGCTACTCTAATTCAACCAGCTTGTTATCCTAGAATTAACATGTAAAATAGGAGTGGGAAGCTTATGACCCTTTTAGACATTGTTGGGTTATAGCTTGCACAGCTCCTGAGCAGTAGCCCTGCTTGCTGCAGCTGGTGTGAACCGAAGTTTAACCATTTCTAGTCTAGAGGGTCACAGACTTCCCACTTGGATGTAAAAACATGCAGGACAGATGCATAGCTTTTAATTTGGACACATGGATTGGTTATAGCTCCCTGCAGCATGTCTGCTATAGATTTAGAATTGTGAACCCTTTTCATAATTTATGGCTTTCTTGTTGAAAATACTCAGATATCATGGATGTATCTGCAGCAAACATGATTGCTATGTTAGGCATGAAGCAGTGGTACATAGTCCTTTGACAGGAGTTTAATACTGACTTGCTGCATGAAATCTAAACATTTGTTGTCAAAGTAGTCCTTTATAATTTTGCAGCACTGAAACTGCAGTAGATCCAGTGCTTTCTCCAGTCACATCCATGGATAGAGCTAGCACTGTGCAAACTGTAATTATCTGAGTGTCACACCCAGCTGTTGTCTGGCTCCAGTAAAGTTCTTTGTGATACGTTGTGCTCCCCTTACCTCTCCCCATCTCTCTGTCCCATAGTTATTATTTTTGTTAATTTCTTAAGATCTTCACTTTAAAGGACCTGCATGTTCCCAGAGCTCCACTGATGTGTTCAGCTAGTGTAGCTTGAAAAGTAGGCTGGATCAGCCACAGTGCTAGGCCATCTTCTCTAACAATTTCAGAAGCAAGCAAGCAAATAAGTATGTGTGTGTGAGAGAGAGGAGTGTGGGTGTGAAAGAGAAATACATTTCCTTGGTAGCAGAAAGTTTCCCCACTGAAAAGTATGTTGGATTGTCCATTGTTATCAGCAGCAGTTGTGATTGACACACCATGATTATTGAGGTATGGATGAAAAATAAATATAACATCATAAATCCTAGACTGATTAGTTTTACTTGGACAAAGTATGTCAATGTTCTCTCTGTATTTGGTTATCATACAAAGATACCAGGAAAAAGAGATAGGGAAGGTTCTATACTAGATACCCATCTTCTTCCCCCTTCTTCTGCCGTATCCGAATCTGAATATTGGTGATCCTCATGGCGGTCAACCATGAAGACTGTCCTGAGAATATAATGCTGTGGTCTTTCATCTGCCTTCTGCATCGCAGTGTGACACCCGTGATGCTGATCCAGTTCCATGAGTCACTTTCTGGTCCCGAGCCCTTTTGGCACACAAAGTCCTCATCAGCCAGTATGGATGCTGCTGCCCTCCATCAAGTTGGATTCAAGTGGGATTTAATCTACCTGGGGACCATCACCCTTCCCTATGGACCTCAGCACCCAAGGCTGCTATTCCTCAGGGTGGTCATGTTAGTTAACTGCCACCTGGCACTTGGCATTGAGTCGCTGGCAGTATGGGCTACACAATTACCATGGCGGGATAACCTGGCCAGACATTACTCCTTCCCCCACTCCATCAATATCCAAGTATCAGTTGGCATGGCATATGAGACCAGCTTTGGCCTGGGTTAGAAGTAATTCCCAGCCAAGAGGGGGGCTTTCTGTCATGTCTTGTAATTTGCAACAACAACTGACTCTAACTCTGCCACCAAGTGCCCTCTTGCTGGGAGGAGATGATAGCAGATAGATTTGATCTTGGGAATAAGGTGTGCGTGCATAACTGTGGCACAGAGAGAAGGATGGGAAGGCAAATGAGGGAGAATTTCCTTTCCTCCAGAGCAGTTGCCATAGGCAGCCAGGAATAAATACCAGCAAGCAGTTCTGGGAAGTGAAGCTGCAGTAGCAGCTGCTCTGAAATGCAAACAAGCAGATTCTGCCCAGATCCTTTTCCTGGAGTAGAGGCAGAATGCAGGAACATACAAATCAGGTACTGCTGAGCAAAAAATTAAAATTAAAATTAAAATTCCCTGCTGCCCTGGCACCTGATTTCTTTTCTGCAAACCCCATGTACACTTAGTAGCAAATCATTTCTAAAGCTTGGGAAAATTACTTTTTGGATTAAAATGTCAAGATTCTTCCAGCCAGCATACATTAAATGTAACTTTTCCATGTGTTAATAATTCCCTTCCAAACAGCTTAAAGAGCTGAGTGTGTCTTGTTGCCAGATTTTATGCATATTTACTTAGAAAATAAATGACAATCATTTTAGTTGAGCATCCTCTAAAGTGCATAGGAGACTCATGATCATACCTGTCAACCTTCCCGGATTGGCCGGGATTTCCCGATTTTCGGTGCCAATTTGCGCCATTTCCCGCCCGCAGCTGCCAAAACCCCGGAATTGGCAGCGGGGGGAAAGAGGTGCTGTGCATCCCTTCTGCGCAAGTCGCGTTCTACGTATGCGTAAAAGGGTTCTATGCAAGCGTAAAAGCCTTCTACGCATGCGTAGAATGCGACTTGCGCAGAACCATTGTGCACAGGTCCTGGATTGTCCAGAGCCACGATTGACAGGTATGCTCATGATCAGATCTTCTGGGTTCCCTTCCTAAATTAAAGGAACTGTGAATGAGACAGTTATCAAGGGAAGGGTCCAGTTTTCATGGCAGTGAGATTCCTATATTAGCTATTCACCTACCATATATACTCGAGTATATACCATATATATCCGAGTATAAGCCGAGGTTTTTTAGCCTAAAAATGAGCCCCCAAAAGGGGACACGGCTTATACTTGGGTCAATGACTACAAGGGTCCCAAGATTGCACCGGATTGACATGTGCCAACAATATAATTAATTTTACCATATTTTCATGTATTTTGATTATTGAAACACTAGCAGCTGCTGCATTTCCCACCCTTGGCTTATAATCAGGTCAATCTATTTTCCTGGGTTTTCAGGTCAAAATTAGGTACCTTGGCTTATATTTGGGTCGGCTTATCCTCACGCATATACAGGTATCTCACAGTGTGGGCCACAGACCCCTTTCCTTGGTAAGTAAAGGTAAAGGTTGCCCTCACTTGAAAGCCAGTTTTGGGCTTATGGCACGATGTTAATATCTGTGCACTAGAGAATGACACGGCTGGTCGGTGGGGAGTGAGAACAGCTGGGGGTGGACTGTGCTCTCAAAAGCGCTGCCGCCACCATCACCCTACTGCCGGACGCCGGAGCTTCGCATTCCTCCCCCTGGCCGGCTGGTCGGCGGGGAGTGAGAACAGCTGGGGGTGGACTGCGCCCTCAAAAGCGCTGCCACCGCCATCACCCTACCACCGGACGCCAGAGCTTAGCGTTCCTCCCCCCCGGCCGGAGTGAGAACAGCTGGGGGTGGACTGCACCCTCAAAAGCGCGGCCGCCGCCACCACCTTACCACCGGATGCCGGACGCCAGAGCTCCACGTTCCTCCCCCCGGCCCAGCTGGTCGGCAGGGAATGAGAACAGCTGGGGGTTGGCCGCACCCTCAAAAGTGCTGCAGCCACTACCACCCCAACATTGGACGCTGGAGCTCCGCATTCCTCCCCCCGGGTCGGCGGGGAGTGAGGACAGCTGAGGGAGCAATCACCACCACCACAAGGACCATTGCCACAGCTGTGGGGGGCCTTGCCATCCTCTCCTGTCCCCTGCAGGGAGGGACATAGGGCCATGGGCCGCCACATCATGCTGAAGCCCATCGCTGCCCCGGGGATTGTGACTATAGTTGTGGGAAGGGGCTTCATCCCCTCTTTTCCTTGCATTCCCGGTCCTCACCTCGGGCCAACATGGAAGGATGCTGCCGCGGCGGCGGGCTGGACTTGCCATCATCATCGCTTATGGTTTTGGCCTCGGTGGAGGCAAGGAGGCCGGTCGGCTAGGAGCTCCAGGACTGGTTCACGCTTTTGTCCCACTCCCCCTCTGGAAGGACTAGAAGGACTGGGTGGGGCATATTTTTGATATTGTTACTCTGTGATGATTTGTATTTGATGTTTTGAATTTTTTATATTGTGTACCTTTTGATGCGATTAATTGATGTTTATATACTATCTTATGATTGTGATTTTGTATTTTGTCTGAATCTGATTTGTATACTGTTTCTGTATTTTGGATTGTATTTTTTACTTTATTTTACATGCTGTAAAGCGCTCTGGGAAGTAAAGCGGTATAGAAATGTAAATATAATAATAATAATAATAATAATAATAATAATAATAATAATAATAATAATAATAATAATAATAATAATAATAATAATAATAATAATAATAATAATTAGTAATTTAGGTAAAGTTAAAGGCCTCCCTTGCTCAAAAGCCAGTCATATCCAACTCTAGGGGTCAGTGCTTATCTCCATTTACATTCCAAGAGCCTGCGCTGTCTGCAACTGTAGATGTTTCTGTGGTCATGTGGCAGGCATGACTAGACACTGGAGTGAACTGAATGCTGTACCTATTTATCTACTTGTAATTTCTTGCTTTCAAACTGTCAGGAGCCGGGACAGAGATGGGAGCTCACTCCATTGTACAGCATTCAGGTCTCAATTTGTTGACCTGCCGACTTTCCAGTCATCAGGTTCATTGTCTTAACCACTAAGCCACTGTAGTCCCTTTCCTTGGTAGTACCCAGTAATTAATTTTTCTTTTCACAAAATGTTCTTCTCCTTCCTATTCCTCTACTAAAGAAGAGAATTCAAGGCAGATTATAAATATTGTCATACAGATAGAAGAACATTAATTTTGGGTTGTGGGGGAAGATTTAAATTACATAAAGAATATTGAGCTCATATTCTGCCGACGTTACACTTATGCTATGCCAGTGGCGGCGAACCTAGGCCATGCGTGCCAGAAGTGGCACACAGAATCGTTTCTCCTGGCATGCACACCATTGAGGGGAAACCCCACACAGCCCAGCCTGCACCACTTCCTCACTACCCCCCCCCCCTCTCTCTCTGCTAAAGGAAAGGCGAGAGAGGAGGCTGAAATTCCAGCTGGGAGGCTGCAGCTGTGAGAGGTAAGATGGGGAGCACTCATAGGGGAGGGGGCTGACTGTGCTGACCCATCAGGTGCCAGGTGCCAGGACGCGCACAGCGGTGCTACACAGCGAGTCTTGTTCAAGGATAGTCCAGATACCAGAGTCCAAAAGCCAAGCCAAAGTCTGTTTACCGGTAGTCCAAGTCAGTAGTCAAATCCAAAGGGTGTCCAGGGGCATCGTTAGGGTTGGCAGAGTAACCAGGGTCACAGCAGACAGGTCAGGGTCACGGCAGGCAGTCTGGGATCAAGTAGGACATCGGTCTTCGCACAAGAATTGTACCAACGCTGGCAGGCTGCAAGAGCCTTGCTTATCGCAACCTCCACCCACTGATATTAAAGGGGAAACCCCGATCTACTTTCATGACTCCACACAATCAAAGCCCCGGATGGGGCTGAACCTCGGTGCCACCTACCCACCTGCTGCCCTGGCTTCCGAGGTACCCAGCCACTTGCTTCCCGCCGCGGCCCAGCTGGTGCTCCTCCTCCTCCTCCTCCTCACTCCCGGCTGGGGGTGTGGTCTCCGGGTCTGGGCGGCCCCCGCCCGGCTCCAGACAGAGGCCACGTGGCCGCGGCGGTAGCTGGCCTTCCCGCTGCGGCCCAGCTGGTGCTCCTCCTCCTCCTCACCCCCGGCTGGGAAAATAAGGGAAAATACGGGGAAAATAATAAAACGGGAGGGGGCGGGAAGAGGGGCAAAAATAAGGGGTTTTCCCGGGTAAAACGGGGTGGTTGACAGGTATGGTGCACATGTGTATGCATGCAGTTGAAGCGCATGCACCCACATGATGTCACTGCCATACGTGATGCCTGCCACCTATCTCCCCCCACTTCCTTGGGCACTTGGTCTCTAAAAGGTTCACCATCACTGTGCTATGCTGTGTTAATGCTAAAATAAGTTAGGAACAAAACAGTAAAACAAAAAATGTTATAATAACCAGTCTATTAAAATCAATACACTGTTGAGTAAACAATTTTAACAGACCAGTTTGAACATTTGTGTCTTCACACCCTTCCTAAAAGCAGTGGAAGTACAAATTAAGTGCAAATGTGAAGGGGTGATGTTGTGTATGTACAATGTTGCTTTATATTATGTACAATGTTGCTTTAAGAAATGTATAAATGTAACCTGGCCACAATCACAACGTAACCCAGCTGTTAAAGGAACGCGAGCAAGCTGCCCATAGAGGGCAGCTGCGAGTGTTCAACTCACATGGTTCTCATTCCTCAAATCACCTGCAGCCGCGGGAACTCCCCGCAACAACAAACTACTACCGAGCCACCACTGAAGATGGCCGTGACCCGGACGACGTCACGCCGGTAGCAGCCAATGAGCTACCGTGCAGCAAGATTCAAATGTATTGTGCACTGTATATAATGTGAGGTATCTCCGCCATTACCACATGTTCGTTCTGATCATCAACCAATAAACCTGTGTTAGTCCTTACTGCGACTCCTTCTATGTCTCCCGGAAAAGACACTAAATTGGCGACAAAGGTGGAATTGATTGCGAATCCCAAGGTCAAGGCATACCAGTTCGATGTGAGCGAGCCCGAACAATGGGAGCTCTACGAGTGCCAGTTTCGGCACGCGATGGAAGCCGCGGGCGTCAACGACGACGCGAAGAAGCGCTCCCACTTCCTGGCCCAAGTGGGGCCGGCCACGCTGCGGATCCTGATGACCCTGGTGGCCCCCCGGAAGGTAGACGAGGTGCCCATCGACCGTATCCTGGAGAGGCTGGGGGAGCACTTCCAGCCGCCCGTCTCGATCTTCCCAGCCCGGGTCGCGTTCCACAGGCGAGACCAGCGACCGGGCGAGTCCGTGTCCACCTACGCGGCGGCCCTCAGGCTTGCGGCGGTCCACTGCCAATGGGATGACCTGGACCAGGCCCTCCGTGACCGCATGTTGTGTGGTTTGAGGGACGAGGAGCTGCAGAGGAGGCTGATGACCCGCGACCAACGCCTCACGTTCAACGAGGTACTGCGGGAGGCCCAAGCAGCCGAGGAGGCCAGGAGCGGGGTTAGACTGTTCAAGTCCCGAGGGGCCACGTCCGAGAGGGCAAAGTCACCAGTACAGGCGGCCCGGCGGGCGCCAGCGAAGACGGCCTGGCGGGCCCCCAAGCCGCCCGCCGGCACACCAACGTCGTCCGAGGAGTCGTCCACGACAGCGGACCCCTATTCCAGCGAGGACGACGACGTCCAGAGGATCAAGAAGCGTGGTGAGAAGCGGCAGACCCGAGAACGGCAGGACCGCCGTTGCGACGGGTGTGGGGCGTCCCACGACCGCACGAGGTGCCCGTTTCAAAAGGCCGAGTGTCACAACTGCGGCCGAAAGGGGCACATCGCCGGAGTATGCAGGCGCGGGCGAGTCGAGGAAAAAGGGAGTTCCAGCCATCCCCAGACGCACCAACGGAAGACGGCCGGCACCAGGAAGGTCGCAGCCAGCCTCAGTGAGGAAGGCGTGAACCGCGTGGGCCTGGAGCACCGGCGGTTTTTCGTAGAGGTACTGTTGCAAGGGGTCCCAGTGAGGATGGAGATAGACTCGGGGTCATCTCCATCCTGTCCCAAAAGGAGTTTATGCGTATTCCCCCAGATAAGCGGCCCAAGCTCCGGGCCATGAGGTCACACCTACGGGACGTGCAGGGAAATGGGATCCCGGTGTTGGGGGTGGGGAACTTCAAGGTGAAGTTCAAGAACTACTCCGAGAAACTGCCCTTAGTGGTCCTCAAGGGGGGGAGGTGCTGCCTTTTGGGAACGCAGTGGTTTGCTCCCCTGGGAATCGAACTGTCCGACATTAACACCATAGAGACTGACCCAATGCGGGACGTGTGCAACGCGCACCCGGACGTTTTCAAGAAGGGGCTCGGGAAATACAAGGGGCCCCCGGTTTCCTTCGACCTGGATCCAGAAATCCGACCCATCCGCCTCAAACCAAGGAGAGTGCCCTTCGCACTCAAGGACAAGATCGAGGCGGAACTGGACAAATTGGTGGGGCAGGGGATTTTGGTTCCAGTTGACTCGGCGGAGTGGGAAACGCCGATTGTTACAGCCCTTAAGTCGAACGGGGAGGTCAGGATCTGTGCAGACTATAAATGTACCATCAACAAGGCCATTCGGCCAAATGCATATCCGGTGCCCGTGGTCAGCCACTTTCTGGCCACGTTACATGGGGGGAAGTGTTTTGCCAAGTTAGACCTGGCTCAGGCATACCAGCAACTCTCTGTAACCCCGGCTGCTGCCGCCGCGCAAACGATAGTGACGCACAAGGGGGCGTTTAAGGTAACGTGCCTTCAGTTTGGCGTGAATTCGGCCCCTGGAATTTTCCAGTCCCTCATGGAATGCCTTTTAAAGGGGCTTCCAGGCGTCCTCCCATACTTCGACGACGTGTTGATAACGGCGGGGAGCGAATTAGAGTTAGCAAAGAGGCTAGATGGGGTCCTTTCAGTGTTCGAGAGGGCAGGTCTTCGACTGAGGAGGGACAAATGCGTATTCTTTGCGAGGGAGGTCGAGTTTCTAGGTTTTAAGGTAACCCCGGACGGGATCAAACCCTCTGAGTCAAAGGTTGCGGCCGTAAAAAACGCCCCTCGCCCCACCGCAAAACCGGAGCTACAGTCATTTCTAGGGCTCCTAAATTTTTATCATACCTTCCTGCCTCGGAAGGCATCGGTCGCGGAGCCACTGCACGCGCTGCTTAAAAAGGACGCGGTTTGGCGGTGGGGGGACAGGCAGGAGAGGGCGTTCAAGGAGCTCAAGTCACTCCTGTCCTCAAATGCTGTCCTGACCCACTTCGACCCGAAAAAGCCAGTGGTTTTAGTCTGTGATGCGTCCCCAGTGGGGGTGGGGGCGGTCCTGTGCCACGTGTTGGAGAGTGGGAGGGAAGCCCCGGTGGCGTACTACTCAAGGTCCCTCTCGAAAGCCGAGCGCAATTACGCGCAAACAGATAGGGAGGCCCTGGCCATAATCGCGGGAACGAAGAAGTTCCACGATTTCCTATACGGTCGCAAGTTTACGGTAGTGACTGATCACAAGCCACTTCTGGGGATCTTCACTACCAGTAAACCCACCCCACAAATCCTATCCCCCAGAATGTTGCGATGGGCCATTTTCCTCAACGCCTACCAGTATGAGCTGGTCTACCGCCCAGGGAAGGAGATCTCCCATGCGGACGCACTGTCCCGGTCTCCCCTCCCTAGTCTAGGGGACCCTGCTTGCGAGGTAGAGCAGGACCACCAAGTCCTGCTGATCGAGTCCCTCGACTCACCCCCCCATTGTCCCGGCCGACCTCGCCAAGGCCACGGCCCAAGTTAGTTCCTGGGTTAGGAAAGGCTGGCCCACTACTCCCCCCGATGAAAAGTTCAGGCCATTTCTTAGGCGCAGAGTAGAGCTTTCGCTGGAAAGGGGCTGCTTACTCTGGGGCCAGCGGGTAGTTATCCCAGAGAAGCTAAGGGCCAAGGTGCTGAGACTACTGCACACCAGTCACCCCGGGATCGTGCGCTCCAAGGCTCTGGCCAGGAGTTTCTTTTGGTGGCCCCAGATAGACGGGGACATAGAGCGTTTAGTGGGTATGTGTGAGAGCTGCCAGAGCTCTCGGCCCGAGGAGTCCCGGTTGCCCCATAGGGAATGGGATACGGCCCGCGGGCCATGGTCCCGGATTCATGTCGACTTCGCTGGCCCTTTCCGCGGGTCCATGTTTCTGCTGGTAGTCGACTCCTACTCCAAGTGGTTGGAGGTAATCCCCATGAACAGCACCTCCTCTGCGGCAACCATCAAGCAGTTGCGCAAGCTTTTTGCCTGTTTCGGCCTGCCAAACGTCCTTGTTAGCGATAACGCTAGTACCTTCATGTCTGCAGAGTTCAAGACGTTCATTGAGCGAAACGCCATCAGGCACATTACCGCTGCCCCGTTCCACCCCGCCACAAACGGTCAGGTAGAGCGCCAAGTGCGCACTACGAAAGACGCACTGCGGCACATGGGTCCCGGTGAGTTAAACCTCCACCTGTGTCAGTTCCTCATCTGCTACAGGACAACCCCCCTAGCTTCAGGATTCTCCCCAGCCGAACTCCTCATGAGGAGGCGTCCGGT
The DNA here is from genome assembly GCA_035047305.1 of Bradypodion pumilum. NCBI lineage: Eukaryota > Metazoa > Chordata > Lepidosauria > Squamata > Chamaeleonidae > Bradypodion > Bradypodion pumilum. The sequence continues at coordinate 283,847,068 of JAWDJD010000002.1, read as the reverse complement.
AACGCTGTTTGACCGGATGGATCCGTCCATGGTGGAGGATGAAGGGAGAAATATAAACATGGGGGGGGGGGAGTTCCAAAAGTTTCTCGGTAGGGGACCCGGTCCACTGCAGGAACTATGCGGCTTCGGGGCCAGCGTGGGTCCCAGGGACAATCATTGAGCAGTATCCTACAGGGTCGAGACCAGCTCGGGTTTACTCTGGAGAAGGCACGCCGACCAACTCAGAAGGCAAGTCACCAGTGAGGGGGAATCAGCATTAGGGTCCTCCCCCACCCGCATTACCCAAGGGGGAGACACGGCGGAACCCGCGGACACAAATGCGTATCCTGGGTCCCAACCACAGAGGAGGATACTTTGAAAGAGAGGGATCAGTTTGATTCTGATTATGATTATGAGTTGCTGTACCAGGGGGGTGTAGCGGAGTGGTCCCCCACCCGTCCTAGCGAAAAGAGGGGTTTCAGTTCAGCCCCTGGTACCTCCAGTCCCCCCAGCCCTTTTGTGTTAGAATATACCATAGCTCCAGCTCCCCGGAGACCAACACCCCCAAGGCAGGCGACGGGGGAGAGTCCACCCACCACAGTCCCTAGAACTCCCAGGCAGGCGACGGGGGGTGGCGAGGGCACGAGGGTCTCTTCGTCGGTCCCGAGATTCGTACTAGGGGGAACCCCTAGCTCCTCAAATGGTAGGCGGGAGTTCACTTCCCAACTTTTCATTCCATTCCCGTCCCCCAATGCAGGGTCACCACAGAGCCCACACCGAGCCACTAACGAGTCCCCCCTTTCCGTTGCAGGACAGGACTCTGCAGAGCCAGGCTCCCCTGTGTTAAGTCAAGCGGCCGCTTGCCCCAGGCGCACGTGCAGCAAGCCACAATGGTTGAGGGACTTCGTCCCCTCCTAGGGGGGGAGGGATGTTGTGTATGTACAATGTTGCTTTATATGTATGTATAATGTTGCTTTAAGAAATGTATAAATGTAACCTGGCCACAATCACAACGTAACCCAGCTGTTAAAGGAACGCGAGCAAGCTGCCCATAGAGGGCAGCTGCGAGTGTTCAACTCACATGGTTCTCATTCCTCAAATCACCTGCAGCCGCGGGAACTCCCTGCAACAACAAACTACTACCGAACCACCACTGAAGATGGGCGTGACCCGGACGACGTCACGCCGGTAGCAGCCAATGAGCTACCGTGCAGCAAGATTCAAATGTATTGTGCACTGTATATAATGTGAGGTATCTCCGCCATTACCACATGTTCGTTCTGATCATCAACCAATAAACCTGTGTTAGTCCTTACTGCGACTCCTTCTATGTCTCCCGGAAAAGACACTAAAGGTGTGTATGTGTTGTGTTTCCACAATCTTGGAGCAAGACAGGAGTAAAACCCTCTTTTGTGTGTCTTCAAGTGCTTGTATCTGACCATCTTAAAATCCAGAATGGTTCTTAATGAGAAAACAGCTTTTTATAATTAAGATTTTATAATGAATTATCTCTGGATTTCCCCCTTTTATCTTCTTACCTAATCCCAGTGAAATTTGAAAAGCCATGTCAATATTATCCAGAAAAGCTTGGGGGAAAAAGAGGAGGAAGTAGAAGAGTAAGGAAGGAGGAAGAGGAGGAGGAAATAAAGATGATGATCTACTGTTGCATTGCTATTGTTATTAATGTGATCTTACTGGTCCCTATTGCAGCACCACTCCCCCCTCCCCCAGGCTTTTTTGTGTTGAAACAGTTTACAGGAAAATTAATGCATTACTTTCCAAGAAGAGTTCACAGTTTTCACAGTGAGCCAACTGTTCCAGGTGTCAGTGTATCACAGAGAGTTAGCTATGCTGATCATGTTGGGCATATGAATCAGAGCCGACCCGCCTCAAAAAGTCTTAAGCCTTTTATCTTAGACCTTTTGGTACCACGGTCCAGACTACGCCCCCTGGACAACTGAGCGGGCCGGTCATGTGGTTCCTCACGCCATAAACTCTGCTGTAAAATGCATCCGTGGCTGTCGTAAATGTATTTATGATAGCCGCAGGTGCATTTACGGCAGGCATGTGTGCGTTTATTCATGCGTGGGTGCGTTTTACAACTGTTGTAAATGTATCTGCTTCTGGTAGCGGTGAAGGTATTGGCGGGCCACATGAAATGGTGCCATGGGCCATAGGTTGGCCACCCGTCTTAGACTGTAAATGAACTCAATAAATATGCCATGTGATGCGTTATTTAGAAAGAGATGTTCTTTTAGAGCAGAGATTCTCAACCTGTGGCCCGTGGGCCAAATGCAGCCCATGGCACCATTTCATGTGCCCCCCCTGCCTCCACCACACCAGGAAGTGTTATGTGGTGGAAGAAGGGCAAAATGGCCATCCAGCCCCCAAAGCTGTCTGAGGAAGCGTGACCCAGCCCCCGGTTTTAAAAGGTTGAGAACTCCTGTTTTAGAGGCAGGGCCGGTCCTACCATAAGGCAAACGGAGCGGTCGCTCCAGGCGCCCACTCCCAGGGGTCGCCGCAGTGATAAAAGGAAAACAATATTTTTTGGGGGGGTTTGATATTTTGATTGAGAGCGCATGGCATGTATGTTAATGACCTTATTTGTTGAGACGCACGTGGGTCGAATGCGCGGGCGCCGGGCGGGGAACCAGTGCCACTTAACTTAACTTAACCCCATATATTAGGGGTGACCAAGGGGACGCCATAGTTGGATCTCGCTCCATCCTAAAACTTGCCTCGGGCCGGCACTGTTTAGAGGCACCAACAACCCTGTATTATAAACCATCCAGTACAACCAATAACCTCACTACAGTTATCAGGGTATTCTTAGGAAGACACAAAAGTAACAGTTACACGAAAGCTTCATGAAGGTGCTGAATTGAACTCTAAGTTAGATACTTGTTTCAGGACATTAGTTATGGTTGCAGCAGTCAAAAACCTTTGTGGCATTGAAATACTTTAGTGTATGAGAGTCAAGACACAGGAAACAGCCAAGGGCTGGGTTAACTCAGGTTTATTGCATGGTGGACAGAGGGAACATGAGGTAATGGCGGACGAACAGCTCTATATATATGGTAGTAACGTATTTGAATGTGGCTCCACGATAGCCCATTGGCTACTGCCCGCGTGACGTCATGGCTGGTCACGCCCTTCTTGTCCAGGTGTAGGTAGCGGCGGGAAACTTCCCGCGCTGTGGCCTTTGATGGGTTTGAACCAAGAGAGCTTGGACGCTCGCTGCTGCCAGCTGGTGGTCATTAGCTCGCGTCCCATTACAGGGTTTATAGTGATCAGCTGAAGGTTACATTGTTACTCGTAGGCAAGGTTACATTGGTTCAGATACATTGTTATCACATGTAGAAGGGTACACTGTTAGAACACAACACTCCTCCCCCCTAGGATGAGACGAAGTCTCTCAGCCAAGATGGCTTATTTCGAACACGCTTCAGCTGATCACTATAAACCCTGTAATGGGACCCAGCAGAACTGGGTAAGAGGGCAGGAAGGCAAAACTAAGATGATGGGAAGAAATAAGTTATGCTAATTCTTACCAGTAGCAGTTGAATGGGGTGACACAAGTATAACAGGTAGACTGCCAGCGCTATGCAGATTTAGGTTGTTCTTTTGATCTCACGCTGGCCCAGGCAGGTGAAAGATGGCCCACTAGCCAGAAACTGCAGGTTAAGCATACAAACTATGTCTAGAGTGTTTGAAGTGGGTAAATGTTCCAACTTAATTAATTCTCCGTGCATTCCGGTGTCTTGGCATGCCTGTCACATGTCCACGGAAACGTCTGCAGATACAGACAGCACTGGCTCTTTGGCTATAGACGGAGATGAGCACCGAGCCCTAGAGTTGGTTATGACTGGCTTTTGAGCAAGGGCTACCTTTAATAAGGCTGACTAGTGAAGCTTCTCTGTCTGGACTAGGTTTTCTGTCCTGGTGCTTCATGCACCCAAAGAGGATCAAAAGTGGTGGGGTGGAAATAGACTGTGGGACCAAAATCTGTTTGAGGCTTTTATTATATTTTTGACTAATCAGCTGTGCCAGAGTTCGCTAGGATCCCCACTCCAAGAGGCAAAGCATCTTCTTGCACTTCAGAATCCAAAGGGAGAGGCGAGCGGCAAAGAAACATCTTAGCTTTGTGGCAGGAGTAAGATCCTGTTCCCAAAACTCAGCCATGGTTGTGGGGGCTTGAAAACCAATGTGTTTATTTAGGAAATCTACACAGTCAGCCCCTAGGTTGAGTCAGTCCCTATTGGGTAACACTTGGGTCATGCAGAAAGAGTTTAGTCAGGAGGGCACCATTTACTGTTAAAGAATGGAAATAGATTCCACAAGAGCTGACGCTGCATTTAGCTCTGCAAAGGACTCCGTTTCTCCCCCTCCCTCTGTCTAGCTCAGTGGTTCCCAACGTGGGGCATGTGCCCCACAGGGGGACTTCTATTCCCAGAAGCCTAAGCTAGTACATTAGCTGATCAGTGATTTGGGGGATTTTTGTGTATTCAGGTTAATTGCAAGTTGCTCCAGCAACGCTTTGCAAAGACAAAATGGTGATTTCCTGCCATCAACATTAGCCGCTAGATTTGGCATGTACTCTTCCCTTCTGGGCGTGCTCTTTATGCTAATTAGAGTTCAATGATTGTGTGCAACTTTGGATCCTGTTTGTGATTGGTTAAAACTGGTATGATTGGTTAGTTAAGGTTGTCTGGCAGGTTACTACACTGTATCAAAGAGCCACCACCAGGGAGACACTATATAACATACCTGTCAAGTTTTGGATTTGGAAATAAGGGAAATTTCCCGGCAAATACGGGATACTTGACAGCTATGCGCATCCTGTGCTGCCCTCCAATGGTGGCAATAGGGCATTGCAGTCTAATTAATAAGGGATGATGGCGGGAAATAGGGTAAAATAAGGGGTTTTCCCAGCCAATAAGGGATACTTGACAGCTATGCTATATAAGCCCCACAGGTAAACAAGGGTGGGGCTGGGGCCGGATCTATGCTTCTCATTATCGCTGCAGGTTAGACCATGTGGGGCTAACCTGGGGTCTTCTCTATATGCTTACTCGCAAGGTGTAGCTCAGTACATTGCCTCTACGGTAGCATTCAGAGAGACCGATTACATGGGACTTGTGTAGCCATCTGAGGTCCGGACATTCCTTGTAAGAGTAACCAGAAAAAGTTTACAATAAACCTTTGTTCGTTGTTCTGTTCATCATTTGCTGTACTGTTCTTTACAAGGGCCGGACGTGACAGGGATTGAGTTAAGCTTCTGTGAATTGAAGGTTTGAAAACCTGGCTGGCGGGGCAGGTGTGGGGCCTTAATGGAAATATGGCCCCCACCTGTTGGCTCATTTCAAGCTAAATCTAGAGAGTCCCGCCCTCTGTATTTCTTGCATCCCTTTTATTTCTTTCATGAATCGGGTGGGGGTAGGAAGGAAGGAAGGAAGGAAGGTAGGTGGCTTGGTTTTTTAAAATCTGTTTTATATGTTTTTAGCTGTAAGCCGCCCTGAGTAGGGTTCGTCTGAGTGGGTGGCATAGAAATCTGAAAGTTAAATTAAATTAAATCCAAATACCAAAGGTTGGGAAACACTGGTCTAGCTGAACCAGGTTCCTGCCATTTTCCTGGTTTTGCTGATGAAGGTGACAGGCCTAAGTTAACTCTTGTCATGTGGTGGAGGAAAAGACAAATGTAGGGAATTTTTTGATAGCCTTGATGAAAGCAAGGAGCAAAGAAAGCAAAGTTGCTAGATTTACAGGTATGATTTGCAAGAATTCTACAGGGGAAAATATGAAAAAAATTCAGTTGACTTTTTTTTTGGAATATTCAGGCATGGGAACATAATCAAAGAAGGGTGAAGGCACAAATCAGTCCAAGTAAAACATATTAATAGTTTTAGGACTGTGAGGCAGGTAATGGGGATGAGGATGCCTGGATAGCAAGCCATTGTATCCATCCCTGGTGCTCCTGGAACTTTGTATGGTGACCTCCTCCATGGATCCCAGTGATACCCTACTAACAGACACCAACCCGAGCGAATGCAGGCCACATGATGGCTGGAACAGAAGGAGAGGTTCCAAAGGTTCAAGAAGCCAAGACCCTGACAGACCCCTAGTAGGAGAACAGGTTAGGTGGAACTATGACCCTGGAAGAGATAAACTGGAGGGTGGGAGTGGCAGGTTGTAAATGGGAAATAGTGAAACAGGGTGTTCAGCCAGGGAACTCACCTCCCAAACAGTGAGGGAGCTGGGGAGACAGCAGAGAGTAGGGCTTAAGAAAGAGCCTCCTTGAAGCTTGCGGTATTTTTGAACCACAATTGGGCGTCCCCCAGGCAATGGCAACCTTGTTGTGCCAGCTAATCTTTCTCACACTAGGTCAGGCGAAAGGGACTGTGGAATGAATTCACCAAAAGATGGCTTTGTTTTGGCAGTTTAAAGTCTGATTTAGACACAAAATGAGGATGAGGATGAGAATGAATGTCACATTAGCAAGGGAAGACCAATGCAAAATGTGAGATGGGAAAATGCTGGATAAAAGGGGAAAGAGTTTCCTTTTGGCATGGAGGCAAGTGTGTTATATGGACCATCCTGCTATTCTTGGTCTTTCATGTAAAGGAAGAAATCCAAGGCTTCTCAGCAGAGTGGGCTTCAAATGCAGGAAATCATATTTTGACACATATTGGTCTACCTAAAGAATGGGGCCTTTATAAGACTTTGAAGTCCAGACTCTAAAATGAATGTAAAGTACCATTAACTCATAAATTTATAAGAAAATATACTTGGTTGCCTCATCTTTTAATTTTCAGCTCCTGCAGTAACTATTGTTTTCAATTGCAGACAAGTCATGGTTTTAAGACTCAACAGACCAGTTATGATCAGCTGCTGTCACTTCACTTAAAACCAAAGACACTGATTTTCTTCCTGTAAGTACCTCATTAGTGAGGTGAAACTGACAAAGTTTGGGCAAGTTGCATGGACCCGAGGCACCCGCAGAAGAAGGGAATGGTAAACTATTTCTGTGTACTGTATTCTTTATCTAGTAAACGCTGGAAATGGTCACCATAAATTGGAATTGACTTGATAGTCCACAATTATTAAACATAGAGGTGGGAGTCCTCTTGAAAAAGTTAACTTAGAATAATTGTGCTTTTTTTGGTAAATAATTTGAGGGCCACAGCTTTGAAGACTAATAGACAGATTTTAAGCATATTGACTTGGAAGTAAGCTCTACTGGCTTCAGTTAGATTTAGGCACACTTACCCGAAATAAAAGTGTCAATCCACAGTGCCATTGCTTCCCAACTAGCACTGTGGAAGAAACATTTTCATGGTTGAAAACGCTGGAAGATCTTCATGTAGTTCCTAATAACATTTTTTGTTGCCTGTCTTGATGACTAAGCCTAACTGGTAAGTGTTCTCCTAGTTGTATATTAATGCCCAGTTGCCAGATGTGAAAACCACAACTGGGAAAATACAAGAAGGCCATCTGTGCTATGATCTTTAAAAGGAATGACAATGTTTTTTTGTTAAATTTTCAAGGGCATACACCAGACAGATCTCAGATCTTCAGGAAGCTAAGATCATATGGGAACGGCATGTATTTCAGACCATTAAACTCAATGGTTTTGCCTTGGGGGTCATTCACAGACATTCTGGCCATTACAGCCCCAAGTCAGGATTTCCTGACTATCTCAGATCAGTCAGGAAGCACAGACCTTGGGGTAACCAAGGGCAGAAGCTCTATTTGGAGAGAACAGCACGGTCTGGTTTCATTTGGAAAAAATGTTCTTTGACTGTGCTTTTAGAAAAGCCTGCTAATTTGTTTGAAAAGTGATCTGGAGATTAGTAGATTTCAAAGACTGAGATAGTTGCCAGACGTTGCTGGTAAACCCCCCCCCCCCTCACTTTCTGAAAGTAAAAGGCTTTTTATTGTTTTGTGCCAGGAAGACAGCTGGTGTTTTTTGAAGAACTATTTCAAGACAAATGAAAGTTCAAATTGTCATGCAGTACAAAAATATTTCACCATACTTTATCTGGGCTTGATAAGCATTCCTCAGTTTTGTATACCTAATTTTGTATGAAGTGTGATACTTAGCTCTGCTGAAAACTGATTTTTTTTCTTTGAAGATGTGTACGCTCATAGTGAACCAAGTATGTGCAAAACAACAAAGACTGTGTGCTATCTTCAAAGGTATTAGAATTATTGTAGTATAGAATTTGTGGATACACATACAACACACTTTCTCAAATGCATGGAGTGTAGTTTCGTGGTTTAACAAAATTATATATACACTTACAAAGTATACATAGTTGTGGGGTCTTTATGGTTGGGATGTAGACTCTGGAGCCTATTTAAGCACAGAATTATTAATACTAGTAGTAATTGCATTAACACAGACATCCTGGCACTAGTCTGTATGATAAGAATCTCTTGGCAGAGATTTTGAAGAGCTGCCTCTTTCATCTGAGATGCAGAGAATACACAAAATAATCTTACTGAGTACTGAGTCTTTATCTTGCTTCAGTCTAATGCAGGTAGATTGGAAGTTGAGAATGTATCATAAGAACATAAGAACATAAGAACAGCCTTGCTGGAACAGGCCACAGCCCATCCAGTCCAGCATTCTGTCGCACACAGTGGCTCACCATTTCCTTCAGGGTATTCCCAAGCAGATGCCTTCACCTGCTTAGGATTCCCTGGAAATGATATTGAGAGATATCCTGCCTATCTCTCCAACCCGGAGGTTGTCCTTAAGTATCCATAATTATAGCCATTGATACTCTTGTCCTCCATGAACTTGTCTAATCCTTTCTTAAAGCTGTCAAGACTGACAGCTGTCACCACTTCTTCTGGCAGGGAGTTCCATAGACCAGTAATCCTCTGGGTGAAAAAATACTTTCTCTTATTTGTTTGAGAACTAGTACCCAAAAGTTTCATCGAGTGTCCCCTAGTTCTAGTGTTATGCGATAGGGAGAACAGTTTTTCCTTATCTACTTTGTCCACACCGTGCATGATTTTATAAACTTCAATCAGGTCACCTCTTAGACGTCGTCGTTCAAGAGTGAAGAGGCCCAACCGTTGCAGCCTCAGATGGTAAGGAAGGTGTTCCAGTCCCCTAATCATTCTGGTTGCCCTCCTCTGCACTTTTTCCAGCTCCATAATATCATTCTGGAGGTATGGCAACCAGAACTGTACACAGTATTCCAGATGGGGCCTCACCATAGATTTATAAAGAGGCAAAATGACACTTGCTGACTTATTTTCTATACCCTTCCTAATGATCCCTCGCATTGAGTTTGCTTTTTTCACTGCTGAGGCACACTGGGTTGACACCTTCATTGAGTTGTCCACCAGGACACCAAGGTCCCTTTCCTGGTTTGTCGCAGAGAGTTCAGACCCCATCAGTTTATAAATGTAATTGGGGTTCTTTGCCCCAACATGCATCACTCTGCACTTACTAATGTTGAAACTCATTTGCCACTGTTTTGCCCACTCCCCCAGTGTCGAGAGATCCCTCTGAAGCTCCTCACAATCTCTCACAGTTTTCACTACCCTGTATAATTTAGTGTCGTCAGCAAATTTGGCTACCTTGCTTTTTACTCCTACCTCTAGATCATTTATGAAGAGGTTGAAAAGCAGGGGTCCCAGTACTGAACCTTGGGGGACCCCACTCTTTACTTCCCTTCACTTGGAGAAGTGTCCATTTAGTGCTATCCTCTGTTTCCTGTCCCTTAGCCAGTTGCTGATCCAGGACAAGACCTGTCCCTTTATTCCATGACTGGTAAGTTTATTCAAGAGCCTTTGGTGTGGGACCTTGTCAAAAGCCTTCTGAAAGTCCAGATAAACAATGTCAACTGGATCCCCCTTATCCACATGCTTGTTGACACTCTCAAAAAATTCCAACAGATTAGTGAGGCATGATTTGCCCTTGCAAAAACCATGTTGGCTCTCCTTTAGCAGCGCCTTCTCTTCTATGTGCCTATTAATTTTATCTTTTAGGATGGTTTCCATCACTTTACCTGGGACACATGTCAAACTGACAGGTCGGTAATTTCCTGGATCACCCCTGGATCCTTTTTTGAAAATTGGTGTTACATTCGCTACCTTCCAGTCATCAGGCACAAAGCCTGATTTGAGGGAAAGATTATATATTTTGGCTAGGAGATCAGCAATTTCATCTTTAAGTTCCCTGAGAACTCGTGGATGGATTCCATCTGGTCCTGGTGATTTGTTAGTGTTTAGCTTAACAAGACATGCAAGGACCTCCTCCCTGGTTATTTCTATCTGGCTTAATTCTTCGGTTTCCCTCCCTACGAAGATAGGCTCTGTTTTGGGCATGTGGCCTCTGTCTTCTTCAGTGAATACTGAAGCAAAGAATTCATTGAGTCTCTCTGCAATCTCTGTTTCCTCTTTAATAACCCCTTGCCTTCCATTGTCATCTAATGGTCCAATGGCCTTCCTAGTTGGGTTCTTACTTCTAATGTACTTAAAGAAGTCTTTGTTATTTCTCTGAGTATTTTTAGCTATACGCTCCTCAAAGTCTTGCTTTGCTTTCCTGATTGTTGCCTTGCATTTGTTCTGCCAGAATTTATGTTTCTGCCTGCTGTCCTCATTCGGACAAGCCTTCCATCTTCTAAATGAGCTTTTCTTGCTCTTGATCACTTCCCGAACAGCTCCTGTAAGCCACATCGGAGTCCTCTTGGACCTGGCAGTGGCCTTTTTCCTTTTGGGTATGCATTCCAATTGAGCCTCTGTTATTGTTTTTGTAAACAGCCTCCATGCCTCTTGGAGTGTTTGGACTCTCTCAATTTTCCCTTTCAGCTTCTTTTTTACTAGTTTCCTCAACTTTGGGAAATTTCCTTTTTGAAAATTTAAGGTCTCTGTGTTAGATTTTATCAGTGACTTGCGGTCTATGTTCAAGTTAAACATAATTGAGTTGTGGTCACTGTTCCCTATTGGATCAGTCACATTAACATCTTGCACCAGATCCTGAGTATTACTCAGGATCAAGTCAAGGATTCTTGTACCTCTAGTTGGGTCTTCAACCATCTGTCCCAGGGAACAATCATTTAGCATATCTAGGAACTTTATCTCTTTATCATGTGCTGAACAACAGTTCACCCAGTCTATGTGAGGGTAATTGAAGTCCCCCATTATAACCAGGCTTCCCTTCTTGGATGCCTCCTTTACAACATTCTCCAACTGCCAGTCTCCCTCAAGAGTTTGGGTCGGAGGCCGATAGTATATGCCTACTGTTAGACCATCCTTGTGGCCTGGTACTCTTACCCACAGAGCTTCTAATGGTGACTCCAAATCACCTAGATATTCCAATTCATACGATTTTATCACTTCTTTGACATACAAGGCCACACCACCTCCCACTTGCCCCTTCCTATCCTTCCTGTACAGTTTGTAGCCTGGGATAACTGTATCCCATTGGTTATCATCCGTCCACCAGGTTTCAGTGATACCAATAATATCAATATTCTTATTTATTACTAAGTATTCCAGCTCCCCTATTTTGTTCCGGAGGCTTCTAGCATTTGTATACAAGCATTTATATATGCTTTTCTGTCACAGTCTTTTGTGTCCAGTTGCATTGTTAGACTGCCTCTTGCATCCTTCTGCTAGAATGCTAGTGACTAGCTCCTCGCTCTGCTCAGTAATTTTTGCATCCTCCTCACTACTCAAGTACACACTTTCCAGAACCGGATGCTGCCCAGCTCCTGTCGGCTTTCCCCCAGTTATCAGTTTAAAAGCTGCTCCGCAGCCTTTTTGATGTTGAGTGCCAGCAATCTGGTCCCATCATGGTCCAAATGCAACCCATCCCTCCTGAACAGATTTGGCTTGTCCCAAAATGTTCTCCAGTTCCTGACAAATCTGAAACCCTCCTCTCGACACCACCGCCTCATCCACGCATTGAGGCTTCTGAGCTCTGCCTGCCTGGTAGGTCCTGCGCGAGGGACAGGCAGCACTTCTGAAAATGCTACCTTGGAAGTCCGGGACTTCAATCTTCTTCCTAACAACCTGAATTTGGCTTCCAGGACAGACCGCTTGGCCTTCCCAACATCATTGGTACCAACATGTACCATGACAACTGGCTCTTTCCCAGTTCTCTCTAACAATCTATCTAGATTTCTTGTGATGTCTGCAACTTTTGCACCTGGCAGGCAAGTCACCATACGGTTATCATGTGCATCACAAATCCATTTCTCTGTATTTCTAATTATTGAATCGCCTAGTACAAGGAGCCTCTCTCCTGCAATCTGTTCATCTACATGCACCTCATCAACCATATTAAGGGACCATATCCTAACTCATCTGTTTTACCCTCTAATTTTCCTATGAATATTTTTACCCCATTTAGCCAATTTGATTGCAGTAGTAGAGTACAGTATCTTGGGACTGAAGGGTTCTGACACTTGTTTTTGTTTACTGACAATTCTGACGCATTGTTGATTCTTTTTAATATCTATTTTATGTCCATTTGTTCTTTCTTGTAGAAATTCTCTAGTTTGCCCCAAGTATAGTGCAGGGGATGCCTGGCCGGACATCCCGCTATGGTAATTGTAATGGAGTAGACCATACAGCCAAGTGTTGGGCAGCGGCAAATAACGTGACTCCCTAAAGGGGCCAATGGCTATGGGCGGATTAGCCCCTTTATACACACTTGATGTGTGTATAAATTGATGCCATGAGGCCTCATTCTTATGTCTGATGAAGTCCACAAAAGCTCACATTTAAATACAAGAATTAGTCTTTAAGGTGCCACATTTTTTGTCTTTTTTTTGTTCTGTTTTATTTACTCACAGATATGCTTGCACAGACTAACACAGCTATCATTTCAAATATACAGTTGAACCCCGACATATAAATGGTTCAACTTACAAAAAATTTGACATACAAATAGAAATCTTGGCTTTAAAAAATTCGGCATACAAATTTTTAATAGGAAACATTCGACATACAAAAATATATGGTGACATTTAATGGCCTCTTCTGATAATGCAATGTGTTTTTGACATACTTTTTTTTGAAATCCAAATAACCTCGCGGAACAGAAAAAGTTCCTATGTAGAGGTTTTACTGTATATTAAAGTAACAGTAATGGAACTGACTACCTCAGAGGGTGGGGGGGGGATCTCCTTCACAGGAGATCTTAAAGCAGAGATTGAATGGTCATCTGTCAGAAATGCTTTAATATTTGAATTTCCTGTAGTGGCATGGATGGGCTTGACTTGATAATCCTTGGGGTCCCTTCTAGCTCGGTGATTCTAAATTCACTCCATATTCCTTCCACCACAACAACAACAACAACAACAACAACAACAACAACAACAACAACAACAACAACAACAACAACAACAACAACAACAACAACAACAACAACAACAACAACAACAACAACAACAACAACAACAACAACAACAACAACAACAACAACAACAACAACAACAACAACAACAACAACAACAACAACAACAACAACAACAACAACAACAACAACAACAACAACAACAACAACAACAACAACAACAACAACAACAACAACAACAACAACAACAACAACAACAACAACAACAACAACAACAACAACAACAACAACAACAACAACAACAACAACAACAACAACAACAACAACAACAACAACAACAACAACAACAACAACAACAACAACAACAACAACAACAACAACAACAACAACAACAACAACAACAACAACAACAACAACAACAACAACAACAACAACAACAACAACAACAACAACAACAACAACAACAACAACAACAACAACAACAACAACAACAACAACAACAACAACAACAACAACAACAACAACAACAACAACAATAATATACTGAACAGGTTGTAGCTCACTGATATGTTTGTGTGGTTTCAGGTGATAACCGTAGAAGACATCTAGCTTAGTTCTGTTCATTTTTCTTTCTAGGGTGATGGTCCCTAAATGGATCAAATCCCACTTGAATCCATCTTGATGGAGGGCAGCAGCTTTATAAATCCTGGCCTGGGGCTGAGGAGGACTTTGTGTGCCAAAAGGCCCCAGGACCAGAAAGTGACTTGTGGAACTGGATCTGTGATACAGGGACATGATGCGATGCGGAAGGCAAATGAAAGGCCACTGCATTATATTCTCAGGACAGTCTTCATGGCTGATTGCTATGATGATCACCTATATTCAGAAGAAGAAGAAGAAGAAGAAGAGGAAGATGGAGGAGGAGGAGGAGGTAAATTTACTGTAAGTTGTTCCTGTATTGGAAATGCTGATCTGTGCAACTGCATCTCTTCAGATAGAGATGCATGGGATAGAGACTTACAGGTATGCCTTAGGGATTTGCAAAATGCATTTTACTGAAACAGACTAAACTGGGCATCCCTGTGGAAACTGCTATTAGAGGATGCATTAATTACAACAAGTGCTGTTGGCCCCAATCTAATCATACAACAACTAAAGTGTTTCTTGTGCAGCAGTAACAATAATAGTTCTAATGTGATTTAATGGGGTACACAGAAAGAGCCTCCTTGAATATTGTGGTATTTTTGAACCACAATCGGGCATACCCTGGTAATGACAAATTTGTGTTGTTGGCTAATCATTCTCACACTAGGTCAGGCAAAAGGAACTGCTGAATGAAATCACCAAAAGATGTCTTCATTTTGGCAGTTTCATGTGTGGCCTAGATATGGAAGAAGATGAAATGTGATTAAATTATTCTAATTTCCCCCATTATTTCCCTCTCAAAGAAAATGTTTGGCTGGGAAAAGAGATGTGACTTGGACTTAACTCCATGACATGATTTCTCCCCCTAGATGTACAAGATTTTAAACACTAATTTAGCACTGCTAGAATCTTATTATGTCACTATTCTAGCATATAACATTTAAGGGAATTCTAAATCAACAGCTTACCATTTCTTGCGTAAAAAACTTACAAGAAACTATGCATTTCTGTTGTGAAATCTGTAGCTTAGTTCTTGTGCAGTTGTGCAGGAGCAAGCTGAACTGAAGTATAAATGATTTCTAATTTCAGTAAGCTGAAACCTTACACAAACATTTCCCAAGAACTGACAATGAAGAGACACTACGTTATATGTGTAGTTCAAGACACAGTATGATTTTCTTTAGACAAAGATACAACAGCAATTAATATGAATCTTGCTTTCTGACACAAAATCTAGCTTTTTGCTAGCTTTCATGTGCTGAAATATCAGGAAACAGTAACAACATTGTGATATAACATTTCTTGGGTGGAGTTTTGAAGGACTTTCAGCACAAAGCTCTTACTTTATGTTGGATTTTTTCGCTGGGTTCTTTATCCAATCATGGAAAATGCTGTAATCATGCATGCTTTCTGTTGCTTTTTGTACAAATAGTCCACCCTACTTTTAGAAATAAGTGCTACCGAATCTACTGAGACCTCTTACAAATATGGGCATAGGGGATTAGGGGACTCAGCAATACATCTAAATAAACAGACCTAGGATCAGGTTGTATAAAACCCTTGGGAGCAAGCCAACAGGAACAGGAGTTGGAGATGCATTCAATGGGGACTATAGCAGATCTCACATTTAGAGGTGAAAGAAATGTTATTATCTGCCACAACACATATTTGTTCATAAAAGCAAACTAATTATGGGGCTGCAGATCACTTTATTTACAGTATGTATATAGCATTTTCAGTAAGATAAACTATGTAATATATGTTGACTCAAATACACTGATGAAGATTCTTTACTGTTTGATAATGGCAAGCAGAAATATCAAAAATAGGCAGTTGTTATGGCTATAGCTCTATTGTTTAGTACTACTTCTTCCAAAATTCATTCTCCATGACTCTGTCCCTGTGGTTGTACACCAGACAGAAGGGGGGAAAACCCTGTCTCATCTGGTCCTACATCTGAAATAGAGATCACTATGCAATGATCAGTTGACATATGCCAGAGGATTAGAAACTATTATAACTTTTGCACAAAGTGTTAAAAAGAAAGCTACAGGTTCAAAACTGATGATGCTATCCATCACTAGAATCCACAGATCAGGCTGAGTTCCAATGTACTTTCTGGATAAAAAGACAGCTAGTGTGGCCTTGGGCAAGCTGCAGGGCTCAAGAGCACCCCCGAAGGGACTGGTAGGTCAACTTGGGTACTCTATATTTAGGGTCACCTTAAAAGTTGGAATCTATTTGATGGCACGTAATTATTTTAATTATTTTTCTGGCCAGGGAATAACTGTTGCACTTGGGTTTTCACTTCAGACATTAAACTATTCATTAAAGTACAGTATTTATGAGCTGGCCTAAACAGAAAATAGTTTAGGATTAGTTGAGAGTATTTAGTATATATCAGTGATATAAAGGAATTTATACAAGGTCTCAGGACGAAAGATAACCTATACTTTTGTAACACACCCCTGAAAATGTTTATTCTGAATTAAGTTTCTTGATGTTTAATAGGGCTTATTCCCAAATTAGTATGCATAAACTGTTGCAGGGTGGGGTGGGATAACCCGAAAGATTATCTTGAAACTGCACTGTTATAACTAATAACTCTTTGTCTTTGTTAACAGTGCTATGGGCTTTTTGCAAGTTCATTGCTTGCATCTGTATCCTATTTCACACAGTCTCCATCCCCATGTATACTATGTATAATATGCTGTACATAAACCTGTGACCTAAATAATGTGCTTCATGTGCTTGAGGAGGTAATCTAAGAAGGCTCACATAAAAATAAATCTATTACTCTTAAAAATGCTGTAATACATGATTTTTGTTTTGGCTAACCATGCTGAACCATTAGCATGACTGGGCCCACGAGAACCACACTATTTTAAAGATTGGCAAGCAAGTTTAGAAGTGCAGGACTGGCTACTTATGAAATAAAGTATAAAAAGAATCTGGAAATGTTTTTATAGTACAGAAATGTAAAAACAAATGATGAATGAATGGCACGCTTGTTGAAAGGCAGTAAGTCCCATCGTGGTCCAACCAAAAAAGATTGTGTGATCCTTGTACACAATCTGAAGGCAAGATACTTTCCAGATCACTAAAAAATAAATAAATCACAAATTATGCCAGCTTTCAAGCCCACACAGGTCTTCGTTAAGCTGGGTGCTGTAGAGCTGCTGTAGAAGAAGAAGCATAAAAAGCCCTTTGCCTGAAACCAACATTATCCCCTACTGCCTGTGACTTTGAATGCCTTATACAGTACATCGTGGGTTAAGGCACGTTCCGCTGCCTTACTTGTTGTTAAAAGTTTCCGTTGCTCGAAAGCCAGTCGTATCCGACTCTAGGGTTCAGTGCTCATCTCTGTTTCAAAGCCAAAGAGTCAGCGCTGTCTGCTTCTGCAGACGTTTCCGTGGTCATGTGGCAGGCATGACTAGACACCGGAGGGCACGGAACGCTGTTTACCTTCCCACTGAAGTGGTCCCTATTTATCTACTTGCAATTTCTTGCTTTCGAACTGCTAGGTTGGCAGGAGCTGGGACAGAGACGGGGAGCTCATTTCCGTCCTGCAGTACTCGGGAATCGAGCTGCTGACCTTCCGCCTATAATAATAATAATTAATAATAATTAATAATAATTAATAATAATTAATAATAATTAATAATAATTAATAAATAATAATAATAATAATAATAATAATAATAATAATAATAATAATAATAATAATAATAATAATAATAATAATAAATATCGTGTCTGGGTTGAAAGGATTTTTGCGGGGAAAAACTCCGCTCAGGGAATGTGCTCAAGTGCTGGGACAGAGACGGGCGCTCAATCTGTCATGCAGTACTACTCGGGTCTCGAACTGGCGACTTTTGCCTCAGCCTTCCAACCAAGAAGGCGAGCTTCTTAACCGACCCTAAGCCACACCGCAGCAGCCTCGCCTCGCCTCACTTCTTAAACTGTCTTAGGGGGCCACGGGCATCCCAAGCAGTGGCCAACAAACGCCCCGCCCCCTCCCTCTACGCAGCCAACGACGCCCTTTCAGCCCCGTTAGTTGGAACTTGGAAGAGCTGGAATTTCTTCGGCGTTCGGCGGGCGACGCCGTCACGGTCACCCGGAAGCGGAAGTACCGGCCTGGGTGGGTTTCCATGGCGGCGGCGGTGGCGGCGGCGGCAGCTGAGGCTCCGGTGCTATGGCGGCGGTTGCTAGGTTATTTGCCCCGCGGGAGGCCAGTTTGGGCCGCCTTGCTTGGCCGCCTCTCGGACCGCTGGACTCGAGGCCGCGAACGCCGCGCCCGCAGGTGAGAAGCAAGGGCGAAGGCTGGCTTTGTCGCCCACGGCGGGGGCTTCTTACCGGGTAGTTTTCGTGGTTTACCGAAGGCTAAGCCTTTCTGGCTTATGGCGGGAGTAGTCTGGGGGGTCCTTGGCTTGTGGTTGCTGTGGGGAAGGTCGCCGTGGTGGAGGGAAGAAATGTAGCAGCGAGGAAGCGTCTCTAGGTCAAGGAAGGTCGCCCTTGCTCAAGAAAGCCAGTCGTATCCGACTCTAGGGTTTAGTGCTCATCTCTGTTTACAGCCAAAGAGCCAGCGCTGCCTGCAACTGCAGACGCTTCCGTGGTCATGTGGCAGGCATGCCTAGAAACCAGAGCGCATGGAACGCTGTTTACCTGCCCACCGAATTGATACAGTACCTATTTACAGTATATCTGCTTGCAATTTCTTGCTTCTGAACTGCTAGGTTGGCAGGAGCTGGGACAGAGACGGGAGCTCATTCCGTCGTGCAGTACTCGGGTCTCAAACTGCCGACCTTCCAGTTGTCAAGTTCCACATCTTCACCACTAAGTCACCGCATCTCCATAAAGAAGTGTCTGCCAGCCCATTGTCTAAGACTTTAATGTACTTATTTAGCTATCTAGCTATACATAACTATACATACATATCTATCTATCTATCTATCTATCTATCTATCTATCTATCTATCTATCTATCTATCTAGATATAGATATAGATATATAAAATGCACATCATAAAATAATATGTAAGATAAAAATACAATCATCCATAAAACCCCAAGGTGTACAAGAGCAATGGGGGGGGGGCAGAGGAAAGATGAGCAGTTTTATCTATAAGAGGAGAGCAGAGAAAGTTGGCCTCTTTTTGAAAGACAAGACCTGTTGCTGGTTTACTTTTGTGGTAGAGGACAGGTTAAAAGTTTATATATTCTCCTATGAAGAAATACTTGGTGGGATTAATAGAAAACACAATAAAATGATTGAAGTACTGTAGTTTTAGGATAATGTTTTGAAGCACTCTTTGATACTGTCAACCATGCTATCCTCTTGGATAGACTTTAAGTGTTAAATATTGGGATCAGAGCTCTTTGCTAGCTCTGGCCCTTCCTTGAATGTTGTGTCCAGAGAATTCAACTTGGGGAGTTGGTCTCTATGCTGTGGGTCCTTGATTGTGTGTTGTTCAGATATTTCCTCAATGATTAACTTCCATGTGAGGTCACTGGTAGAGGTCATCTGGAATCTCATGTCACCAATGTACTGATGGATGCAGCTCTATCTGCCCTTTAACACCTGTGCAGTGGATGCTGTTCAACACCTGGAGTATTGCCAGGATGTGATATAGAAGTGGACAAAGGTGAACAGATTGTAACTGAATTCAGACAAGATTGAGATCTTGCTGATAGAAACATCTACCTGTTTGTCTGGATGGATTTATACTTCCTCTTAAGGATCAGGTGTGCAGTTTGAACATACTTTTGGACCCTGCACTGCCTATGGAGCATCAGGTAGCTGCTGTGGTCTGATCCACCTTTTCCATTCTATAGCATATTGAATGGCTAGTGTTCTTTCTGTTGTTTTGTATGCGGGCTTGACTGTATTTTGGTATTGTTCTCAATTGTTTAGAAGTCACTTTTTTGTTGCAAACTTGAATAGAATTTCTAATGTTACCCACTTATTTGCAGGATATACTAAGATGTGCTGAATCTTCACGGTAGTGCCTATACATGGGCATCCAGAAATGCTTTCTGACACAGATTTCTGCCCGCCTTTGCTTATCTTCTCTGTTCTCTTCCCTGCCTACTTTACTCTTTCTTCTCTTTCCTCCTTGTTTTATCTACTCACTATTTTATCTATCCCTTCTCCTTAATTTATCTACTAACTACTTCACATTTTCGCAACAGTGCTTTCTGAATCTAATTTTATAATACTGTATTTTTATTTGTAATTTGCTGTTGAGTCTGAGAGTAATTAGCAACGTGACAGCAAGTTCAGGGTTAATATTAGTAATTTATTATCAGGTCAGTTAAGGCTTGTTCAGACTGGGCACTAAGGGGACAAGATAGCAACTTATATACAGACAGAACGGCAGTTACAGTGATACATTTGCCCGGGCTTTTGATAACGTAGGAAAACTGTGTTAGAATCAATCAGATTACATTGACAACATATGAATGTGGCGCCTTACAGAAAAGGGTGCACGTCTACAGCAAAGACTTAATGGCGGTTTCAGAATTAAAGCAATAAAGCATTTGGACACAACATTTGCACTTTTTGCTGTGATGCAAATGTGGTATTTTTTAAAAATAAAGCAGAAAGTAGGAACACCTGATATATATGTATATTGTCTCTTTGCCTACTTCACTCTCTCTTCCTGTTTTCAGACTTTCAGGTTCCCCATGCTTTCTAATTTTAATTTTTAAAAATCGTTTACAAAAATGATAATATTTAAAACAACAACAATCAGAACACAGGAACAGCTGATATCTTGTCTACAATCTCTCTGTTTACTTCACACTCTCCCCACTTCCCTTCTGCTCTCTTTTTGGTATTTTTAGTTTTCACTGTTGTTCTATGGTGCAAACATATGCTGCTCAAAAAAATAAAGGGAACACCTAAACAACACAATGTAACCCCAAGTCAATCACACTTCTGTGAAATCAAACTGTCCACCCTGGTAGCAACACCGATTGACAATCAATTCCACATGCTATTGTGCAAATGGAAGAGACAACAGATGGACATCAGAGGCAATTTGAAAGGCACCCCCAATAAAGGTGTGGTTCAGCAGGAGGTGATCATAGACCACTTCTCAGCTCCTTTGCTTTCTGGCTGATGGTTTGGTCACTGTTAAGAACATAAGAACAGCCTTGCTGGAACAGGCCACAGGTGCCGATCCAGTCCAGCATTCCTTCCCACACAATGGCTCACCATTTGCTTCAGGGTATTATTCCCAAACAGATGCCTTCACCTGCTTAGGATTCCCTGGAAATGGCATTGAGAGATATCCTGCCTATCTCTCCAACCCGGAGGTTGTCCTTAGGTATCCATAATTATAGCCATTGATACCCTTGTCCTCCATGAACTTATCTAATCCTTTCTTAAAGCTGTCAAGACTGACAGCTGTCACCACTTCTTCTGGCAGGGAGTTCCATAGACCAGTAATCCTCTGGGTGAAAAAGTACTTTCTCTTATTTGTTTGAGAACTAGCACCCAAAGGTTTCATGGAGTGCCCCCTAGTTCTAGTGTTGTGCGATAAAGAAAAGTTTTTCCTTATCTACTTTGTCCACACCGTGCATGATTTTATAAACTTCAATCAAGTCACCTCTTAGATGCCGTCATTCAAGAGTGAAGAGGCCCAACTGTTGCAGCCTCAGATGGTAAGGAAGGTGTTTCAGTCCCCTAATCATTTTGGTTGCCCTCCTCTGCACTTTTTCCAGCTTCACAGTATCCTTCTGGAGGTATGGCGACCAGAACTGTACACAGTATTCCAGATGGGGCCTCACCATAGATTTATAAAGAGGCAAAATGATGCTTGCTGAACACTGGTGGTGCCTTCACCCTAGTGGTAGCTTGAGACGGAGCCTACAACCCACACAAGTGGTTCAGGTAGTGCAGCCCATCCAGGGTGGCACATCAATGTGAGCTGTGGCACGAAGGTTTGCTGTGTCTGCCAGCGTTGTGTCCAGAGCATGGAGGCGCTACCAGGAGACAGGCCAGTACACCAGGAGACGTGGAGGAGGCTGTAGGAGGGCAACAATCCAGCAGCAGGAATGCTACCTACGCCTTTGTGCAAGGAGGAACAGGTGAAGCACTGCCAAAGACCTGCAAAATGACCTCCAGCGGGCCACCAATGTGCATGTGTCTGCTCAAACGGTCAGGAACTAACTCCATGAGGGTGGTATGAGGGCCCGATGACCACAAGTGGGGGTTGTGCTTACAGCCCAACACCGTGCAAGACATTTGGCATTTGCCAGAGAATAAGATGTGCAGGTTCGCCACTGGTGCCCTGTGCTGTTCACAGATGAAAGCAGGCTCACACTGAGCACATGTGACAGACGTGTCAGGGTCTGGAGATGCCATGGAGAACGTTATGCTGCCTGCAACATCCTCCAGCATGACTGGTTTGGTGGTGGGTCAGTAATGGTGTGGGGTGGCATTTCCCTAGAGGGCCGCACAGCCTGACTGCCATTAGGTACCGAGATGAGATCCTCAGACCCCTTGTGAGACCATATGCTGGTGCGGTTGGCCCTAGTTTCCTCCTAATGCATGACAATGCTAGACCTCATGTGGATGGATTGTGTCAGCAGTTCCTGCAAGACGAAGACATTGATGCTATGGACTGGCCTGCCCATTCCCCAGACCTGAATCCGATTGAGCACATCTGGGACATCATGTCTCGCTCTATCCACTGACGCCACGTTGCACCACAGACTGTCCAGGAGATGGGGGTTGCTTTAGTCCAGGTGTGGGAGGAGATCCCTCAGGAGACCACCACCTCATCAGGAGCATGCCCAGGCTTTGTAGGGAGATCATACAGGCACGTGGAGGCCACACACACACTACTGAGCCTCATTTTGACTTGATTTAAGGGCATTACATCACAGTTGGATCAGCCTGTAGTGTTTTCTTCCACTGTCACTCTGAGTGTAACTCCAAATCCAGACCTCCATGGGTTGATGAATTTCATTCCCATTGTTAAGTTTTGTGTGATTTTGTTGTCAGCACATCTGATCACAGTATGTGAACAATAGGAATACAGTATTTCAGTCATTCATTCAGATCGTGGGATGCCTTATTTTTGTGTTCCCTTTATTTTTTTGAGCAGTATATTTTAAAAATGCAAAAGCAGAACACAGGGACAGTTGATATCACTGAAAATGAAACAGGAGTGGCAGTAAGACATGGAAGGCTAGAGACAAACCTGCAGGAAAATAGAAGGAAACATCAAATGGCATACCACCCCAGAATCTATGGATCAGAAATCCTTAGAGTGGTATTAGTGTCCAAATGAGCAAGTTTTGCGCTGGAGCAAAGTGGAGCAAAGAAGAACTAATATTCCATCACATGTAAAGCATTTTTCACCTCTTGCTTTGACCCTGCTGGCATAGCTTCAGCCTTGTGAATACTGTAGTGCTGGTATCATAGGTGCATGGAAAGCTGAAGTCAGTTGAATGCTTACTGTGGATGGGCCTTGTACAGTAAAACCCTGATTTATGTAAAAAGTTCATTCCATAGCTTTTTACGTAACTTAATTTTTTACGTAAATCGATGCATCCCCATAGGGATGCATGGAAACATAAAAAAACGGTCCTGACCGGACTAAAAATAATCCAAAAAATAAAAAATATGAAAAAGCACAAAGGGAACGTAAATGGAGCCAACTCCCTACCTTTCCCCTTCTGCTGCTTCTTCCTGAGCTCTCGTTGTCGGGGAAGTGGGAACCGCCGCCACCACTAGCTCTGCCGCCACTGCTGCAGTCCCTGCAGCCTCTACTGGGACTGGGAGAGTGCGGGGGACATATCCGCTCCCTTCCGCTGTTTGTCCTAGGTCCTCCTGTGGCGCACTTTAGCTGAGAATATGCATCGGACACAAGAACAAACAGTGGAATGGAGCGGTTTTCGTCCGTCAGATGTGCGTTCCTGGCTAAAGCGTGCCCCAGAGAAACCTCGGACGACTAGCGGAAGGGAATGGATATGCCCCACACACACTCCCAGTCCTGGCAGAAGCAAGTGGGGACTACAGAAAATTGTCACCGCTGCCGCTGCTGCCTCCACCACCGCCACAGCAAGTGATTTCTTGCAACTTCTGGTGGTGGGGGCGGGTTGCGTGGGGTGGAATTTCTAATTCTAAAAGGGTGCAGGCCATTATTTTAGAGTTTAAATGGCAGCACCACCATTTTAGAATTAGAAGACGCACATAAACCGCCTGCATAAATCGATTTTTTGTGTAAACCAGGATGCGATTTACACACACACACACACACAATCTTACATAAGTCGAATTTTATGTAAGTACTTGTAGAGGCATACGTAAATCAGGGTTTTACTGTACATTTTTTTTTCTTGCCTGCTTTCCTGTGGGTAGTGTCATTCCTTTTTGCTTTCTGTTGGTTGTCAGTTGTTGTGGTCTGTCCCCCCTTCCAGTTTGTACTTCACGTAGCTCTTTGGACTTACTGATCTTCAGATATTCTTTTGAAGCTATGTTAATACAGTACAATGGCAGATTTGTTATTGGCTGTAGCATTCCTGCAGCTGCCGTTATGAATTTCATTCACAAGCTGCTTCTGCATTTTGAATGTCATGCTATACTAACCTTTTCTCAAGGTACTTTTCATTTACATTCCTGTCTGTTGTAGTTTTTATAGGATTGGTGGCACACTCGTGCTCCCTGAAGGCTGCCAGAATAATATAAAATTCCCTCTGATTTTTAGGCACATAGTTAGAGGAAGAAAAGAGCTGCAATTTGATATGCAGTATCTTATGATCCAAGAATGTCTGTTATTGTTGTCTTGTGTCTAGCTTTGATACCAAGCATTAGGAGTTTGATTCCCCACTATGTCTCCCAGAAGAAGAGCCACACTGTGTGGTCTTGGGAAAAGCTGCACAGTCCCAGAATACCCCCAGAAGAAAGAAGGGAATGGTAAACCTCTTCTGAGTATTCCCTACCTGGAAAACCCTGGAAAGGGTTGCCGTAAGTCAGAATTGACTTGACAATACACAATTATTATTAGCTGAAGCTACTTGTACATTCAGGCATAGCTGCTTTCATCCTCAGTCTCACCATATCACATGAAAATCAGTTGCCGTTTATTCAGTTCATATCCTGCTGATTCTCAAGGGAGCTCTAGATGGCTAACAATTAACAAAACAGAAAGTTAAAATCTATCATAATTATATTTAAAGTCATAAATTATGCTTATTTAAATGGTAAATATCTGAAATTGTAAATAACTAAAATATAGCAAAAATATAAACAACAGTTAAGGACAGTTAAAGTTCGACTGCAGTGGCTCAAGTGGCTAAGACGCTGACTGGGAAGCGGAAGGTCAGCAGTTTGATTCCCGAGTGCTGCAGGACAGAATGAGCTCCCGTCTTCGTCCCAGCTCCTGCCAACCTAGCAGTTTGAAAGCATGAAATTGCAAGTAGATAAATAGGAGCCACTTCGGTGGGAAGGTAACAGTGTTCCGTGCACTCCGGTGTCTAGTCATGCCTGCTACGTGACCACGGAAACGTCTGCAGAAGCAGACAGCGCTGGCTCTTCGGCTTAGAAACAGAGATGAGCACTGCACCCTAGAGTCGGATACGACTGGCTTTCGAGCAAGGGAAACCTTTACCTTTTAAGGACAGTTAACCACATGCTTATTTTTTTCTAAACCTACACAAATAGGTATTATGGCGTTAACTGGTGCCTGAAAGACAAAAGTATTGGTGGTGACTGGATCTCTGGTGGAAGGAAGTTGCAGAGCTGGGATGCTGCCACTGCCAAAGCCCTGCCATATGTAGCAGCTGTGAGGACCACACTGTTTTTAGGCATGAAAAGTGTACAAGGTGGCAAAGAATGGCACAACATAAAAGAGACTGACCTTTTGCTTCTGCAAATAGTTTTCAAGCTACTCCACTGAAAGTATTGTGCTTCTTTGTCTTCCCTAACTACTGCTAACAGTGACTGGATAAAGAAGGTGGGCAGAAAGTAAATTTGATTCGCCTTCCCTTTTCATGTCTCTTTATGTACAAGTACTGGAGCTGCAGGTTATGGAGCCCACAACTGCTTTGGAGGCAGTAAGTGGCAATTTCATAATAGCAGGAGGAATACATGAGCTGCTCTTTTGCCATTTTTATAGTAAGTTTGGGAGGCTCCCATTATATGGTCACACTTAATACAGAAAAAAACAAGAATGGGAATATGCCTATTACAGATTGCCTCAGGCAAAAGGACAAATAAAGACAAGTCTGGAGAGACAAATAAAAATACCGTATTTTCCGGCGTATAAGACGACTGGGCGTATAAGACGACCCCCAACTTTTCCAGTTAAAATATAGAGTTTGGAATATACTTGCTGTATAAGACTACCTCTCTTCCAATGCATACCAAATAAAAATTAACCCACACTCAACCGAAGACGCGCAGCCCTCCGAGTCGAATGGGCAGGTTCTGGTGGAGAGCCAATCCATGCTCACGTTCTCCTCCTCGAGGTACAGGAAGATGTGTGCAGCTTGCTTCCCCTTGCTTCATACTCCCCGCACAGAGCAGGGACTCGGCCGTGGCACCCCCCACCATATGTGCCGGACATATGAAGCAAGGGGAAACAAGCTGCAGTTAAATACCTGTCCTATAAGATGACCCCCGATTTTGGCACAGATTTTTTGGGGTTAAAAAGTAGTCTTATGCGCCAGAAAATACAGTATATGCTTAATCTCCCATGGGAGCAACACTTTATGGGTGCTGTGACATGAAAATGAGCAGATACATGTGATACTTATGTTAGGCAATTTCTGAAGGTAATTACTGTAAGCCAAACCTTGAACATTCAAAGTAGGATGTGGCCTTCTCGTAATACAGGAACCGCATGTTTTGAGTACACATATTTAAAGCCTGTTAGTGCTCATATATTGCCTTCATTCCTTTTGATGGAGTAAACAATGAAGATTCTTAATCTAAATGAGCGTCTTTGATCTTACTAACTGGAAGAAAGCAAAACTCTGTAAATAGAAGAGAGTGCAGATGGCTGGCTTCCCTGGTGGTTTAAAAGCATGAAATAAACTGGCAGTCATTTTTCATACACATCTCTTCCTGTTGTTAATGTTGTGCTGCTCAGGTTCAAGGGGAAGGAGAAACTAGTTCATGCAGTTGCAGGTGCTTTCACATAAAGCATCTAAATTACCGCATGTATGAGTTCATGCACTAAGCAAAGATTATATAGTAGTGGTACATGTTCAAAGGCTACGTACACACACACACACACACACACACACACACACACACACACACACACACACCTATTTACTAATTAATGTACTCCCTTGTGCTTGGTTTAAAAATCCATTAGTTCACCCCAAGTCACTTTTTTCTAAATTCACCCCAACATTTTTTCTCAGTTTGAGCTTTTTATTCACCGTTTCCCATCTGCTCAATACTCATTTTCCTCATGCAGGAAAAGAGCAGCTTCTATTTATCTAATGTCTGAGGATATTGATATCATAGTTACATTTATGCACTGATTATAGCGAAAGGAAAAGTATTTTCAGTCTATAGTATACCATCCGTACATTTTTTTATGCACTTTAGTGTACCATCAGTCAAGTCAGGATTTTAAAATTTTACCAAATTTCAAAAATTGCATGATAAAATAAGTGTGGATAGAAGTCTAGTGAACAGCAAATGAACTGTGTAGTTAATTGTAAGAGGGAAAGCTTCACAATTTTGTATTTTATATTACAGTGATACCTCATACAACGTCCAAACTTTGTTCCACAAGTTTGGACTTCATACGGATTTGGACTTTGTATGAGGCATGCAAAATCCTAGCTGTGATGCCTCATACAATGTCCAAATCCTTGCCGCGATGCCTCGTACAACGTCATTTCCATAGAGATACATTGTACTGTAACAGCACAGACTTCAGGGCAAAGTCAAGGAAACAGACAGGAACTGACAGAACTTTAAGAAATTATTGTCTAAAGGCTAAAAACATTACAAGAACATGTCAAACAACCCTGATTGTCCAAGAACCTGAAGAATGCTGCAAAAATCCCAGGAATAATGCTAAAAATTCTGACGAAAAAAATCCAAAAAAAAATCCAAACTCGTGCTCAAAACCACTCCTAAACACTCTTTGCCTCGTGCAAAACCCACAAGAGCAATGCATGCATGCGTCTTGCCTTTTTACTGCCCAGGCACAATGCAACCTGGGAAAAACCCCAATGACTCATACAAAGTCGCAGCGACCTTGTATGAGGTAACTTTTATCAAGGAATTAGGCGATGTTGTATGAATTCAATGTTGTATGAAGCGGACTTTGTATGAGGTATTACTGTATTGTATATTTATAATTTATGGCAGCCTTCTGATCAGGCACTACTGTAAACTAATCATTAATGGACCCAGGTAATGGTTTGAGTTTTGAAATATAAACCCCTCACTTATTTCAATTGATGGGGCCGTAGTGGCTCAAGTGGTTAAGAAAGATGCTGAACTCGATGACTGGAAGGTCAGCAGTTCGATTCCCGAGTACTGCAGGACGGAATGAGCTCCCGTCTTTGTCCCAGCTCCTGCCAACCTAGCAGTTCAAAAGCAAGAAATTGCAAGTAGATAAATAGCGACCACTTTGGTGGGAAGGTAAACAGCATTCTATGCACTCCGGTGTTGATTCATTGCTGCCATGTGTCCATGGAAACATCTGCAGATGCAGACAGAGCTGGGTCTTTGACTATAAACAGAGATGAGCACTGAACCCTAGAGTCGAGCAAGGGTGACCTTATTTCAGTTGGGAAATAAATATTGTTTGAAACATTTTGTGTTTTTAACTCCTGCTGTTTCAGACATTCTCTGAACATAAGATTTTAAACAATTTTTTTTTGTTTTTCCCCTCAAATCAAATAACATCCTGGAGAGCAGAAACATAACAACACCTATATTAGTATAATATATTTAGTAGGTCAATGTGTATGTTTCAAAAATGTTTAAAAATATAATAACCATCATTCTATTTACAAAGCCTGTAAAATAGTTCCCAGAATATAAGGATTCCATTCATGTATGTTCTTCCTCTTGTTAAGAAGCTATGCTTGTTAGAAATAATTAGATACTAAAGCATCTGTGAAATGTAGGTATTGAATATACCAGTACAGTGGAACCTCATAGAACAATCACCCCATATAGCAACAAAATCGCATAACAATTAGGTTTGGGGGGAAATGGCATCCCGCATAACAATTTTCCCTATGGAAAAAATTGTACAACAATTTTTCAGTGGGAAAAACCACTTGGCAAAAAAATAATAATAATAATCATTGTACGATGCATCCCATAGGGACAATTGCTATATGATTCATGCATCATATAGCAATTGTTTCGTACAACAACAACCCCCATGGAACGGATTAAAATCATTGTATGAGGTACCACTGTATTTCATTATGTGTCCAATTACACTAGGTTTGGTTTCTGGCCAGATTTAATCTTGGTGTCAACATAATTTAGTGTTTATAAACAGCGTTACAACTTGATTTAGAAATTAAAAAATTTGAATTCAGGTACAAAATACTGTTTTTCATCATCTAGTATAGAAGGAAATAGGAAAAGGCAACTTAACTTTCTGACTTGTTTAGAAGAGTGGACAATGTATGCAAGGTGTTTTGTTCCAGATAATATGCACATAGTGGAGCAGTTCTTGATTGTTCTTCCATCATGCCAGAAGGAAAGCTTTTGTGTTATAATTTATGAGTTTTATGTTACCTGGGAAAAACTATGTTCTGCTCATCTTCAAGGAAGTATGTTGCATTAAAATAATTCATGCCAGCTCATCTGTGTACAGTAAAGAGTATATTCAAAACAAATCTTTTTCCTTAAAGACACATTCTAAAGAAGTGATAAGCAGTGATTTGTATGTTCAGATGCTTTCTTTCTTAGTCTTCCTCCATCATGTTTCTAGGGCATAAATGTATGTATAGTCAACTTCTATAAAGAACTGATTGCTGCAAAAGTGCTTGCCTGGATTAAGTTATGGGATTCTGGTGCTGAAATAAATTACCACCTGTAGTGCAAGGGAACCCAAGAGACCTTGAAATCTGTATAGCAAACTGCAGGATCTCACTTCCAACCTAGCAGTTTGAAAGCAAGAAATTGCAAGTAGATAAATAGGTACCCCTTCAGTGGGAAGGTAAACAGTGTTCCGTGCGCTCCGGTGTCTAGTCATGCCTGTCACATGTCCACGGAAATGTCTGCACACAGACAGCGCTAGCTCTTTGACTATAAACAGAAGAGCACTGAACCCTAGAGTTGGGTACGACTGGCTTTCGAGCAAGGGTGACCTTTACCCTGTTGCTTAACACAAATTACACTAGAGGAGGCCCATTGAATCAACTAGGATTTGGCGAGTCAGCTTCTCTATCCGTCCATTAATTGAAATGGGCCTAATCAAACTGTGACTTACTTTTGCATGATAAGTTGCAGTTAGAGTCGAGGGGCAGGGAACCTGCGGCCTTGAGGGAAGCCTGGGCTTCTGGAAAGTCTTCTTCCGTGTCTAGGCCTGATGTGAAACTGCCAAAATGAAGGCACCTTTGGGTGAATTCATTCTGCGGTTCCTTTCGCCTGACCTAGTGTGAGAAAGATTAGCCAGGTTGCTGTTACCAGGGTACACCTGATTGTGGCTCAAAATACCACCATTTTTGAGGAGGCTTTTTTCTGTGTACCCCAGAAATTGGGAATTTAAGTCCAAGTACACCTGGAGGCCCACGGTTGAGAAACCCTAGCCTAGAGGAAACAGGCTAACCCTCCAGGGTGTTCTGGAAATTCAATTCTCAGAAGCCCAGGATCCCCTCCAGGCCACAGCGCCCACCCACCCACCCCCCAGACCCATTTGAATCAATGAAACCTATGGAGGAGTTGACTCATTAAATCAACATTGATTCAGTGGGCCTATTATATCACAGTTTGCTAAGTTAAGCAACAGAATTTGGGCAGTATGCATTAAATGCATATTATAGTGGCTTTTGTGGGATAAGAAGATACCATTTCCTTTTCAATATCTTCTCTTCGCAAAGAGGTTACATGCATGTCCTTGTGGCCAGGGGATAATATAACTGCATAAGTTAAAGTGGCTTGCTTCCAATTGTAGTTTTAGTACTTAGTACAGTATTAAAAATGCATAAAGAAAAAAACTGACCCACATAAATACTTTTGATTATTTATCATCTTCAGAAACGCATTGTATCGTATATGATAGCATTTCCATATGAAAGCATTAGTTTTAGAGCACACACATTGCCGCTGTGCAGTCTGTAGCAGGTTTTATGTAATGTGCTGTCTCAGTACTACCCCCTCCCATAAAACAATTTAGTGATGGTAATTTAGTAAGACAGTGTGAACTCTTTCTCTAGAAGCAGCTTGCTCTTTGATCGAATCTGGCTGTAGGTTTCTGTGAGAGAAATATAGAGCCAGTAAAGTGAAGGTTCAAACTGTGCAGCATCCAGTAAGCATGACTCAGTTAATGCGAGGAAAAAGCAAACGCATGAGACTACTTACTTGTTCATGTCTTCTTACTTTTTTCATGTTTAAGGAAGTTACTCTCAAGGCTTTGTCCATTGAGTCAGGATGTTAACAATAAAATTAATTTCTCAAATCTAGTCACAATCTTTGCAGAACTACAGTCATATACTTACACTCTCCAGTGAATCAAAAGCCATTGGCAGAAGTTGCTGTGCTGTGGGTTGTGTGGGTGATAAACACCATGAGAAGAGATACTGTAATTTCTCCTTACCTGTGATGAAGTAGCTGAGGTTTAACAAAATTTGTGGTGCTTTGGCTAGATTGGTTGAAGTATTAGTCAAAGCCCCACTTCCTAAAAATAGCTGTTTAAACCTCCCCCCCCTCAATTTTTATAAATAGAAAATGCCTCAGATTCAGAAAACAGAACAAGACCCCTGTTCACTTTATTTGCCTTTTTACATACAGTAATTTTAACTGCAGATGCGCCACCCTGTCTTCTAGTCTAAGTAGCCAGTTTGATCGTATCAGATGTACTAATTGTCTTTAATCTCTTTATGTTTTTTTTTGTAAAGGAGTCCACTTGCATCTGTATTAAGTGTTTGTCTTGCCAAAGAAGAGTGTCTCTACTTTATCATCCTGATTTTGTCTGTTTCATTAATAGGTGGAAGGGTTCACAGCATGCTTGTGTTTACATTTTGAAAAAATTCAGATGAAAAGAAAATGTCTATGGTTCATAACCACTGCAAGGGTTCTTGAATGTTTGAAAATCTTAAAGCTGATTATAAGGTACAGTGATACCTCATACAACGTCCAAACTTGGTTCCACAAGTTTGGACTTTATACGGATTTGGACTTTGTATGAGACATGCAAAATCCTAGCCGCGATGCCTCATACAACGTCCAAATCCTTGCCGCGATGCCTCATACAACGTCGTTTCCATAGAGATACATTGTACTGTAACATCACAGACTTCAGCGCAAAGTCAAGGAAGCAGACAGGAAACTTACAGAACTTTAAGAAATCATTGTCTAAAGGCTAAATAAATTACAAAAACATGTCAAGCAACCCTGATTGTCCAAGAACCTGAAAAATGCTGCAAAAATCCCAGGAATGCTTCTAAAATTCTGACGAAAAAATTCAAAGAAATCCAAAATCGTGCTCAAAACCACTCCTAAACACTCTTTGCCTCATGCAAAACCCACAAGAGCAATGCACGCACTTGTCCTGCCTTTTATACTGCCCAGGCACAATGCAACCTGGGAAAACCCCAATGACTTAGACAAAGTCGCACGACTTTTATGAGGCAACTTTTTTCAAGGAATTAGGCGATGTTGTATGAATCCGATGTTGTATGAAGCGGACTTTGTATGAGGTATTACTGTAACAGCCTTTCTATGTTAATGCCTTGCTTATGTGTAACAGATTTGAATTGATAGAGCAGTGATGGGAATGCATGGCCTTTCAGATGTTTATGGACTACAGCTTCTGACAGGCCTAGTCAGCAAACTCGGTGGTAGGAGATGATAGATTTTAAAAGTTCAGCAGTAGATGATTGGCCATATTTGATTGGCCGTATTTCCTGTCACTGTCAAACATATGTGGCTTAATTCTGTAACATGGACGGTAGTATCCTTGGCAACCATCAAAATCCAAACTTTACAGCAGCAGTACAGTACCTGTGTTGACCTACCCCAGTGGGCATGGTCACCACACAGCAGCGCTACACAGAGAGTCTATTCAAGGAGAGTCCAAATAGCAAACTCCAAAGAGCAAACCGATGTCTGGTTATTGGTAGTTCAAGTGAGCATCTAGTCCAAAGGATGTCCAGGGGCATCATCAGGGTTGGCAGAGAAGTCAGGGTCACGGCAGGCAGGTCAGGGTCTAGGCAAGCAATCTCAAGAGGTATCCAAAGTCAAGCAGGGTGTCAGTCTTTGCACAGAAGAATTGCACCAATGCTTGAATGCTGTAACAAGCTTGCTTAAGAGCCTCCCAGCTAATGGGTATCAGCTGGGAGCCTTCTCTGGTAACAAGTTCTAGCTTGCT
Organism: Bradypodion pumilum; assembly: GCA_035047305.1. Classification (NCBI taxonomy): domain Eukaryota; kingdom Metazoa; phylum Chordata; class Lepidosauria; order Squamata; family Chamaeleonidae; genus Bradypodion; species Bradypodion pumilum. The sequence continues at coordinate 283,813,583 of JAWDJD010000002.1, read as the reverse complement.
TGCATCTCAACTGCAGCTCCTTTCTGTACCTTTCCCTGGCTAAGAGCTGATCACTGTCAGAGTCAGACTTCTGGTCTGACAGGTCATCTGCCTGGGGAAACAGTTGGGCCAGAAGCAGGCTGAGATTCCTGGTTCAGGACATTCTCAAGTTCAGGTGCAGGCAGAACTCGGCTGGGCATAGGAAGTGCCTCCTGATCCAGGTCATCTTCTGAGTCTGACGAGGACTGGATCACAACAGTACTGTTCTAGCCACCAATTTATTTCCATTATAAATATATATTTTTCCACTCTGGGCAGCTTACAAAATTATTATTTTTTTCACAGGAGAAATGAAACATTTAGATTATATTAGTTCAACAAAAGAGTGCACATTGTGGGATCCTGTTTGTGCATACATGCAAATAAATGAAGATATGATGTGATGAAATGCATTGGATGATTTCTACAGTGTAGCAAAGATATGCAAAGTTGGAATGAATTGTATATTGATTTCATTAAAAAGTTGTCTTGGTTGTTTGAGCGAATGCTTTTCGTGTTTAATAAAGATTGATAACTAAACTAAATCAGTATAGTGTCAGTGGTAACTTACCACGTCACTCTGTTATGACTGGCTGCTCAACAATGGCGGGTCAGTCTTGAAGTTCTCTTTTTGGTTTGAGAAGAATGGAAACTTTCCCTCTGTGTTCCTGTAACTGAGTATTGCCAAAGAAGTGCCCAGACCTACAAACTATTGAAAAACAAAGTTGCTAGGAATTCTTGCGCAGTCTGAGTCAGATTTCCATTGTGATGAATAGGTGGTGACAAACCAGTGTTCTTTCTGGGAAATTAAGTAGTGAACTGGCTAGTTCTTTGCTTCTTGGGTGCATGGATGCAAGCAAACCGTGTGAAGGTTCAGGGTTTTATCATGAAGCAAATAAGTGAACTCATCTTCCTGGAATCTGTGGTTATTTGTGTTTTGGCTTGAGAGTTCCTCATAAAATTATGATAAAATTGATGTCCGGTGGCTTTGTAGGGAAAGGTGGAGTGTGTCACAATTGATGACAACAATTGGGAAACATGGGATCAGAGGCAGTTGCAAGTATGGTGTGTGTGTGGGAAAGTGCCTTACTGATGTACAATTGTGTAAATAAAAATTTGGCTGACATTATTTCCTTTAAACCCATTTTCCTCCCCCCCCCCCCACCATATCCTTCCTAAAATGTCAAAAAATGCCAGAATCTTAAAATTGGGCACTGGCACATAACATATACCCCCACCTCGCTGCTGCTGATTCTGTTGTGACATATGATCCTTTTATAATAGTGAATTTTCCACCAGTGTGTGTGATATTAGATTAGGAGTCAAGAATAGAGGAAAGGTAAAGGTTTCCCTTACTTGAAAGCCAGTCATATCTGACTCTAGGGTTCAGTGCTCATCTTTGTTTCAAAGCCGAAGAGCTATAAGTTTTTGGTTGGTTTTAGTTGTTAAGCGAGGCGACCATTCAGAGAAAATTCTGCTCTTTAAGCAAGTTACTCTCTATGCGAGGCGCTCTTTATGCGAGGTTTTACTGTAAATTATTACATTAAAGCAATTAAACCTGTGTTAGTATTAAAATAATTAAAACCACCCCAAACTCCAGAAATACAGAATGAAGCGGATACAAAACTAAATTCTCAGTGAGGTTTTACTGAGGTTCACTTTGGGTGGCTGGACATTTTTGTCTGAAGTACAGCATTTCCCTTCTTGGCAGAAATGACATAGCAATGACTAATGTAGACAAGAGGTTGATGTGTAATGCTTCAAGCCAGACTGTATGCCCTTACACATCTGAAGGCAGTTCAAGAGGAAGAATTGAATTTTCATGTATGCAACTTAACACACTTGTTTCTCCTGTCAGGTCATCATGGCTGTTGTTGGCACCACTTCTTTCTCCTCAGCTAACAGTCCCAGCTTCAGGCCTTTGTCCTGAGAGATCACACCAGTTTCAGTGGATCAGAAACTTGGTCCCAGAGTTTGGAGTTCCCAGCTCTAGTGTTAAAGTGCTTTCATCCCCCAAAGAATTCTACACACTTATGAAGGTAATCAAGATATCTCGGTGATATGTGCTTTCAGGGAATGCAGTATACAGGTCTCCCTGTATAGATTAGATTATAGCATTTTTTTTGCCCAACCCTGCCGGGCAGGTATAACTTGTGTCTTGGTGGTTGGGGTAGTTTTGGGGGTACACACACACACAACACAACCACACACACACACACACACACACACACACACAGAGGGGGGGAAGAAAGAGAAGGGAGAGAGAGAGGGAGGGGGAGAGAGGAGGCTGCAGATGTGGAGGCTGTGCCCTGGTGAGTAGGGAGGGAAGGGCGAGGCAGATGCGTTTATTTCCCCCTTTCCCTTCCTGGGAGGGGAAGCAGGGAAGGGGGAGGTGGAAGTTTTCCATTTTCCCTTTTCCCTGCCTGGGGTGGGGTGGGGTAAACAGGGAAGGGGGGGCGGAAGTTTTCCATTTTCCCCTTTCCCTGCCGTGGGGGATGGGAGGCCTTTGTTCCCCCTCAACTGTTTCGATGGTTTTTATTGTGTAAACCTTTGAAACAGTTGAGGGGAAAATACAAAGGCAGCAGGCAGCAATTCGTGAGGGGAGGCGCTCTCCCTGCTGGATCGCTGGCTGACGCCTTTCTATTACCCCCACTGCTTTTTCGTGTCAGCTCTTGAAACAGCGGTAGGGGTAATACAAAAGCGGCAGCCAGCGATCCGGTAGGGAAAGTGCCTCCCCTCACGAATCGCTGCCTGCTGTCTTTGTTTTTTTTCCCCTCAACTTACCCTAGGGCGGCGAAGCGCTGCGTCCTTGCGCTCCCGCTGCATGAGGCGTTTTTTATTTTGCACGTGCCGGCTTTCCCAGCCTCCTCTGTGCTCGCGTCCTTCAGCCTGTTTGACTGAGGGGTGGCACAGCACAGAGGAAGCTGGGATGTGTAGTTTTTGTTTTTGTCCGTGTTTGTGGGGCGTTTGCCCCACTCTGGGACCCTTGCAACGTTGTGAGTTCGGTTTTAAGGTAAGTGTAGGCGGCTCAGTACAGGATGGTTGGGCCAGGTGTGGGTGCTAATGCCGGACACTCACCACCCATCCACTTTCTTATAGGTATAGATAGATCTAAAATGTGGTACCTTTTCTGTATGTGCCACCATTTTAATTTTTTCATAGAAAGTACAACTGTGATTTCACGCACAAGCAGTTGTATTGCTGTGGTATTTGTAAAAGAGCTTGTTTATACATAAAGAACAAAACAGTGTTCCTTAATGACGGGCAACTTCGGCACAACTGGGAGTGGAATTTTAAAAAATCCTTTTCCTGAAGGATTGTATTGTAAAGTATTGTAATATTTTCACCCATTGTGGTGAGAAAGCAAAGGCTCAGCTTGGAAAAGGGAAAAGTTGTACAGTAGTGGAGAGTAAAAACATGCATTGTGAATCACTGGTCTAAAACCTGATGCTTTCTCTAGTTGGACTACAATCCATATTGTCCCCAGTCAGTACAGCTAATGGTTATTCTGGCTAGGAATGATAGAAGTTCAATGCATCATGAAGCATGAAACTAGAAAAGGAAGTTCAAGGTCAATGTATGTATGTAATTTTTAAATCAAGGAATGTTCCTACAGTCTTGAGGATCACAAGCTTACAAGCCCTTTGTCTTTGAAAGTGTTTTATCAGTGGATCAAAGTCAGAATAGAAAGACACAAACTTTGCACACCATTTAACTATCTTCCCTAACCCAGTATCCTTAGAATGTTTTAAACTACAACTCACATCTTCCAGGTAGTGTTGATTGCCTCTACTTTATAAAAGAAGTACTGATTGCTTGTCATTTGAGCATTTCACTCAGCAGACGGATCATTGGATGTTAATTCCCCGCTTTGTCCTGTTCTCCATCTACTAGGAACAGATAAAGATGGCCAAGCAGCGAGTTGTTTTAGCTTCACTCTACCTGGGAACAGGACCCTTGGAACAAGAACTAGTAAGTATGTGGATTTGAAAAGAGGGGCTGCATATATGCAGGAAGCTACTGTGGTTCTAGCCTTTCTTTCAAATGGAGCCTAGTTTCTTAAAAATACCTTAATAAATAAGATCACTTTCTTTGTTCTATCTTTATGCTTGGATATTTTCTTTGTAGCTCTGCCAGTATAGAAAACATGAAAACAAGGCATATTGTATAACTTAGAACTGCAAAATTAGTATGCTTTCTGGGATGAAGTTGGATAGAGTTATTGGATAAGTTACCTTAGGTTTCTCATGGGCTAGTCTGCTGCCCACTGGCTTCAGTGACACCCAGTATCCCTGCACATAATGCGTTAGTAGTGCGTGCGTTATGTATTACTTATAGGAAGTTGCTTATGCAGAATCCCCTTTTTACTAAGAGACTAAACATTCTATCTTTCTATCTGTGTTTTACTTTCAATAGGTTCTGTCTTGTGCAGAATTATGAAAAACAAGTATTTTGTTATGATAATGTGTAGTGAGGTATCATTGCAGGGACATCAAATGCATATAGTTTTCCCTGCAACTGTCTTAATCTTTGCTTGTGACATGTTACAGTAATGAACAGAGTATTTCCACGAGAGCAGCAAAAACAGAGTGACTGAGTGCAGTGAAATAGTGAGTGTTTGAATGCAGTGAAATACAGTGTGTGTATGTCGGGGCAGCAAAAAAGAGAGTGATTAAGTGCAGCAAGGTACCCCCTCTCACTTTTATGACTGGGATTCGCTGTTATCCATTGTTTCACATATCTGTGGTAGATCTTGGAATGTATACCCTTTGAGAGAACTATACTTATCAGAGGGGATTAAGTACATATTGGAAAACATGTGAACCACTGTTTACTTCCATTTTGAGGTGATGAGGGTGCGTGGTAGTTGTCTAGCCATAACAACTGTACTGATTTGACAGGCATGGGAAAGAGTAAAAAGTACAGTATGCTACAAAAATTTATGCCCTAGTACAGTGATGATGAACCTTTTAGAGACCAAGTGCCCAAACTCAACTGGCTGCTGTCAATGCTGCAGAGGGGTAGGGCGAACTCTGTGCTAGCGGGGAGGAAGCATTCCCATTGGACTTCTGGACAGAAGGGCGGGGCAAACTGCTGGGGGAGAGAGGAAGCGCTCCCATTGGGCTGCTGGGCAGAGCGGCGGAGTGAACTCTGTGCCGGAGTGATGGCGCGTTTGCCTACAAAGAGGTCTTCTGAGTGCCCCCTCTAGCACATGTGCCATAGGTTCGCTACCACTGCCCTAATACCTGATTTGTTCATATGCATATCTCACTACAGTGCGTGTGGCATGTGTTTTATGTCTTTTCCTCTCAGGTTGATTGTATTGAAATGACTTTGGAGAGATCTTTGCAGGGGTCTGAACTTTCCAGTCTTAGAGTGTCTATTCTTCTAGATTTTACAAGAGGATCTCGGGGTAGGTATATATTTGGTCACATTTTGTGTGTGTGTTTTTGTGCATGTGTAGATTAGCAATTACAATTACCAATCAGATTAGTGTGATAAGGTTAGACATCTCTTCTCAAAAGAGCTGTATTTACAAGTTTTTCAAATTACAAAGTTTAAGGCCAAAGTGCAAGTGGCCTTATATTCTGATGCATATGTTCACAAGAAGTCAATATGCATCTGTAGAGCCATAAAAATCATAGTTACAGTCTTCAGTATACGGTATATACAGTCTAGGCAAAATGTTGTTGATTTAGTTTTTGTGTCAGCCAGAAAAGCTTTAGGACTTGAATTCTTCATTTCTCCTTAGGCTATAAGGTTGGAAATAACTAGTTAGAAATAATGTGTTGCTTAAAATTAATTCCTTGTACTGTAATATGATCTATGATATGATGAGGAGTTTTCTTCAAATTCATAGCATACACATATCACTTATACCTTGCTTTGTAATATTTTCTGATAGTGCAAATTTCAGCCTGAAGATAGGATTTAGGCCGGGCAGTTCATGTTCTTAACTTTATGCAACACATTGAGGATGGCTCCAAAAGAAAGCTAATTATGGGAGTGGCTTTCATTGATCTAACTGCAGCGTATGATACAGTCAATTACAGGATTCTGCTCCATAAAATAAACAATCTTACCAAAAATAACAAGCTTACTAGAGTTATTAGCAGCTTCCTTCAGGAGTGGAGATTTTATGTGACAATGAATAGAAAGAACAGCAGATGTAGGCTGCAGAAGAATGGACTGCCCCAAGAAGTGTATTGTCTCTAATACTTGTATAATATATAGATACAAGTGATCATCCAGTTCCTGACAATACAAAATTATTCATCTATGCCAGGGATCCTCAACGTATGGCCCATGGCCCGGATCCGGCCCATGGCATCAAATCATCCAGCCCACACCCTCACTCCAGCCGCCAGTGCCGCCTCCTCCTCAATCCTTGTCTCATCTGCTTGGCTTGGCATGTCCCTAATGGTGCTCCCTAGCAGGGCGGATGTTTTAAGGCTTATTGGCCTCATATCACCCTTCAGCTCCTTCCACTGTGAATTGAATAATTCTGATTCATTTAGATTAAATTTAATCTAATTTAATTAGATTTAATTTAATTTAAGTATATCAGTGAATCAGAAGTATTCCATTCTGCACTGATTCACATAAATTAAATTAAAAGAGAATATTTTTTCTTTGTCTTTCTGTATCCTGCCAATTGAAATTGTGGCTGCAGGCAGTTTCTTGATTGGCAGCATCCAAAAAGCAAAGCAAAATATTTTTTTAATTTAAGTGAATCAGTACACCAGTGATGGTCTAGCACAGAGATCCTCAACCTATGGCCTGCAGCACCATTCCATCCGGCCCGTGCCTTCTCTCCAGCTGCCACTTCCACCGTCACCACCACCGCCTCAATCCTTGTCCCTTCTGCTTGGCATGTCCCTAATGGCGCTCTGTATCAGGGCGGATGTTGTAAGGCTTAAAACATCCACCCTACTATGGAGTGACGTTAGGGATGTGCCAGGCCAAGCAGAGGAGACAAGGATTGAGGTGGTGGAGGCAGAGGAAGTGGCCATGGACGTGTTTCTGGCAGCTGCCGGGATGTTTCTGGAAGCTGTGGGGGCATTTCCAGCAGCTGTAGGCACATTTCCTTCACCCACGCAATGCAGTTCCTCTGGGACAGTAAGCAGGGTGGGGGTGGGGAGTGGGGAGCTTTTGGAGGTGTAGTGGGCTCTGGGTGGTCTTCAGAGGTGGGGGCGGCGGTGGGGGCACCAGTCCAGCCCCTCAACAGTCTGAGGGATTGTGACCCGGCCCCTGGCTTAAAAAGGTTGTGGACCCCTGATCTATGCTGATGATACAGCAATGGCCATTCAAGGAACAAGCTTTGATGAGGTATCTTGAAAACTTACTGGAGCTCTTGAAGAATTAGGACAGTATAACAACAGCAACTATTTGAAGCCTAATCCAAGTAAGACTCAACTGTGCTTTCCATCTTTGAAACCAAGAGACAAAGGTTGAATTGGATGTGACGTGGCAAGGGAACCGATTACAGCATTGTCCAGTGCCAAAATACCTCAGTGTGACACTTAGCAGGACACTCTTTTAAGCAGCATTGCCTGAATTCCAAAGCCAATGTTAGTACAAGGAACAACATCATTTGGAAACTCACAAACTATAAATGGGGAACTCAACCATCCACGCTGCATACATCAGCTTTGGCCCTGAGCGTCTTCACAGCAGAGAATGCTGCTCCAGTATGGAACACATCCACACATGCAAAAGAAGTTGACATCGTTAATGAAGCCATGTGTTATAGTGACTGGATGCCTCAAACCTACACCAGTTGAGAAAATATACCCTCTTGTCAGTATTGCTCCACCTAAGATAAGGAGAGAAGTAGCAGCGGATGCAGAGAGAACTAAGCAAGAGACTGACCCTCAGCATCCTCTGAACGGATATCAGCCTCAAGTCCTCATATCCAAGAAGAGCTTTATGGCAAGAACAAACATTCTTGAGGGTATACAAGAGCAAAATCAAATTTGAAGATGGATGAAGGAGCTCAGCAGACAAGGAATAAAATTAATGGAGGATATGGCTGAGGAACTCAACCTCCCCTATGTCACTTGGAGGACCCTGATTAGCCTGAGGGCTAGAGTCCCTAATTACAAGACCAACATGCTCAAGTGAGGCTGCTGACAGACAACAACATGCTGTGCGGAATATCTTCTGACAAAGAGGAACCATGCTCCCACAGAAATACAGTAGTTTCAAAAATTGACTATTTGACCCATATAAAAATTCTTGAGGTCATCAAGACTGCAATCACCAATGTTCCAATGTTACAACCACGTCGGTTTAAGTTTGCTGCGGTTTACAATGGCAAACCCTGTGGAAATGCCGTCCGGGTTTACAAATTTTTAATGTATTTTTTCCGGGTTACAACGATCAATTTAGGACCATTTTTTAATTTTTCAGTGCATCCCTAATGATGTTTTGGTTTACAATTTTTTGGGGTTACAATGGAGGCTGTTGGAATGGACCTCTGTTGTAACCCTGGGTTTTACTGTACTTCCACTCCTCAATTCCAAAAGAATATGTTAATACTGGGAATTTCCAGATATTAATAACAGTCATTTTATCTTTTTCATTGAGCTTTGTGATGAGTTCCATCTTCATTCTATCAAAGTACTGTATCTGTTCTTCAGTATTGATCTAAGTTCCTTGTGGTTTACCTAACAGTTTTCATGGTTGTCTAGATATTTATAGTTTTTTTTTGTTTGTCTAAGCATTGAGTAAACTATTATTATTAATAATAGTTTATTCAGTGCTTAGACAAACAAAAAAATGTAGACAACTGAAGTTCATCATATGATAAATAAATAAACTACTCATTAGCTAGTTTATTGTTATTGCTTTCTGAGAATTTTTCTCTTTTGATATAGATAATAGTGCATTTATCAACATGAAAATTCTAATTGACATCTGTACTGTAAGACTCAATGTTCAGGAGACTGTTCAGTTTGTCAGGAGAGCTTTCAATAATTTAATATTTAGTCAGTGTACATTAGTTGTGAAACATTGAGGTGATTTCTCTAATCATGCCTTTAGTATAGTGGTGCCCAAACTTTTTGGGCTGCGGGCTTGTCACATGGTTCCTCCCACTGGATCAAAACGCGACTTGCAATCTGTTTTGCAACAGATATGTTTTGCAACAGAATGAGATAGATTTTAGGCTGCCACTTTCTCTGCTTAAACCAGGCCCCCCAAAACTATGGCCCATGGGTTAGATCCCGCCTCCGATGCCAATTCATCCGGCCCACATCACCCTAATTGCTCTTGGAAGCGGAAGTAAAATGCGTCTGGCTGGGTGCGTTTTTCTTCTGCTTCCGGGAGGGATGAGGGCGGCGTGGGCTGGATGAATTGGCATTGGGGGCCCGATCCGGCCCACTGGCAATAGTTTGGGCACCCCTGCTTTAATACCATCACTCAGCTGTTTAGATATGGTTCAAAGGTATGATGACAATGATATGCTCTCAAAATGTTTCTGGTATGGCAACTATTCGTAGTTGCTTTTTTTTTTAGGTATAAAGTTCTCAGAAGTTGTTTATCAGTTCTTTATCAGTTGTTTATCACTCTGCAACCACATAGCTTGCCAAGGGCCAAGCACGTGGAAGGTTCCTGTATTTCCTCAACCATATGTTCTGTGTGATCTTAGCAGGACTCTTTCCCAGAAGACACAATGGGGGTGCAAACTTCCAATCTCTGGGTCTATAACAGGAGCTTCAACCTTCTGAGCTAAACCAGCTATGTTGGAATTCTAATGGTCAATAATTTACTTCTTAAAATAAACTTTCCAAATTCTTCTGTAAGAGCACTCTTCCTGGTAGTCTGAACCAGTGGTGATGCAGCTTTAGAGAATATAAACAATAAATATCTGTGATCTCGATATAGATGGTACTACGGTGCTAAAATGTAAGTGCTATAGAATTAGCTTAAAGAAGACATTTTTTCCCCAGCACAGGCAAGTGTGACAAAAGTGGATATTGTAGTGATGGCCCTAGCAAATCCATTTTCTTTGGTCTCCTAGGCCAGAAGAACTCTCGTACCATGCTGCTTCCACTCCTGAGGAGATTTCCAGAGCAGGTCCGTGTTTCCCTCTTCCATACTCCTAACCTGCGTGGTCTTCTACGACTCATGGCTCCTGAGCGTTTCAATGAGACCATTGGTTTGCAACATATCAAGGTCTATCTCTTTGATGATAATGTGATCTTGAGTGGGTGAGTCTCTTATTACAAGGAAATAATGGTGAACATAGGGGTATATGTAGAAATGTAGTTATCTCCAGAAAATGATAGAGAACTATTAAAATAGAACATACTAACAACCTTCTGGATTGTTCAGGAGACTATATAGCAGTGGTGGCGAACCTATGGCACGCATGCCAGAAGGGCCATGCACAGCCCTCTCTGTGGGCATGCCTGCCATCATCCCAGCAAGGTGAGGTGATGAAACACCCTACATCCCTTCATATACTTAAAATTGTGTGCGTGTGTGAGTGCCCAAGGAGGAGGAGGCACAGGCAGCCACTGCACATGCGCATGCACCTGTGCGACATTGCTGGTGCACCTCGAGCAGCGCACACGCATGCACACGCACCCAGTGTGCCTCAAGTGGTGCACGCGCAGAACCTGCCTTCCTTGGGCACTCGGTCTCTAAAAGGTTTACCACCACTGCTATATAGCATTGTTTTGTTTTAATCTTATTTTTAAAACTTTGCTACTGTTACAGTTTCAAGTGGCACATGTGTTTCCTCCCCTCTTTAGCTAAGCAGATATGGGGAGATGGGTTTGGGGAGGGTAGCTTCCTTTAAACATACTGTTGCATTCTCTTTTTGGCTGTGCAAGTGTATGTGATTTGAAATTTAAATAGTCTACCTTTTGGCATTCTTGGCTAACTTTCAATATTTTCCTGCTTTTCCCTCCCCAGGGCCAACTTGAGTGACTCCTACTTTACTAATCGTCAAGACCGTTATGTGTTTTTGCAAAATTCCCCTGAGATTGCAGATTTCTTTGCTGAGCTTGTTGATGCTGTTGGGGATGTGTCTTTGCAGTTACAGCAGGATGATACAGTCAAGATGATGGATGGCATGGTACATCCTTATCAAGGTAGGATGATCACTAGTTGGTGCTACTTATCTGCTGTTTTTCAACAGACAAAGCTGAAGTGAGCCTAGCTGTTTACTGGGCAAAGTATACTCTAGACGAGAAGATGAGAATAAGCTCCTCCTAGGCATTTTCAGAAAGAATAAGGAATGGCACCTCTGTAGACAAGAAAGCTGGTTGAGAGGGAGAACTCTTTGGCATGGAAGAGTTGTGGAGGAAGGGCTTGTCATATGACTGAGGAAAGAAGGTCAGCTCCTGGAAATTGAGATCTATTCCTTGCCCACAGTTGGGAATAATTGATATATCCTTAGGGCTCAGAAACATGCTAACAGGAATAACACTGATTTAATGGCCTCATCAAAAGATTGATTTGTAATTGACTTGTATTTGTAAGGAAATTAGAAGATTTTATTGATGAGGTTTGTGGATTGCAAATCTTGATTCCATGCATGATTGTCAGTAGTGTTTTGCAACTCTGAATCCAACTGTTTCCTGGAACATCAGGAAAGATAATTAGGAGGGGAGAGGTTTTTTTAAAAACCACATCACTCCAAATATTGTCATATATTTTACTGTATTATATATGGATGCACATGGCTTGGATATTATCATGTGCTCTTACAGCAGGGATTCTCAATCTGCAGCCTATGGACCAGATGCGCCCCATGGCACCATTTCATGTGGCTCCCCCCCCCCCCGCGTCCACCACACCAGAAAGTGCCATGTGGTGGAGGAAGGACAGGCCTTCCACCGACTCACTTTTACCACTTTTTCTAACTATTCCACTTTTCTCACTTTTTAAAGAAAACACTCACTTTTCTTGTTAAAATATACCTCAAAAACCTTCAATTGTGCTAGTTTATCATGATTTTACCCTACCCAACCCAAGTAAAGGCCCCTGCCCCCAGCCCATACTTGTCAAGTTTCGGGAAATTTCTGTCAAACCCCTGTATTTTAAACTCTTTCCCGTCGTCATCCCATATTAGTTAGACTGCAATTAGACTGGAGGCCAGCACAGGATAAGCATAGCTGTCCAGTTTTCTGTTTTGGCCGGGAAATTTCCCTTATTTGACAGAAATTTCCCGAAACTTGACAGGTATGCCCCAGCCAGTGTAAGCAAACAAAGCGAAAGCGAAACTGCTCTCCAGGCCCAGCAAGGGAAAAAAGCCTAGAAAGGATTCTTAATGCCTCCTCCCTATCACACTAGGCAGGAAGGCCTGCAAGAGCACGAGGCCCATCTCTTCCTGGAGGAAGCAGGCAAAGCTAGCACAAGGGAGTATTTTACCCCAGTGGTGCTGGTCCATTGTGGTAAACTAATGGCGAAGAATCTTAAGAAGTCATTGAAGTGCTCTGTGCACAACAAGTGGTTTGACCAGGAGGACAGCCTGGGCTAAAAAAATTTCCAGAAGGATCAGCCAATGATTCATGTGTTATATGAAGACCTTGAGTCCCTACTCATTTTAGTATTAAGTAGGTTCTGTAAAGAACAACCTTTTACTAACAAGACTGACTGCATGGAGGAAAGTGTTTTTAATTGTAATAATTGTGTAGAAGTGTGTAAAGTTGACATCGGCTGTGAAGCCGAGCGACTCCTCAAGGACCAAGAGTGTTCTGAACTTCAAATTTTGAAATTCCACCAAGAGGCCCTGAAACACTATCAGGCGGCTGCGACTCACATCCTTCAGAAGTCTATTCTAGCAAAGGGCAGAGAAGCCTGGCACCTGAAGTGTTTGAATCCACTAAACATCAAGGAAACCGTGCCATCGCACTGCATTGTATCCATGTACAAAGTGCTGCGATTGCCCATGAAGATAAATGAAGAGGCTCTCCGCGACGAGTAGAGACTGTTGCAGCTGGAAAATCTACCTGCTCAAGAACCTGGAAGTAGAGTCGATGATTACTGGACACATCATATATTTTCAAAGACGGATGTCACCGGCAGGATCAAATATCCTCTGGTAAGCAAGGTAGTGAAGGCTGCCCTCTGCCTGGCTCATGGCAGTTCTGACGTTGAACGAGGGTTTTCCATTTTGAAAAAATCAGCTCCCCGCTGAACGGCCTGCCATGCTGGAGCGTACTTTGAATGCAAGACTTAACATCAAGGATGGCCTTTGCGAGTACGGAGGCATTCCAGAGAAAGTCCCTCTCACCCCAGACCTTCTAAAAAGAGCCGCAGCAGCACGCAGCAAGTACGAAGATTACCTGGAAGCGGAACGGAAACAAAAAGAGGAAGAGCTTTGAAAGGCAGAAGAGGAAGAGCGTGTTCACGAAGAAAGGGAAAGACAAGAGGATGCACAGCAGAAAGAAAAGCAGGAGTTAAAAAATCTAAAAGAAGACCTAGTTAAGACTTCCAAGAAAGAAGTCAAGGAGTGCCCGGCTGCCCACCAGCTTGTGGACGAGGCGCAGGATAAATTGAAGGAGGTCATTGGCAAGGGTGACATGAAGAAAGTGAAGGTCGCTCAAGGGATGTTGGAAGGTGGGGCGTTGTCTCTGCACTCGTGGGCTGAAGAGTTGCAGAAAAAGAGGGAGCCCCTCCAGAAGAAAGTAGACAAGAAGATTTCCTCTCTTTTGGAACAGCTCTTCAAAAACCACAAGAGACAAAATGATTTTGATGATCCTGACGACCCCGATCCTACTTAGATTTTTACTTTACGTTTGTCCTTTTTATTGATCTCACGTAACATACTTGTAGGTAGTTACCTTGTAAATTGTATATCTACCCTAGTCAAGTCAAGAATTCTTTATTTTGTTCTGTTTTTTAAGTTAAATTTTAAAAGGCGTGAGCCTATTAAATTTTGAAATAAGTATTTCAATATGCTATTTTTTGTGTTATTGACTTCCCACTGTCACTACACCTATTTTATGAATATAAAACTGCAATTTTAAGTATTTTAAATTGAATTTTGGTGGAAAATCAAAGGCAGACCTTGAGGATTTGCCCGCACATTTGTCACTTTTTGCTCACTTTTTAAAATGAAAAACACTCACTTTTTAACTTTTTTTTAAAAGAAAAAGAGTAAAAGGCCTGAGGAAGGACAAAATTGGCTGTCCGGCCCCTGAAGCTGTCTGAGGGAGTGTGACCCGGCCCCCGACTTTAAAAGGTCAAGAACTCCTGCCTTAGAGACTATTTTGCATGGCCCTTTTTTCAGGGAAATAATTTTCCGCTCTTATAGCAAGAGGAGAGACAGACTTTCATACAAATTGTAAGATACTGGGCAAGTGTAAGGCACTTTTTATATGATACTGTAAGTTCATAGCATACTGAAGCTGCAACACGCTACATATCTTGGTGATGTGACATTGAACTGAGTGATGCTGACTTCTGAGTGAACCTACATAAAATTGATATGTGATTTTGTGTTAGCACAAAATATTAATTTGAAGCAAATGAATATTTAGGTATAGTCTCTAGTTTTGCTAACATAAGGCTATGTGTGTTTTCTTTATATTTTGCTGTCTACCTATATGCCCCCACTAGTTACCTGATTTAGCCTTTTATGTTTTAAAGCAGTGGTTTCCTTCCTCAGGCCTGCGGGCTGGATCCGGCCCCAGGTGCCATTTCATGTGGCCCCCACCCTTTCAAGGGCATTCAAGAAACAAAATGGCCACCCCGTTGTGCAGGCAGGGCAAAATGGCCATCCGGCCTTCGAATCTGACAGAGAATGTGACCTGGCCCCAGCTGGAAAAGGTTGGGAACCCCCTGTTTTAAAGAGTGGGTGTCTGCTGCTGTTTGAAACTAGTATGTTCACATCTGCCTGAGAGAGACTCCCACTGTTGGGCACAAGTTGACTTCTTCAGAATGTGTAGCAGACTATAATATCACAACTTGAATTTCTGTTTTGAGAGTATCACAGTTGCACTCTGTGGTGGCTATGTGAAGTCTTCAGCTGTGTGATTCAAGTGATTTGGAAAAAGTGGGCCTTTGAATCCTGTCTCCTTTCATAGCAGACTGTAGCAGCAGAAGAAAGGGAGCACATGATTATATCAATTCAGAGAGCAGAAACAGACAAAAGTATCTGTTATAGAATGGATGTGTCCAATTTCCATGTTAAGTCCTGGTTAAGATATTTTGGTGAAGTTTACTACTGTTTTTAATGGAAACAAATTTGAGTCCGTAGACAGAAGGTATACTACAGTGATACCTCATACAACGTCCAAACTTGGTTCCACAAGTTTGGACTTTATACGGATTTGGACTTTGTATGAGGCATGCAAAATCCTAGCTGCAAAGCCTCATACAACGTCCAAATCCTTGCTGCGATGCCTCATACAATGTCATTTCCATACATTGTACCGTAACAGCACAGACCTCAGGGCAAAGTCAAGGAAACAGACAGGAAACTGACAGAACTTTAAGAAATCATTGTCTAAAGGCTAAAAACATTACAAAAACTTGTCAAACAACCCTGATTGTCCAAGAACCTGAAGAATGCTGCAAAAATCCCAGGAATGCTTCTAAAAATTCTGACGAAAAAATTCAAATAAAACCAAATTCGCGCTCAAAACCACTCCTAAATATTCTTTGCCTCATGCAAAACCCACAAGAGCAATGCACGCATGCGTCCTGCCTTTTATACTGCCCAGGCACAATGCAACCTGGAAAAAAAACCAATGCCTCATACAAAGTCGCACAACTTTGTATGAGGCAATTTTTTTCAAGGAATTAGGCGATGTATGAATCCAATGTTGTATGAAGCGGACTTTGTATGAAGTATTACTGTATTTTAGAAGGTTCTGTATTTGAACTCATGCTAATGTAATGAAAATTATGTTTGAGCAGTAAATGCTGAAAATGTTAGGTGGGAATAAGTTCTCTAAACTAGATAAAAGACAAGGCTGCAGCCCTTCCAGTGGCCTATTATGAAATCATGCCCAGCTGGGTTTCTCAACCTTGGGCCCCCAGGTGTTCTTCGACTTCAGTTACTGGAAACCAAAGTCAGCACACCTGCTGATCAGGCCTTCTAGGAATTGAAGTCCAAGAACATCTGGGGGCCCAAGGTTGAGAAACCCTGATGTACAGCACTCACAGTTGTTGATGCTGCTTAGATAACAAGTTGTTGGTTTTTTTTGGGGGGGAGTATATATGTTCTTTGTATCCTGTGGTAACTTAGCTTCTGTGATTCTTGGCATGCAGGATTCTCGTTAGTGTTCTTTTCATCTCTGTAATTGTGCAAGGCATATAGTAGAGATTTCCTGTGGATTAAATAATGTATTCCTCCCTTCAGGAGACAAGGCAGCCTATTGTGAAGCAGCAAATAGGAGAGTGATGGAAGTGATCAATTCTGCAAAGTGCAGACAAGAACTGCTCCACATTCAGTCATCCCGCAGCAACCATTCAGAAGGAGAAATCCCATTTTCTGCCGATCCCAAGGCAGTTGACAATGGGCAACTTGAACCAGACACATGGATCTATCCACTAATACAGATGAAACCTTTTGGAATTCAAATAGATGAGATTGTCACGGAGACCCTACTTAAGGAAGCAGAGCCAGGTGCCAATGTATATCTCACTACAGGCTACTTCAACCTCACACAAGCCTATATGGACCTAATTCTAGGCACTAGGACTAATTACCAAATTCTTTTAGCCTCCCCAGAGGTGAATGGATTCTTTGGGGCCAAAGGGGTAGCTGGTGCCATCCCTGCTGCCTATGTTTACATTGAACATCAGTTCTTCAATGAGGTCTGCTCACTAGGTCAACAAGACAGAGTCCAGCTGCAAGAATATTTTAGGAATGGATGGACCTTCCATTCCAAAGGTGAGACATTGTGGTGGGAAATATTGTACAAGGAACAATCTTGGATACAAAAAGGATATTCAGAGAGCTTGCTTATTCATTATGATAGCCCAATACTTTATGAGAAGATAATTGGATTGTACTGAAATTTTATTTTGGCATGTGGCTGATGCCCAGAAGTTAGTTCCAGCTAAAGTAGGCCTGTTGGGTTAATGACACTTACACAAGTGTTGATGTATTAAGTTCCCATTGATTCAGTGACCCAGGTGTTGTTTGAAATAACAATTGGATTTAGACTTGGATGAGTAATAGCCTAATAACTTTGGACTAGCCTTCCAGTCAAGCTTTCTGGCCATAATATAAAGTCTGTTACTAGCCTCACATCTAAATCAGCAATGTAACACATAATAGCAACTAGGTGCAGGCTTGCAAAAAGGGATAGATTTGGGAAGAGACATAGAGGGATTGTTACAATGTCGCAACTGATCTTGTCAGTTGGTCAGCTATTGTTTTCTTTTACTTCCTGTTGCAGTGGTGTAGACAGTTGGGAAAACAGGAAATTGTGCAACTTGTCTCCCTGCAAGGAAGTGTCTGGAAGTGATAGGAAGACCAATTGTAGTGTAACTTGGGCATACTTACAGCCTATGGACTAAATCAGTGGTTCCTAATGTGGGGTCATCGTCCCACCAGGGGACTTCAGTTCCCAGAAGCCTATCAGTATATTGGCTGAACAGTGCTTTGGGGAATTGGTTTAGGCTTCTGGGAATTAAAGTCCAAAAACCAAAGGTTGAGAAACTGGTCTAAATTATCCCTCTCAGCACCATGCTGCTTCAAGAAACAGGAGGACCTCAGTGCACAGTGGAGGTGAGGAATCCTCCCTTAAGTGGCACAGACTTCTCACTTGCTCTAAACAAAAAAGGTAGGAGGGAATACCAAAATAAAGTACAGAAAGTAGGGTAGTGCCACCTTTCCCTGTTGCATTCATCTTATATAATTCACCTTCTGTGAAGAAAGAGGAATGGGGGGTGGCAAGCAAGAAGACATATTGGCATTCCTTCAGAAAGAAATGGCTGATGAAGGCATAGAAAAGTGTCATCATTGCCTGAGATGTCCTGTTTATGTGGAAACCATGGGACCACTGTGCAGGCAGTAGAACAACTATTGGAGGATGCTGACCTGGGTTGCAATGTTCTGTATTCTTATATTCTCATAGTTATATCACAAGACAACATTCATGCTAAGCTACTACCTTACTGTAATGAAGGGTGCCCTTGCTTAGTCACCTCAGATGACTTGTTGCTTCTCTTGTGAATAACTTTTTATTCAGAGAAGCCTTGCAGGATAGTATAATTTGTTGCTATCACTTCATGGAGACCCACAAGGTGATAGTAATCACCTTACTGGACACATCTTGAAAGTTTTTTCTTTCAGCTTTTCATTGCTCTGAAGAGCCATCAGTGATGGCGAACCTTGGTACTCCAGCTGTTCCTGAACTTCAATTCCAAGAAAGCCTTGATCAGCAGGAGTGCTGACTTGGGCTTCTGGGAATTGAAGTCCAAGAACACCCTGGAGTGCCAAAGTGGACCTCACCTAACCGCACCCCGCACAGATGTTGCAACTGTTTTGCTTATTTTATTTTATTTTTGGTGCAAATCCAGTCCTTTGTCTCAAGGGATGACGGTGACTAAGCCTGATCCAATAATTCTGGTTTAGGACGAGCTGCCCTGAACTGGCATGAACAAATCCATACAGGATCTCCGCCAACTTCTCCTCCTCCCCACCTTCACCCCATGGATCCTTTTTAAGCTTGGGGTGAAGTACACAGAAAAAGCCTCCTCGAATATTGTGGTATTTTAAACCACAATCGGGTGTACCCTGGGCAACGGCAACCTTGTGTTGTCGATTAATCTTTCTCACACTAGGTCAGGCTAAGGGAACTACAGAATGAACTCACCCAAAGGTGCCTTCATTTTGGCAGTTTCATGTGTGGCCTAGACACAGAAGAAGAAGCTTTGGCTGCTTGGTGAGACACGAGGCCATTCCAGAAGTCCCCACCTCCTAAGGCAGTGATGGCTAACCTTGGCACCTTCTTGGATTTTAATTCCCAGAAGCTCAAGGCAGCACTCCTGCTGATCAGGGCTTCTGGGAATTGAAGTTCAAGAACAGCTGGAGTGCCAAGGTTCACCATCACTGACTTACATTATGAATTGGGTTAGAGCAAGCTGAGCCCATCTCTCAGCTCCCTTAAGCATGTCCAAAAGGTCATGTCCTAATGGGCTGCAATTCTCCAGGGATCCCTGCTTTTTGTTGTTTGAAGCATGTAGCTGTTAATGATGATGGGAAAGGCTGCTATCTTCCCTGCCTCCTTCCTGCTGAGCTTCTGGGAAGAGGCTTGGGGGCTGGGTGTGTGGGGCATGCTGCTGACTAAGCCTTTTCTCTTAAGAAAACACATTCATGTCTCTACATACTGTTGCTCAGGCACAGTCATGAGGAGCTGCTGTGTGAATAAGAAATAGTACCACTTCTGTTTGTGCTCCTTCTAAGATTTCTTCTACCAGCTGCACTTTTAAGTTGGCATGGCAAACTGGCACATGCTTTCCTCTGGCATCAGGAGGTTGTACCACATCACCCTTTGTGAGCAGAAGAAGACGAACAATCTTAAGGAAGTATTAGCACCAAGAGCCCAGGTGCCTGTTTCCTATGCCAGTCAGGTCTTCAGTAGAAGAAATACACAGCACTTGGGGATAAAATCACTCTGTCTTGCTAGTGTTGCAGTAGATCAGAGCCTTGTGTAATACTGTCAGCATCTCATGAACTGTGAAAACAGCTTAAAAAACAACCTAAAGATGGAAAGCAAGATACACTTTTGAAATTAATGCGGATATTAAATAACAAGATTTAAAGATGAACGCATAGACGGTAGCATCAGTAAGTAGACATGTACCATACTGAATATGATAATCTCTGTTACCCCAAGGACTGGCTGTGATTTCTAAGTACTGTATTTGCTGGTGTATAAGACACATCGGAATATAAGACACACCCCATTTTTATACACAATTTTAAGGAAATAATAATAATTTTCTACATTTTTGCATGAACTTCCAACATTAACCCCAGGAGCCGAGGAGAGTGGGATGGGGTGGAAATGAAGGATCCCTTGAAGCCTGTTTCCACCCCATCCCACCCCCGCCAATCCCCAGGAGCCGAGGAGAGTGGGATGGAGTGGAAATGGATTTCAAAAGATACTTATTTTCCACCCCATCTTATTCTCATTGGCTCCCACCTCCTGCTACTGACCATCAGAGGACGGTATGGCCGGGCAAGATTGCTCCTTTAGGAGCCTCTTGCCCGGCCGATCACTGCCGTTGACTATCAGGAGGCAGGGAGGGAAGGCTCGGCCGTGCAAGAGAGCTCCTTTGGAAGCTGCCCTTTGCATGGCTCCTAGTGGTCAGTGACGGCCGCCGAGCCACACCAGATGTGATGGAAGCAATCTAAAAGGCTAGTGCTGAGATGGGCAATCTTAGCCCTCCAGCTGTTCTTGGACTTCAATTCCCAGAAACCCAAGTCAACACACTAGCTGGTCAGGGTTTCTGGGAATTGAAATTCAAGAACAGCTGGAGGGCCAAGACTGCCCATCACCGGGCTAGTGACACATAAATTACTTTCTGACAGTTTACCATAGAAAGAATGGATATCAGGTTAATTGACCTACAATTCCCTGAATCCGCCTTGTACTCCTTTTTCAAAAAATTAGTATCACAGCGGTCTGGTACAGAGGCTGATCTTAGGGGCAAGTTCTCCATGTCTTTTAAAAGAGCAGCAGTTTCCCATGTGAATTGTTTAAGGATTCCCGGAGATGGGCAATCTCTTGGACCATTTCTGAATACTGGTAGGGAAGCAGGATCTTGTGCAGATGATATGTTACTTGTAGTATGTGTATTAGCAGGTCTTCAGCTGCTGTTGATAGCTGGTGCATTGACAGATTGTTTCCAAGCCAAGGTGGGTTAGAGCTTCATAGCATTTCTTCTTCTGCCTTGTGGGTTGAGCAAGGCATGCTTGAAGACTTTTATCTCAGAACCAGGCTTCTGAAGAGGTACTATGAGTGTAAAGGTATGGGAAGATGGGAAGAGGCTTCAATGTGAAGCCATAAGACAAAGGATGGGTATGTTTTGGGAAGGCAAAAAAGGTTTCCTACCAGTCATGCAATGTGGGTGCAGGATAGCACTTTTGACTTCAGATAGAGCTTCCTTGTTGGAATTGAAGGAGGACTTGTCGTAAATGAGATTTTGCCTCTTGAAGAGGCAAGTCATGACATGAACTGAGTCTAGCCTGGCAAAGTCAAAAGCCAACACAATACAGTGTGTAGGAGAAGAAAGAATGTGATGATTTGTGGAGACAAATTCCAACATGTCTTCAGGCATCCCTTCCTTTTCATGCTTTATGGTAAATTGTGTCTTGTACTCTGGAGCTCAAGAAATTAGATAATCTGGCTACAAAAATCATGGTGGTATAGTAAAAAAAAGTAACTGTGGCACTTTGTGTTAAAATAATAGTTTATGGCTTGGGAAACAAGCATCTATTCTGACTGTTCTGTCAGAATACCTACAGATTATTCCTGTGTTAAAAAAAAGTAGAAGTAGAACTATACGTAGGGAATTACTACATATAATACATGTAGGACTTGTTTGTTTTCGCAGAGTAATTCAGATTAGGCACTAATTTTTTAGAATATAAATTCAAAAGGAACTGCGGTGGCTCAAGCAGTTTAAGACGCTGAACTTGAAGACTGGAAGGTTGGAGTTCGATACCCAAGTACTGCATGATGGAGTGAGCTTCCGTCTCTATCCCAGCTCCTGCCAACCTAGCAGTTTGAAAGCAAGAAATTGCAAGTAGACAAATAGGTACCACTTCGGTGGGAAATAAACAGAGTTCTGTGCATTCCGGTGTCTAGTCATGCCTGACATATATCCACAGAAACATCTGTAAATGCAGACAGGCTCTTTGGCTATAACAGAGGTGAGCACTGAACCCTAGAGTCGAATATGACTGGCTTTCGAGCAAGGGTGACCTTTACCCTTACCTTTACCGATACATGTTCAAACATGGGAACAATAACTCACAATAACAATAAAGACAGTGAATTAAATTGGATTACATTCTGATGAAGGAGGAGATAAAACTGGTGGAAGAAACATCAATAATTTAAGATATGCAGATGACGCTATCTTGCTGGCAGTAAACAGCAATGATTTTGAAACAACATTTAATGAAAGTGATAAGGCAAGTGTCAAAACAGGATTGCAGTTGAACATTAAGAAAACAAATTATCACTACAGAAAAACTACACAATTTAAGACTGACAAAGAAATTGAGATGGTAAAAGATTTGGTATACCTTATTTCAATATCAATTCAAATAGGGAACGCAGCCAAGAAATCAGAAAAAACTTGAGACTGAAGGGCCGCAGTGAAGGAATTAGAAAAGATAGTTAAGGGTAAGGAAGTGTCACTGGAGACCAAGACCAGCATCACCGTGTATGGGTGTGAAAGCTGGACAGGAAAGTTGACCGGAAACTCCCCCCACCCCACCCGGGGGATTCATTTGAAATAGGGTGCTGTAGCAGAGCAATGAGGATACTCTGGACTGCGAGAAAGAGAAACGAGACCAAGTGGGCCCTAGAGCAAATCAAACCTGAATTGTCTCTGGAGTCAAAAACGATGAAATGGAGGCTTTAATTGACATGCAGTATTTTGATTACAATATATTTATATTGTAACATTGGGGCCAGGTCATCAGGGCAGCCCTTTGTATTGTAGAAAGTATGCTGCAGTAGAGCTCAGAGCATGTACCTGATGTACCTTACACTATGAGGAACATGTTGTACCAACTGAGAGAGGCCAATCTCTGTATGTGCTGTCGCTTAAGTGTTAGATGTCCCACTGAGTTTTGTGCCGTTCCCTGTGAGTTGTATGAAGTCTTGCGGGAAGTGTCTCTATTTCCTGGTTGCTTCCTTATCAGGATGGTCCATTTACACTAACAACGTCTAACAAAACGTTTTGCTCTTTTTCCTTTGAATAAGAAAAGTATTGTTTGAGGCTCATATCACTGCCACAGTCACTTCCTTTGTTTTGCCACATTTCCTTTCTTCCCATGTTTCCTTGCAGGCCTCTGGTTGTACCTGGCAGGAAGTAGTCTGCCCTGCCTAACTTTGATTGGCTCTCCTAATTTTGGATACAGGTCAGTACATCGGGACCTGGAAGCACAAGTAGCAATAGTGACGGAAAACAAAGCCCTGCAGCAGCAATTCCATAAGGTACATGACTCATGGAGCCTTCATATGAACAAGGTGTTTTATTCATGGGACTGAGCAAGTAAAGGTTGCTCTAAAATGTTAGCCATTAGAAACAGAGGAAGCTTGCGTGAGTTCCTGCTTGAAACCCCAACAAAGATGATGATGTATTCAAAGTACAGTGGAACCTCAGTTAAAGTAATTAATGCGTTCTCCGGGATGTTTCTTACAGCGAAAATTACTTCAACCAAATTTCCCATAGGAATGCACTGAAAACCAAAATACATTAACCGAAACGTGGTTTCCCATAGGAATGCATTGAAAACCAATTAATCCATTCCGGAAAAAATCTGTAAACCGAGCCACTATTTTCTATGGATTTCTTTTTGTTATGCAATTTTTATGTTAACCGAGCCATTTGTTAACTGAGGTTCCACTGTAGTTGCTACAGGCCAGAATGTAATGGTTAAGAACGGACTGTTCCTGAAGGTTAAATAAAGAACATGGAACATAGACTTACTCTGGTTCTAATGTACCAACATGCTTTTTTCCCTCTTGTTCTCCCATTCTGAGAAATGGCGCATGAGAAGCATAACAGCCCTCTGACTTTGGAACAACATTCTTTAAAGCTGTTCTCAGCAGCCTCTAGTGTTTAGATAACCCGTAAACTTGTTGAATTTTATAACTACGAGTAAAATCCCTAAATTGTTTGATTTATTCCTTCCCGCAGTTTGGGGGAAGGCTGTAGTTTCATTCTTTCCAAGAAGGAACACTAGTACAGTATTTCCTTTTTGTGTACTTTTGTGGGTTTTAATTTAGTCATCTGGTTTTTTACTATTAACGAAAGGATACTTCCTTTGATTTTATTGTAATATTTTTATTGTATGCTATCTTTTGGCGTTCATTGCCTTGATCATGGATTCTCAACCTGCGGCCTGTAGGCCGGATGTCACCCATGGTGCCATTTCATGTGGCCCCCACCGCCTTCCCCACACCAGGAAGTGAGTGCCATGTGGTGGAGGAAGGGCAAAATGGCCGTACAGCCCTGAAGCTGTCTGAGGGAGTGTGACCCGGCCCCCGGCTTTAAAAGGTTGAGAACTCCTGGCCTTGATAATCCATTCACTTGGTCATTCTGGACTGATTTTTGAACTATCTTTCCTACACCTTAATCTGTGGGGCAGCACATTATTGGATTTGCATATGCAAATAGATTGCCAGTTTTTCCCCAGAGCAAGTTAATCTGAATATTATCTGGTAGAATTGGAATATTAACTGAAATAGATGTGTGTGTTGAGGAAGAGTCAGACAAATGCTATTGTCTCTTTAAATTTAAAATGTATGATCAGTTTACAATTTCGCTTGAAATACTAGAAGTAAAAGCCAAATAGCCATTTAAACGATCATTTAAGGGTGTTAAGACTTGGCAATGACATCGAGGTTTTTGTACAGCCAGACCACACCACAAAAATCATGTATACATTCAGGGAGTCTACACATTTGGGTTTGGCTTATAAGCTAGGCTTATCTGAGGTTACCACTTAACCTTTCCATCCCTCACATTATCTGCATGTGCCAGAAAACCAGAAGGAGATATCACCTTCCGTACTGGTTTTGTGGAAGTGAAACTATGGAAGTACAGTAATATATTCTGCTAAATCTGGAACTCAGCCCCAACCATCTGAATTCTCCGGTGTGGGGAGATGGCTTGAGAGAGAAAACCAAAGCTTCAAAAAGGGCAAGATGTGAACAAAATTGGTTTTGTAGTCCATCTTTAAAATCTTGCACAATATGAAATAAGACTTTGTTTCTCCTACACTTCTTCTCAATTTGCTGGAGGGTGCAGTGCAGCTTTTTAAATTGTGATCTGTCTGAGGTTACTCTGATGCACTTCCGCACATAATTGAAGCTTTGGAAATGCTGTAAGAATCCTGACAACAGACTAGTGCAGCATTTCCCAAGTTATGTTCCACGGAACACTGGTGTTCCATAGAGAACTGCAGCTCCCAGAAGCCTTAGCTTGTGCAGCCAATACTGAAGAGCTCTGGGAATTGTAGTCCAAGAATACATAGGGACCCAAGTTTGGGAACCCCTGGACTAGTGGCCCGTGTAGAAAAAGAAATCAGTACTCTTAATTGTTTTACAAAATGGTAAATCCTCATTGTGCTGTACAGTAAACCCTAGGTTAGCAATGTTTCTTGGTTCCCAATGTTGCATCGCTAACCGGGAAATGTCGTTAACCGGGAAACAGAAACCTGCAGCAGACAAAGGGGGTTACCCCGGGGTTTCTGCTTGCAGCAACATTGGAAAAGGTCTGGTGGGGTCGGAAACAGCTTGGATTGCCTCCCCCCAGCCTCCCAGGGGTGGCAGGGACCCAAACATGAGCTGGGAAAAAAATCGCCCATTTTTGGGTCCCTGCCACCCCTGGGAGGCTGGGGGGAGGTGATCCAAACTGTTTCTGACCCCTACGACGAGATCTCCTACCTTTTGTAGCTGGAAAATCGCTGTCGGTGGGGTCCCTGTTTGAGGCTCTCTGCTTCCTCAGGAGGGTCTGGGAGGCTGGGAGGAGCTATTCCGCACTATTCCTGCCTTCCTATGTGCTCCCTGTGCTGCCCAACAGCTGATTATAGTTGCGGCCACCATTTTGAGGGAAAAACCTCAAACGAAATGGCAGCTTCCAACATAATTAAATATATAATATAACAAAACCAAAATAAAAAGCATATCAGCAGACAGCAACTAAAACAATATGATATATATATATATATATATATATATATATATATATATATATATATATATATATATATATATATATATATATATATATATATATATATATATATATATATATATATATATATATATATATATATATATATATATATATATATATATATATACAAAAAGGAACTCAACACTCCTGATAGTCACAATGATGAAGATTTTGAACCTGAGCCAGATATCCTGGAGAGTGAAGTCAGAAAGGCCCTAAAGAGCACTGCAAACAACAAAGCTAGTGGAGATGATGGTATCCCAGTTGAATTTTTCAAAGCTTTAAAAGATGATGGCATCAAATTACTGCATTCAATATGCCAGCAGATTTGGAAAACAAAACAGTGGCCACAGGACTGGAAAAGATCAGTATATGTTCCAATCCCAAAAAAGGGCAATGCCAAAGAATGCTCAAATTATCGAACAATTGCGCTCATCCCACACGCCAGCAAGGTGATGCTCAAGATAATACAGGATAGACTTCAGCAGCATGTGGAAAGAGAACTACCAGAGGTGCAGGCTGGTTTCAGAAGAGGCAGGGGGACTAGAGACCACATTGCCAACATACGCTGGATCATGGAGAAAACAAAGGAATACCAGAAACAAGTTTACTTTTGCTTTATTGATTACACTAAGGCCTTTGATTGTGTGGACCACAACAAGATGTGGCAAGTGATTAAAGAGATGGGAATACCAGACCACCTCATATGCCTCCTGAGAAATCTGTACAGGAACCAAGAAGCAACAGTTAGGACAGAACACGGAATGACAGAGTGGTTTGGAATAGGAAAAGGAGTAAGACAAGGCTGCATTTTGTCACCCTGCTTATTCAACTTATACACAGAGCACATAATGCGCAACGCAGGGATGGAGGAATCACAATATGGGATTAAAATTGCTGGGAGAAACATCAACAATCTGAGATATGCAGACGACACCACCTTAATGGCAGAAAGTGAGGAAGACCTAAAGAATCTCTTGATCGGATTGAAGGAGGAGAGTGCAAAAGCTGGCTTGAGACTCAATATCAAGAAAACCAAGATAATGGCAACAGGCCCGATCAGTTCCTGGAGAATAGATGGGGAAGAAGTAGAAGCAGTGACAGATTTTACATTCTTAGGATCTAAGATCACTGCAGATGGAGATTGCAGCCATGAAATAAAAAGGCGACTGATTCTTGGGAGACAAGCCATGAAAAACCTGGGGAACATGGTGAAAAGCAGAGACATCACCTTGAAAACAAAAATTAGAATAGTCAAAGCAATGGTATTCCCAGTGGTAATGTACGGATGTGAGAGCTGGACAATTAGGAAAGCTGAACGCAGAAGAATAGATGCCTTTGAAATGTGGTGCTGGAGGAGAGTTTTGAGGGTACCCTGGACAGCGAGGAGAACAAATAGGTCAATCTTAGAAGAAATCAACACTGACTGCTCATTGGAAGGTCAAATAGTAAAGATGAGGCTAAAGTACTTTGGGCATCAAATGAGAAGGGAGGATTCACTTGAGAAGGCCGTGATGTTGGGAAAGGTGGAGGGCAAAAGAAGAAGGGGGAGGCCAAGGATGAGATGGATAGATGGTATTGTAGACACAATGGGCACAGAACTGGGAGGACTGAGGGGGATGGTGGAGGACAGAGGTGCCTGGAGAACGATGGTCCATAGGGTCGCAAAGGGTCGGAATCGACTGTGCGACTGAACAACAACAACAATATATATATATATATATAGCGCATAAAAGATGCAATAAAAATATACAATACAAAACAAAACAATAGTGCAGAATAGCACCTCCAAGACCCTCCTTAGGAAGCAGAGAGCCTCAAACAGGGACCCCACCGACGGCGATTTTCCAGCTACATAAGGTAGGATATGAAACATGGTGCCCTCAGTTAACGATGCCAGATCGTTAACCGAGAGATGATTTTCCCCCAAAAGGCACGTCGTTAACTGAAAACAACTTTAACTGAAGGCATAGTTAACCGAGGGTTTACTGTACATGGCTTGGTACTGTTTAGGGATGGTTATGAGAGAAGCCATGATTACATTGGTATATCTTTTTGGTTTTAAAAATTAGCCTTGCTAAACACATGTATCCAGAGTGTAGGGACAGGAAGAGATAGGTGAATGAGAATTTTCTTGTCTTACTTCAGTTTGGCATGGGGGGGGGGAGGGTTGTATTGTGGGTGTGGGTGGTATGGCGGGGGGGGGGTGTTGTATGCTGAGGTGTGTGTGGTAGTGATAGGTTGACATTGAGCTGAGGTCCCATAATTATGTCAGGATGCTGCATGTGCGCAGTGTTAATTCAGACCAGAAAGTATCCTTATGATACACATATATATATATATATATATATATATATATATATATATATATATATATATATATATATATATATATATATATATATATATATATATATATATATATATACACACACACACACACACACACACACACACACACACACACACACACACACACACACACACACACACACACACACACACACACATTGCCTTCAAGTACCATGTGTTGTAATCATTGCAACAGAGGCGCTCCCTTTCCCTCCCACTGTATTGTTTATACTTTGAAGAAGCTTTAGTGTTTCTGGGAACTGCATTGAAACCTTGAAGACACATTCATTTTATACTGTAGCCTAGGAGGGTCCCCCCCTCTCTAAAGAGAAATGAACAGTCCAGTCTCTGGAGATTAAAGTCAGGCTTCCTATTTGGACAATTATAGCTCAGGGTTTGGCTTTGTTACGGGAAAAAGAGTAACTGCAGGGCCAAAACTTGCAATGCTTTCTTCTTCTTCAGTATGTTTGTATACATGTGTGGGTTGCGCTCTGGCTGTGTAATTGCTTGGGTTTGGCCCTGCTGGCTTTTGAGATGCCAGACTTTGGGAAGCTTTTGTTATGCCGACCTGAAGTTCAGATCTGGGCTTACTTCTCGGGGGGGGGGGGGAATGTGGTTGGTTAAGGAATCCTGATGACCCCATGCCCTCTGCCATTGACCTTAACTCTTTTAGATCAGTGACAGACTCTTATGGAGGAATCAGTGGCTTTTAGATTTGGGATGGCAACGTAAAGTGCACCTTTTGCTGGTCATACTGAAAACAAAAATCCACATTTGTCCTGCAATTTCCCCTTCTCCATAGGAGCAGGAGCAACTCTACATGCGTTCTAGTATAGTGTCTGCCTCAACCTTTGAGCAGCCCAGTCGTTATGTCAAGCTGTGGGTAAAGCTGGTGACATCTCTGGTTAAGAATTTCTTCTAAAAGAAGAGAAAATAAAGGCTGTTACTTTGGGTGAGTTTTCTTTGTTGTCGTTTCTACCCCTGGTCAAGCACGGTCAACAGGAAGTAAGCCTGTTGTGTCCTAATAGTGTAACCTTCTACATGTGATATCAATGTATCTGAACCAATGTAACCTTGCCAATGAGTAACAATGTAACCTTCAGCTGTATCACATAAACCCTGTAATAGGACGCGAGCTAATGACCACCAGCTGGCAGCAGCGAGCGTCCAAGCTCTCTTGGTTCAAACCCATCAAAGACCGCAGCGCGGGAAGTTTCCCGCCGCTACCTACACCTGGACAAGAAGGGCGTGACCAGCCATGACGTCACGCGGACCAGTAGCCAACGGGCTACCGTGGAGCCACATTCAAACACGTTACTGCCTTATATATAGAGCTGTTCGTCCGCCATTACCTCATGTTCCCTCTGTCCACCATGCAATAAACCTGAGTTAACCCAGCCGTTGGCTGTGCTTTGTGTCTTGACTCTCATACACTAAATTGGCGACGAGGATGGGATTATGGACCCCCACGGAGCCAGGACACAGAGCGGGTTCAACATCACCAAACCGCAAGACTGGGAGCTCTTTGAGATGGACTTCCAGGCGGCACTGGTGGAGCTCAAAGTCAAAGAAGACGACGAGGAAAGGAAGAGGGCCATCCTCACTCGCATGCTTGGGATGGAAACCAAGCGGACGCTGGTGGGCAGCCTTGCACCGAAGAAGATGAGCGATTTCAAAGCCGGTGAAATCATGAAAATGCTGCGTGAGCGTTTCCGACCCTCGAGGGCAATGTTTCCCGCTCGGAGTGCGTTTTGGAGGCGAGTTCAAGCGCCGGACGAGTCGGTAGAAGCCTTCGTAACGGCTATGAGGGTAGCCGCCGCCCCCTGCAAATGGGACCACATCCTAGAGATGGCCCTCAGGGACGGAGTGCTGTGTGGCCTGAAGGACAAGGAAGTACAGCGCAGCTTGATGAACAGGGAGCCACCACCCACACTGGAAGAGGTTGTAGAGGCCGCGGAAGCCGCGGAGTCCACGAATGCTGGAGTAGACGAGATGCACAAGTGGCGTGAGTGGCGTCCGAGGGCCGGCAAGGCGGAAAACTCGTCGCACGGGAAGTCCGGTCAGTCGGTGCATGCGACCCGACCGACCTCGAAATCGTCGTCAGAAAGTAGCGATGGCGAGGAGGTCCAGAAGGTCCGGAGAGGCGGGCGCCGCTGCGATGGTTGCGGAGCGGCCCATGAGCGCGTGAAGTGCCCATTCAGGAAAGCCGAGTGCTTCAACTGCGGACGTCGGGGGCACATCGCCAAGGCGTGCAGGAAATGGAAAGAGGGCCGGAGACATTCGCAAGACCGTTCAGCCAGACCGGACCGTCCAGCGAGGCCCAAAGATGGCGCCCGGGCCACGAGGAAGCAGGACGGCGTGGGCCGCATCTCGGACGACAGCGAGGGCGACGCTCCTGTGTTCAACGTGTCTGCGGGACAGCCCCATTACTTTGTTGAGGTACTAGTACAAGGGACCCCTATTAGGATGGAAGTTGACTCGGGGTCCTCCTATTCTATAATTCCCCAGAGAGAGTTCTTGAAAATTGACCCCCACGTGCGGCCCAAACTTAAAGCGTTGAGGGCCACACTACGGGACGTTCAGGGGAACAGCATTCCAGTGTTGGGGGTCGGAACGTTCCGGGTTCGCTTTAAGAGACATTCTGCGGAACTTCCCCTAGTGGTGCTAAAAGGGGGGAGTTGTAGCCTCCTCGGAACACAGTGGTTTCAGCCCTTAGGCCTGTTCATAGGGGGGGTGCATGCCGTAGGCGAGGACCCAATACAAGCAGTGTGTGACGCACACCCCGCCGTTTTTAAAAGTGGACTGGGAAAGTTCAAGGGACCCCCTGTAGCCTTCGACTTAGACCCGGAGGTCCGCCCGATAAGACTTAAACCGCGCAGGGTACCGTTCGCGCTTAAGGACAAAATAGAGGCGGAACTGGACAAACTGGTGGGTCAAGGAATTCTCGTTCCTGTGGATTCCGCGGAGTGGGAGACTCCAATTGTAACAGCACTGAAGGCTAACGGGGAGGTGCGCATTTGCGCTGATTATAAGTGTACCATTAATAAGGCAATCCGCCCTAATGCATACCCGGTGCCAGTGGTCAGCCACCTTCTGGCCAGGCTGAATGGGGGAAAGTGTTTCGCTAAACTCGATTTAGCACAGGCCTACCAGCAACTCCCAGTAACCCCCGCCACAGCGGCGGCACAAACAATAGTCACACATAAGGGGGCGTTCCAGGTGTCGAGGTTACAGTTCGGCGTGAACTCGGCACCTGGCATTTTTCAGTCGCTAGTGGAACGCCTCCTGAAGGGGCTGGAGGGGGTGTTGCCATATTTTGATGACGTGTTGATAACGGGGGGGAGTAAGGCCGAGCTGGCCCACAGATTGGATAAGGTCCTGGCCGTGTTCGAGAAAGCGGGGCTGCGACTGAGAAAAGACAAATGTGTATTTTTCGAAACAGAGGTTGAGTTTTTAGGGTTCTGTGTCACACCCGAGGGAATTAGGCCGTCCAAATCTAAGGTAGCCGCCATTAAGAAAGCCCCTCGCCCCACTTCCAAAACCGAGCTTCAGTCATTTCTGGGGCTTCTCAATTTCTACCATACCTTCCTTCCACGGAAGGCGTCTGTTGCCGAGCCGCTTCATCGGCTGCTTAAAAAAGAGGAAAAATGGCTGTGGGGTGACGAGCAAGAAAGAGCGTTCTCAGAGTTAAAGCAACTCCTCACATCCGAGGCAATCCTGACTCATTTCGACCCCAAACGGCCCATAGTTTTGGTCTGCGATGCATCCCCGGTGGGGGTGGGGGCGGTGCTTTGCCACGTGTTAGACGACGGAAGGGAGGCCCCGATAGCGTTTTATTCAAGGTCCCTGTCCCAAGCAGAGCGGAATTACGCACAGACCGATAGGGAGGCACTAGCGATAGTAGCGGGAACCAAGAAATTTCACGATTTTCTGTATGGTCGGCCGTTCAAGATCGTTACTGATCACAAGCCCCTGTTAGGGATCTTCACTGCAAATAAGCCCACGCCACAGATCCTGTCCCCGAGGATGCTGCGGTGGGCTATTTTTCTTAACGCATATCAACATGAATTAGAATACCGGCCAGGGAAGGAAATCAGCCATGCAGACGCGCTCTCACGGTCGCCGTTACCATTGTCGGACGACCAGAAGGCAGGGGTAAGAAGAGACCGCCAGGTATTGCTAATAGAGGTTTTAGAGTCACCCCCGATAGTACCGGCCGACATTGCCAGGGCGACCGGAAAGGATAGAACACTAGAGAAGGTATGCTCGTGGGTGCAAAAGGGGTGGCCGGCGTCATCCCCAGGCACGGAATTCGACCCATTCTTCCGAAAGCGAGTGGAGTTGTCTTTAGAGAGGGGGTGCCTGCTGTGGGGCCAACGGGTGGTGGTTCCTACGTCCCTGTGGCCGAAGGTGCTAAAGCTGTTGCACGTCAGCCACCCGGGGATCGTCCGTTCCAAGGCGTTGGCCCGGAGTTACTTCTGGTGGCCCCAGCTGGACGCCGACATAGAGCAGATGGTTGGCACTTGTGAGGCATGTCAATGCTCTCGACCGGAGGTGGCCCGCCTACCACATAGGGAATGGGACGCAGCAAGGGGACCGTGGTCCAGGGTGCACGTAGATTTTGCTGGCCCATTCCGGGGAACCATGTTTCTCCTGGTGGCGGATGCATACTCAAAGTGGCTGGAGGTCATTCCGGTAAAGAGCACATCCTCCGCCACTACCATTCGCCAGCTAAGGAGGGTCTTTTCCACGTTCGGTTTACCCGACACTTTGGTCAGCGATAACGCCAGTTGTTTCACGTCCGCTGAGTTCGCGGCATTCATGGAGGCAAATGCAATTCGGCATGTCACATCCGCGCCGTTTCACCCGGCCACGAATGGCCAAGTGGAACGGTTGGTGCGCACCACAAAAGATGCGCTGCGGCGCATGGGCTCGGGAGATCTACATCACCAGGTTTGTCAATTTCTATTAGCGTACAGAGTGACCCCCTTAGCGTCTGGTTACTTGCCGGCCGAGCTGCTGATGCGGAGGAAACTGACCACGCTTTTGTCCAGGCTAGACCCGTCGAGGGTCGAGGACAAAGGGAAGAACATAGGGTTAGCGGTCTCGAAAGGTTTCGGCATAGGCGATCCTGTTCATTGCAGGAACTATGCCAACGCAGGCCCAGCCTGGGTGCCAGGGACGATAATAGAACAGACGGGGCCAGTGTCCTATCGGGTGGAAACTAGCACCGGCCTCCTCTGGAGGAGGCACGCTGATCAACTGAGGCACCGAGTGAGCGAGGGGCCGACCAGTGGAGCACAGCGACATGATTCAGCGATAGGGTTCTCCCCCACCCGTTTAGCCCAAGGGGGAGACAGGGGGGAAAGCAGCGAGCCCGACTCATATCCTTTTGATACCCCAGTTCTATCCGAGCCCGGGGGGAGGGAAAAGGAGTGTGCGGCCGCCGCTGCCGCTTCCCCCGAATCCGATTTTGATTTTGATTTTGCGAGCCGGGGGGGTTTTTCGGAGTGTTCCCCCACCCATCCAAGCGAGAAGAGGGGTTTTTCGTTAGTCCCCAGTGCCCCCGGTTCTTCCCAAACAAAGCACACACCTCCCAACAAAGCCGCAGAGCCGCGGCAAACCACTAACAAGTCATCCTCTCCGATTGCAGGGCAGGAAGCCAGGGAGCAAGGAGGAGGGAGCGAAGCCGGGGCAGGGCAGCCCGCGCCGAGACCCCAGCGTGTTCGAAATAAGCCATCTTGGCTGAGAGACTTCGTCTCATCCTAGGGGGGAGGAGTGTTGTGTCCTAATAGTGTAACCTTCTACATGTGATATCAATGTATCTGAACCAATGTAACCTTGCCAATGAGTAACAATGTAACCTTCAGCTGTATCACATAAACCCTGTAATAGGACGCGAGCTAATGACCACCAGCTGGCAGCAGCGAGCGTCCAAGCTCTCTTGGTTCAAACCCATCAAAGACCGCAGCGCGGGAAGTTTCCCGCCGCTACCTACACCTGGACAAGAAGGGCGTGACCAGCCATGACGTCACGCGGACCAGTAGCCAACGGGCTACCGTGGAGCCACATTCAAACACGTTACTGCCTTATATATAGAGCTGTTCGTCCGCCATTACCTCATGTTCCCTCTGTCCACCATGCAATAAACCTGAGTTAACCCAGCCGTTGGCTGTGCTTTGTGTCTTGACTCTCATACACTAAAAAGCCTGAGTTGATTTCATTGAGATGTCTTTCTCTTTAAAGCAGTACTTTCCTTTATAGCATCAACCCTTATTGTAGAATGTCAATATTGCTGTGATATTCCTTTCTGTCAATTTATCAGGTTCATATGGGACATTTTAAAAAGTTATATATAATAATATAAATGGGTTACAATTGGTCAACTTTGATGGAGGTCACCTTAGGAATTTTTTCTGGCTCTCAAGACCTCAAGCTGTGGAACTGGGTAGGATGGGATGGGATAGGATGGAAATCATGTGAACACCTTGACATGTTTTTCTTCGAGTACAGTATTTGATCCTGAAAGGTAACATTCCGTATCCAGGCAATTTAAATTATCTATCTGGTTTTGTTAGCCATGGGAAACAACAAGAATACTGAACACCCATCTTTGACCTTTTAAACGCTGATCACTGATGTTTGTGATGCAAAGGGTATATCAAGGGATGTAGAAAACATTTTTAATATACAGAAGATGACTTACAGAGCACCCAGAGGTATTGAGAACAATATTAGCAGTCCTTTGCCATGCTCCTTATTTTCTGTAGGAGGAGCAGCAGGTTGTCCTTACTGTATTTCAGAAATACTTCTGATATATTTTTTCTGGTTGGTAAAAATAGATCTCTGGTTACTAAGGCTGTACATAACTTGAAACCATTGGGATTGCTTGCACTTAAATTGCAAAGGCAATCCTGGAGTTGGAGCGTAAAACTTAGGGACAAACGCCGATAGTAATACAAATGTCCCTTGCAAACCACTTTACACAAATACAGTATCTGTGTTCTTCCCTGTGTGTTAATGCAGAGTCAGTGCTGACTGAATCAGCTTCCTATTACTGGTAGCAGGTTACTATATGCTGTTGTAACAATAGCCATCCGAGCAGTAACATCACATCAGACATGCCTCCAACAGATATATATCTTTTTATTAGCAACTTGTGAAGAACTCTCTTGCTGTAGAAAGGGTGCGAGGGAGACATGATGGAGTAAGTAAAGCTTTGTCAACTTACACTTTAAACTTGTAAGAGCAAAGCTACTCCAGCAAGAATCCATTTAGCTGGTTTCTCTTTTGTTTTAAGGTTGAAGGTCCAAACATAGGTGGGACCTCGTGTGCGTGTCTTATAGACGGG
Source organism: Bradypodion pumilum (assembly GCA_035047305.1). Lineage (NCBI taxonomy): Eukaryota > Metazoa > Chordata > Lepidosauria > Squamata > Chamaeleonidae > Bradypodion > Bradypodion pumilum. The sequence goes on along the minus strand of JAWDJD010000002.1, from coordinate 283,777,960 downwards.
GCACTCATACATGTTCTTGAAATCCATGCGATCCACAGGGATGGCTTTGATGAAGATGACTGGCACCGAGGGTGTCAACTCCTTCAGGCGTGCATCACTGATGACCCCAGTCTGAGTGTCCCACCGTGCTCCTGCAGCAAGAAAAGATGGAAGTCTCAAGACCAGGCGCTCCAACCGAGAGAGGTGCTTTGTTGGCAGCACAGCGCTAAGGGAGCCCAGCATGACAACCAACCTGCCATTAGCAGCATGGCTGAAGGCGAGATGCCTTGGTTTGGAAGTGCCTGTGCTGCCAGGTAATTTACCTGCGTATTTTGCAAGTGTCATGGATACAAAGTCAGAAGGTGGATTCTGACTCTGCCCTGAGCCTGCAGCAATCAGAAAGCTATGTATTCTTCCACCCACCCGTTCCTTCATTTAGCCTTGGCAACATAAAACCCTGCCCTACTTGGGTGAACTGGAGAGGTTAGGTTTCTTCAGCTCTCCTTTAAATAATTGCTCCTAGGTAAAAAGGTCATCCATGGATATTACATTCCCAGCCTAGATGCTAGGAGTATTTTAACAAAGGCAATTAGGCACTTCTCTTCTTAAAAATTCCTATCAATGTGATGCTAATAAAATGGACACGCACTGCCCCCTGCTGATGTACTAAAATGTGATGGAATAAACAAGGCAGCTAGTCAAAATCTTGCCTAGTTTCTTTGTGTCCCATATTTTTGTTTATGAAGGTATAGAGCTGTACATTTGAACTTGAAAATACTTGTGAGTGGAAATCATCCTCACCAATTTATGAACAAAAGGAAGCTTTTTTTAGTAATACATAATTAGCTAAATCAGGAGTTTTCAACAGTTTAAAGCCGGGGGCCAGGTCACGCTCCCTCAGACAGCTTTGGGGGCTGGATGGCCATTTTGCCCTTCCTCCACCACACGCCACTTCCTCGTGTGGTGGATGGTGGTTGGGGGCCACATGAAATGGTGCCGTGGGCTGCATTTGGCTCATGGGCCACAGGTTGAGAATCTAGATTGTTAACATGGGCAGAAGCTTCTGTGCTTAATAATGGGAAATGCCTAGTCTTCTGTCTACATCAGGGGTAGTTAACTTGTTTTCTTGGAGGCTGCCACCAGTGGCAGAAGGGATTCTTTCACTGAATCCTATGGCTAGGTGAAACCTCAATGACCAGGGAGGCCAATTCTTTGCCAAAGTAGGAAATCCACAGCTAAACCATATGCCCAAAAAATATTTAACAATCTCCAGTGTATGGTGAGTCCACCCTATTCTGAGGTAGACAAATTTACATCTCTTATTTTCAAAAAGTTCTTTCTAATGTTTAGTCAAAAATCTCCTTTCTTGTAATTTGAATCTATTGTTCAGTCCTCTCCTTTGGAGCCACAGAAACAAACTTGTTCCATTTACCTTTTAAAAAATTCAAAGGTTCCTATTATATCACTTCTTAGGAAGTATTCTCCAGAGACCAGAGTTTGTTGTTTACAGAGGATTTTCAGAAGTAATTAATAATAATAATAATAATAATAATAATAATAATAATAATAATAATAATAATAATAATAATAATAATAATAATAATAATAATAATAATAATAATAAAATTTTAATTTATATCCCGCCCTACTCGACACAGGCCGACTCAGGGCGGCTAACAGCATTTCAAATAAAGATACAATATAATTATACAGAAATACAATGGAGCAAAGCAATAAATACAGAATATAACAAGGTAACATAAAAATAAGATGCAAAATATACAAATTACAAATATATAAATTTTAAAGCATCTAATCCATCATACACAGCACCAGGAGGGGGGGGGGGAATCAAACACAAACACACAACAGGGCTAGCCATCCATGATGGAGCCCAAGGCTCAACGTCCACAATAGAGCCAGGGCTCAATTGTCCATGACAGACCCCAAGCTCAATGTCCACAACGGAGCTGGGGTCAATGTCCCTAACAAAGCCACAATGGAACCCGGGACCCAGCAAAGGCGAGACCTGTGTCAACTTCGATGCTTCTTTTGGGGCCGCGGTTCATACTGCCCCAGCTATGGGTGTGTTTTCTACCTCCCAGCCAGGCAGGGCTGAGAGAGACGCGACGGCCCCCACAGCTGAAGCAACTTCCATCCCCACGCTGGTGGTGTGTGCTCTGGGGAGGACTGCATGAAGTAGAGAGAGGACTGCATGAAACTAGGCTAAGGGGTGAAAGTTGCCCACTGCTGGTATAAAATACAAAGTAATATTTTCTTTACCTTCCATGAAAAGTCCATGGACATAGGAGCCCTCTCGAGGTGGAGCTGTCATATCCTCTTTGATTTTCTTTGTAACTTCCACTGAAAGGCACATTCTGTCAAGAGGCCACTCATTTTTCCTGGCCATGGATTGCATAATGGCTGTGAGGAAAGACTGAGGATTGAAGAAACCTGCTAGCCACACAGTGGTGGGTAGGGCAAAATCTGTTGTCCAGGCCTCTAGTTCCTGAAATGAAAACAGTGAGAACAGACTACAGAGAAGCATCCATATTTTTTTTCCCTGCACATTGTTTTTGCAAATAGGTATGTGCATTTGTGGGTTGTTGTTTGGAGTTCACATCCCAGAATTCTCAATTCTGGGTTTTCTACCTGCAAGACAAGACACTTCAATTGTGCTTTCCTGGAGGAAGGCTGAGCTGGAACACCTTATTATATGGGACAAGCTGAGTTATGGCTGAGTTTTCCATTGGAAAAAGAAGCCGACCATATATCTACATCTTTAGTGATAACTTTTACTTTTACTCTGAGATAGTTTACCACTCCCTTCTTCTGGGTCATCCTGGGACTACGCAAGGCCAAATAGGCTGCCTTTTCTCCAGTACATCAGTAGCAATCTCATGGCAAGTGCAGGGGTAGGGGTAAGGCATTTACTTTGTCCAGAACTTTGACGTCTCAGGCAGATGCCTCACTTTGCCTAATGGCAGGGCCAATTCTGCCGTCTGTGAAAAGTTTCAACCATGATGATAGTTTTCCTTACCCTGATCCGAAGGAGTAGATCTGCATACCACGCTGCTAAGCTAAGCAGAGATGGATAGGCACGGTTTGTCCAGAAATCAGGCACATTATCATAGAAGAGAGCATTGGATAATTCTTCCATATCTGTCGTAATTGTCAATTCTCCCTGTGGTAAAAATAAAATTAGTTTATCAGAACTGCTGATGGTTGTCTTGTCCATTATTTTTCCACAGGCCCTTATGACCTTGATCTGAAGTTTTGCTCATTAAGTAACCTTTTGAGATTATATATTATGCAATACAGGTAAATGTACCGTTGTCCCTCACCTTCCAGGCATCATCTTTCTAGGTAATGCTGCTGTTGCAGCAGTTTAATTTTCCCGCAGTTGCTTTGATGAACAAATGAGATTCACTCTCTGAGCAAGTGCTGCAATTCTCTACTAGATGAGCATTCTTGTGTTTTCATAATTTCAGCATGAGCTTTCTGTGATTACTGTGATTTTTGTTCATTTTAACAGCCTTGGGGCTTCAAGGCAGCCTTTTGGAGTAGGGCTTTTCTCAAAACAATCAACTAAGTTCGCTCCAGCACCAGGTAAACCTCCTACATCTGGGAAGCAACCCAGAGTTCAAAAAGTTGTTTTATTTTACTAAGGAAAACTCTAAAAGCTGGAGCAACACCACTCTCTCGCCCCTCCTTCATCACATACTTTTGCCAGCTTATTACAGCATTGTTGAGAACTAGTTGGAATGATGTGCTAATAATAAGACAGGATTTACTAACAGTCTGAAAGAGTCCTTGGGCAATGAATATTCTCTGTGCCTAAGTCAACTACCTGCGAGTTAATTTAAAATAAAATTATGCAAGCCATATGCCTTTGAGCCATCTCCTTCAACTTTCCCGTGCCCTTTGCAAATAGACTTTGCTGAATATGCAGTTTGACTGGGGGGAAGCAACACCGTCTGCCAGTCTTGTGGCACCTTAGAAACTATGTGGTATTACTTGGCATACACTCTCATGGACTGCAGCCCGTTCCCCCCTCCCCCAATGCATTTGAAAAGGTTGACTGGAACCACAAAATCATATGCAAAATAAAACATTAAAAGTTTTAAAGCTTCCCCAAGATCCTGTTTCTATCACAGCAAACTAGCACAGCTACCTACACACGCACGCACATGCACACGTGCGCGAAAACCCCACTTTACAATGCTCTTAACTGTAACAGCGAGAGTGGTGAAAAATTGAAACTTGATAACCTGGCAAATCCTGCTCCTGAAAAAACCTGCTATACCTTTCCTGTGCTGTTCATGATCCCATCATTAATAATAATAATAATCTTAGAACTGCAGAGCTGGCAGGGAACCTATGGATGATCACTGAGTCCAGGCCCTGTTAAGGAAGCACAGTGGGGAATCGAACCCACAACCTCTAACCCTGCAGCCAGATACCTAAATCACTGAGCTATCCCACATTCATATTGTTTGAAAAACTAACCGTCTTGTATAGAAGTAGTAAAAGCATACAGTATAGCTTACCTTCAACCCCAAGTTTAATTCTTTCAGAGAACGCCTAATTTCACTGGTAAGAATATTCATTCGTTCACATTCTTGGAAGGCAACTACCACATAAGGAGTCTTTTCAGCTGCCTTTGCCATTATTTCCACCATATTAAAGGGTTCTGGAAGCCGATCCATGATCTCATCTAGCACAGTTTTTACCTGTTGCAGAGAAGGCCAAACAAATGTGTGACTTCTGCACCACAAAAAACACTGTAAGCAAGGCAAGCCAGTCGAATATGTGCTAAAGCAGTGGGCTGACCTCAGCATTGATTATTGACAGAGAGGAATGCAACAAAAGTAAAAATAAAAGGTTAGCAATCATTGGGGCAGAGGTTCAGCTCTGCAGACCTAAAATTTATTCTTCTGCCATATCTGATTCTGAATATAGGCGATCCTCATGGTAATCGGCCATGAAGACTGTCCTGAATATAGTGCAGTGGCCTTTCATCTGCCTTCTGCATCGCAGCATGACCCCCATAGTACCACTGATCCAGCTCCACAAGTCACTTTCTGGTCCTGGGTTCTTGGCATGCAAAGTCTTCATCCCCCCCCCCCCCCCACCCATCCCGGCCTATATTGATGAAGCTACTGCCCTCTATCAAGATGGATTCAAATGGGGTTTCAACCACTTGGGGACCATCACCTTTCCCTGTGGACTTTTCCACTCAAGGCCGTTAGGGTTGTCAGTTTAGTTAACCGCCGCCTGACACTCGGCGTTGAGTCGCTGGCAGTAGGGTCTACTCTATTACCATAGCAGGATAACCTGGCCAGACTGGGAAATTTATTGTTAAATAAAAATAAGCAGCATAAAATTAAGAACATGCACATTAATAGGTCTTTGAGATCTATGGCAGAAGGAAACAAATGAATATGTTTTCCTACCTTTTCCTCTCGGGACACTCCTGTTCCTCCTCCAGCGTCCGACTCTTTGGGTTGCATTTCCAAGACAGTGCGGAAAAGCTTCTCTGAGGTGACTGTGAGGAAACCGATCTCAGCATTCGGATGAAGTCCATACAGGTAAGGACTCTCGGGTGGGAGATTTTCATCAATGTATTCATGATACCCCTATAAAACATCTACATCAGAATCTTAGAAGGTATCAGCAGCTGTTCTAGGGCAGTTGCTTCAGGCTTTACTGTCACATCACCTCCAGATTACTGTATGACTGAAACAAGATCGACCTTCCTAACCGACTGGGTGTTTCCCTGTGGGTATCTATCTATACAGCTTCCTCACAACTGCAACCCTTTTTTTCCCCTGAGAAAGTTAGGTAAGAACCCACCCCACCTCTGAATTTCCTTCTATTTTTTTCTGTGTTGAGGTGCACAACTACTCATGATTGTTTCTTTTTCTCTGCACTTTGCTATTTTTCTCACCTGTGGCAAATGTCTTAAGAGGTGGCAATCCTTCACTCAGCACAATTTGTCTTTGGAACTCGCATACAAGCTTTCTCACCTTGTAATCAGAGTTTGGTGGTATAAGAAACCCTGGTGCCAGAAACATTTCTCCCTCTAACATTTCCATTCGGATATATTCAGTCAAGTAGGAGCGGCACAATCTACGGTCCCAGTCATCAGTGATATGTCCCCCGTACATGATTTCACCAAAGAGATACCGCAGGTCATCCCAGGGAACCTAGAAAGAGATGCCACAGCTCAGCATAGTCAAATCAGAATACTTTAGGGACCGGGGGGGGGGGGGTACTATGAGAGAAAGTCAGAAGAACAGTATGGTTAGGTTACAAAAGGTGTTCAGTTTGAGAGAAGGATAGGGGGTTTCTGATTTCTTGGGCTACATACCAATATTTCTCTATTCTGAGAGTTCTACCTGGCTTGCACATAACCTTACGAACATCTAAATGTGGTTCACTTGGGAGAATTTTTTTAGGTTGGACTCTTCCCTCGGCCAGGCCGGCTTTGAGGGATTGAAGACACTTAACTTTTATTGCTTTTGAAGTGCGAAAGCAATAAAAGATATAATGGGACCAATGGCAGGTATGTCAAAGGAATCCAACAAAGAATTAAAAAAGGGGCAAGCTGGTTTAGAAAAAGAACAAGAGGAAATTAAAAAAGAGCGAATGAAGAACAGCTGAGTGGCACGGCAGGCCGGCCATAAGGACACCGATGCCGCTGACGCTGCTACCGAACTCTTCCCTCAGCCACCCTGGACTTCAGGGAAATGGGAACAGCTGTGTGGTGCGGCCGGAAGAACGCCGCCACTGCTGCCAGACTTTTCCCCAATGCCATTCAGCCTGGAGGGAAGTGGATAAGTCTGAGTTTTTGCAATGTAATTCCCACCCCCACCCCCCTTTGTATATTGCTTTGAAAGGTGTATTGCTCTTGAAATGTTTTTTTTATTGTCTTAATGTGATACTTTGTAACTGTAATTTGTGATACTCTTTCTCTTGGTTAGCCGCCCAGAGTTGCATTGCGAGTGGGGCGGCGTACAAGTTGAAATACAACCACAGCAGCAGCACCGCTTTCCAGAGCAGGAACAGAAAGCTTGGGTGAAGCTATGCTTAGCCACAGAGCTTTCTAGTTTAAGGCCTTTTCCTCCCAAATGAATTAGATTTAGGTGGCTGTGAAATGTTTGCCAGTTAGATGGAACTCCTAGAATGGGGAAGTATAGGATGTCTAGTATAAGAAAATATAATCTCTATGGCTGAGTGCAGCTCCCATGGGGTACCCCATGTGTTTCCTTTTCCATTACAACATCATTTGCTGGTTTCCCAGCTTTTGTATGTTTCTCCTCATCTAGAAAGATTAACATACCTTTCTAAGACTTAGTTACTGGCAGTAAAACCTCTAGACCCATGGTTCCCAACCTTTTTTGGGCCATGCCCCCCTAAGCATCTCTAAAATCCTGACCACACCCCCTGGTGACATATAATTCTTATTATTCAAAAAGTAAACTCCTATTCATGTGGAGGAAGCCTAAAAGGCCATTAACTTGGTCTAACTCGTTCTTGAATCCCCCCCCCCCTTAAAAATCAAATTGCCCTCTTGCGGGGTGTGCGCCGCACTTTGGGAACCACAGCTCTAGGGTAAAATATGCTGTACTGTACTTTCGGTCCCACTGTTTTGCCCACCCACCACCTGTCAGTCTCCCAATTTTGAACCTGCATTTGGCCCTCAGACTGGAACCAGTTCCATATCCTTGCTGCAGGAATGTGATTCCCAAATTTTAGCATCATGCCCCCTTTTTTATTACTGAGAAACTCTCCTGCCTCCCCATTACTATCATCTAATACTTTAACAACAAAAATCAGTTTTGTAATTATAATTAAAAATAAACAGAGCTACTGGACTTTTTAAATAAAAAAAGGCATACATAATTTTTCTTGTCACTAAAAGTAAATACGGTAAGAATGAAATTTGCATAATTTTATAAAACATTTTATCTTAATAAATTCTTAGTACCGTATTTATTCGAGTATAACGCGCACTCGTGTATAACGCGCACCCCTAATTTTCCATGAAATCTCGGTATAAATTTTTTTTCACACCACGCATTGAAATTGACATAAGAAACGTGCCTACCCTTGCCGGCTCTTGAGTCGCGCGGCGCGGGAGCGCGGGTGGCTGGCGGTAGCGCCTCCCCCAGAGGGTTCCCGTACCGTTCCAGTGGGGCAGCGGCGGGTGGAGCTCCTGGGCGCTAGACGACAATTGGGGAGGAGGGCCGCAGCGTGCTCCGTGCCTACCCGGTGCCGGCTTCAGTCGCGCGGCCCGGGAGCGCGGGTGGCTGGCGTTAGCGCCTCCCCCTTACCGTTCCGGCGGGTGCGTGCAGGTGAGCGGCGGCGGCAGCGGGACCTGGGCGCCTGCCGCCGCCTGGGAGGAGGGCCGCGGCGTGCTCCGTGCCTACCCGGCGCCGGCTTCAGTCGCGCGGCCCGGGAGCGCGGGTGGCTGGCGTTAGCGCCTCCCCCTTACCGTTCCGGCGGGTGCGTGCAGGTGAGCGGCGGCGGCAGCGGGACCTGGGCGCCTGCCGCCGCCTGGGAGGAGGGCCGCGGCGTGCTCCGTGCCTACCCTTGAGGCTCGTTTAAAAGAGGCGCGCACCCAGTCCTCGTGTATAACGCGCACCCAAACTTTGAGTCCTTTTTTGGGTATAAAATTTTGCGCGTTATACTCGAATAAATACGGTATCTCATGCCACCCCCTCCAGGAGGGCACACTTCCCAGTTTATGAATCAATGATTTCAGTAACTTCTCCAGAAACATTCAGCTTCTTTTCTGAAAAGAAAAATTTGGCCTTATGATGGCGAAGTGAAAACTGGCACCAACATTTGAAGCAGATGCAATCACTCTAGGACGGTCATCGGTCCCCAACCTTTTGGGATATGTTGGTCGCATTAGATTGTTGCAAATAAAAATGCAGCAAAATTATCAACCTACTGATTTAGATAAAAGGCAACCATTCAGAGGTCAATGAAGAAATGTTAACTTGAATGCAATCCACTTTGGAATAATATTTTACTGTGGAATCTTTTTATCTAGCTACACTGCAGTAGCTCAAGTGGCTAAGATGCTGACTGGGAGGCGGAAGGTCAGCAGTTCGATTCCCGAGTACTACAGGACGGAATGAGCTCCCATCTTTGTCCCAGCTCCTGCCAACCTAACAGTTTGAAAGCAAGAAATTGCAAGTAGATAAATAGGAACCACTTCAGTGGGAAGGTAACAGCATTCCATGCACTCTGGTGTCTAGTCATGCCTGCCACATGACCACAGAAATGTCTGCAGAAGCAGACAGCGCTGGCTCTTTGGCTTTGAAACATAGATGAGCACTGAACCCTAGAGTCGGATATGACTGGCTTTCAAGCAAGGGAAACCTTTACCTTTACACTTGTTTACCTAGTAAATTTGATTTTTGTGGCTATTCTTACAAGCCTTCCTACATCTGCTTTGCTATGGAGTGGTGTTAGGGACACTCCAAGCCAGGCGGAGGGGGAACGGATGGCGGTGGAGGGAGCAGGCCAGATGGAATGGTGCTGTGGGCCAGACCCAGCCCATGGGCTGTAGGTTGAGAACCCCTGGCCTAAAGGCTAGTATGGAGGATAAGACCAAGAGGGGGCTGACAGATGGAACCATGGAGACCAGAATGAACAATGTGGCTCTCTTGTGTTTTTTGTAAGAAAGAGACAAGAAAAACAGTGGTCGATGGTGTCGTTTGAGGCAGGGAGAATCAAATGGGTCTGAGGGGAAATGTCTTGAGGGTGATAGCAGTACAAAAGCAGGTTGGAGGGCCCCATAGAAAGAGAGCAGTGGCCGGGGAGGGCGGGGGGGGGGCTTACAGGTTGAAGACCCCTGCGCAAGCAAAAGGCTAATCCTGATGAAATGTACTGTTACTATCTTCCTTCTGGCCTACAAAGGCTTCATACTACTTCTTTCCCCTGAATTCCACAGACGTGAGTGGGCTAACAAAATTGTTTTCATTCTATTTACACACTATGCTGCACAAACACAATTGTTTTGTTTTGTTTGTTTGTTTGAGGAAATATCATGAGAAATGCAGCCTGCTTGCCTACTAACCAGTGCACTATTAAGCTCATAGGCCAGTGTGTTGTTATTTGTCGCCAAGTCTGACTTATATTGATCCTTATAGGGCTTTCTAGGCAAGTGAGATATTTAAGGTTTTATCATTTCTTCCCCCTTGTAAGTTTCCTTGGCTTTCAACCCATGGCTTCTGAATCCTAGTCCACCATTCTGTCCACCCTACCACACTAGTATCCATTGGTCGGTAAGGGTAAAGGTCACCCTTGCTTGAAAGCCAGTCATATCTGACTCTAGGGTTCAGTGCTCATCTCTGTTTATAACCAAAAAGCCAGCGCTGTCTGCATCTGCAGACGTTTCCATGGACACGTGGCAGGCATGTCTCAACACTGAAGACTGTTTACCTTCCCACCCAAGTGGTCTATATTTATCTACTTGCAATTTCTTGTTTTCGAACTGCTAGGTTGGCAGGAGCTGGGACAGAGATGGGAGCTCACTCTGTCCTGTAGTACTCGGGAATCGAACTCCAACCTTCCAGTCGCTGAGTTCAGTGTCATAACCACTTGAGCCACCGCACCCCCTCCATTGGTCAGTACCGTTTGACTGATCTCACTAGAATACAATATTCTAGTGCACTGATAGCAAACCTTCTAGAGACCGAGTGCCCAAGGAGGAAGCAGCTCACGAGCAGGCATCATGTGTGCCCATGCACCCATGTAATGTCGCAGGCATGCTTCTGGTGATGTTTATTTATTTTTATTTATTTATTTTTTGACTTGTATGCCGCCCCACTCGCGAAATGCAACTCTGGGCGGCTCACAGACATATCAATACACATCAACCCAACAACATACACAATAAAACACAGTTTAACACTAAAATATCAATAAAAATAAATCATAAAGTCCTTGCCGCTCAAGTATTGATGAAGCTGCTGCCCTCCACCAAGATGGATTCAAGTGGGATTTAATCTACTTGGGGACCATCATCCTTCCCTGTGGACTTTGGAACCCAAGGCTGTTAGTCCTAAGGGTGGTCATGTTAATTAACCACCACTTTTGGTTACGTGGCCACATGTGCATGCCCCCCCACCACCACAGGTGTGCATGCCTTCTCCTCCTCCATCTCTTAGGAGCAGTGGGTGGTGTCTCATTGCCTCACCGCATTCCTGCTGCTGCCTACCAAGCAGGATTTCAGCCTCCCCTCTCGCCTCCCCATTGGTGCCAGGGGAGCAGGCCTTGCCCATGACAGCGTGTGTGTCTAGAGAGGCCTGTGCATGCCACCTCTGGCATGTGTGCTATAGGTTTGCCTATGCTATTCTAGTGAGATTAACCATTGGTCACTACCATGTGGCTAATCTCACTAGAATACAGTTGTAAAACTGTAGATCTGGAGGGGATACTAAGGGTCATTGAGTCCAGCCTCCTAACAGCAGACCCACTAAATCAGGGGTGCCCAAACTTCTCAGGTTGTGGGCCAGTCATGTGATTCAGGGGCAGTCACTATGGCCCACGGACCGGATCCGCCCCCTGTACCAATTCATCCGGCCCCGCAAAGCCCTCATCGCTCCCGGAAGCGGAAGTAAAACACACCCGTATTTCCGCTTCCGGGAGTGACTAGGGCTTCATGGGGCCGGATGAATTGGCATCGGGGGACAGATCCAGTCCGCGGGCTGTAGTTTGGGCACCCCTGCAATAAATCAATTGCTGAATGCCAAGCTTGCACTTTATAAACTCATGGGTCTGCCTTAGTTGGGAATAGCAATAGGATACTAGCCAATAAAACATAGAATGTAAGAAAAGCAGCTTTCCATTCCTTACTGCTATTAGTCGTTCACTGACTAAACCACTGGAGAAGAGGGGTCCTTGGCTATCCCTTAGCAATTGTTTTGCCATGCAAATAATTTGCATTCAAATCTTTACCTTTGCATTTGCTTCCAGGTAGTTATATAACACATTGATGGAAATGGTGAGATCACCATTGTTGAATGGGTAAGACCTGTTCCATCCCTGAGCTCCAAATTTCCGCCGTTCTGCCACCACTGCGTGGAAGTAGCAGAGTGCAAAAAGAATGCACTTGAATTCAATTTCCTTGGTGCACATTTCCAGAGTATCCTAAAAGGGAATAAAAAAGGTCACCAGGCAGTGCCTTTAGAAAAGACACATTACTGTCATTTTAAAACAAAGTACTGTATATACTCGAATATAAGCCGACCTGAATATCAGATGAGGTACCTAATTTTGACCTAAACCCACAGAAAAATAGATTGATCTGAGTATAAGCCAAGGATGGGAAATGCAGCAGCTGCTAGTGAGTTTCAGTAGTCAAAATACATGAAAATATGGCAAAATTAATTATATTGTTGGCACATCTCAATCCAGTGTGGTCTTGGGACCCACATGGTCATTGACCCGAGTATAAGCCAAGTCTCCTTTTTTTGGGCTCATTTTTGGGGATAAAAAACTTGGCTTATACTCAAGTATATACAGTAATTTGTATTGCCACATTGCAGGGTTACTGATCTTGACCCAAGGTTAGAAGCTTGTGTGGTACTAATCTTCACTGGAGCACACTTGGTCATCACAGTTTGACAAGGAATGACACAGTGGCAGAGAGAGAGAGATTGACTGATCCTACCTCCTCCTCCTCCTCCTCCTCCTTGGCAACCCGTCCCTACCCTTCCTTTTGCAAACACCACAAAAATATAGATGGGAGACACTGCTCATACCAATCCAGGCCCTTTTACTGATTCAAAATTCTGGCTCCTGCTTCCTGGAACATCTGATAGGGTGCTTGCAACAGCCCTAAAAATGCTATTGCCTGATATAGATCCTGGGTGATATGACAGACAAAAGAGTGAAGGAAAGGTTTAAGGGCAGAAACAGGAAAAATTAAATGTTCATGTACCTCTCTGCTCACATTTAAGAGGCTCTCTTTAGGGAGTCAATAAAAGAACCCCAAAATGAAAGGAAAGAATCTTATGTTGGTTTCTTTCATTTTAAACAAAAATCCCATTCCTAGTTATAACACTTGCAGAAAGTATCTGTGGGTTTTGAGAATTCATCAGGACAAAAAAGATGATTTACAACAATTCTCAACCTTTTTATGCCAGGGGTCAGGTCACGCTCCCTCAGACAGCTTTGGAGGGCTGGAGGGCCATTTTGTCCTTCCTCACCACATGGCACTTCCTGGTGTGGTGGAGGGGCCACATGAAATGGTGTCCTGGGCCACATCTGGACCACGGGCTGCAGTTTGAGAATTCCTGGTTTACAAGCTGAATGGAACTGGTGTGTGACAGCAAAGTCACTGGCCAACTCTACTGTAGTCTTCAATGTGCGGCCACTCACTGGTCCTGTGAAATGGCCAGCCCTTGTCTGGTGCATGATCCAGTCCCTCACCAAATGGGCTCTATCTTTAGGTCTCCAGCTATTAACTTCACTTGGTAAATCACTTTCAAACTGTCCACTATCATCACAAAACTTGTTCAAAACTTCATGCAAGGTCAATGCTATAAACACTCATACCCCATTCTCAATTTTCTTGATTTGCTGACAGCCATCTCTTGATAAAGGTAAAGGTTGCTGTTGCTCGAAAGCCAGTCATATCTGACTCTAGGGTTCAGTGCTCATCTCTGTTTACAGCCATAGAGCCAGTTTTTTTCCCTGGAAGAGCTATTTTGGCAGTTTCATACCTTGCCTAGACACGGAAGAAGATTTTCTTCTCCCATGTCTAGATAAGACGTGAAACTGCCAAAATGAAGCCACTTTTTGGTGAGTTCATTCTGCAGCTTCTTTCACCTGACCTAGTGAGAGAAAGATTAGCCGGCAACACAAGGTGGCTGTTGCCAGGGTACACCTGATTGTTGTTCAAAAATACCACAATCTTTGAGGAGACCCTTTCTGTGTACCCCCTCTGGAAGATAAGAGATAAAAAAAATGTAAACTGGAAATAAACAAATATGAACTATGGATACAGACGAACATAAGAACATCTAAAAAGGAGACAGGAGGCCAGCTATTTTTCTGGGAAAGGTACTGCTAACATACCAAACAAACTAGGAAGAAACAAATTTAATCAAGTGTATTCATTTTTAATTGTGGCAGAGAATATAGAGTGACAACAACAACTCAATAGTACAGCCTCCTTAATACTTATGCAATAATAAGTCAACCATTTTCCAGGATTCGCTATGTAAGGGGTGCCCAATCTTTTTGGGCAGCGGGCCAGTTACGTGGTTCAGTGGGCTGGTCATGTGATTCCTTCCCACCGGAAGTGGAAGTAAAATGTGCCCACGCATGTGCAGAACGCATACCCAAAAGGAAAAAGGGCACTGCCAGGTCCAAGAGGACTCCAATGTGGCTTACAGGAGCTGTTCGGGAAGTGATCAAGAGCAAGAAAAGCTCATTTAGAAGATGGAAGGCTTGTCCGAATGAGGACAGCAGGCAGAAACATAAATTCTGGCAGAACAAATGCAAGGCAACAATCAGGAAAGCAAAGCAAGACTTTGAGGAGCGTATAGCTAAAAATACTCAGAGAAATAACAAAGACTTCTTTAAGTACATTACAAGTAAGAACCCAACTAGGAAGGCCATTGGACCATTAGATGACAATGGAAGGCAAGGGGTTATTAAAGAGGAAAGAGAGATTGCAGAGAGACTCAATGAATTCTTTGCTTCAGTATTCACTGAAGAAGACAGAGACCACATGCCCAAAACAGAGCCTATCTTCGTAGGGAGGGAAACCGAAGAATTAAGCCAGATAGAAATAACCAGGGAGGAGGTCCTTGCATGTCTTGTTAAACTAAACACTAACAAATCACCAGGACCAGATGGCATCCATCCACAAGTTCTCAGGGAACTTAAGGATGAAATTGCTGATCTCCTGGCCAAAATATATAATCTTTCACTCAAATCAGGCTTTGTGCCTGATGACTGGAAGGTAGCGAATGTAACACCAATTTTCAAAAAAAGATCCAGGGGTGATCCAGGAAATTACCGACCTGTCAGTTTGACATGTGTCCCAGGTAAAGTGATGGAAACCATCCTAAAAGATAGAATTAATAGGCACATAGAATTAATAGGCACATAGAAGAGAAGGCGCTGCTAAAGGAGAGCCAACATGGCTTTTGCAAGGGCAAATCATGGCTCACTAATCTTTTGGAATTTTTTGAGAGTGTCAACAAGCATGTGGATAAGGGGGATCCAGTTGATATTGTTTATCTGGACTTACAGAAGGCTTTTGACAAGGTCCCACACCAAAGGCTCTTGAATAAACTTACCAGTCATGGAATAAAGGGACAGGTCTTGTCCTGGATCAGCAACTGGCTAAGGGACAGGAAACAGAGGGTAGCACTAAATGGACACTTCTCCAAGTGGAGGGAAGTAAAGAGTGGGGTCCCCCAAGGTTCAGTACTGGGACCCCTGCTTTTCAACCTCTTCATAAATGATCTAGAGGTAGGAGTAAAAAGCAAGGTAGCCAAATTTGCTGACGACACTAAATTATACAGGGTAGTGAAAACTGTGAGAGATTGTGAGGAGCTCCAGAGGGATCTCTTGACACTGGGGGAGTGGGCAAAACAGTGGCAAATGAGCTTCAACATTAGTAAGTGCAGAGTGATGCATGTTGGGGCTAGAGACCCCAATTACATTTATAAACTGATGGGGTCTGAACTCTCTGCGACAAACCAGGAAAGGGATCTTGGTGTCCTGGTGGACAACTCAATGAAGGTGTCAACCCAGTGTGCCTCAGCAGTGAAAAAAGCAAACTCAATGCTAGGGATCATTAGGAAGGGTATAGAAAATAAGTCAGCAAGTGTCATTTTGCCTCTTTATAAATCTATGGTGAGGCCCCATCTGGAATACTGTGTACAGTTCTGGTCGCCATACCTCCAGAAGGATATTATGGAGCTGGAAAAAGTGCAGAGGAGGGCAACCAGAATGATTAGGGGACTGGAACACCTTCCTTACCATCTGAGGCTGCAACGGTTGGGCCTCTTCACTCTTGAACGACGACGTCTAAGAGGTGACTTGATTGAAGTTTATAAAATCATGCACGGTGTGGACAAAGTAGATAAGGAAAAACTGTTTTCCCTATCGCATAACACTAGAACTAGGGGCCACTCTATAAAACTTTTGGGTACTAGTTCTCAAACAAATAAGAGAAAGTACTTTTTCACCCAGAGGATTACTGGTCTATGGAACTCCCTGCCAGAGGAAGTGGTGACAGCTGTCAGTCTTGACAGCTTTAAGAAAGGATTAGACAAGTTCATGGAGGACAAGGGTATCAATGGCTATAATTATGGATACTTAAGGACAACCTCGAGGTTGGAGAGATAGGCAGGATATCTCTCAATGCCATTTCCAGGGAATCCTAAGCAGGTGAAGGCATCTCCTTGGGAATACCCTGAAGGAAATGGTGAGCCACTGTGTGAGACAGAATGCTGGACTGGATGGGCTGTGGCCTGTTCCAGCAAGGCTGTTCTTATGTTATGTTCTTAATGTTAACTTGAATGCAATCCACTTTGGAACAATATTTTACTGTGGAATCTTTTTATCTAACTACACTGTTTACAACAGCCACGGGTGCATTTATGGTAGTGTTTTGTGCATGCATGGGGGCATTTTACTTCTGCTTCTGGGAGCTGTGAGGGCATTGTGGGCCGGATGAATTGGTGTCGGGGGCCAGATCTGGCCTGCGGGCCATAGTTTGGGCACTCTTGCTCTAGGTGGCAATACACAGCAGTGGCTTACAATTCCTTTCTCCTGGGGGTTCCCTGGGACTGTGCAGCTTACCCAAGCCCCCCCCCCCCCCCCCCCAGGCTGGCTCTTCTCCTATGGAGGCATAGTGGGGAATTGAATGCCAACCTTCTGGCTGTGTAGCTAGACACCTAAATTCAATGAACTATCCAGCCAGCTGGAGCCTGCTTACCTGTGTAAAAAGATCCAATGCTTTGTGTAAGTTGGCATGCATCCCTGTTGGAGGTTCATTGGTGATTTTAATAGCATTTTCTAGGAGTCCCTGGGGAATGATATGTGTGTCTGGAGAGGGAGCTGGCTCAGCGCTCATAAATACACGGTAATCATCATGGGTCCCGATGCTGTATCGTTCCACTTTCTTGTCTAGGGTGCTCAGCCACTTGGAAACCAGATGTATATTCTATAAGGTGCATAAGGTACATGTTATTTGCTGTGAATGTTAGACCTCTTATGTCCATTTTCAGCCCTGAGTCTTCTTCAGCTGTAGCTGAAGTCAAAATAACCATGACAAAATCCAGCTGCTGGTAGGAGAGGAAGGACAAGCATTGATGGTGATCTGCTTTAAATTGCCCTTCCCCTGCCTCACATCATCACCCAGTATTTGAGTGGCATCTCAGAGATGCACGCCTCCCACCATGGTGGTTGTGCCACACATGCTATAGCAGGATTCGTTGAATCTGTAAAGCACATTGGGAAGGGACAGCAGAAGGGCTTCAATGGGCAAGAGCAAAAAGCGGAGCCTGCGCTTCTATCAACCTAGTTGCATGCACCTACATCTGGATCCAGCCCATAAAAACAGTACATCTGTGGAAGTGGTGAGATTGTCACTGTTAAGTGAAGAATCTATGTCCTATCCCAGGACTCTACATTTCCATCAAAATGTGTCATCATATTCCTGAGGGCTTATTTGCTGCAGCTTCAGTATGGGTAGAGGAGCCTGGCATGCTGTGGTCCATGGGGTTGAGAGGGTCGGACTTGACTTTGCAACTGAACAACGACAACCATTTGGGGGTCATATCACACAGTGTTTGTGCATCTGCATGAAGGTGGTCTGGAAATTATTCACTCACTAAGAACCTATTTAGGTCACAAGTGAAAAGGGAGGATGGAGCCTAGTGCTAAGGATAAACGAGAATCCTTTTGCCCTTGAAATACCTGAAGAATGACCCAGTGTCCTTCTACAGCAGCCACATCAAGAGCATTTTCTGCCACAATCTCTTGCCCTTGTCCAAGAGACACATTGTGTATCTTCCCATTGTCTATGGTGAAGCCAAGCTTTTGACCTAAGAGAATTATTAGAATTGGGGAAAACATTCTATCATTGGCTGTTGTCCTTTAAAGCTCCCCCTTCCATCCCATGTTCACTGGTAATAGGGTGAACTTACTGGACAAGGCTACCAACTTACCTAGGGCTTCAACATCTTTTAGGGGATCGACTCCAGGAGACAGGATGAAAAATATTGGGGTAGACTGACTGCTTTCTTCATATGACTTGGAGAATTCAACACTTCGGCCCTCAACAAATTTACTTCCCATTTTCTCCTCCACAAAGTTCCTAAATATATAAATATATATATATAAATATATATATATATATATATATATATATATATATATATATATATATATATATATATATATATATATATATATATATATATATATATATATATATATATATATATATATATATATATATATATATATATATATATATATATATATATATATATATATATATATTCAGGAGTATGGCAGACAGAATGGATAGCTGGAGATTACTGTCAGTTCGTTATGAAAAAGAGACTCCATGAGAAAATTAACTTCTTTGGCTACTGTTGGGGAGGGGGGGGAGAGAGAACTTTGGGCAGCAATCCTATGCACACTTATTTGCTGACAGTTTATTTCTAAGTAGACTTATACAGTAGATCAGGGGTGCCCAAACTACAGCCTGTGGGCTGGATCCAGCCTATGGCACCAAAACATCCAGCCCCTGGCGCTCTTGCTGCTCCTGGAAGCGGAAATAAAATGCGCAAAACACTGCTGTGAATGTACTTGCAGCTGATGTAAATGTGTTTACAACAGCTGTGGGTGCATTTATGGCAGTGTTTTGTGCATGCATGGATGCGTTTTACCTCCAGTGGGAGGAACCATGTGACCAGTCCACTGAACTATGTGACCAGCCTGGTCACATTTTTTCTTGAACCAATGGTGCTGTACTTTTTAAAATGGTGGTGTAAGGTTTTTTGTTTTTTTGGTTTTGAGGCGCTGCGTCCGCCTATGGCGGACTTGCGCTCTCAGTGGGGGCTTTTTTTGGCTTTTTTTTTTTGTGTGCTGGCTTCCTCAGTGCCGGGCTGTTTGAAGTGGTTTTTTAAGGTTTTTGTTTTTTGTTTATGGAAATGAGGTTAGTGTGTTATTTGTGTTTGGGAAAATGTTTATTTTTTAAACTGTTTTAAACTGTGTTGTTATGTTGTTGTTTTTTGGATTTTAAAAAGAGGTTAGTTTTTTTTTTAATTTTTGTATTTTAAAAAAGAATGTGTTACTTTGTGAATTTTTGTAAATTGTTTTATTTTGGATAATAATTTTAAAAATGTGTAAATTTATGTTTTTTTTAAAATTGAATGTATTTTACAGTGTTTTTTTATTTTTTATTGAAAATTTATTTTTTTATCTGTGAATTATTTTTGTTTTTATTGTTGATATTTTTGAATGTTTTTGGAATTGATTACTCTATTTTTGGGGATTTATTGAATATTTGGGAATGTTTTGGATGTTTTTTCTCCTTTGGCCACTGGGTGGTGGTGTTGAGCAATTTTTTTTGTTTTGCTTATTCCGGTGAGTCTCTTCTTCTCCTCATTTCATTTCCGGTTTTCATCGTGGCAAGACGTCTTTTGGTAAGTTCTCTCCGGGTTTTTTTTAAGGGTGGTTTTTTTTTGGTTGGGGGGCGTTCTGTTTTTGTTTAGGGTTTTGGGTGGGGGTTTGTGTGTGTGTGTTTTTTAAGGGGGGGGTTGGGTTGGGGGGTGTTCTGTTTTTGTTTAGGGTTTTGGGTGGGGGTTTGTGTGTGTGTGTGTGTTTTGAATGTTTTTGGGTTTTGGTTGGGGGTTTCTTTGTGTGTCTCTTTGAGTGTTTTTGGTTTGTTTTTTGGTGCGTTCTTTTTTTAGGGGGGGTGCCTTTTGTTCTCACGGGACATGCTTGGTGGCCCATGGGAAGGAAGGGCACTTGCGGCGGGGGTGCCTTTTCTTCCCATGGGCCATGCTGGTTGGCCCGTGGGTAGGAAGGGCACTTGCGGCGGGGGTGCTTTTCGTTCCCACGGGCCATGCTGGTGGCCCGTGGGTAGGAAGGGCACTTGCGGCAGGGGTGCCTTTTGTTCCCATGGGCCATGCTGGATGGCCCTTGGGAAGGGAGCATTGTTGCGGGGAGGGTGCCTTTCGTTCCCACGGGCCATGCTTGGTGGCCCGTGGTGAAGAAGGGCAGTTGCGGGGTGTTTTTTTTAATTGTTTTTTTCATGTGCCGGCTGGCCCTTTGAACGGAAGGGCAGCGCCGGCGGTTTTTTTTTAAAAAAAATTCCCCCACGGGCCATGCTGGCTCGCCCGTGGGGATGAATGGCAGCAGCAATGGGCTTATTTTTTTTAAGCTTTTATTTTTTGCGCGCCGGCTGCCTCAGCGTCCTGCGTGCTAATGGCGTGCAGGACACTGGGGCTTGTAGTTTTGGCTGCGCGTGTTTGGTTTCTGCGGTGGTTTTTCTTTTGCGGCTTTTTTTTGATTGGCCGCGGCGCGTTTCCGAACGTTCCTTTTGCTGCGCCGCTCAGCCTGATTGGCTCTGGTGCGGCGAAAGGAACTTTGGGAATTGAAGTTCCCTTTTTTTGTTTGCGACTGGGGGGCTCCTGCCCCCGGGTCGAAAAATTCAACCCGACAGTTACCTGCGAACCCCGTTCGGGCGAGTGAACAGAGGCTCGGATGGGGCTAGTGGGCCTGGTGCAACATCCTTTGTCACATTCCAACGGTTAACGCACCATTTTATAGGTATAGATTAAATTATGACTGAAAAATTAATTAATCGCCTTTTAATTATTATGTTCAACTTTTTAACCTTGAAATTTATTGCATTTTACTATACTTTGTTATGATCATTGCAAGCCACTTTCACTGGGAAAGTAGTCCAGAAATGAAACAGACAAAGAAATAAAATAAATGTTCTGTCCTGGGGGTGGGGGAGTTGGGTATGGCATGGCATTGTACTCATCTTGGACTGCTCCAGGGTGAAAATGACTCCATTCCCCATGAACAGTCATCCAAGCAGCATTGACCTGCTCAACTTGCAAACACAAAAAGGCAGCACCTACTTGACAGCATAGGTCATGCGGTCTGGTCTCATGCATCGCATCATGCACAGCTTCTGCAGTGCGGTCTTGTTCTTCCACTCCTTTGGGAAGACTTCCTTCTCTGGAGTCTCAGACTCCACAAACTTTTTCCATCGCTTAGCAGAACCTTCAATGTCACTGTCCAAATTTTTGAACTCATCCATATCAGAAAGCACCTGAGAACAGAATAACAGGCATTTTGGAAGGTTTGGAGTCCAAATTTTTGCCCCTGACATCTGGGGGTGCTGTTTGATATTCCGAAGTGTCAGGTAATGGTAAAAAATAAAAATCAGAAGTGCTCAGATATCTATTTCTGGTCTTGATTTTGTGGCTTTTCCACCTTACACACTTGTGGATTAGGGAAAATTTCCAACACATTTAATATGAGGGAAACCCCACCCCAATGCAGAGGTCATATTTTGCCCACTCCTAGTCTAACATTATTCTATTTGCCTATAAAAAGCACAATTCCCTTCCAACCAGTAGTGGGCTCCCCAAAAAATTATTACCACACTGTGGGCATGGTATGGTGGGTGTGGCCAGAGGAAAAGCCCTGCGTTGCACCCGAAATAGGACTACTTTATTTCAAAACTTGGATGGGTGGGGCCAGCTAGAATTTCTGCTACCAGTTCTGGCGAACTGGTGCAAACTTGCTGATGCCCACCACTGCTTCCAACCCCACATATTCTTCCACTCTGGAACCTGTTTGTCCAGTTTTCTGCTAATCATTATGTGCACTCTGAAAGCAAGAAATTGCAAGTAGATAAATAGGGACCACTTTGGTGGGAAGGTAACAGCTTTCTGTGCTCTCCGGTGTCTAGTCATGCCTGCCACATGATCATGGAAATGTCTGCAGAAGCAGACAGCGCTGGCTCTTTGGCTTTGAAACTAGAGATGAGCACTGAACCCTAGAGTCGGATATGACTGGCTTTCGAGCAAGGGAAACCTTTACCTTTACTAATAGCATATTTTACAGAAATGTAAGAGTGCAAAATATGGGCATATCTAGATGAGTGCTTAGCATGCTCTTTCAAGCTCTTGGGGATTTGTGTGGCTGACAACAGACACAGTTTCTGTTGGTGCTCAAAGTGGAAAATATTTCCCACCTTCTCTGCTGATCCAAGCAATACAACATTTGGCAACGTGGGAAAATTGCACTTTCCTTCCTCCACTGCACAGCAGCAGGGAAAGTTCCATTTGCTCGCATGGTGAAGTGGCTTGACAGCCGTTTTACCATATGGGCAAAGAGTTGTTTGGACTGTTCCTCTAGTGATCTGAAGATGAGTGAGCTGAAACAGCCCTATAAGGGCACTTTGGACATTTCAATGAAGTACCGTACAATGAATACAGTACTGGTCACTTGGGTAGTCAGGAAAAGGGAAAACTCCACTTTGTGAGCCTAATTTAGCCTTTGAAAGCCCCCCTGATAGCCTGCATATGCATGCACGCACACACACATGCATCCATGCACACACAGCCATGACACTACATACTCCCCATCTCATCTTCTCAATTAGAAAGGCAAGGTGCAGGTGGAAGAATTTGTATTCCCACCCTGTTCCCATTGCATTCCTGATAGGAAGAATGATGGGAGTTGTAGCCTAACAACATCTGGAAGGTCATACAGTCATCAGTCCTGTTGCAACGGGCCCCTCTGAACTGTTATAATAGGAGAAAATGAGTGTTTTCAAACAAACCTTTATTCCACCCCATCCTTGTCCTAATAGGAAATCAACTGGAGAGGTCAGTCCAGCTTTAAAAGGAAAGCGCAGGAGAAAATCAAGTTCGACTGGATTCACTTCTTTCTTCACCAGTAAGACCTAGGGGAGAGATGACATGTTATGAATATTCACTCCACTACTTGTGGACATTGTTGCTGGAACAGCTGCTACAGTTCATCTCCTGAGTATATTAATCCTCTTGGTTAATTTATTGCAGAAGAAAGGGAACCCAAAGGCAAGGGTATAGAGACCAAACTTTTTGGGCTGTGAGCTGGTCACATGGTTGAGAGGGCTGGTCACTACAGCCTGGGGGGCTGGATCTGCCCTGTGATACCAATTCATCCGGCCTGCGACGCCCTCGTCACTCCCGGAAGCGGGTGCATTTTACTTTCGCTTCCAGGAGCAATGAGGGCGTCGTGGGCTGGATGAATTGGTGTTGTGAGTCGGATCTGGCCCATGGGCCGTAGTTTGGGCACTCCTGCCTTAGACTTTTGTAGGTCTAAATATAGATTACATATAGTGATATGCCAAGCCCCAATGCCTTCCAAGTTTTGAACAGATATTACAGATGTGAACCTAAAAGACTATTGATCAAAAGAGCAGCTACTTGAGTTTCCAGTGAAGTGGTTACTTCACAGTTCCTTTCTGC
This sequence comes from Bradypodion pumilum, assembly GCA_035047305.1. Classification (NCBI taxonomy): domain Eukaryota; kingdom Metazoa; phylum Chordata; class Lepidosauria; order Squamata; family Chamaeleonidae; genus Bradypodion; species Bradypodion pumilum. Next base: position 283,754,438 of record JAWDJD010000002.1, on the reverse strand, counting down.
AAGTCCCCTGAGCGCTTAAAACTGTTGATGTCCAAAAGGAGGAAGTCATGTGTTGGATGGTAGAGACTTCTGTGTCTAATTCTAAAGGTGGTTTAGTTGTCTTTGTCTGGTTTGATGTGAGTGTCATTGGGACTAGCTTTGCTGTTTGCTGCTGGCCACTTCAGGGAGCCCTCACATCCTTTGGCCAGCTAAAACTGGTCATTTCTAGAACATCTTTGATGCCGCTCCAGTACCTCTGTCCAAAGTCCACTCTTCTCTTCTCTTCTTTATAGCATCTCTCCTCCAGAACCTTCTATCCTTGTTCTTCCCTCCTGGTTTTTCCCTTTTTTGTCTGGGTTCTCTACCCTCTGATTTCTCCAAGCAAATCTGTTCAGCTATCCTCTCTTCCTCTGTCTACTTCTACTGGTGATCCTGGCAAGGTGGGCAGTTTCATTAGTGACAGCATAGCCATCATCCAGAGGTAAGGTAACTCAGGAAGATCCCTCAGGGAATAGCTGGAGGAAAGGAAAGGGGGGCAGCCTGACCTCTGGGACCCCTTCTCTCCTAAGCAGACCAACAAAAAGCATCCTATGCATTAAAATAAAAGTGAATAGTACTGAAATAGAGACTGGGTCTTCTACCTACCCATAAGGTAGAGAAGAGATCTTACTCGCAAATGTGAAATTTTGTTTATTTTTGTTTATATAACCCCAAGTGTCTGAGATGAAATGTCCGTTTTCATGAAGATCGTGTGCTTTTGGGAGCATTTGTTCAAAAAGCATTCCATTTTCTTGTGAACTTTTCATTACCTTTGAGACACCCTATTAACTCTTTGTGCACAACAGTACTCTGAAAGAATGCAGGCATGCAATCCGCTCCTCCTCAAATTCTTGCATTGTTTAACAAGTTCCTTCTGCTTTATCTTAGTACCTTGCCCTGTTTCCCAGAAGCAGATGGTAGTTGCACATGTTTGCCTAGAAACTCTTAAGAATGCTTGTGTTATTCCATTCTCTTACTCAGCTAGCAGGAAAAACACCAAAAATAACCAGATCTAGCTGGCCTTCTTCAAAGGGAGGGGATAGGTGGCAGAACATTTCCATGGACCTATATGCATTTTACCTAATGACTACAACTAACCTGTTCTAATTCATTTTACCTAATTACTACAATTAACCTGTTCTAATTCAAAAATAGTATCTATCGACCACTCATTATTTCCTCACCATTTCTATTACAGACTTTATTGGACTTTTGACAGTGTAAATAATTTAAAAGGCTGTCCGCAGAGGCATATAGCTTTACTGTTGGGACTGCTTGTGGTGCAATTTGGTTCAAACTAAATTACAACATCTATATCTATTTTGACTTGGAGTGCTCCGTCCAGCCCCACTTTAAAGTTGCCCTGTTCCTTTCTTGTATAGCTTTAGGGCTACAGCTTTTTGGGGTGTGATTCTCAGCACTTCTAATTATCCCATTCCATGGCACATGCAGGTTAGTTCACATCAAAATAAAGTTGTGGCCAGTGTTCTCTGAGATGACAACTCTGTGGCATGTTGGGTGGGTTGTGGCATTGAAAGGGGTGAACGAGAGGTGGGAATCCTTCCTCCAGCATGTAAAAACTTTCATCTCTTTATGATAATAAAATAAGCTTAACTCCATGATTCAGTGGAAAAAACAATGGTGTCTGTGTTGGAATGAAATGCCAGACCACAAGATGCTTGAAGGTTTCTAGTTGATACTAGAGTAGTGGACATTCTCCCCTCCCCTAAAAAACCCAACCTGCATCAATATGTTCACTTCAGGATTCAAAGACCTCACTTTCAATAGAGCTTTTTTCTCTTGAGGATTTGAAAACTATGGTACTAATACATAGAAAACACTTCCCACACAATATAACCTATTAAGGCTAAAACTTAATATGAATGCTTAAGATCACAACCTTTAACAAAACTCTTTAATAGGGTAATCATGTAGTGAGTTACTTCACCCTCTGAGAATACTAAGATTCTGAAAAATTGAATCATGATTATGCAAAATGCATCAAGATTGGCTTTCCAAAAATGTTGAAAACATTTTTGTTTAGACAGACATTTCCAATTTAGATCTCCCCTACAAGTACATTACTTCTGGCAATTTATGAACTATCTAATTCCTTTTTATAACTCTTCTTCTTGCTTTTGTATATCACAATAGCCAACATCTACTTTTGTATATCATGATAAGCCAACAAATGCAGGAGTAACCAATGAGCGGCTCAATTCCCATTACTGGGCACTTCTGGCAATCTGTGTGGTTACATGAAGCATCCTTGGAACAGAAAATCTACCCTGGACTCGTGCATGCTGCTTGCCCAGTCATGCTATGAACATGCCCATTATTTGTTTTACAATGTTCCTTTCCTGCTCATGCATTTCATCTATGATAAAAGGTTGTGCATCCTATTATTTCACTGTCCATACAATTCGAGTGCGGTTCTCACGCAGGAGCGAGATGCTGATTAACTCCAAGTAAGGAGACATAAACAAAATAAACTGTCAGTTTTTTAGGCCTAGTGTTAATCAATTTACCTGAAAGGCAACCTGAGCTAGAAAAATAAGCTTGTCTCTTTCAAAAAGTCCCCGTGCAGTATACATGAAGACTGAGTAGGTAATCTCATCAGTCAGGTTGATCACTCTTTGTTTCACGTCATCTGCTGGAAGGGTACGTTGAATGGCTTTTTCAAAGACCACATTGAATGCCTAGTAAGAAAAGAAGCCAAAGCACAGATCGGAGTGGGGTGGGGTGGGCTAAAGTGGCTGCATAGCTGAGTACAGTATTTTATAAAAGCTTGGGAGAGGTATTTTAATCTTAAAATTAGATTGCCCCACATGAGGGCTCTAGTGTAGCACAAGACATCAAGATTCAAGTGTTCTGGTAAGGTCTTTCAGTATGAATTTGGGACAAGTTGTTTGGTGCTCAGTTAGTCTTCACTCTAATGGGTAATCAGCCCTAGCCCAACAGTAATATTGCAGTAGTTACCCTACCCATACCTCATCATATGCACAGCAGGGCCGTAGCCAGGATTCTAGATGAAGGAGGGGTGCGTGCGAATATTTTTCCAAGAGGAGCAACAATGTCACAAACACACACACATATATAGGATTAGAAATTTTTCCTGGGTGGGGTGGGCTGTTAGCTTGGGGGGAGGTGTCATTCTACCTCCCCCCCCAGCCACCCCCTGGCTATGGCACAGGATTATTTACACCCTCCATGCAGGCAAGCTATGAAGATTAATGATTTATAAGGCTATGGCTGAGCTAATCCATGACCCATCCAAGTAGCCTGCTATTACCTTTAGAGAAAATTGATAAATGGGATTTATTTTGTTGAGGTCGTTTAATATGAAATACAACAAGGATGCTCTTTCTGCAGCTGGCCTGTAGTTCTCTCTGGCTTCATTAATTTTCACTTCAGTAATTTTAGCCTCCTTCACCTGGGGGAAAAAAAAGACCAAGCAATGTTTTGCACATCATCTGATACTGCTTGATAGAAAGAACCTTTACAGCCTCCCCCGCTCTGTTGCTGGAGTGATAGATCACACCAACTCTTACAAGGGACTCTAGTGAGCCCTCTATATAGTGCTATGGAGCTGTGATCATGGGGACACAGCAAAGGCTGGGGCACCCCACCTACCTTTTCTTCTATCTCATTAGCTGTGCGCTTGGTGGTCTCTAGGTTCTCAACCAAGGCTGTGTCCCCGAGGAAGTTTCCTGATGCAGCAGAGAGTCTAGCCAGTAAGGAGTCCTCCAGCTCTTTCAAGATGATCTTAAATTCGTTCTGTTGCTTGGTAAGTGAGGCCTATGAAGAGAAGAGCAAGGGGTAGGGGATACGAAAGAGTGCTGCTTTTCTCTCTTTCCTGAGAGTGACTAGTTTTCACACTGGGTATGCAAGTTGCTGCCCCATTATGAAGCTGCAGAACAAAATGGGGGCTTTCTATAGTTGTTCTCTCAGCTGTTCCTGGGAATGTGATTTTTCAAAACTGAATGAGCTCGCACATCTGAAGTTCTGTATCAGTGTTTCTTAACCTTTGGTCTTTGGACTTCAATTCCCCAAAGCACTCATTAGTCAATGTACTGACTTAGGCTTCTGGGAATTGAAGTCCCCACGTTGGGAAACACTGCTCTATATCCACTGCTCACCAAAGGAAGTTGTGTGGATGAAAACCATCACATACATGAATGAGCGGACAACTCACTGAAATAGACCACTGTCTTCCTTCACTGGTATTCTCACAAAGGACTCAAAGTCTCTTGTAATCTAATGTTTGGCAACTGCTATCATCTGAGGCTCGTTCGTTTTCATGTCAGAGATTACTGTTGGTTGAAAGAATTTTTGTAAGGGACACCCGAATGAGGCTCCTTTCATGTCCCCCATCGTGCAGCTCTCGGGAATTGAACCTTTCTTTCCAGTCTCCTGATAGGTTACGAATGTACCTATAGTCATAAGGCTTCTGTCTGCCTTACAGGCCATTGCATGGTAAATATTATATTCTCTTCATAAACATATCAGTTTAAAATCTGAATGGCAGCTTGAAGAATTTATTACTTGCTTTGCTCTAGAACAGGGGTCAGCGAACTTGGTTCTCCAGATGTTCTTGAATTTCAATTCCCTGAAGCTCTGATCAGCAGGTTTACTGACTTGGGCTTCTGGTAATTGAAGTCCAGGAACACCTGGAGAGCCATGTTTGCCAACCTCTCCTCTAGAATTACAAAGTATGACTACCACAGGATCTTAAGAGGCAGATTCTTCACCAGCTTGCAAGGTCCCATTACCTTCAGTTCTTCCAGGTCAGGTCTTTCTTTAGCCACCACAGCAGCCAAAAGCTGGTCCTCCAGCCCATCCCTGGTGACTAGAAAGTTGATCAAAGTACACTGGGCCTGCATCTCTGGCTTGTAGTGAGGGTTGAAATATTTGGTGTGTAGAATGAGTCGAAAATTGGGGTGATACTCTACCTCCTTGTCTCCAATTTTAATGTACCTGGGGAAGAAAGTTTTGAGAAGACATGAGGCAACTGAAAAGACTAGTACAGTACAGGCATTTCCATGCCTGCCTGTGAACCATCCCACAGTTACCAGAAACACTCAGTGTCACCGTAGCGTTCTTTTATCTTAGCATGGATTCAATATTATGTAATGGAAAATCTTATTGCTTTTTTGTGTGGAAAACATTGTTCAAACTATACCAAGAATTCAATCCACACATGATTTCCTCTAGTAACAAACTGAGAGATATTATTTGTGAAGTTGAAATCTGACTACTGGCATGGAAAATCAGGGAATAAAGAACAAAATCTATGCTGAAGTTATATCGAACAATCTGATTCCACTGCCAAGGCTCCAGTTTGCAAAACCCTAGGATTTATAGTCTGATGAAGTACCAAGAATTTTCTGCTAGAGTGGTTTTGGTGTATGCAAACCAAGACACAGGACACAGCCTCGGGCTGGGTTAACTCAGGTTTATTGCATCGTGGACAGAGGGAACATGAGGTAATGGCGGATCGATAGCTCTTTATATACAGTAGTAATACATTTGAACGTGGTGCCATGGTAGCCCATTGGCTACTGTCTGCGTGACGTCATTGCGGGTCACGCCCTTCTTGTCCAGGTGTAGGTGGTGGCGGGAAAACTTCCCGCGCTGTTGCCTTTGATGAGTTCGGACCAAGAGAGCTTGGACGCTCGCTGCTGCCAGCTGGTGGTCATTAGCTCGCGTCCTATTACAGGGTTTATATGATACAGCTGAAGGTTACAATGTTGCTATAGGCAAGGTTACATTGGCTCAGATACATTGTAATCCATGTGGAAGGTAAAACCATCAGAACACAACACCCCTCCCCCCTAGGACGAGACAAAGTCTCGAGCCCACACTTAAACACACTCCCCCCCCCTAGGAGACAAAGTCTCTCAGCCAAGATGGCTTATTTCGAACACGCTGGGGTCTCGATGCGGGCTGCCTCTCCCCGGGCTTGCTACCTTCTCTTTGTCCCCTGGTTTCCTGTCCTGTAATTGGAGAGGGAGACTCGTTAGTGACTTGCCGCGGCTGCGCGGCGTTGTTGGGAGGTGTGCTCTTTCTTAGGGAGGAACCGGGGGCACTGGGGGCTAACGAAAAACCCCTCTTCTCGCTTGGATGGGTGGGGGAACACTCCTGAAAACCCCCCCGGCTCGCAAAATCAAAATCAAAATTACAATCGGGGGCAGCGGTCGCGAACTCCTCTCCCCCTTCCCCGGCCTCTGATAGGACTGGTGTATCAAAAGGGTATGAGTCGGGGCCGCTGCTTCTGCCTTCCCCCCTTGCTTGGGACTGTTGTCCGCTGCTGTCTCCCCCTTGGGTTAAGCGGGTGGGGGAGAACCCTAACGCTGAATCCTGTTGCTGAGCCCCACTGACTGGCCCACTCACTCGGTGCCTCAGTTGGTCTGCGTGCCTCCTCCAGAGGAGGCCGGTGTTAGTCTCGACCCGGTACGACACTGGCCCCGTCTGTTCTACAACCGTCCCTGGTACCCAGGCTGGCCCTGCGCTGGAATAGTTCCTGCAGTGAACAGGGTCGCCGGCGGCGAAACCTTTCGAGACTGCCAACCCTATGTTTTTCCCTTTATCCTCGACTCTCGTCGGGTCTAGCCTGGACAGGATCGTGGTCAGTTTTCGCCGCATCAAGAGCTCTGCCGGCGAGTAGCCTGACGCTAAGGGGGTTACCCTATACGCTAAGAGGAACTGGCATACTTGGTGATTCAGGTCCCCCGGGCCCATGCGCCGCAGCGCCTCCTTTGTTGTACGCACCAGCCGTTCCACTTGGCCATTCGTGGCCGGGTGAAACGGTGCGGATGTGACATGCCGAATGGCGTTCGCCTCCATGAATGCCCCGAACTCAGCGGAGGTGAAACAACTAGCGTTATCGCTGACTAAAGTGTCGGGTAAACCGAACGTGGAAAAGACTTTCCTTAGCTGGCTAATTGTCGTGGCGGAGGACGTGCTCTTTACTGGGATAACCTCCAGCCACTTGGAGAACGCATCCACCACCAGGAGAAACATGGTTCCTCGGAATGGGCCAGCGAAATCTACGTGCACTCTGGACCATGGCCCCCTTGCTGTGTCCCATTCCCTATGCGGAAGACGGGCCGCCTCTGGTCGGGATCCCTGGCATGCCTCACAAGTGCCGACCATGTGTTCAATGTCCGCGTCCAGCTGTGGCCACCAGAAGTAACTCCGGGCCAGCGCCTTTGAACGAACTATGCCCGGGTGGCTGACGTGCAGCAGTTCGAGCACCCTCGGCCGCAGGGGCGTAGGGACCACCACCCGTTGGCCCCACAAAAGGCACCCCCTCTCTAGGGACAACTCTAGCTTTTTCCGAAAAAATGGGTCGAATTCTGTACTCGGGGACGATGCCGGCCACCCCTTCTGTACCCATGAACTAACTTTCTCCAGCGTTCTGTCCTTGCCTGTCGCCCTAGCAATGTCGGCTGGTACTATTGGGGGTGCGTCTAAGACCTCAATTAGCAACACCTGGCGGTCTCTGTCTACTCTCGCCTTTTGGTCGTCCGACAAGGGCAAAGGAGATCTCGAAAGTGCATCAGCATGGCTGATCTCCTTTCCGGGCCGGTACTCCAACTCATGTTGGTATGCGTTGAGAAAAATAGCCCATCGCAGCATTCTCGGGGACAGGATCTGCGGCGTGGGCTTGCTTGCCGTGAAAATCCCTAACAGTGGCTTGTGATCGGTCACGATTTTGAACGGGCGGCCATACAAAAAATCGTGAAATTTTTTGGTTCCCGCTACTATTGCTAACGCCTCCCTGTCGGTTTGTGCGTAATTGCGCTCCGCTTGGGACAGGGACCTTGAATAAAACGCTACCGGGGCCTCCCTTCCGTCATCCAACACGTGGCAAAGCACCGCCCCCACCCCCACCGGGGATGCATCACAGACTAGGACCACTGGCCGATTGGGGTCGAAGTGCGTCAGGATTGCCTCAGATGTTAGGAGTTGCTTTAGCTCTTTGAACGCCCTCTCGTGCTCGTCACCCCATATCCATGTCTCCTCCTTTTTAAGTAACCGATGGAGCGGTTCGGCCACGGACGCCTTCCGCGGGAGGAATGTATGGTAAAAATTGAGGAGCCCCAGGAAAGACTGTAGCTCGGTTTTGGATGTGGGGCGAGGGGCCTTTTTTATGGCTGCTACTTTGGATTTAGACGGCTTAATCCCCTCGGGTGTGATCCGGAACCCTAAAAACTCGACCTCAGTTTCGAAAAAAACACATTTGTCCTTCCTCAGTCTCAGCCCCGCTTTCTCGAACACGGTTAGTACTTTGTCCAATCTCTTTGCCAGCTCAGCCTCACTCCCCCCTGTTATCAACACGTCATCAAAATAAGGCAACACCCCCTCCAGTCCCTTCAGGAGGCGTTCCACAAGCGACTGAAAAAGGCCGGGTGCCGAGTTCACGCCGAACTGCAAACGCGACACCTGGAACGCCCCTTTATGTGTAACTATCGTTTGTGCCGCGGCCGTGGCGGGGGTCACAGGAAGTTGCTGATAGGCTTGTGCCAAATCGAGTTTAGCGAAACACTTTCCCCCATTCAGCCTGGCCAAAAGGTGGCTGATCACCGGCACCGGGTATGCATTAGGGCGGATCGCCTTGTTAATTGTACACTTATAATCAGCGCAAATGCGCACCTCCCCGTTAGCCTTTAGAGCCGTTACAATTGGAGTTTCCCACTCCGCGGAATCAACAGGAATAAGAATCCCCTGGCCCACCAGTTTGTCCAGTTCCGCCTCTATCTTGTCCTTGAGTGCGAACGGCACCCTGCGCGGTTTGAGTCTTATCGGGCGGACCTCCGGGTCTAGGTCGAAGGCTACAGGGGGTCCCTCGAACTTTCCGAGTCCTTTCTTAAAAACGGCGGGATGCGCATCGCAAACCGCTTGTATTGGGTCCACCCCCACTGTATGCACTCCCCCTATGAACAAACCTAAGGGCTGAAACCACTGTGTCCCTAGGAGGCTACAACTTCCCCCCTTAAGGACAACTAGGGGCAGTTCCGCAGAATGTCTCTTAAAATTGACCCGAAATTTCCCGACCCCCAACACCGGAATGCTGTTTCCCTGTACGTCTCGTAGCGTGGACCTCAACGTTTTAAGTTTGGGCCGCACGTGGGGGTCGATTTTCAAGAACTCTTTCTGGGGAATTATAGAATAGGAGGACCCCGAGTCAATTTCCATCCTAATAGGGGCCCTTTGTACCAATACCTCAACGAAGTAATGGGACTGTCCCGCGGACACGCTGAACACTGGGGCGTCGTCCTCGCTGTCGTCCGAGACGCGGCCCACGCCATCCTGCTTCCTCGTGGTCTGGGCGCCATCTTTGGGCCTCGCTGGACGGTCCGGCCTGGCCGAACGGTCTTGTGACTGCCTCCGGCCCTCCTTCCGTTTTCTGCATGCCTTGGCGATGTGCCCCCGACGGCCGCAGGTGTAACACTCGGCCTTCCTGAACGGGCATTTCGCGCGCTCATGGGCCGCTCCGCAACCCTCGCAGCGTCGACCACCCTTTCGGACCTTCTGGACCTCCTCGCCGTCGCTGCCTTCCGTAGACGACTTTGAGGCCCGTCGAGTTGCGTGCACCGACTGTCCGGACTTCCCGTGCACCGAATTTTCCGCCTTGCCGGCTCTAGGACGCCACTCACGCCACTGGTGCATCTCGTCCACTCCAGCATTCGTGGACTCTGCGGCTTCCGCGGCCTCTACGACCTCTGCCAGCGTGGGTGGCGGCTCCTTGTTCATCAAGCTGCGCTGCACCTCCTTGTCTTTCAGGCCACACAGCACTCCGTCCCTGAGGGCCATCTCTAGGATGTCGCCCCATTTACAGGGGGCGGCGGCTATCCTCATGGCGGCCACGAATGCCTCAACCGACTCGTCCGGCGCTTGGACTCGCCTCCAAAACGCGCTCCGAGCGGGAAACATTGCCCTCGAGGGACGGAAGCGCTCTCGCAGCAGCTTCATGATGTCGTCCGCCTTAAATTCGCTCACCTTCTTCGGAGCGATGATGCCCACCAGCGTCCGCTTGGTTTCCATCCCGAGCATTCTGGTGAGGATGGCCCTCTTCCTCTCCTCGTCGTCTCCTTTGACTTTGAGTTCCACCAGTGCCGCCTGGAAGTCCATCTCTAGCAGCTCCCAGTCTTGCGGTTTGGTGATGTTGAACCCGCTCTGTGCCCTGGCTGTTCCGTGGGGATCCATGATCCCACCTTCGTCGCCAGTTTGGTGTATGCAAACCAAGACACAGGACACAGCCTCGGGCTGGGTTAACTCAGGTTTATTGCATCGTGGACAGAGGGAACATGAGGTAATGGCGGATCGATAGCTCTTTATATACAGTAGTAATACATTTGAACGTGGTGCCATGGTAGCCCATTGGCTACTGTCTGCGTGACGTCATTGCGGGTCACGCCCTTCTTGTCCAGGTGTAGGTGGTGGCGGGAAAACTTCCCGCGCTGTTGCCTTTGATGAGTTCGGACCAAGAGAGCTTGGACGCTCGCTGCTGCCAGCTGGTGGTCATTAGCTCGCGTCCTATTACAGGGTTTATATGATACAGCTGAAGGTTACAATGTTGCTATAGGCAAGGTTACATTGGCTCAGATACATTGTAATCCATGTGGAAGGTAAAACCATCAGAACACAACAGTGGTATAATCCAGAGAAGCTCTCCATCAGAGAATATTCGGTACTTCATCAGACTAGAAATGACAGATTTTCATACAATTACTAAGCTGACATCAAACTGCTTGGTACAACTATGTAGCACAGATACACTCAAAGCATCTTATTTCTCAACAGGGTTGCACATATAATAATCAAAATAATCAGAGATACACAGTAGATAGAAGGCAACAATTAAAATCCTTTTTAAAAATCTAAGTTCCTGAACAACAGCAAGGACAAAAATCCTATTTTCAGATGCATTCAATGTGCTTGAACATATGCAGAAAAATAATACATGTAAGAAGACTATTCTCTTTCCCTCCCTGAAATAGATATTCCTGAAGGAATGATCATATATAGCATGAAACATTTTTTTTTTGGGGGGGGGGGGAGAATAAAGGAATAGTAATGTATGCTGTTTTCTAGATGGCACTGCCGAGTGGCAATCTATATACACCCAAAGTGGGGAAATAAGCAAGTGGGTTTATATTAAACTAGCAAGGGTTGCCCGGCGTTGCCGGGCTTTTTTCTCCGTATGTTTTAATAAAAAATGAACCAATTTTATTTTTGCAATAGTTTTAAATTGTGTTGGAAGGTTAAATTGTGTTAATGTTTTTTAAAAATTGCTTAGTCTGTAATTTTAATTTTTTAAATGTTTATTTATGTAAAAAAAATTTGGCTTGGCTGTTATTAACTGGGATCTGCTTTTTTGGGTTATTTTGAGGATTAATAAAAGAAGAAAGTATGATATAATTTTTTCAAATTGTTTTATGTAAGTGAATAATGTTCTAGTTTTTTAAATTTTTTTAATTAGTTGTACCGTAGGTCATAATTTTAATAATGTAAAAGTAAATGTTTTTTACATTCAATGTTTTTAAAATGTGTTTAGATGTTTTGAGTTTAAATTTGAGTTATAACTCAGCACAGGATTTTTAAAAGTTTCTATTGTATTTTATTGACATATGTTTTAGTGTAATTTTTTTTACTTGTTTTTATTGGTGTGACCTTTTGTGTAAAATTGTGAATTTGTGTTATGTTTTTGATTTGTTTTTACTCTTGTGGCCTTTTATTTGGAGCTGTTGTGTGTTTTTGAATTGTTTTTACTA